>CM050202.1:12696273-12806273 GCA_027475355.1 Coilia nasus | reverse complement strand
AGAGAGAGAGAGAGAGAGAGAGAGAGAGAGAGAGAGAGAGAGAGAGAGAGAGAGAGAGAGAGAGAGACTGAGAGAGAGAGAGACTGAGAGAGAGAGAGACTGAGAGAGAGACTGCACACATTGGCCACTTCATTATCATGCTTCACTGCTAAAAATAGCAACACTAAGATTAAGATTTAATGTCATGTGCCTCTGACAGATCAAGAACTGAACATTCTGTAAGGAGGAGCTTTTGCAGCGGAGAGGAGACTTAAATTCAGAACTTCGCCAAGGGGAGGCCAGACAGGCTGGAAAGTGTTGTAAGGAAGGTTCAAACTATAAACACTGTAAACAGCATGAACACAACAGGAGGTTCACCCCAGCAGACTTGTCTGCACCAGCAGTGGGGCAAAGAGGGGTGGAGAGAGGGGGAACATCAGGAACAATGCCCTCATTTAACGGAAGGAAATGCAGACCCACATGCCGGGTCTTATTGAGCAAGAAAGCTAAACAAATGCATGCATTGGAAAGAGCATGATCCCCCCCCTCCAAATCTCATTAATGCACCAGCAGCAGTGTTGTATAAGGTACTGGAAAATCACACTCAAGTAAAAGTACAGGTACCCCTTCAAAAAATTCATAAAAGTCAAAGTCACTGACTGAAATGTTACTTGAGTTAAAGTCTTAAAGTATCAGAAATTGCTGGTACTTAAGTATGACAAGTAATGTAAAAATAAATGTACTCAAGTAATGTAATTAAAAGTACAAGTAAAAGTTAGTAACAGGCAAAGGCAGTCTGAATTTGTAATATTTTTTATATTTTGTTTAAGTGTGAAGGGCCGGGTTTCCCAGATGCAGTTAAGAAGTTCTTAGCGTTAAGAACTTCTTTAGACCCTTCTTAAGGCTCCCATAAGAAACAACCACGTTTCCCAAAATGCTTCTTAGCATTGATGAGTTCAGTCGGACGCCACATGTTATACCAGAACTTCAGGTGGGATTGTATTACCAAAGATTAGAAGGTTCATTAAGAAGGTTCTTAACTGGGAAACCCGGCCAAGGTCATTTAGCACCTATGGTTAATCTTAAATGACAAGCAATTACACTGCTGAAAATGCACATGCATGACCAATTGCTGTCATTATAAACAAAAGTGGAGAGAAAACTGAATGTTATCCGGCATCTGAAGATGGAGACCACAGTTTGAAACCTTTCTTTCGTAAACCTTTGTTTTTTAAAATAAGATTAAGTCAGTGCTGAAAACGAGGTGTACATCACCCCATCAAGAAAAAAACATAAAACACTGCTGTCTCCGTCTCCTCTTCCATCAGGACTGAGTGTGAAGCTAGCTTACTGCGTGAAGCCAACAGGTGTAGCCTATTGGTTGTCATGCGCAAGTGGCAATTGCGAACAAGACAGGCACGTCCTGACTTCATTGCAGTCAGTTTTTTTTTTTTTTTTGGTAACGAGTAACTAAACAGCACATTGAAAATGTATCGGAGTAAAAGTATGCAATTAGGTTTGGAAATATAGTAAAGTAAAAGTTATCAAAATTTTAAAAACTCAAGTAAGTACAAATTCTTCCAAAATGTACTTAAGTACAGTAGTGAAGTATTATTACTTCATTACTATACAACACTGACCAGCAGTAATGTTACTCTGCTTTCTATTTGAGAAAGATTTTTTTTTCAAAGTTCTTAAGGAATCTTAGAATTGTGTCGCTCAGGTAAAAATCCATTTTTGCCTTGCTGAGTCATGCAGGCTGCTTCTGTCTGTCGCTCTGGCCCGTCTCTGCGGCTGGTGGAGTGCTGTGGAATGCTGATTTAATTAGTCTGAACTCAACTCCGTTAATAGACTCAGCCCGTGACTACTGCGGGGTGATTCTCTTGAGACACACTCACACATTGCAGGCACTCCAGCAGGGAGGAGGAGGAGGAGGAGCAGGAGGAGAGGGGCCTTCGGACAGAGATCACACAAAGTCCAAATTATGAGGGCATATTTGAGATACGGGGGAAAGGAATTCGACATGGCGCCCTGGCTGCCTTCAGCCCTCCGTGCTCAGTCGCCGTGACCTTCAGAGCTGAATGCCACCACTAGGTCATTTCTGCAGGAGAAATTCTTCCCCTATCCAGGATCCATAACTGCTAAATGCTAATTGGACCGTATTAAACCACCAGACAAGAAATTTAGGGTTAGGGTTAGTGGAATTACAGTGGGCAAAAGGGTGTTGCCTCACACATCTTACTGAAAAATGTGGGGCTGAATAATGGAGGTTGGATAATATTTTCTGTGTCCTTGGAGTGGTTGCTGCAGAGTAAAGACCAATATTTTGTCTATAAATCATGACCTTACATTTAGCCATAATCTGGTGTTTAGTCCCTCTTGCATAACGTCTGACAACGAACAGGTCACTCATTGCCAAGCGTAATCAGACCCAGAGCCACGTCTTGAACAGGATTTGGTCGCACCACTTCCAATCTTTGAGTTCATTTGGGACAAACTAGATGACACTTCAACCCATGAATTGTAACCACTGTTGCACTGCATTGCTTTCTACTTCTAACCAGGCCAGCACTGCCGTAGTCGCTTTGCTCAATATTTGTATTTCACTGCAGTGCTTCGTCAGGTTCCTTTACAAAAGACCAATCAGCAAATTGAGGAAGGCCATGACATTTGGTTGGAGGGCTGAAGGCATTGATGTTGAACACGATGTTGGAGTACGTATGCTGCATTCACACATTTGTGATTTTTTTGAAAGCAGGCCTAATAGTTTTAAAGTTCACAAAAACTGCCCACCAAAAAGCATTTGTAATTCAATGGGAAGTGGCCAGACTGTTTGTACAAAGTGAAATGAAGTGCACGAGTCTGGTTCACCAGGCTATCATACTTCACTAATGTTGCAAGCTGATTCAGCCTTTTCTCAGTCTGATGGGAGTAAGGCAACAGTGTATTTGCCCTCAAAGCCTTACGCAGTTTTAACTTGCTCGGTCTTTAATTTATCAGTGCTTGTCAGTGTTGCTACCACTGTTTGTATTGCTTCACCCAGCCCCAGCACTGCCACCATTGTTGCCACCCTTACTGGTTGCTTATTGGTTGGCCTCTGATCACAGCCCATCCTTTCATCTTGCAAGCATCACTTCCCGACTATAACCCCAGCGAAAAACTGATCTGGGAGCAGCGGGCAAACGGAGCCGGGTTAGGTCCCCCGTGCCACTGCAGCAGATTGCTTTTCAGCCATTCATTTTTTCTGCCTGCTGCTCTGGGACAGCGGCTTTGTTTCATGGGGCTGAAAAACACTGCACAACAACAACACATGGCACACCACAGTAGGGGCAGATCTTTTCTAGAACCATTCACACTACCTGAATCTGGAGCGTTCGGTGAGCGCAGCTTTAAAATGAGCAACTGAGTGGAATGGCATCAGTCAGTAAGAGCCATTGGCTGTCTGTGTATTTAAAAACACACACACAAAGATTGTTTTCCTCACACAAAAAAAGCCTCTTTTCACTTCCCTTTAAAGATCATGTTGCCCACATCCGAAACTTTGATCCAGCCATTGGTCTGATGCCGGGAGCCTCTCAGAGCCCATATCTGCTGTCCCCTCAGAGGGCAGCGCGAGGCGTTCCCTTACATCTGAGTGGGAATTAATGACCGACATGGCCGAGGATGAAGGTCAGCTGCTTGCAAGCTTGCTTAAGAGCTGGGCTTTCAGGAGAGTGTGAATGAAACACTGTTTCCAGGAAGACAGGACCAAGGCTTGCAGAGGGAGAGGTTGTGGCCCCTTGGCGACAGTAAACGATAAGATCCCGGCTTCAGAAAGGAAAGTCCTTGCCATATATTTGATCCAACCATTTTCTGAACCAGCTTATGCCAATGAGCACGCAAATCATCAGACAGGCAGATGACCTATTTTGTGAAATCACCAAGGAAGTTGGCAGGGTTCTTTTGCTTTCTGGAGCCAGGGTTTCCACCTCTAGGCCACAGTTACTATCTCTAGAAAACCCCTGACTCACTAGCATTGGTAAAGCATAATGGCCCATTTCTGTTATTTAGATATTTAGCACACAGTTTTCTTGCATCCCTTGGAGGATAAATTGAGTCTAGGAGTTGGATGTGTGGTGACATGACAGGGAAAATAAACTCCCTGCAACCTTTTTTAGAGGAAAAGTAAATTTGTTTGCTGCATCACACATCACAAACAAATGGTTATATTTTCTGCGTCTTCTACATTTGACGTGCTGTGGCTCAGTAAAATGACATGTTCCACTAGGCGTAGTGTTCCACCTCCAGCGTTGCTCCTCTGCCACGCCTGCAGTTATTACAGTAATTGTTGCTGAGAAAGGGAAGTAGGTTGATAATGTTTGGATTCTGTAGTCTCACTCAGTCTTGTGATTCTTTGTTCTCTACTTTCTGCTTTTTCAGGCGGGAAGTGATGGCGAGAGTATCGGCAACTGTCCCTTCTCCCAGCGCCTCTTCATGATCCTGTGGCTCAAGGGCGTGGTCTTCAACGTCACCACGGTGGACCTGAAGAGGTAAGCCATGTCTCCTGCCGTCTTCCCCACACCACACCCGCACCATCACACCCTCACATCACACCACACCACAGCACACCAAACTGGCACCTTCCCACCTACATGCCGTACCACACCACCCCAAACCAACACCCATGTCATTTTCATAAAACTGTTTATTACTGTCACCTCCCTGTTCCCAAAACAGCTGGGCAAACAGATGACAGACTCTCGTGTAGTTTTCTAAATATGTCAAGGCTTCCCAGCTTTAGGAGTTCTCTTCCTCCCCCTCCCCAGTGAGTACTTCCTGCTGCAGCTGTGCCAGCCCCTCCTCAGAGCCCTGATTGGCTGAGCCACCAAGGCCTTGGATCAGGCCCACCTCAAACCGCTCGCTACCACTGAAAGTGCTCATCTCCTTTCCCATGACCCTTTAATCCCATGATTGAGAAAATAAACAGGTTTGGTGGGTGCAAGATGGAGGGAACAAACAAACATACATAGGTTTTATTTAAAGTGACTTCTTTTTGTAAAATCCCAGATGAAATTTCAGTTAAGCAGTTTGAACTTCCCCCAAATCCTTTATTGCTTGGTTTCTCCTCAACCAGCTATTAAGATTCCCTGCTGATGCGTCATGTAAATGCTCTCTGGTTTTTCCTCCTTCCAACTTCCAAACCTGAAGCTGGTAGCTATTTTAAGGTAATTTAAAGATTCCCATTACATGAAAAACTTACCATAGTAAAAATAAAAGAACAAGCAACAACTGAATGTATTGAGATCATTTGAAAGCCTGGATCAAATTCAATAATATGGATGAAGAATGTGAACTTCTAACATGTTGAATGTAAGGTTAAGAAGTGTTAGAATGTGACCGCGTGTTTCCTTGTAGTCACTTGGAGAGGGTCACTAGTCGAACTAAAGGAATGCTAAGAGGGGTTTGAAAAAGATAGTTCCCGCCTCCCTCTGCCCAAGAGCTGTCTTCTGTTTCTGGTCTCAAGCATCTCTTTGTTCTTCTGGCCTCACAGTAGCACATGCAGATCAGCTCGTTTCCAGCTCAGACTTCAAATGTTTTCCACATAAGATGATCTTCCTCCCCATTGCTAAGGGAAATATGGCAGACAAAAGCGACACTGTTCAGTGGAGTCCCAGTATATCGGCACAAAATGTAAAGGAGAAGCAGTGACTGCTTTGTGCTACAAAGGCTCATAATAAACACCAACTGCCTTACTCTGACTTGAACAGAGATCGGAAGAGAATCAGAACTCAAAGTAAAGGTACCCCCAAAACATGCTTAAGTACTATAGTGAAGTATTACTATTAGAGCTGCACAATATATCGAAAATATCGTTGTATAATATCGCAATATATAATATCGTGATGTACATCTCGCAAAACATGGTTTAATTGCAATAAATGGGACATTACTGTAAGATGTTTCACGCTCCAAATATAAAGATATTTGGAAAATCAAATGGAGTCTTACTGCCCTTGATATCCACCCCCATAGGCTGTGCACTGGCTACGGCCTAGCGGTGAAGATTAAGCTGAAAGATGTTTAAACTATAATTATGTATTTAAATGTTTTAAAATTATATTTTAAAATGTCCATGTTTATTTATTGCAAAACATATCGTCATCGCAACATTCAGCAATGTTACTGGATATCGCCCATTTTTCCAATATCGTGCAGCCCTACTTATTATTTTGTCACTATACCCCCAAACTGTATTGGTGCTTCAGAGAGTTACAGTGGAGACCACCTGTCGTAATCTGGCTTGAGTAGACACTGACAAAAAACACTAATAAATGAACTGCTGTGTGTAATGGGTGATCTATGAACAAGGTTTTGTTTTTGCTCATCCTTTCAAGTGTGTGTGTGTGTGCGCGTGTGTGTGTGTATGCGTGCTTGCTTAGATGCTTGTTTTATGTGAGCTTTGTCCATGAGGGTTCTGTTAACTCAGCATGAGTTTCTGCAGCCTTTGCTCCCTCAGGGGAGCCATGGTAATAATTGGTCCCATGTCCTCCCCCCGCCTCCATACTTGAGCCAGGGTGGTGTGTGTGTGTGTGTGTGTGTGTTAGGGGTGGTGTGGGGTGGGTTGCTTGCTTCCTGTGTCCATGCCAAAGAGTTTAGGTCACTTCCTGTTTTTTGCCCAACACCATTTAGTTGGTACAATCATTTTGTTCCAGACAGGAGTTTTTGACGGACGTCAAATCTTTTGTATTTGGACTTTCTAATTTAGGAAGTGTGCATGGCCAACACAAACAGCCTCAGGTCTCAGGTCTCCTGGTCTCAGGACACTGGGTTCATTTACTTCCAGACCTTTTTATAACATTCCTAATTTGTCACGCTCTTTGTGGATATAAGCTACTGTCAGTTAAAGGTTCTGTTTCAGAATGGGATTAGCATTGGTAATTAACATCAGTGGCTGTAAAGATGAACAGTTCAGTATTTATTTATTTATTTATTTATTTATTTATTTATTTATTTATTTATTTATTTATCCTTCGGCCTAGCCGGTCGGCTAGCATGAGAGTAGGGTAAGAGGAGCTTTGTGTTGAAGGCCTTTCATCATGTTCTCATTGTGCAGAGAGCACACTCATCTCTAGCCACTGTGAGACATCTGGAACATGATGTCCACATTTAGAGTCCTGGAGCCTGATGGAACAAACACACTCGTTCACCCCCTGACAAATAAACACGTGTACACACACACACACACTCACTCACTAACACTCTATCCCCCCCACACATACACCCTGTGACAAATACACATACACACACAGATTCACACTGACGCTTTCTCACTCAGTCTCTCTCTCTCTCTCATACACACACACACACACACACACACACACACACACACACACACACACACACACACACACACACACACAGGCTCACATGATGTGAGCCACGCTGAAAGAGCAGGGCCATGTGGTGAGCTGGCTTGGGCGGTCTGGAGGGGTCTGGAAAGCTCCAGCACAGCCGCCCCTGCAATAAACACAGGGGTGATAAAAAACACTAAAAGAAATTACTTACTAACTTACTTGGCTAACTGCTTGTAGATTTTTAATGCATGAGTTGGACTGGTCATCAGGATTTTACTACCAGAACTGACATTTATTGAACATCCAACGTGCAGAGGTGGCGTTTCTTCCAGCTGCATCAGACCATGGCAGTTTGCTAAGATTGTGGCTTCAATCTGGCTGTTCATAAATCATTCTCCGCACTTTCAAGATGGCAGTGAAAACAGGTGGTTGCATTTTCAGGCAGTGGAGGTTGGCTGACCAGTCTATGCAGGGCCCTACAGTGAGGAGGTTTGGTGTGTGACCTTGTATTTGTAACCCTGTGCTGTGCTGTCATGCTCTTCCGCAGGAAACCAGCAGACCTGCAGAACCTGGCCCCAGGCACCCACCCGCCCTTCATCACCTTCAACGGAGAGGTCAAGACGGACGTCAACAAGATCGAGGAGTTCCTGGAGGATGTCCTTAGCCCCCCCAAGTGAGTGGGGATGGGTGACTATTCACAGCCCCAGTGTTTAGGGAAAGGCATTTTTGGAATGGAATTCAGCACATAAAAGCTGGCTGAATTTAAAGACCAGATAGGCAGCAATAGATTAGATTGCCTGGCAACAGGGATGACTTGTCTTGCATTCATAAAGAAGAACTACTGATTACTCAAATCTTCACAGAAGCATCCAGTACATGGTTTTCAACAGATCAAGATCTTTAAATATTGCTATTGAAGTCTTATTGGTTGCTTTTCTTGCTATGTTCTTGTTTAAGGTATGCCAAACTTGGTGCCCGCCACCCTGAGTCCAACACAGCGGGAATGGACATCTTTGCCAAATTTTCAGCTTTCATCAAAAACTCCAAACCTGATGCCAATGAAGGTGAGTGTCTGGCAAAGTTGCCTTGCCACAGGTGAGGTCTTAACTTCCCACTGCAAGCCTGACTCACTGTCCGGTCATGACACCACATCACCACATGCCACTATACAAAGGACAGCGTGATGGAACAACCTATCAAACACTTGGTGATATACTTTTTAGATTGGAATCCATAGGAAGTCCTGTGATGTGTCATAGTGAGTCAGGTGTGTGAGTGTCAAGGAGAGGGGTGGAGGCTCAGAGATGGATGAGACAGTTGACCTGAGGGGTTGGATGAAACGCCATATCTGCAGTGTCCCCCACTGCTGCTGAGTGCCTGTTGGTTGTAACGCAGGTCCTGTCCCCTGCCCCCTGCCTTGCCTCTTCAGCCTGGCTGTCTGCCCCCTCCACAGAGGCACGCACTGTTATGGGTAGCTCCATGTTTACTTAGTCCAATGGCCTAATTAACATGCATGTGTTATGTTGGCACAGGAAAGGGCAAGAAATAAATCCACTTCTATAAATCTGTGGGATAATGTCCGCTAATCTCAAAAAAGCTGCCCAGTTTGTGTGCCCTCTCGTAAGCTGGGTTTGTGACGAGCACGGGTCCGCTTTGACGGTCCGCATTTAGCCTGGCACAGTGAAAGTAAACAGTGAGGGCAAACATAGTTCTGCTGCTTCACTTTATACAGAATGTGACAGATAAGGACAAGCCTGTGTACACAAGCCGGCCCGCACGCATCTTTGACCCGCCACAGGGAGCGCATGAACCCTACGGAGCGTCCTGTCTGCATTACACAATGCATACATCTAGGACTTCTTAAGGAGACATGGAGTTTTGTGGCCTAAACGTTTGGAATATAATGAGTACATGTTCAAGATGTGCAAGGTGGCTTTGGGTCAAGTAAAGGCTAGTGCTGCCCCCCTGTGGAAGCAAGTGCAATAGCTTAATTTTTTTTTTTTTTGCTGAGAGTGTATTTATTGCAGTGATGCACATCGCAGTTGGTTGCTAAAATGTGCCAGTTAACATGGCACATCAGGGACAAGAAGAATGCAGTCAAGCATGTCCTATTTTGTTTGTTTGTTTCTTTGGTGTGGTGACTAGGTCTTGAGCGTGGTCTACTGAAGACCCTGCAGAAGCTGGACGAGTACCTGCGTTCACCGCTGCCCGACGAGATCGACCACAACAGCATGGAGGATGTCAAGGTGTCCAGCCGCAAGTTCCTGGACGGGGACGACATGACCCTAGCGGACTGCAACCTTCTGCCCAAGCTTCACATCGTTAAGGTGCATACAGTTCTTGTGTTTTGGTCATTGCAGGAAAAACTATTCGATTTATTAGGTCATGGAGGGGTTAGCTAGATCTTTTATCTGGTTGATTTTATATTTTTATATTTTTATGTATTTTTTTGTTTTTAAATTACTAAATATTCTTTGTCAGTTGATTTCACAAGTGTAATACGAATTTTACAAAACCATAGCAATAATATTTCCACAGTTTTTTTCCCCCATGCTGTTTTTCGGCAATTATACATGTGCAAAAAATTCTAAATGTTTATATCTTGGTAGTTATAGCAGTGGTGTGTGAGTAAGTCGATTGTGTTTATTGTTACACATTTTTTATTTGCTTTATTTGCTTTGCAGGTTGTGGCCAAGAAGTACCGGGGCTTTGAGATCCCAAAGGAGATGATGGGCATCTGGAAGTACCTGGGCAACGCCTACTCCCGCGAGGAGTTCACCAACACCTGCCCCAGCGACAAAGAGATCGAGATCGCCTATGGCGACGTGGCCAAGAGGCTTGTCAAATAATCCACCTCCACCCACCCACCCCACCCCACCCCACCCACAGCACTGGGACTGGTCATTCATTACACAAGAAAGAAAGAAAGAAAGAAAGAAAGAAAGAAAGAAAAAAAAAAACTATGGACTCCTTTTTTTTTTCCTTCTACAGTATCTCTATTTAGAGCAAACCCAATGCATGATTTATTTTCCTTTTGTTTTATTTACGTTTTGGTCTCTCTTTTTTTCCCTTTGCAAGGAAACTCTTGTGTTGTCAGCACCACTCTCGAAGGCTCTTGATATAGCTCACTGACTTATGTTCCTTTTTTATATTATGATCTTGGAAGTAGTGAAAAGACAAATGGCGAGACCGCTGGGAATACTACCAGCTGTCGTGCGACAGAGCTTTACGTACACTCGCTTCATGTGTATCAGTTCTGACAGAAGTGACTTCCACGTTCTTCAATACGCCGCCTCATACTAGATGAAGTTGCGCCAGTTAAAGAGAATAGCTTTTTTTTTTTTTTCTTCAAAGCTTGCAGAGTTTTTTTTAAAGAGAGAAAAAATAAGAATTAAATACTCTTTATTTCTCAACTGAGTAAGTTTAAACAGTGTTGTAAGCTCCAGTGTTTTTTTGCTGAAGGTTGTTTGCGAGCAGTGCAGTGGCTTTTTTGTGAAGTGTAATGGTTTAGCAGTTTTGTACAGTCTGAAAGGACCGGAACATCCCTTTTATAACCAAGGCCCCATTCTCAGGTAGACTAAACTGAAACAGATAAGTTGACCTTGAGTGTTATTATGTGTCTGTGTGAGAGTACTGTTTTACACACCCTCCACAGTCCTTTTTCAAATCTTTTGAAGTAAAATTGAGGCGTGTGTAAGTTGGCATGATGCATGTCCAGTTCACAGGCGCACATAGTGACCTGAGGTCAGCTCTTTAGCTTTCCCATTTCCATTTGTGGAATCAGAGAGAAAATCCTGCCAGATTAATTTAGATGAGAGAGAAGGCCAGGTAATCATGCAAGGACATATTCGATTGAAGGAACTCTTAGTGTAGGTCTTGCACATGTTTTGAATGATATTTAAACACAACAGATTGGTCTTTTGTTGGATCAAAAAAGATGAAGGGAACTTTTTTTTGTTTTTGTTAATGACGCATGTGTTTAACTTACAGTGCTCTGCAGTTTAACTAAGGGGGAGCACTTAGCTGTGATCCTAGTGTGGGCCAATAATTGGCTAAAATTGATTAAGAGTTGATGATTTTTAACTCTTGTATTTAAAAAGTCATCCATACTGTACCTTTTTATCGTGTGTACTCAACTAGGAATCTGGGAATTGATTGTAATGTGGCCATAAGACTTAATCTAACGACCAGACACACATTTCACATGACGGACCCAGAGGAGAGGGTGACATTATTTCCCAGAACATTGTTTTTGTTTCACATCTCTACATGTATACACTGGTCACTTTGAAGTAATATTTTTTTCATATTCACAGCAAACTGTAGCCTTCATACAGCAGCAAAAGGTATTTTTTTAGGTTCCCTGTCGTCATATGTAGCCATTTTCAGATTGTCGAGGGACTCTGTAAATATATTTTTTTCCAAGACTGACATCTAAAATGTATATGTTTATTGCTTTAAATTGAAGTAGTCTTATTTTACATACATTATATACATATTCTTCTGGCCTTCATAAGTTTTTTTTTTTTTTTTTTTTTTTTTTCTTCCATGTCAAACAAAAACACTACTCCTTTGTGTGATTTAAACCCAAAAAGTGCAAAAGTAGAATTTTACACATCATTGGACGCGACCTAAAGTTTGCGTGTAGTGACTTGTTGCCTTTCAGATGACGACAGTGACGACTGTAAACCTGCCCCACACCCCACCCCCCACCATTCTAACACCCAGATGTAGTGCAGTGGACAGAGGTTCACTAACGAGGAAACACTAATGTGCCTTTGATGACCTTCTGAGCACCTCGCTCGTCTGTGTTGCTCCCATGCGGTCAGGAAGGGGGCAGTCCCCTCCACCCCCCAACGGCTTCTCACTCTGAACAATTTTTTTTTTTTTAATTAATTTTTTTATTTTTACATTTTGCACCAAGATCTTGTCATACCCCTGTCAGTGTGACTTGAATCACTGGTGACATTGATAATGAAAGCTCTGCATGTTTGCCATCAAGCTCTCATCAATAAATTGCTGGCAGCTAGTAGCTCTTCATTTTTTTTGTCCTTGTCTCCCCGCTCAGGAAAACAAAAACACGCACAAGAGGTCTATAAATGCATCTTTCAAATGGTTCCTCAGTAAGGTATGTAGTGTGTAAAGTAAAAACTACAGGTAGAAACGAGACACACTCTCAACCTGGTGGTTTGTGTCAGCCTCTCAGATTTGTTCATCACAGATTGTTCCAGCAGGAGGTGGAATTAATGAGGGGAAACCAGCTGGCTGGTTGCAGAGCAGGAACACGCTGAAGCACCTTCGCTTATAGCCCCCATCTTACACCTCTGGGTGGCAATTAGCTCAATGGATATGAACATCAAGACAAAGGCATTTCAGTCCGTTCTGGCATGAGGGTCTGAAGTCTGCCATTAGAAAGGAGAGAGGGTTGCTATTACACCCTGTTAATTTTGGGTCTTTTGGGGTCTTTTTGTGTGAAATTCTACAGAGTTGGCAGTACAGCGTAAGAGTTGACTGCCTTGGGGCAGGAATCTGACAATAAAATGGATCGCATTTGTTCTCTGTTTAAGATCCAGAATCCAAAGATCTTACTATATTGTGTGAGACCTACGATTTGTACGTTTTATATATTTTCAGGTTCAGGTTTCCTGTGCCCTATGATGCAACGGTACATTCCTTAGTTGTGTTTAGAGCAGAATTTTGGCATCCCATTAAAAAAAACGTATTTGGAATTGGAAAAAAAAAATTGGAAATTTAATTTTTACAGGAGTAGATGACAAGTGTATTGGGCAATAGTCTGCAGTGCTCTTTTGCACCTTTGAATGCCAAAGATAAAGCAGATGGATGGATCATCCACTGCTCATCGTGCCCTTTGTACAGTAATACTGAGAAGGACGAGCACATATTCTGATGGCAAAATTATATACCTAATGGCATGCATCAAGCCTAAAGGTGCCACTGAGTTTTTTTTTTTTTTTTTTAATGTGTGACCAAGTGCGTACTGTATGTGGAGTCCTCTCAGCTAAGACTGGAAAATTGGGTGGATTAAGGAATAATGTGAACAAATGTAGAAATATGTTTTTAAAAGAAACTTTTTAGGGGCTATGTCCTACCTAGCTACGTGGTTAAATAAATGCTGTTGTCCTGAAAGGAGCGCACGACTGCAACATGTACAGCAGAGGGAGCCAGAGTAGCACACATGACACCTTTTTGTAGGCGAACTCTCTTTTGGTTACAGCACGGTGACTCCAGTCATTCACTATGATAATAATTAAAACACGTAGACTACAATAATTTTGTGCTTCTAATAAATGGGAAGCTTACCTTTCATCTGTCAATCAAACACAGTCCTACTCTTTGACAAACATATGAGGTGGCAACTCATAACTGTATAATACCACTATGTTGTGTCAGGTTTACTATAGAGTCTACTGTACACCCTCCATTTCGGGTCGGAGCTCTGTTCAGTGGTGACAATAGGTCCTCTGTATTGAGAGGGAAACGTCAGTCAGTGGGCAGCCGTGCCCAGACTTACACAAACCAGATGTGTACTACGCCTGTTGCCAGATGTGCCTGTGGTGGCGGGACATTACAGTTTCGGCTGCGCCGGGTTTTGGCTATATCTCGCGTGTTAATAATAATAACGCATGAAGGCGCACTAGTGAAAAGGGTGTAGTGGATATATGTGCGGATAAAACACACATATATCCCGTGCCAAGTGGAAAGGAGGAAAAACTGTACAGGGAAAAAATAACCAACATGTAGGAGGAGAGGAATGTCAAGTGAGGAGAGAGGAGGAGAAGAGAGAAAAAAGTCAGCGGACAGTCTACACAACTTTTTATCGTGGCTGGACAATGATTTTGTTGGACGTGGTCCAAAAGAGAAGAGGTGGAAAAAAGAGGACTGCTTCACCATTCATCATTCCTTGCTCTCGGTTTGCTTTTCTTCCGGTTAGGTTTCCATGTTGGGTGGATTAACACCCTTCAGAGCGCGCGCAGCTGTGTAAGGAAGAACTGAATGTGTGCCACGCTTTGACTCTCCTGGCGTTCAAGCCGCCCGCAGAGCTGTGAGATATTTTTATATTTATTTTTACTTTTCACTCCCCTGAATAGGTTCTCGTCAGACCCTACCTAGAAAGACTAGATTTGTGAATGTGTGTATGTGGAAATGCGCAAGAGGGTGTGAGAGACGGTGAGAAAAACTATTTGTCTAGGTGTGTGTGCGAGTATGTGTGTGTGTGTCTGTATGAGTAAGAGAGAGCGCGGGTGAGCATGTGTGAGATTGCTGGGACACTAGCCATGGCAAACACGCTGTCTGGAGAAACCTGGACAGCTCTCCTGGACATTTATGACAGGTCCGATGAGGACACACACAAAACATTTTGCCTGCCTGCCTCTGCTCCTGACCAAATTGATGTGCCTTCTCATTCAACATATGAAAACCATAAAACACCAGCTTCAGTCAAGTGTTCATGATGTCTGTAACGACTTCTGGCATTCTGCCATTCACAAGTAGTTACCAGTCAGCAAAGTCTTTGACCACATGAAGGTAACCAAAACACAGACAGAAGAATGGCTTCTGGGAGTATCTAAGTCTTAAAACCCTCTCAAACACCACCATTTAGAATCGTTTGTATTCACCAGCTGGATTCAGTATTTACAGAAACACAGAATATGACTGAGCGGTGGGGGGATGTGTCCCTCTGTATTACATATTGGAGAAGAGAACAGGGGCAGCATGTGTTTCAGCATGTGTGTGCTGATGCTTTTTGGCGTGACCGTGCCATTCGGATTTATGCTGAGCCGTAAAGCATCCCAGCTGCCCCCTCACTTCTCTCCATTCCAGCTCCATCCATCTCTCCCTCCCTCCCTTCCTCGGTCTCTCTCTCCCTCTTTCTCTCTTTCTCCACGGCCACCACTGCTAATTAGCTGTCCTGGACCCAGAGAAGTGGACACTGCAAATGGAGAAATATCCAGACGTAGGAGGAAGAGGAAGATGGCGAAAGGGGGGCCTGCAAAGCTTTTACAGAGACGTTAGACCAGCAAGGGCCACACCAATGCTACGAAGCGATGGGATTTTCCAGCTCTCTCTCCTCGGCCAAGACACAATTTGGAAAGCAGGGGGCTCAAAGGCACTGAATAGGCCTGTCTAAGGTTACGCCGGGGAATAATGGTATCCAGCCTAAGCAATTCTTTCCCACACAGATGGGGAGGAGATTTGGGAGAGTCGGGGGGTGGGATGTCAAGGGGGAGGGGGAGTAGAGCCACAGACTGAGCCTCACAAAAGTGTGCAGAGAGGGCCAAGTGAGAGCAGAGCGGTGGGTGAAGTAAGTCCTCTGGCACAGCTCACAGCGAGGGAACACAGTGCTTGTTCTGTGTCCGTTAGGACACTACCCATGAGTATGAGTATGCAAAAACACACACACACACACACACATACACACACACACATACACACACATGCAGAAGCTGTTGTGCTACACATACAGTAAAAGCCAATAATACACTTATTATGGACTGGGAATTATGTGGTGAATTCTTATGATGTACTTGTAGTGCAGGTAGCAGGTAGTGCAGGTATCTCCTTTCCTCTCCCTCTGTTTCACTAAAACTCATACGCACACACATGAACACATTTAACTCTGTACCCTTAGTCCTCTCGGCATTGTGACTGGGGTGGCTAGTTGTGAAGAAATGGTGACCCCACCCAAAAAGAAGAATCAGGAGCCAATTCCTTCGCTTTCTCTCTCTCTCTCTCTCTTTCCTTCTCTCTGTCTGTCTCTGTCTCTCTGTCTCTCTCTCTCTCTCTCTTTCTCACTCTGGGGCAAAACAATATGCTTTGGAAAACTGTTTATGGGAAAGGGGGGCATAAAGTGTGGTTTAACCCCTTGATGGTTTGGCAGCAAGCAGTGGGGTACTGCGACTGCCTCTTCTCCCCCTGCGGCGCTCTCTTTGTGAGGGATCTACACCACAAAAACCCAGCGCTTCGTAAATATGGTTTTTCAGGCATGTTTAATACGACGTGTACCAAGCCGTCATAAATATCCTCTCAGGCCCTTGGCAGCCCTATCAATAAAGCCAAAAGGGCCCTGGCGTGCAATCATAAGCCATATTTCCTTGTGATAAACCCCCTGGTTGCACGGGCACGGGTATCAGTTGTGGGTTTGACAGCAGAGATGCAGGTATGCCTGTTTTAGAATGTGACCAACGGTGCAACTTAGTTCGCCTCCATGGTACAGTAGCCACATGATCTTATTAAACTATGTGTTCTTTTACGTTGATGATTATGTTTATGATTCTTGGCAGATGTTTTTAATTGATGTACAATACTAAACCACAACAAAACAACAAAAAATACTTTTTGAAAATTAATTAAAAAATATATGTAACATTTCAAGAGAAAATGAAAAGAAAATGCAACATACAACAAGCTAAATTATTAAGGACTCACATTACTATATACACTGTGTATTGATTTACAATATACAGTAGGTGCCTTAGCATAAGTGACTTACAAGTATACTCTTATAAGTATCCACTTATAAATAGCCATGTCTACGAGGATGTTTGCCGTTGGACGTGTGCACTCGTTACATCAGTAACATACTGTTTACAGTGTTTGTTTTCGCTTCTTTTAAGGGGTTAACCAGCTGAGCCCATCCCTCCACAGCTGTCACGGGGCCATCAGCCGTAAAGCGAGCGTTCTGTACACACGGACGCCAGAGGGCCACAGAAACGTGGCTTGTCTCGACGCATCAGGCCACATTCTGAAAATAGCAGCGCAAACTGTCGACAGGAGTGTTTCCAGGCTTACTGTACGCTGTCGCTCCGCAACACAAAATGCCCTCAGAACAGGCCGGGCTCAGTGGAGCTGTGTGCTTTGTGGGCCCCGGGCGCTTCAAAGAGGCCATTCTCTACAAGGGCAGGATGTGTCCAAGCAGGTTAGAGCTCGATGTCAGGATTACACTGAAGTCCTTTTTCCTCCCCTCAACAGACCTTTTTTTTGTTGGAATGAGGGCTAATTACATTTTTTTTCTCTCACACACACTTTCACTCACTCTCTCGCTTATACACACACACAAACGCACACACTTGCTCCATTTCTCACTCTTTCTTTCTCTCTCTCTTTTCCATAAAACACATGTAAGTATGTGGCGATGCCAGCTTCCAATCCTATCCTACAGGTTCAGTCCGAAAAATCTGCCAACTCACCACAGGTTGGACAAAAATAACACGTTTGTGCTCCAAGTCAAACAGACACACATTTGAACCAAAACCCCTCTGTTTCCTCTCGGCTGCCTCTGAAAGAATGTGTCCTCAGTTCTCCCAGCTTGTCTGGAACACACACACACACACTTAGACATACACTGGGTGTTTCTGTGGCTTTCCTGAAAACACTGCCACCATTGTTGAGTTGCTACGGCTGTCCAGTGCAGAATAGCAATGGAGAAAAAGAGAAGAGAGAGAGAGAAAGAGAGAGATAGTGTGCGAAACAAAGCAGAAAGCTGAACCTTATTCTGAACCATATGACATCATTCAGGGAATAACTGAAGATAGCCATTTAAACATCCTGATATTTTGCCCCAGAAGACTGCATTTGTCATTTGTTTTTCAGTGGGGTAAACAGCTTTGTTATTTAGATGCCATGGTCCTGTCTTCTTTGCACATGTAAAAACAAAGGCTGAAAAACATTCCGTTCCATTTCCTGCAACTGTTGCTACAACCGTTGTGAAATAGGAAAACTGAACATCCAGCCAGGAAGTGCAGGTGCCTGGGCAGATTTCTGAAACACCATCTGTTTTTTTTTCTCTCTCTCTCTCTCCCCTCTGTCCCACTCTGTGTCTTTCGTAGACTGATCACTGAAGTTTGAAGATGGCATATCTCCTGGCTCAGGGTCAAACGTCAGTAAAGCGCAGTAAATCCTCCACCACTGCAGGGGGCCCCACTTCCCTCTCCTCTTTCGCACACCACGCTGTTGAACATGCAGCTGTGGCGCTCAGGGGCCAGACCTCCTGCTGTTGAGTCTGGCCGGCTCTGAAGTGTATAAAACACCATAAATCTGTCCACGCTGGGGGTGGGGGTGGGGGACAATCACAACGCCGAGCCTTAACTCTCGAGAAAACACTGCATACCGTAGTTTACTGCTCTGACAAAAAACAGTGGTGATGGTTGGAGTGGGGAGGAGTGGATGTCCCCCGATCCATGTTTATGGAACCCTCACACAGTGTAAATGTAGTGGAATGTAAACGGCAGTGAATTCAAATAAAATGTGTGACTCAGTAGATTATTGTAATCATATTGGGATACAGGGCTTTCCAACATGTTTGTGCAGCAACTGGCTAGAAAAAGACAAAAAAAAAGTTGACTGAACAAGGATGGAAAAAAACTCGACGTATCCCTGGCTGTGTGGATAATGGTGGGAAATTGTAGTTGCAGCTCTTTACTGTTTCTGTCAAATGTCCCAGAAATTGAAGAAATTATGTTATGGTGTGTGGAATGTATCTGTAAAGTGTTTGCAGAGTGAGTTTGTAGAGTCCGCAGCCTTTCATAAAGTCAATTAGCGTGTCAGGCTGTGAAGAATAGCTCCATGGGGAAGCAGTCTGGCCACTTCCCACAACCATGCATATTTCACTCACTGCTGACAGCAATAAGCAGCTTTGCTGGAGGATAGGCATTTGGTTGTACATGGGGACAGCCTAGAATGCAACCCTACAATCCATATTTTGAGTTAGAATCTATGATTTTATTTCTTCAGGCAGTATATTCTGGACCATAAATAAGAATAATATGATGGTCTTCAATGTACAACGATTATGGTGAATTTTGTAAACACTAGAAGTATAAATGAATTGACTGAGTGGCATTCAGAGTATTGAAATGACGTGTAGCAACAAATGCGTAGCACCTTCTTACTCACTGTACGTGTAAAAAGACTTGCTTAGTTTCAGTATACTGTTGCTCTGTTATTCACAAATAAAAAAAATATCAAATTTCATAGTTGGCATTGTCTGCATGAACCTGTAAGATGAGCTTGCTTTTTCAATACGTCACATAGAAGTACAGGGATCTGCTTAAAGAGGTCACATTTCCATACTTGCAAAGGTCACCACAATGCCAGAACATGAGAGAGAGAGAGAGAGAGAGAGAGAGAGAGAGAGAGAGAGAGAGAGAGAGAGAGAGAGAGAGAGAGAGAGAGAGAGAGAGAGAGAGAGAGAGAGAGAGAGAGAGACACATAGAAGTAGTATTTGTGGGGAAAAACAGACTTTCATATTCTCAGCATATAAATAATATAGAATTGAAGATGGATATTTTTAACTTCTGTGTCAGCAGAATTGGTGAGCAGAGGTTGGATACAAACTGTGGTTTTAGCAGTTTTTTAAAGGCAAATGATGTCAATGCAATACAGAGCTACAATCTGTTAATCTGCCAAGCAGGCCAGAATTGCCATGAAAGTGTGGTTGAAAATCAATATTATGGGAATTTATGTCATATTTTAACTTGATCAATTCATTTAGCTTATCAACATTTTCATTGCTAAACTGTATCCTCACCTGGTTTCCCTTTTATGTTGCTGGCGAAAACTAGCCTTGATCTGAAACAACACCATGAGCTGTTTAATACTTTGCAGTAAACATAAACTTGAGAGATTCCTGGCAATGTGTAGGTGGTGTTGCTTTGACTAAATGACAATAGACTGCCGTCTGAACTGATATCAATTTCTATCAAATTGCATATGCATATTAATCTATTGACAGGTAGGTCTCATCAGACCCGCTGACAGTCTTGGCTGGGCCCAGGACAAGATAATCTGATGCCACCCTACCCCCACATCTTCCATACTTTAAAGGATAGACCAGTTCTGGGCTTCTTGACTACATCTAAACTGGAATAACATTCAACATGCTGTTTAGAGTTGCTGGTAGTGTTCTGTCCCCTTAAATCCATTAATTTTACATTAATAACCATACTCTCACCAGACAGAACTGTCTAGTTTGGTATATAGATTAACCCTTTCATGCATGAATTATTAAATCAATGAGGTGGATTTTTTTTTCATAGTTTTTTTCCCACCCCAAATAAGACTTAAGACATGTGAAAAAGTTTTTTTCTCAAAAAAATATACACAACTGTCCACTGTAGTAGACACCGTGCATGAACGGACTGAACGGACTGGAAATGCAATTTAATAATATTGTATATAATTAATTAATAAATGTTAATATCATATATTGTATTGTTCTAAGTAATGTTTCATAGCAAATGCACCCTAAGAGCACCAATTAGACCACATTTAGTGGATTTACTGATTGGGTTAATATAATCAACAGTATAACCTTTGGTGCATGGCGTCCACTGTAGTGGACAGTCACATTTGGACACATAAAAACAAAACTACAACAGCAATATAAATTAAATTTTCATAAAAGTATTCCATAAGACATACTTAATTAGACAATATTTTTTGTACCTGGATATTCCTTGTAGAATAAAAGTATTTGACAGGTATTCCAGAGGTCACAGTGTCATTTTCGCTGCTGTCCGCCATCTTGGATTTATGATGTCATATCTCGGGTTGTGATTATTGATAAAGACAATCATTACATATATATTATGTAGAGGATTTAGGAGACGCTCCCCCTGGTGGTTTGGAGTATATATAGCTAATGTTTTCTTTTTAAATGGAGTTTGATTATGTGTCCACTGTAGTGGACACTATGCATGAAGGGGTTAAGTTGTGAATAGAGGTCACTGGCTAAATATACCATAGCTCACTATGCATTAGTTAGGCAGAGCTGCTGATTTTATTTCTCACCTAACCGGTCGTGTAGGTAAAAAAAAATAAACTGTGACAATGAATACATGATGCCTGCTTTTGAAAAAAGATGACATTTTACACAAGGGTGAAAATTAGAAAGCTTTGCTTTAATAAAAAGCTTTGATACAAAGTAAAAGGTAGTAAGATTCACTATACATTGATCATCTTCAGTCTTGCGTTGATTGACAAAACCAGTACATATCCTGGGAAAAAAGGTAGGTTACTGAAAGACGAAAAACATTAGTTATTACAGTCCATGCATATAAACAGAACTTAAACATAATTAGCAGCAGTAATATAAGCCTCTCTATGTCAAACATCAGCAGAGCATAGTGTCTCACTGAAGTGAACTCCAATCTAAAATATCACAGAGTTGGTTTAAATTCAGTTAAACTATGAAGGCATGGTCTCTTTTAATCTCTGAAACCAGATTTCCCCACCTCTGATACACTGAATATAGATTCTAGGAGGATGACTGATTCATTTTGTTTCATCCCCTTGCTTTGTCAAAATGCCAGGTGTCAATCCAGGCTTTAGAATATAAAACCCTTGTCACACATAAGATCCAACTTATTTCTAAATCAGCTCATCCTAATAAGCAAACAATTCATCAGACAGACAGTAGATCAGCTAACTAGTGAACTCACCTGTGTTAAGTGCACAGGCAGTAGGAACACATGGCAGAGTTTTTACTTCTTAAAATCTGGACGTCTACCTTTGGCAACAAGGCACCCTGCATGTGAAAAGATAACTTAAAGAGCTTCATCCAAGTGTATCTGCCTCCACCTTCTACCCATTTTATATATCACGAAATGTTTTCTATTCATACAGGCAAGCCCTCCTTATTGCCCCTTTGCTTTGTCCACATTCATGTCTGTGCAAAGCACTGATTGGACTAACAAAAGTGGTATTCTACAGCCTAATTACCTTGTAAATGTTTTTTTATCTGTGAATTACACAGTGCAGAGTCAAACTCCTCTATTCATCATCCCAAAGGTCAATATCCTGGACCCTGTGGCTTTGGACCTGGTTGTCTGGACCAGTGAAGACGTAATGCTGGGCACTGTGGTAGTCGCGTCTCCCGCTGATCAGCTCCATCATCTCCCCGTCGCTCTGGAGCACGATGCGGTTGTTCTCGCCCTGGTACTGACTGTTGTTGGCCAGCAGGTGTTGGAAGCAGGCCTGCAGGCCTCTGCTCATGGCTCCCGTTTCCTCCAGGCTGTTCTTCACCTCCAGGATCTTGTCCAGGGTCAGAGCCTTGCCAAGGTTCACTCTGCGCTGAGGCCGGATCTCGACGGTAGCCTGTGGGTGCGAGGTGGCGTAGGTGAGCAGCAGCTCTCCGCACGCAATCTTAAGCTCCACGTTGACCATGCCTACTTCGCTTGTGCCCACCACCTGATGTGCCCGCTCCATGCAGCTGTCAAAGTCATCGCGGCAGCGATGGCCAGCGAAGTGGGTCTTGGTGATGCTGGCACGGGTAAGCCTGGGGCCCGCCTGAACTCGTTGGAGGAGCTCCGGACCCGCCGCGCCCTGCCTCACCGTGTAGTGGAGGCCCGGGGTGCCTGCGGTGAACCTGATCAGCTGCCGCTCTCCCTCCACCAGCAAGGAGACGTCCCTGCGCTTGGCGGCAGGCATGGAGTCCAGCAACCGAGTGACGTGCTCCAGGTTGGACTTGAGCTGCGCGTCCAGCAGACCCTCCTGACGCAGCTTCACCTTGGCGGCCAGGAAGCTGTCCAGGTCGAGGATCGGGACGGTGAACTGCTTCCTGTAAAAACATGAACTGATGAAAAAAAGAAACAGACAGCTTGTATGTTAAATTTTTTTCACTGTTGTGGAATCACACAACCCATCAGATTCAGGGTTTTTCTTGAATTTAAAAAAGCATTTGCAAATCTATGTCAGGAAAACACACATGGGGTTGTTGAGTTTGCTGTGGGTGATTCCAAGGGCTGAGGGCTGATGTGCTGACATCATGTGGCATCTTGTGCAGTGGACAGTGTGCAGTATGGTTTAGGTCATGTTTACATAGTAATATTCTGCTGCGTTCGAGAATTTTCAACCAGCTAAAAAACAGAATTCCTCTGCACAGCCAGGTATTTTTTTATGACTAGGTGCTAGCGGGTTGCAAAGATAAGTACAAACTACAGCAACAATCACCAGGCACCGGTTTTACCACCACTACTGTTTTTTATTTACCGAACAAAACATTTCGCTGTGCGCTTCATCAGACTTACTCTTCAAAGAAGAGTAAAGCAAAACTTTTTCCAGTCTGTGATGGTGACTAGTGATTCTCTAAAATTTGTAATCAACATGTGTTATGATGTGAAGTTTATTTATCACATTAAGAGAGTAGCGCACAAAGGTGAATTAAATTCATTAATTAAAATGTTCAAAAGCTGATCAGTAAGCAGTCTGGAAGCCGTGGAATTTCATTAACTCACGATCAGATGAAAGTTTTTTTGGGTGTTTTTCTGGTTTTCAATACATTAAATGTTTTACAGTTAACTTTGTGATTATCGCTTGAACACTTTTGCTAAAACATGGAGTAAAACCATTGGTCCTCTATTAAATCCTTTGGTGGGTAAAAAAGGATAGTTTTGTTTTTTTATGTTGATTCAAAATACAACCGAATATGGTCACCAAAAGTGTTGATGAATGCCTGTAAGAAAAAATATAACGTTAATTATAAATTGCGTATCTCCACTAGACAGACCTTCAGACAGGTCTTTGTCCTTGTTATTGTATTTTCCAATTGCTGCTCCAGGGGAATCTGGAAATTGAGGACATCTTTCATGTTGAGACTGTTTATGAAAACAACACTGCCCTAGTTCCCAACTCAAAATACAGGCATGACTAGTAGGGGTAAGAGAGGTAATAACAACAACAACACAAATGGTGGCCTGCCTTCAATAGCTAGGTTTTAGCCTAGTTTATATACTTAGACACAAAGTGTCCCTGCTCTGGGACATTTACTTAAGGTACATCTCTCTCCTTGTCTGTTCCCTCTTCCACTGTAATTTCATACTGTATTACCTATTTACAACTGCACTGTGACACTTTCCACTTCCTACTTCATTGTCTGTTGTGTCACTGGTTGCCTATTTATTCTGTCTACATTTACTGTATTGTCTATATGTACTGTTGTCTAAGTTAGTGTGTAGTCTCTTAGGTTTGTGTATACCTGTGATTACTGTCAGAACAAAAAGAGAAATGGTATTTTGATTTTTCAGTATGTCCTGCACATATAGGAAAGTTGACAAATAAAAATCACTGAATCTTTATATAACCCGTAATCTGTTCTCAAAATGTGTATGTCGAGAAGTCAACAAAGACATTTACTGTTTGCTTATTGCCGTCGATCAGCAACATTATTAAAATGTGTTGTCACACTTTTCTGGATGGCCTTACAGACCGTTTACATGCTGAGACTATGGGTGGACTATCTAAATACAGAATTAACAAAAATGCATTTAAAGAGGCATGTAGCCTAATGCACCCTGAACAGACCAGCTGAAATTACTTGGAAAGTTTCAAAATGTTTCATGACAAAACTATTTTCAAAAGTAACACTATCTTTATAAGCAAGGTGTCTAAATGCCCAAACCTTCTATTTATATTTGGGTGCCGGTTTAAGGCATGATATGCCACTACTGGAGTATCTGCACAGGTAGAGAGCAGGTACACTCTCGTATGTTGTGCAAAGACAAGGCCTCAGTGATTAAATTCCCAATCACTAAATATTTATAGAAGAATAACTTACATGTCACACATAATGTCCGAGTAGGTTTTCACCGACTGGTCTGTTTCCACGACGCAGGTGTCTTTGGGTCCAGAGTGAGAAACTAGTGACATCGGTCCTTCAAGAAACAATTCATAAGTTTAGTTCATAAATTTACTCACACGCAATTCTGGTGCAATGTCCAAGCTCTCCTCATTACAGCTTCTGTGTTAACCATAACAGAGAGCAAATGTTTTAAACTAAGAGATGAGTGCTAGAAGTGGAGGCATCTCACTTGTGATGGCTGTAGCTCCCTGGATTAAAATGCTGCAAGGCACACCGAGTACCCCTTATAAATGCTAGTACGTGCCTACTGCCTAGACCAGTACCCTCACAAAAACACCTTCACACCAAACACACACGTCAATGCATGTAAACACATCCTGTCAGGCGGTTTCTCAGAACAGTTTCCCCGAGATCTTATTTACACATCACAGAAGCAGGGTTTTTGTAAGAAGTTCTAATGGGATTATATGAGCAACAATGGTATACTTGTCAACAAAGTACAGTTAAACAGCTTATAGTATAGTATAGTATCTGTTACTGTATAGTTACTGTATAGTAGTAACAGATAACCACAAGACTAGTTTCAGCATCTAGTATATAATTATATTATTCTAAAAATATAAAAAGAATTGGCATTTTAAAATTATGAAAAGAATTGACCAAATTACATTGCCATTTTATTCCATAAGTGCTTATGTTTGTGTATGGTACACCATACAGGAGAGATGTTATGTGAAATGAATTGAAGGTTGCAAGTCTTTATGGCGAGATACAAACCGATTACACAAAATTTTGTTTCTTATCATGTTTGACGTCATGCCCTCTTCTAAAATCTCAAAGGAAAGACAGGTACCAAATCACCATTTAGTGGACCCCAATACCCTCAAACTTGTTATTATCTGCCAACTAATATTTTAAAAAGCCTGAAATTATCACTATTGCTCAGCAACTATTTTTAGGTACCTCTATGCCCCTACAATAATATTAATTATTCTGAACCTTGTTTCCTAAATATAGAAGTTAAACCTTATTTTTCTGTTATTTACAGTCCATCTGAGTCAATCACAACACATAGCCTAAACAGACAGACAATATTTCAAATGTCTGTATCTTATATCTCTTTCCACTAACACAAATATTTGATTTAAAGAATTGGGTAAATGTGATTCATTATACCAGATCAGACAGAAGTGATCGTTTCCTCGTTGTGGGATGTTAGCAGTGACAGGCTGGCTCTTATATGCCACTACATTCTCAAGCTGTTTCTGTAACACAAAGTTAGTAACGTTAATACTTGACTGGCCTACCGTATATGCAATGAAAAATGACCATATGTAAAATCTGTCACCGAATATAGACTTGACAAGATAAATATTGTTACAGGGTTACATTACCACCTGGCTTGCTCAGATAAGTCCTAGATGACATCCTCTACTTTTACCTCAGGGTCATTCCGTGTCAAATCAACAAATGGCCGACAGTCACCCTCTCCAAAAAATCTGAAAAGAATCACAGCTGTTTGTACATCCAACCTATGTGTAAATCTTAAATATTAAGTCTGTATCACTAATAGCTCCAAAACTACAGCCCTTTGAAATTTCAGGTCATTTTGGGAATTCTGGTGAACAAGCCTTTTGCTCAACTTCCGACATTGCTGCTCTTTTAGTATTCCACACACATTAGTGTAACTGTGTGAAAAGAAATGTATTTTCCTGTAGAATTCAAAAATCAAATCATATCAGATGTACCTTGTGTAATTCTTCCTCTCCAAAGCTGTGAAAATGGCTATAGATTCAATATGTGAAATGACACCACCACTTTTGAGAGCTTCTCGTTCAAAAAGTATGGCACACAAATTTATCAGATTATTTTTCCCAGTCATATACGGATTATAATGTCATGCCTATGCATTAACCTTTGTTGATATTGTTTTCATATGGTCAGTGTATTTTCTTGAAGTTAGGCTTTATTTTCAAAAAGGCTGTTTTCATCTTGTCATTTCACCATGTGGACGGTTCACAGGATTTTTTAAACATTTTTCCATAATCATCCTGTATGTGAGGATCATTTGTCCAAAATTTGGATTTGTTGCTGAGTCTCTATTGAGATATGATGTTTGGGAAAAAATGTCAGTAATTCCATGGAGTTGGATTGATCGGCAGTACCTCTTTCCACCACATGCTGTGCTCTTTTAATACAATGGAAGTCAATGATAGGGTAGCATGTCATTTACAGGAAAAGCTGCCAAACAAACTTTGTGTTACAATTAAACCAATTGAACTGTCAAGGTCATTTTTGAGCAGGGTTTTATTGTACAGCACACAAAAAGCAAGGCAAAACTGAACTGAACAGACTTAATATTTAAGATTTATACATAGGTTGGATGTACAAACAGCTGTGATTTTTTTCAGATTTTTCGGAGAGGGTGACTGGGTGACACGGAATGACCCCTCAGAGAAATGTTTACAAGTGTGTCTGTTCATGAGCTAACCTTGACATGAACACCATGATGTAATGGCAACAGACAGACCATCAACAATGCTGACTTGCTGTTGTTAAGATAAGAACAGACAAGTGAATCTTTATTATCCATGACCCTCCTCCTGATGGACGGGACGCCAGAGTGCTTATGCAAACAATACTCTGTCGAGTGCAACTATTGTTTTGTCTTTGGTCATACTGATGTGCCTACCATTTCGCAGAACTAGTTCTTGCGCATGCTATTCTGTGTGCTTTCAAAACGCACACTCATGGAGGAAGACCTCAGGAAAATGGACGTTCTAGTCTATCCTCACTAGTGGGGATGAACACAATGAGCTAATACTGCAAAAAAACTTTAACATTTCATGTCTTTTGTTGAAAACATACACAAGAAATCCAAAATGCTGTGTGCAAAAGTAAGTGAACCTTTGGGATGAATCACTTGTTAAATGCTCTTTTGGAAATACCCTTAAGCCAGGATTTCCCATAACTGTGAATCAGATTTGCACAATGTTCAGGAGATATACTAACCTTTTTTTTTATTTGCCTTATTTTCAAGATGTCTAGTGTTCTGTTTTTCTGTTCATTTCTATGGGTGATGGCCTTTAAACAACCGAAAGGTTAATACACTTGGGAGTTTTTATTGTCTTGCAGTGATGTTAACATTTCCAGCACTTGACATCAAAGCAGCCACAAATTATGATGTTGTAATGGTGACCTGAGTGTGCCCATAGCAAGGCATTACAGAGGAGCCTTTGCTCTCCAAAAAAACAAAAAAACAAAAACATGCCATGTTCAAAAAACTTAGCAGAGAGCTCACTGACACTCCAAAATTTGTACTTGGAGAATAGTTTGTGGATTGGTGATAATATAATAAATTGTGCACAAACAACACACGGCACTGGATGACATCCAAACAACACAATTAATTCACCCACTCTATTCTGAATAATATGTGGAGGCAGCATCATGATTTGTGGCTGGTTTAATGTCTCAGGTACTGGACCATCACTGCAAGAAAAAAGTCCCAAGTTTAGCATTAATTTGGCAGGATAATGACTACCACCCATAGAGATGCACAGAAACCCATAAAAGCATAGACATTCCCTCCAGACATCACCTAACTCTTGTTGAATTTAGATTTACCAGCTGCCCAGCTTGTGTTTATTGGGTTAGAACCACTCTGACTGGTTTTGACAGTGGAATTCGTAGCCTACTATTCAAACATACGTTTTACATGGAGATGTACGGTTAAGTAAATTACCAGAGCTTCTCGGTAGAGCAGTACCCTCCTAAACCTAGATTTCTGAACAGAGCGTTAATAACAATCATGAAACCTTACAGCTGGCAACACAACACTATTGGGCTCTATTACACTCCGCACATTTAAAAGAAGATTTTAAAAACCTGCGGCATTTGTAGAATACATTTTATTAATACTTACTGTGTATTTCATTCGACGACCTGAAGGTGTCCAGGTGTCGCCAGTGTACAGTGGTCAATGGCCAAGGATGGCGTGCGGTACCATTTACCGTTGTTTTCTATCGGTCCCACTGTTGTGGTCTTTCACTTTCTTGTATTAGTTCTGTTTTGTTTTTGTATTTTTTTAGTTTTTTTTTTTTTTTTTTTACATTTTTCCTACACTGCTTGGCAGTGTGGTAGATCCCGAGGCGGTGGAGATCTTGCTGTATATTCTGCCTCCTTGAAATCTTGCTGGATGCCCTCCGTACAGAGAGCCTGTTCCTGTTTTACAAGGCGTTTGTTTACATCGTGGATTTTAAAGATGGCGCTCTACGAATGCAGGACTTCCTGTGTGTGGGTCTTGCGGGTTGGACAAATCAACGTACAGCTGGATACAGTTGCGTCACCTGGAGTTCCTGGTGTTGCTGGACCAATGACTGTAACACTCGATAGACCTTGTCGCTGTTGTTGAGTCCACCTAAAAAGAAATTAAAAGCACCTTCTTACCGTTTCTATTGCGTACCAAACAAACAGATTAAATGTCTGTTCTATGAAATAATAGCTGTTAAGGGGACCTTGAAACCAGCAACGTTGCTGACAATACATTCATAATTGAAATTCATTGGTTGAAAAGTTTCTAAACCAAATTTTCACCAAAAAGGCATTTTAAACTAGTTCCCTGTAATGTGTTCAGATAGCAGGGAACTTCCGATCCGATCACAGTTCCTCCTACAGCAATTCTTGTAACTATTCTTGAAAGATTGCACAGTTAAGCTGACCTATGTAACATTTATGGTAGAATTGGTTGTGATGGTTTAATGACCTGTTTTGGCAAAAATGTTCCCCCGCTCCCATAGGTTCACGTGGCTGAAAACCAGCACTGCAGCTTTTGAGGACACCAACCTGGTTTCCTTAAAATCAAGTACATGAAGTACCGTATTTAATATAATAAGTGTAAATGTTTTACTTTTTTTAGAAGGATGTCTTCCATTGTAAGTTAGACTAGATTCTGTGGCCCTACTGTTTTTTTTTCTTTTCTTTCTTTTTTTGGTGTGTGTGTGTGTAGGGCGGGGGTGCACCCAGTAAATCTGTGGTGTACGTCGTATGTCTGATTGCAGCTTAAACCTACGTATGTGGCCCCTATTAAGTGTTCCAGAGGGCGTCCCCTGTAAAAGAACATGATCTGTATCAGATGAGGATGCAAGATAATCACAGAATATGCTGATGAACAGACGGTGTAGTGATGTTATCAGCCGTGACAGCTTCGAAAAAGAGTCCCTGTGTTTGCGTGATAATGAGGCAGTGAGGAGATAGAGGAATGTGTCCATATGTGTATGTATTTCAGGGCATTTTTTTGTTTTGTGTTTCATTCTTTTTTTTTTGGTTCGAGGCAGCGGAAGGAAAAATCCAAGAAGAGAGAGAGAGAGAGAGAGAGAGAGAGAGAGAGAGAGAGAGAGCATCATGACAGTGTCCCTTTTTGATAGATGGTAGTATAGTCCCCTCACATTCTCTCTCCCTCCCTGTCTTTATCTCTCTCTCTCTTCTCTCTCTCCATTCTATCTCTCTTAATCTCCCCATGTCCTCTTCCCCGCCACCCACCTACCCCAACCCCCCAGCAGCCCTGAGGCATAGGGACCCGCCGTCTGCAACTCGCACAAGCCAGACCGCGTCGAGGGGAGCTTCTGTCATTTGTCAACGCGCAACTTTGGCAGCTCCATGTTGCCATGGGAACTGTCTGTTGCCGAGGAATGGTTTTGCATCACAAGGCCCCTCAAATTGGTTCCAAAGCCACGCAGGTCTTTGCTCCACATGCCTTCCAACACCAACCCCCTCCCCTTGCCAGCTCACCTCCGACTGAGACAGAGGCACTGCTGTAGAGGCACGTCTGACTTACGCACATCGCTCCCAGTCATCTCACCCACGTCAGTTGTTTATCACGGCTCTGCCTCTCCTGTAATAAACAAACAGACAAGGGGAAAGGAGAATCAGAGACAAATGGTGAATTGTTGTAGTTGAGATGTTGATTTGATCTGCAATGAGAGTGGCAGTTCTCTCCGGTCTGTCATGCAGAGTCTTTTGCTTGTGTGTACAAGGGCAAATAGATAGATTTATAGATGCTCTTTGACTCTTCATAAACCGAAAAATCCATGTGTAATCATAAGCCCAGTCTGTCCTCCACACGTGTACCTACTTCTATACACTAAACATACACAAGTCCACTACACCTGTGGCTTTTGGCGGTATGGTGTGGATTTGCATTTTCATACTTCAGGGCCACCTGAGGATGTATGTAAACTTGAACCAATTGTCTCTGGTCTGATGACTGAACGAGCACTGCCTGTCATGTCAGTCTGTGATTTGACCGTTTTGTCTGAACATGGATTTGTCTGCTGTAGCTATGGGTTTGCTTGGCATGGCCTGTACTGCTTATAGTGCTTGAAAATTAGAGGGAGGATAAAGTAGGTCATTCTGGATGACTTTCCAGTGAACTGACACAGTTGATACGGTTCTTTGGAGGGAGGCCTTGAACACCAAAGGGACAAAAGAACCAGTCAGGGTTAGTCTGGGTTAGAGTTACTCACATACAGTGACGTTGTGTTCTGAGATAGGCACTGGTAAGGTTAAGGATCCATATCAGCCTGCCTGAAGTGGAAAAAGTGCTGTTACTCTTTTGTGCACAATCTGGCATATGAATAGATACATTATTTATTGTCTTTTTGTAAATATATTTTCTTTCATACAGTATGATAAGCAGGTCAACAATGTCAAGGGCACGGTGCCATCTACAACATAACAGAACAAGTCCCTAGTAATTGCTGTTCCTTTCCACAACATTTAGGATTTTTACATTGTCAGAGAATTTTACTGCTGTCCAGCAATTCTCCTGGCAATACTGACTATGTTTTATGAAAAAATACCATATTAAGCAGAATGTTATCGTAGTTTTAAGAAAAGAGTAATAGAAAACACCTATGATATCTTTGTAGATACTGAAAATCAAAAAGTATTTCCTTTTTTCTTTTTATTGAACTAATAACAACTGGACTTACAGCAGTGTACAAACTGACTTACTCAAGCCCAGCAGTTGGTGTCATCATTACCCTCTCCCAGGCCTATTATTGCTGTATCATCAGCACATTGAACAGTAAGGTGGTCCTATGTACGTCTACTTATATAGAGAGTGAATAAAACTGCATTTTGTATGGATTGTGAATAAAAGTACGTAAATCATGTCAGCTCAGAAATTTCGGTGGTGAAAAAAATGCGGTACAACATAAATTTATTTGGCAAGCAAACAATTGTGTAGCATTTGTGTGTGTGTGTGTGTGTGTGTATGGGTCACAGAGGTTTAGTGAGCCACGCATACCCTCCACCCTTCATGTTACGTAAGCCACACATGTAAACGGTTCCATTAGGATGCGCTGCACATGTGCTGTGTGTTTGCTTCGCTTCTCTGCTCTGTGCACCGTCCTCGCTGTGGTGACAACAAGCCCTCGGGGTTGCTTTGGGTTTGGTGATGAATCGGAATGACAATTACAAGCAGTCCCTCCTCCTTTCTTCCCTCTCCTCTCCCCCTTTCGCCGGAAACCTGCCCGTCTTTCTCTTGTGTGCCGTGCTGCAGGCGCGAGGAATACGTGAAGTCAATTGCGTGTGAGTTGTTGCTGTGCAGAGGCCAGAGCACTCAAGGTTAAATCGCACAGAATGTTTTCCTCCTGTGTTTTCTCTCTCTCTCTCTCTCTCTCTCTCTCTCTCTCCGGCGCAGCCCCTGGGCGGCGGAGAGCTGAGCGTGGATGCTATTATCTGCACGGTGTCGGGAGTCACAGAAGCGTGGAGTTACAGCTCATAGCAGCAGAGGGTGGTGCTGGAGCACCAAAGACAAGTGAGGAGTCAGGGAGGCAAAGGGAGAGAGAGAGAGAGGGAGTCAGGGAGGGAGAGAGAGAGAGTAGGGGGGAGGGAGTGAGAGAGAGAGAGAATAGGGGAGGGAGAGGGAGGGAGAGAGAGAGTAGAGGAGAGAAGGCGAGGGAGAGAGATAGTAGGAGAGGGAGAGAGGGAGAGAGCAAGAGAGAGGCAGTGGAGGAGGGAGAGAGGGAGTCGGAGAGGGAGAGAGAGAGAGAGTAGGGGAGGGAGGGAGAGGGAGGGAGAGAGAGAGAGAGAGAGGAGAGAAGGCGAGGGAGAGAGAGAGAGAGGGAGAGAGGGAGAGAGCAAGAGAGGCAGTGGAGGAGGGAGAGAGGGAGTCGGAGAGGGAGAGAGAGAGAGAGAGTAGGGGAGGGAGAGAGGGAGGGAGAGAGAGAGAGAGTAGAGGAGAGAAGGCGAGGGAGAGAGATAGTAGGAGAGGGAGAGAGGGAGAGAGCAAGAGAGGCAGTGGAGGAGGGAGAGAGGGAGTCGGAGAGGGAGAGAGAGAGAGAGTAGGGGAGGGAGGGAGAGGGAGGGAGAGAGAGAGAGAGTAGAGGAGAGAAGGCGAGGGAGAGAGATAGTAGGAGAGGGAGAGAGGGAGAGAGAGGCAGTGGAGGAGGGAGAGAGGGAGTCGGAGAGGGAGAGAGAGAGAGAGTAGGGGAGGGAGGGAGAGGGAGGGAGAGAGAGAGAGAGAGAGGAGAGAAGGCGAGGGAGAGAGATAGTAGGAGAGGGAGAGAGGGAGAGAGAGGCAGGGAGGAGGGAGAGAGGGAGTCAGAGAGGGAGAGGAGGAGGGTGGGCTGGGTGGGAGGGGTTGGGCAAAAGGGGAGGAGGAGGGGAGCAAACCACTCGAGGCTGACAACAACAAATCTGTATGGATGAGCAGAGCGGAGTGCGAATCCCTTGCCTTCCAGCCATATCATGATGAGCCTCCACATCGCTGGACCAGACAGAAGAAAAACAACAACAACAAAAAAACAGGAACGCTTACATGAGAAATTAGTTGCTTTGATTCATATATGTGTGTGTGTGAGAGAGAGAGCGTGTGTGTGTATTTATGGATGAGAGAGAGATTTTGAACATGTGTCTAAATGTGATAGAGGTTGTGTGTATGTGTGTTTAAATGTGAGAGAGCTTATGTGTGTGTGTGTGTGTGTGTGTATGTGTGTGACATGCACATGTGTGTGTTTGAACCCCCAAGTGTGCCATTTTTTCCTGCCTGTGATATAGTTTCCCCCCTCTGTACTGCGGCTATGGTCTGAAGACGAAGGCTTTTAACAGGTGTGGCTCACCACGGCGCTCCTGCTCTCTGGGGAGCCTGACCCGCCGCAGCCAGTAAATATTGTTTCCATAGAGATAATAGAGATGACAGGCGAAGGAAGTGTGTAGGTGACTGCCTGTGTATCAGGAAGATTAATGGACGCCGCATGCTGGATTGTGGCCGCGCTGCCTTCTTTAGCATGGCGAGGACCAGGTGGAAGGGGTGGTGGGTGGGTGGGTGGGTGAGGGGTGGGGGGTACGAGTGGCACTGTGGGTATTGGAATAATGAGGGGAGACATGGAGCGATAACGAGGAGAGTGAGAGAGAGAGGGAGAGAGAGAGACGGAGAGAGAGGGAGAGAGCGCATTAGGTGTGTCTGTGTATGTGTATGTGTGTGTGAGATGGAGACAGAATGGGAGTGGAGTGTGGTCTTCAGAATATGTATGTGGGTGTCTGTGTGCAGCGAGAGAGCAAAAAGAGTGTAAGATTGATGAAGAATGGACTGAGTGCCAGAGAAGGAGCAAGACTCGTGTGTGTGTGTGTGTGTGCGTGCGTGTGTGTGTGTGTGAGTGAGCGTGTGTGGAGGGAGGGAGGGAGGGAGGGACGAAAAATAAGTGGCTCCTCTGTACCACTCCAGAGTGCTAGCATTACGTAATGCTACTAATTCCTCCAGTGCTTTATCTTCCACTGCTGCATGATCTGAAGGAGCTTTAAGAGGCTTAGCCAAGTGTCTCAGAGACTCATGGCCAACCCATACGGATGCACTTCAAATGTACAACTAAGCTAATCGTGAATGAAAAATGCATGATTATTGATCACAGCATTATTATTATTATTATTATTATTATTATTATTATTTTTCAAGACCATGTCGTCTCTGATTATGAGTAGGAGTTTGTGGACTGCCTTAGCTGTAGTAAGCTACCAACCCACCTATGTGCCTTTGTCTGTGTGTCTGCATGTCTATTTGTAGCTACTGATAGGAGTGTCCACAGGAAGGTCAGAGCAAAGACCCACAGCAAAGTTTCTCAATGACAAACCACAGCATACCACTGGATTTTGGCCTACATATTTCAGGTGCATAGGTGAGGGAGATTTATTTTAAGATTTTAGCCCTGACGTCAAACTATTGAAACACTTAGAAAAACGTGAGAAACAAAGACATATCCCTTTAACAAACAACAGCTGCTTTGGAATTTGGTCTTTTGAACATTCCTTTATTCATTGTTACAGTCACAAAAACCATCACATAAAAATTACTGAACAAAGTAGGTTGACATTTCAGAACAATGCTCTTTGTAAGAAAATGCAAACAAATAGGCTTTTGTTTCCCTGTCTCCAATCATGACACTGTTATATTGCTCGTAAGATGTCTCTGCCCGTGCTCCTGGAAAGCTCTCTGTAATCAAACAATAATGGAATCAAAGGGAAATGCACAAATAACAAACATCTAAACAAAACGCAAACTTTGAAGTGAGGGTACTTTCATTTGTACCTTGTCAGAGTGCAGGTATCTTAAAAAGATACGCCATCTCTTCAAGTCTGAGAGGAATCTGCTTTAATAACAACAGCTGGCCTAGGAATGGAACGAGAGATTTGTCCTTGACCAAATTAGTTATTCTTTAGTGTGTACCGGTAGTTTAATATCTTCTCAGGCAGACCTGATATGTTCCCCTGCGATATGAAATATGCAATATGCCAGTTATGTGGAACAATTTTAAGATTATTTTTCACAACATATGATAATTTCCCGGTGATTTATTGTTGCCTTCCATATAGTTTTTTTAATGTTAGCAGACCTCCCCTTAAACTTTGTCACTGTCCCCAGAGGTGATCATTATGTAGTCTCTTGAAAGTCAAGATACTTAGTCACAAATACAACCACAAACTCTATTAACATTTTCAAAATAAAAAATAAGGCACCTTATGGTAGTTTCTGAACAGAAACGGGGTCTTCATGCTTCTCCTGCGTGTTGCGGTTGTACTGTATTGTTTTTCTGCACCTTGTGCTCTCATAAAAGTCTTTTGTCCCTCTCTTTGAAGCTAGGGTTGTGATCACATGACCTGTGTGAAAAGATAAGCTCTGAACTATCACAACTCTATTTTAAATAGAGAGGACCTTATCAAGCCCTGCAGAGCTATAGTTTTTGGCCCATTGCAATGCTACTCAGGTTAGACCAGTGGGCATAGAGTGCTTTGAGTGAATTTAACGGTCAATCAGTCCGCTCATCAGATGAGCAGGATGCGCCTGCTCCAAACGAGTCCCCTGACGCTCGGTGCAAATCTCTGCGACAAACATTCAGCCTCTGCCCAACACCTGCCGCTGCGGCGGCCTCTCTTCTCTTCTCTCCTCTCCTCTTCCGTTCACTCCGTTTTTTTTTCTTTCTCCCACCGGGCGACTGCCTCCGTCGCTATTTCCGTCCCGCTTGGCTCCATGCCAATGCCTCGTGGAGCCCCGTCTCCATGGCATCCACGCTCCAGCGAGAGTGGCCCACCACCACACCTGACAACGCCTCCAATGCTCCTCCTCCTCCTCCCCGCTCCCTGTCTCTCTCGCGCTCCCTCTCCCTCTCCCTCTCTCGCTCCCTGCTTCGCTCTCTCTCCCGTGGCCTGTCCTCGCCGCTAGCTCTGCCATGTCCCCGCTCTCCCTCCCAGGCTCCTCCGGTCCGCTCCCTCAGTCTGCTCCGCAGCTCTCTGGAGTCCAGCGCCCGGGCGGCAGGGCCAGAGGCAGTGTTGGCCGCCTCCGTCAGATCCAGCCCAGGGCAGAGGGCGTCAGGGTCCCCCGTCCCTCGACATCATCCACCGGTAGCAGCTGAGGGAACGCTGTGGTGGAAGAGGATGAGGAGGATGAAGAGGAGGATGAAGAGGAGGAGGAGGAGGAGGAGGGATGAGGGGGTGCTCCCTCGTAAACGGAGAAGGGGAAGTGGAGGTAGCGTCCGGCCGCGTAGAAGCAGCAGCAGGCTGGGATGCACTCGGGCACCTCACCCCGCACCAGCCGGAAGCGCTTGCGGTAAGGGCCCGGCGCGGCGAAGCAGGGCCGCAGGGACTGGGGGCCAGGGGGGTGGTGGTTGGGCCCCGCCTGGGCCGGGGTGGGAGGGGGATGCAGGCGGCCGCGGCCGTGGAGGGGCCCGGGGGCAGGCACCACTCGCTCTGCAGCAGGATCTCGGTGCGGATGCGGCGCAGGAGGTTGTTGATGAGCACCGAGCGGCGCAGGAAGGCTTCGGGGTCGTCGATGAAGCGCATCTTCTCCAGGGACAGGCGCAGGACGTGGGCGCGCTCCTCCAGAGCCGGAGCCACCTGAGGACACGCACGCACATGCACACAGACACACACACACACATACACACACACACACACATACACACACACACACATGAAATACACATAAAATACACATATACAAACAAACACAAACGTGAACGCACACACATATGCGCACATGCACATACAGATATACAATTGCATGCACACACACACACATACACACACACACACACACAAATAAACACAAAAACACACACCCAGCATGAGCCTTCACCATGAGTACCATCACCCCACACCCCGCTCTCCACACTCTCCATTTGACTGTGAGCGTACCCTGACCCACTTTCCTCTCCGCTCCATAGGCGGCCTACAGTCAGTGCGGCGCTCTCCTCTGCTCTGCAAATGTGTCACACTTGTGCGAGCACCGCTGTGACTTTGGGCATGAACAATATTCCTGAGGGGGTTGAGGGGGTTCATCAACTTCAGGGCTTTTAGCTGATACACCAGAGCATATTTTTGGTTCGTTCTATGCAAAATGGTTCAAGAAAGGGGTGGGGAAGCACATTCACAGATAATGGTTGGATGATTTTACTGGATAAACAAATCTATTTCTAGAAAGATGTCTATGGTATGCCTTTTAGTATTCGACATTAAAAATAAAAACTACTGAGGGAAGTCAAAAGTTCAGTCCATTTGAAAAAAGGCCTAATTACAAGATGCTACTATGACTGGCAGTAAACATTCCTCAAGACATAATTCAGTGTTTTCTTTGAATGCTGTCTGCTGTCACTCTGGGATTTCTAAATGAGTCTCTTCACTGTATTTTCTGTGTCACTGCACCAAGTTCCTCTGTAGATTTATGGATTTCTAACGAGCAGGACCTTTTTTGGGAACTATGGGTTTTTTCTCTTCTAACATGGACCATCCACACCACACCATCCCGTTTTTATACGCACGCATGCAGTTAACTTGTGATTTAGGGGCATCACATTTAGACCCACAGTGCCTCACTAACAGAGAGAAAGAGAGAGAGAGAGAGAGAGAGAGAGAGAGAGAGATACACCACCCATGTCAAAGGGCACTTACACTTTGGCAGTAGCTCCTAAAGCTCAGGTGGGGCTCCTCGTCCTCGACGAACTTGCGTTTGAAGTAGGCGATCCTCGACATGGTCACATGGTCAGGCGCTCTCCTGCAGTGGGGCTCTGCTGATGACAGGAAGGCAGGCAGATAATGTCACCCCCAGAACCTTTGCCACGCACTGACCTCTATCTGCATCGAACATGCAAACCGAAGAAGCATTCGCTGCCATTTGCAAGAGAGGAGGAAGTGTTTTTATTGGCCGCCGAGGAGGAGACGGGTTTGGCCCGGTGCCTGCTGGAAGTCACCCCAGATCTCCCTCCCTTAAAACAGGCCTATTGTGACTTGAGCAGCATCCCGGTATGCAGTGAGTGTGTATACACAGCCATGTGAGGTTAGCTGGGTTCTTGCACTAAGAAAAATATCCGTTTATGTGTGAGTGAGTGTGTGTGTGTGTGTATGTGACAGAGAGAGTGAGAGAGAGAACAAGAGAAAGAGAACAAAACAGAGAGAAAGTGTGAGAGCATGAGCGAGAGAGCGAGAGAGAGGACAGAGAGAGAGAGAGAGGGAGTTAGAGACAGAGACAGAGAGAGAGAGAGAAAGCGAGAGAGAGAGAGAGAGAGAGAGAGAGAAAGTGGTGTGCATGTGGGTAGAACTTGGCCTTGTCTGGTCTGAGGGATTTTTTGGGAGTGCTGCTAAGTGATGGTATTTCGAGGCTTGGTTGCCTTAAAAACTTCCACGGCTGGAGGTCATGGAGGCCACAGGCCAGGGGTGCTTGAGGTGAGGTGGGTTGGAGCCGTAGACAGGACAGACTTACCCTCGGCTAGCTCCTCAGCAGCGCCCTCCGGAGGCGAAGGGCTGGACACGCAGCTCTTGCTGCAGCGCTCTGACTCCCAGATGGGCTGGTACTGTGGGAGCGGGGCATCCCCCTCGTGCTCGCAGAAGGGATTCATGGACAGAACCAGGGTCATCTCTCCCCTGCTGCGGCCTGCCACAACACAAAGGTCACAAAAGGTCAGAGGTCAGGCTAGTGTCCTTGTGTTTGTGGTTATGGCTTTTTATTTGCATGGATGGGCAACCTTAGCCTGGTAAACCAGCCCCTCATACTTCATTTCATTTTGAACAGAGGGTCTGGCCTTGCTGCCTTTGACATTCATGTGTTCGGACCAAGCAAACCCGGACCAATCAGCGTACAGAGGGAGTGTTTGTGAGCGATGACGTTGACTTTGTATGCTACATTTCAATTGTAGTGCGTAGGTACAGTAGGCTAATTGCATACGTGGCGACCAGACGTTAGTGATTGGGTAAAGGCAGAGTCACCTCACTACAAACTGAAATGAAGTACGAGGGGCTAGTTTACCAGGCTAACAATCCAGTACCACATATTCCAAATCATCTGGTTCTACCTGCACACCTAATATGACTGATTTCATGACTGAGTAATCAACTTATCTACCTGGCTGAAAAGTTGCGCTAATTAGATTTAGCTCATTTAGTGAATGGCTGGTACAAATATGTGGTACTGGATTATAGCTGTTGAACCCAGGATGCACAACACTGTTCATTTGCATTTTCTGTGCCACAGATACAAACAAGTGGATGCAATATGAGGATGAATAAAGGCACACAAATGATAATTGACAAAAAAGAAAAGAGACAAACTAGGAAACATATGGAGGCATGTGAAAAAGACCTGGACCATGTTTTAAGTTCATGGTTTGGTGACAAACTTGAGTGAGTTAGCTCAAAGCTAACATTTATAAAACATGTTGATAGCTCTGTTTCACTAGTAGAATACGGTTATAGGGTTCCAGTACTAGGAGGTTTGTTTAGTCTGAATTAACTTATTCAAGTCCATCATGTAACATGTTTACCAGGTACTTGACATACCCTCCTACACACCTACTATTTGGCCACAATCAAACCACGCTACACACTGAGTACCCATATGCAGAAGTAGAACATGTGCCAAAATGCAGCTCAACACACACACTTCGCCCACTCAACACAAACTCCACTCGATTTGCTGTATTTGAACAGACACCACAGTGCATTTTGTTTAGTATCATTCCAAGGTGTGGAGCTATCTCGACAGGAAACCCAAATGAACACGTAAACGTCAGCGATGGCCTCTGTTGATCTGAGACTGCACAGAGACCGTACTGAGACCCTGCGCAGAGTCTGCTATCGTCACCTAGCACTGCAGCTCAGGCGACTTCCTCTCCTCGCGCGCGTAAAAGGTTACACTATCAGAGCATTTGAATAAACATTATCGACATTATCAGCTAGCGTTATCAAAGCACTTGACATATAACTTCCCATGAGAGCATTTAAAGACCAGATGAGGCTAGCGGCCCTGCCTATGACAGGTTTTACGCATTCAAATCCAAACACCACAGACCCAGAATAGTAATAGCCTTACTGCACCCACTGTCTAACATCTATAGCGCATGAGTTGATCAATACCACGTGTACACAAACTCCTCCTGAGCACACTAAAGTGATGTGGCATAATTAGATTCATACACAAGATAGCTGACCCATCGGCTTTGGAAACATCGGCTCTTAGGGTTTAGGAATGTTGCTTCAGTTTTTCCTGAGCCTGAGCGTGCAAGTTCAGTTCTGTCTGTGTTTCAAAGCGTCTCACTAAAAAAAGCAATTTTTTTTCTTCTCCCTCAAATGAATGGGAAAGGGGGACCCATCTGCATAGAGGCTTTGGGCCACATGAGACCTACTATCTGTCTCATCAGCCTGGTGGAGTGACTGGGGATGCACTTCCATTGAGTGCGTCCGATCAAAAGATGCTCTGTCCGACCATGGGGCTGACCCACATTTCAGTTATTTGAGACAGGCAAGTGGCCCCGAGATGGAGCGAACACTGAACTATTTGTCTTTGTAAGAGAGACAGAGAGAGAGAGAGACAGAGAGAGAGAGAGAGAGAGAGAGAGAGAGAGAGAGAGAGATGTGAGAAAGAGAGAGGAGAGAGAGAGAGAGAGAGAGAGGGTAGAATGAGAGGAGCTGGAACAAGTGTGTGTGCATATGTGTGTGTGTGTATGTATTTGAGAGAGAGAGAGCTTATTGAATCAGTGCGAAACTCAATCTGCCTTTTGATCTGGGTGAATCTCTGTCATCAAACCTGCCATCAGTACCTGCCCCTAAGTACAAAATGGATCTCCAGCTGTTAAACGACTCTTCTTTCTCTTCTCTTCTCTCTCTCTCTTTCATCTACCTCTTTCACTCTCCCTCTCTCTTTCTCTCTCCAGGGCCTCCTCTGTTTACCATCATTATGATGCCAGCTTGCAGTGGCCCTGATTGACAGCAGTGATCCAGGGAGCCTGGAGTCAACATGCTTGTAACACAGATAGCCTGTAGCGTCAGGGCCACTGTCACATGCCTAAGCATGTCAAACCCGGAGCCAATAGCCATGTCGGCATGTTCGGAAACACCTTGGCACCTGGGTTGCACAGGAATAAATCAACCTGATTTTTGGGCCGCGCTCCAAAGCTGTCGCCAGGCCCGGTTGGTTTGCGGTCACGGAGAAATTTCCACCTCTTAACGGGGAGCTCCAGAGTCAGCGGCAAGATCTGCCATCAATCAGGTACGGACAGAGAAAAAGAAAAAGAAAGAGAGAGAGAGATGGCGTGAGAGAGAGAGTGAGACAGACAGGAGAGAGAGAGACAGAGAGAGAAGACAGAGAGAGAGGGAGAGAGAGAGAGACAGAGACAGACAGAGAGAGAAACAGAGCAAGAGAGAGATGGAGCGAGAGAGAGATAGAGTGAGAGAGAGAGAGATGGAGTGAGGGAGAGAGAGAGGTAGAGGCCAGACACTGGGTGCCCTTTAGAGGAAAAACTCAAGGGACAACAGTGTGACAAGTGGCTCGGTATGACGGGAGATAGAAAAGGGGAGGCAGGATGGGAACGAGTGAAGGCAAAGAAGTGAGAATGACAGAGAGAGTAACAGTTGAAGGGGGAGAGCGAGATGGGGAGTGGGAGGGGGGACTGTCGGTTGGAGCTTCAAACTCTGGCAAGGCGAGGTGACATGATTGGCTGGTGAAGAGTGTCGGGGAGCAGGAGGTGTCATCCCCCACATCACACACACACACACACACACACACACACACACACACACACACACACACACACACACACACGCATACACACACGACCACCGCCCCCACCCCCAGCCCCCAGCCCCAGCCAGCCGCTCCGAGGACCTTGGCCTAATTAAGTCGCTCGTTACTGAACCTGCAGGAGCATCGCGGATAATTAGCCAGCTCGCCCACTTCCTCCCGAAGCTGTCTTTTACCTCCAGCTACTTTTGCTCTGCTTCCGATGCTCCACCCCTCCACACACACACATACACACACACACACACACGCCATCTCTCCAAACAACAAGCATGCCATCGCTCCCTTCCAGTCCCGGGGGAGCCCTTCCTCAGACATTCCCCCATCTCTCCCTCTCCCTGGCTTTCATCCTCCCTGTTCCTCTCTCCTTTGCCTGACACCATCACACCAACAGCAAGAGCAGACAGCTCTCCAAGTTTGGAAGGAAGGGGGGTGGGTGGGGGCGAAAAAACTGCAGAGATGCTCCCAGTATGTACAGCAAAACTTCATATGCCTCTGTATGTGTGTGTGTGTGAGAGAGAGAGACAGAGACAGAGAGAGAAAGAGAGAGAGAGGGAGAGAGAGGGAGAAGGAGGGGTGGAGAGAAAAGGAGGCTGAGAGGGGAAATGAAAAACAGAAATAAAAAACTCCCTGAGGGATCATCTCTCTTTCTGTCTCTGTCTCTCTCTTTCTCTCTCTCTCTCTCTCTCTCTCTCAAAATTCAAATTCACAAACGTTTTATTGGCATGACTCTGTACAATATTGCCACAGAATTATTAGCCATAACAAAAGTATGATATAAATAAATAAATAAATAAATAAATAAATAAATAAATAAATAAATAAATAGAGGGGAAAAGCACCTATGAGTTATTAATTAGAGTACATATACTTGACTGCTCTCTCAAAATGCTCTTTTGCAATGCTCTCTCTCTCTCTCTCTCTCTCTCTCTCTCTCTCTCTCTCTTTCTCTCTCTCTCTCTTTCTCTCTGTCTTTTACAGTCTGTTATTGTCTAACTGAAATGAGGATGTGGAGGTCCTGCTGAAAGTAGAGAGACAGAGAGAGCAAATGAAAAACACAAAAAGAAAGAACAGAGGCAGAAATGAGAAGGCTAAGGAGTTGTTGGGGAATGCATAGGGAGGGAGTGAGAGACACAATCAAGACAGACATACACAGAGAGTGTGAGAGAGAAGGATAGAGAGAGGAGAGGAAGAAAAGAGGGGATAAAAGAAGAAGAGCAGACGAGAGGAGCTGAATCAGTCTGGGGCTCAGTCGGCGGGCTTGCTCCTCTCTATCTGGCCCCGACTCTCTCCTTCCCCCCTATCTCTCTCTCTCTCTCTCTCTCCTCTCTCTTTCTCCCTCTCTCCTTTCCTCTCCTCTGCCTGCCGACCCTCTGCATTATTCCCTTTGATGAGGGGAAATTAATTGCTGGGAGAGGGTGAGAGTCGGGGAGCAGAGAGAAAGAGGACAGCACTGAGGGGAAAGAGAAGAGGGTGATAGAGGGTGAACACTGAAAGGGAGGGAATGAGAGAAGACAGGAGAGAGAAGAGAGGAGCGAGAGAGAGCATGTGAGAAAAAGGAGAGGGAGAGACAGTGAGAGGGTGGGAATGGGAATACTGGAGGGAGGGAAGGAGATACATAAGAAGAGAAAGAGTGAGTGAACAGAAGACAGAGGGAGGGAAAAAGAGAGAGGGGGAGAGGGAGAAAGACAGAGAGGAGGGAGAGAAAAAGAATGAGAGAGATAGAATGAGAGAGAGAGGGGGAGTCAGAGGCGCCTGAAGAGCTTTGTCATGACTTGAGAGTTGAGAGAGAATGTCCTCAGGGACAATTTGTGTTTCTGTGATTGACATGCACCATCTAACCTCATACTTTCCCTGCGGGACATTGACTACACACTCCATTTTTTCACACAAGCGCACACACACACACACACACACACACACACACACACACACACACACACACACACACACACACACACACACAGAGCAAAACCACAGCCCAAACAATATTGGCAGCTCTCGTGGCAGACTAGCTGCAAGTTGCAGTGCAGGAATGTACTCCGAAAGGTCATCCTCTCGCGTGGCTGCGCTTTGCTCTCGCGCATTCGGCCCACTGGGGACACCGCTAACTGACCCAACACCCCCACATGAACCCCCCCCCCCTCGGCGACACAAACACACACACACCTTCCCTTTACCTCAGTTGCTATGTCGTCCCATGGCAACCAGACCTCTCAGACACAGCAAGGGCAAGACTGTGACCAGACATGGGCTGTTTCTTTTCTCACATTACTGTCTGAAGTGTACTGAGAACAGACCATTAAAATACGTTAAGAGGGTAGGGTGGGGTGGGGTTTTGGGGTTGGGGGTTGGTGGATGTTCTTTCAGCATTGGAAAGAAAGAAGATGTTGAGGGCCATTGACCATTTTCCATGTTTGAAAACATGCTGTGAAGCCAGTGGAGCGGTTCTTCTGTTGACCTACTTACCAAGGTTGTCTACTTTAAGTGAAGGGTGTTCGAGTAAGGGGGAAACACGCTATTTATCATCAGAACGCTCTAGATGTGGTAAATGGAGGGGAAAAAAAAGAGAAAGAAAAGAAAAAAAAAGCTGAAGTGCAGGGCTTTGGCAGGGCGAGGAGGATTTTCTTTCGTGAGAAAATGTCTGGGGCAACATTAAACACGTCCTCCATAAAGCTGAAATATGCTCGGCGCAGCCACAGAAGCACAATTAGTTCAACATGCTTTCAATGAGCAGGGAAATTAATCTTGGTGGAGTGTTTGGGGATGAGCCTGCAAATGTTTACTCCGTCTCTTGGGCCGCACCGAACCAAAGCCGCAAGGAACACCCTGTGCCGTGCCGCTGGTATCCAGGTTTATGTCAGGGCCAGGAGGGAGGGCAGGTTAGGTGGGGTTGGGGTTGGGGTTGGGGTTGGGGGTCGTGGCTGAGGAGTAGTATGTGGACTGGAAGGGGGTAATGTTCAGAATGCAGAGGTGATGATCCTGACTTCAGAAAGTTAAAAACCCTGCCACATACTTGATCCAACTATTTTCTAAACCAGCTGATCCTAATAAGCACACAAATCATCAAACACGTATATCATTTAATTAGTGAAATTATATGTGTTAGGTATACAAATTGAAGTAAAAAATGGCAGGGTTTTTACTTTCTGAAGCAGGGATTGACACCCCTGTCAGAATGGGACATGTGTGTGAAAGGGTTCGCTGCACACAGACACACAAACGCAAGAATGGACCAAATAAACATGTCGTTTTTGGGTAAACAAACCCAGCCTCAGACACGCAGCCACTCTGAACCGTTGTTTTTACACATACACATACACACACACTCACACATACCCACGCACCTGCTCCACCCCCCCACAAACACGGACATTTACACACAGACACACAAACGCAAGAATGGACCAAATAAACATGTCGTTTTTGGGTAAACAAACCCAGCCTCAGACATGCAGCCACTCTGAACCGTTGTTTTTACACATACACATACACACACACTCACACATACCCACGCACCTGCTCCACCCCCCCACAAACACGGACATTTACACACAGACATCCAAACTATATTTTCACCTGTACACATGTAGACTCCCTAGGCGGCAAATGTTTTCCCTCTCCCCCTCATTCTCTTTCTCACTGTAACACACAAGCACGCACACACACACACACACACACACACACACACACACACACACACACACACACACACACACACACAAAACAAATGTAGCCACACAATGTCACTACCTCATAAAATGTGGCACTGCTGGTGCGACCCGTATCACAAATAAACCAAACCATATTAACACACACAGGGCAGACATGCTACAGCCACACATCCATGCACACACACACACACACACACACACACACACACACACACACACACACACACACACACACACACAGACACGCACACACACACACACACACACACACACACACAGACACGCACACACACACACACAGACAGACACACGCATGGGTCCCAGGAGCTGCTGAGTGCTTTGTAATAAGCATGGGGTCTCTGGAGCCCGGGCCTCCCCATGCGTAGGGTTTTTAATCACGAGCCTGACACTAACAGCACTTAACCTTTCCATGAGCCCCTCCTGCGGGAGTGAGTGAGAGAGGGGGGGGGGTGGTGGAGAGAGAGAGGGAGAGAGGGGACGGAGAGAGAGCACTGCTCACCTCACCTCACACCACACCCCACCACACCACAGCGCCATATACGCACACACACACACACACACACGTACACACACATACACACAAACACATTGGCCCAGCCAAGCCTGCCACCTCCTGTAAATCTAACCGCCGCTTGTCACGCAAACCACACACGGAGCACAGCCTCCTGCATTAGATATGCTACACACAAGTACATGGGGACAGGGAATGAGGGAGAGAGACGGAGAGAGAGAGAGAGAGGAGGAGGAAGAAAATGAGAGAGGGGGAGAGAGAGAGAGAGGAAGATGGAGAGAGAGAGCAAGATGGGGAGAAAGAGGGAGAGGGAGAAAAACAGAGAGAGAGCAAGCGAGAGAGAGAGAGAGAGAAAAAGAGAGAGATGAGAGTGAGAGAGAGGGAGGGGGAGAACTAGAGAAATGACGGAGCAAGGGAGAGAGAGAGATGAAAAGAGAGAGAGGGAGAAAAGGTGGGAGGGAGAGGGAGACTGCTTCTAATATTATGCACATCACACACACAGATCCTGCCTCACACATATTTCATTGCACAACATTTCACACAGAGTGAGTCTGCACACACACACACACACACACACACACACACACACGGCCCTTCCATGGCTCTCACTTAAACACATTACACACTTACACATTATACACAGTCGACACAAGGCAGGCTTTCACGCTTGATGTGTTTGAACAGATTCCTATTATACATGTACTGAAACATGGGACCGCATGTTGATACAAGCACACACATGCACTCACACCAACACATACACAAACATACACACACACACAAATAAACAACAACAAAATGAAATTGTAGTCAAATATGTTTTCCAGGCCAGACACAGACATGTATACGCACACACATGAAGATGGATGCTTCGACCAAATAGACACACGTACAAAAACACGCAAAGTCGGACACCTGACCAAATGGACACACACACACACACACACACACACACACACACACACACACACACACACACACACACACACACACACACACACACAAAATGGTCCTCCTGATCAATTGGGTACTAAGAAGGTCTCCTGGACTAATCGCCTCTTCTCTACAGGACACAAATTCTATTTCACAGTCGGCCTTCGATGGCAGCGGTAGGCAGTGATTAGTAGCAGATCATTACACATTTATGAACTCTGCCTCAGCGCCCACAGATGGCCACACAGCCTCTCTGGCCTGCGTATGATCATGATCATCACCATCACCATCACCACCATCACCATCACCATCACCATCATCACCATCATCACCATCATGAGCTCTAAAGAGGCTGGCAAGCCAAAAGTAAATACTGCTTCCCCTTCCAGCTCAGTGAGCCGTGATTGGAGCAGAGGTAATGTGTGAGAGAGGGGGCCTTTTTTTTCTTCTGCCCCTCACCCCGCCGACACACACACACACACACACACACACATACACACATACTGACTCAAACACACACACACACCGCACACACACGTAGACTCACACACACACACACATACACACATACACATACAGACTCAAACGCACACACACCACACACACACGTAGACTCAAACACACACACACATACACATACAGACTCCAACACACACACATATACACACACACACACACACACATACAGACTCAAACACACACACACACACACACACACACTTAAACGCAACACACACTCACACCACCCTCGCTCCTCCTTTTTATTTAACGTTCAACTGCAGATCGGGGAGACACACCTTCAGAGGAACCTTGAGTGTCTCGGCGGAAGCGCAGCGGAACCTATTTATCTGTCAGCTGCGCATCACAGTGTCACCTTCATCTGTCACATTGCCACCGTTGTTGCAAATGAGAGACTGAAGAAGAAGGAGAAGAGGAGGAAGAGGGAGAAGAGGGAGAAGACGGGGTTGTGTTGTGTGGGCCGTGGTAGGGCGTGTGTATGTGTGTGTATGTGGCGTGGAGGTAAGAGAGTATGGCAGAGGTAAGAGAGTATGGCAGAGGCTCTGTGCTCTGAATGAGACGTCGCTAATCAGAGACAGACAGGGAGGGAGTCCTGTCAGAGAAGCCTTTGACTCGTCTGACGGGCGCTCTGCACCGCACCTCACCTCCCCACAGCAGCCGCCCCCTGCCCGCGCTCTGATGCCCCGCTGGCAGATGCTCCTTTTGAATTCTTCTTGGAAGTCGCTGGGACTGACACACAAGAGGTAATGCACAACTGCCTCGCCTCGCCGCCTCGCCTCTACTCCACCTCCCGCCTCACCTCCACCTCCCTCCCTTTTCTCTTTCTTTCTATTTCTGCCTTCTTTCCAACACTCCATTCAACCCCTCAGCCCCCACCTCTCCACAGACATATGAGGAGACAGCCCCTCCCACAGTCACCCAGCCCCCCTCCCTCCCCAGCTGCACCCCCACCCCACCTCATCAAACTTCCATCTGTGCTCTGGTGACAAAAGACACCTCAGACACCTGCGTCTAAAGCTCCCTGCCACACGCTGACTGCAGATGATGAACGGGCAACTGTCAAGTTTTGAGGAGCGTGCCCGAAAAAGAAAAAGGAGATGTTGCTGCTGTTGTCGAGGTTTAACGCCCGTCCGCTGCTCGCTGGCTCGCCATTCTGAGCAAAATTAATCATTAGTGGTACTGCCACAGCAGCAGCCGCACAATTACAGTTTTCCAGTGAGGTAATGTTAGCTTTGGCCTGCTTTGACGGCTTCGGCAGACCAGTGCCCAAAAGGCAATCATTATGTTCTTTCTATACACAATGATCTTGTCTCGCTTCAGGAAGGAGGTTTTAGTACCTGTGTAAATCAAAGCTGGAATGTGATAATCTGGCCGATGTGGCTAGCAGTGACAGTGCTTTCCACTGTTTAGACTTTAAGCAGTAAAAAAAACCCTCAGGACTTTGTGCAACCTTCTATTATCCTTGTATGGCAAACACTACTTTGCTGAATATCTCTTGAATGATCTCCCTTCCCCCTTCTCCTCTACACAGCCCTGAAATAACAACAGGATGAGGCAAAGAGATCTAAAGATAAAAAATTAGCCATTTTTAAACAATGGTTGAACAACTCTTCTTAAGCGTTTGCATGACTGTGTGTGTTTGTGTGAACGTGTTTGAGTGAAAGTGAGAAAGATATGTATAAGTTTGAAAACAGAGAAAGAGAGAGCGAGAGAGAGAGAGAGAGAGAAAGAGAAATGAAAACAGAGAGGGAAGAGTGGGAGAGAGAGAGAGAGAGAGAGAGAGAGAGAGATGGTGTGAGAGATGATACAAGAGCGATGGAAGCTAAAGAGGTGTGCAAATGGTGAGATTACATCTCCTGTGCCAAGAGGAAGAGGAGTGAAAGTGAGTGGGAGAGGCTTTCATACCGCAGCAAACAATTAGCTTGCCATTACAGGTGGAGAAGGCCTGCCAGGCAAGAGGAGGTCTAAGTGTCTGTGTGTGTGTGTGTGTGTGTGTGTGTGTGTGTGTGTGTGTGTGTGTGTGTGTGTGTGTGTGTGTGTGTGTGTGGGGGGTGACGCGCATTCACATCAAGCCACTCATGGCGCATTCAAACAAGATTATCCAACACGGCAGGGAGATAGAAAGGGAGTGAGATTTCTCGCACCCCCTTCTCCGACAAAACAAACACACAAACATACCCGCACACATACACACACACACACACACACTCAAACACACACACACACACTCAAACACACACACACACACACACACAATAACACACACACACACATCATACACATACAAAAGCACACACACACACACACATACACACATAACCACACACATGCATACACACACAATAACACACACACAACATCCATTATCTCCCATTTACAGCGCCTTCGCTTCACCTCGTCAGTCGGGAAGAAAAAAACCACAAATGAGGCTTAATCTCTCCAGAGCTCTCCCCCTTTCTCACTGCAAGAAAGATTCAGGTCATCACTTGTTTCCATGTCAGAGGCACACAGCAGCACTGTATCCAAAGGATGCGGCAAAAAAAAAAAAAACATGTGTTTTTGAAAGGCACAGGGAACACAGGGGAGGGGGATATTAGGCGGTGTGGGAGGCTGCATGGCATCTGATTGACGTGATATGACACAGAAAAAGGGGAAGAGAGGCTAGCACGGACATGGAGGCTATTCCTGTGCCTGCTCCCCTGCTCTCTTTGAATACGCTGCCCCAGTCACTGGGAGGTTGTTTCCGTGCCACAGCAGCATGACTAAGCGAGGTTAGAGAACCCCCCTCCCCCCCAACACACACATATACACTGCCCACCCCTTTCATAACTTTCACACATGGAGACACACACACACACACACACGCCAGACTCTCCTCTCTCCCATTCTCCCTTTCTCTCTCACACACATACACACACAAACACACATACTCACACACACACCCCAGACTCTCTCCCATTCTCCCTTTCTCTCTCTCACACATACATACACACACTCACACACATACACACATGCCAGACTCTCTCTCTCCCACTCTCCCTTTCTCTCTCACACACACACACACACACACACACACACACACACACACACACACACACACACACACACACACAAGCACAAAGCACACAGCCACTGGGCATTCTTCTCCCACGGAGCAGAGACATGTGTTCTGACAGGGAGGCCGTGTGTAGCATTATTAGGGGCAGGCTAGAGCAGCGGACATGTTGAAGCTAGTGGGCTCTGGCTCTGGGTGGGACCTTGCCTTCCACAAACAAAGAGAAAAAAACACACACACAAACACACACACACTCACATACAATACATGCACACACACACACACACACACACACACACACACACACACACACACACACACACACACACACACACATACATATACACACACACATACACACACACTCACATACACACACACATACATATACACATACACACACTCACATACACACACACACACATACACACACACAAGAGTCTCCACACTCTGCACTTGAAATGCATTGTTCGCTGTCCTGTCATCCATTCCTTACACCAGCAGATGGCCACAGTACATCTGTTCAACGTTTATACCAACAGTCATAAAACGTAAAGAGTACAGCCAGAGAGGACAGTTGTGTAATAGGATAGATGCTGTATGTGGAAAAAAGTGTCAAAGTGAAAAAAATGAGCCATTATGAAATACACACGGCTGTATGCTTGCTTGCCAAAAGTGGTCATGTAGCCTGATCTAAAACAAGCTACTGATGACCTTTAAAATACTGACTCTAAAGGTCATGATTCACTTACAAAAAAGATTCTTTATTTACTGTCCCTCATCAGAGTAGATAGCCTAGTAAATAGAGTTAGTTTAAAATAAATTGTTGTGTTACATATTATTATTACAATGAATTTGGGTCTGCTCAAAGACACAGCATGTCTAGGGTAACATTGCCTCAGAAAACAAATGCTTGTTCTCAGTGTTGTTTATGAGTACCTAGCACTTTCAAAGGAACTAAAAATATTACTGATTTACACATGGAAGCCACTGTACACAGAACAGACAATGTGTGGAGGATTTGTGGGACTGCTGTTTTAAAAAGAGGCAAAAAATAACCTAATTTAATTGGTAGGCGGTATTTTAAGTGCAGGTGGGAGTAGTCAGAGCTGACTTAGTTTTCATACATGAGGTAAGATAAAAAAACAAGCCAGTCAGTGGGGAATAGGAGGGGTGCAAGAGACACACTGATGTCTGCTACATGGAAGTGAATGGAAACTGTAATTAATACAATGAGGTAAAGCCACATGTGGATATGTGAGCCACACACACGCGTGCACACACTCTGACACACACACTCACTCAGTCTTACATACACACAGTTCCACGTACACGGATACACACACTCTCACACACACTAACTCACCCACTCAGTCTCTCTCTCTTCATCTATAAGTGGCTCTTTGTGCTTGAACCTGAAAGCCCTCATCAAACCACAGCTCCATTGTTTTGGATCACTCCACCGAACGCAGGAAAAGACATCAACATGTGGGGAACACATTTTCTGTCCGTCGATGACTCTCTCGAGACCTAACCTTCAGCTGCACAGAGTCTCATTAAAAGGGGGGAACTGTCTCTCTTTCTTTCCAGTCAATTTATCAAGTAACATTCACCAGTGCAAAAAGAAGGAGAAGAAAAAAAACGAAATGGGAAGAATTCTAGGGCTTAAGTCTTCAGGCTTTGGTGGTTGAAACAGCACATTAGTGAAAATGATACATGTGGGGAGGGGCTTCTAGCCTACATCCCAGGTACAGACACCGAATGGCTTTTTAATACCACTGGTAAGCAGGGAGCAGAGGTGAACTGTCCCCCGCGCCCCCTCCCCTTTGCCCTTCTCTCGCAGCTTCTGTGCACTGGAACTTTTCAGCAGGGGCGCGGGCAGCCACCAAGGCGCCAATTTGCCAATTTCCTACACAGTGATGTGATAGATATTAAAAACTTTTTTAGATGATATGTTTTTTTTTTTCAAGCGCTCGTGAGGCCAATAGCACGGCGCCCTTCACGAAATTGCGCCCTGGGCAAAGGCCCAGCCCGACCCCTAGAACCGCTACTGACCATAAGTAGGTAGCCTATATAACACGGACAATGAAATAGAAAAGAGATTAATAATTAAATAAATAAAAGGCCGGGCTTGACAGCGTCAGATAAACGCACTAAGACCATCAGAACAAGGTAAAAAATAGACAGAAGAGATATATCTTCAAATTGGAGTAAAATAATGTATACTTTAGATGACAAGTTGAGTGGGGGAGCACCGGACAATGCACCTGCACAAACGTCAGTGAACTTTTAACCAACCACGGCAAAGCAGCGTCACCAAGGAGGCGTTAGCTAGCTGCTTGCAGTTGTGTGGGAGCAACTGCAAGAGTCTGTAAGATTTGTCTGTATGTGTCTTGCTCCCATGAGTTTTGTCATGGTCGCATTTTTGAGACATCCTCACAGATTTCGGGAAAGTCGGACACAGTTTCTAACCACAATGCAACATTTTCAGCGTCAGACTGCAAACAGCTGTAAATGGATGCAAACGTTTTCATCAAGTCAAATACGGCTATTGCCTTGTTTACCTGTTTACCTGTCAGGTTGGTTTCAACCAATTACCCAATCAGCCAATTTTCCCATCAGGCTTTAGGCATTTAAGCTGAGCTCTTCTCAGTCTTAGGGTGGAAGGCAAGGAGAAAGCATGGTGCTTGTTGTTTGAGGAGAGGCTGTGAGTTTGACTTTGATCTTTATTGTAAATAGTGCTTTGTTTGAACAACCATTGAGTTGATTTTTGTTTTGTATTTCTGAAAGTCTTTTGTTTTGTTATTAACCATTAAACTTTTTTGTTGAGCACTGTACAAATTTTTTTTTTTTTTTTTTTTTTACCACCATCCTGCTATAAAGGTGGGCCGGATGGTCCATTTTTTCACAGTATGGAAACATGTTTTCTAACTGTACATATGACAATAAACTTAAACTTGAACTTGTAATGACTTTGTGATAGATTACGTAACTAGTGTAGTAGTAGATAATGGCTAAATGGGTCGGAATCACATGGAAGACCAGTTTAGTAAAGGAATTACGTGTGTACCAAAATTATTGGAGGTACCAATGTTGTCTATAATAATTTACAACATATTTGGAATGTTTTCTGCAGCACATATTATTGAGGAGTGATTCCATAATTTCAGCACAACTTCTGAAGTTAAAGAAGGCCATTGTGATAAAGGTTATAAATTCACTGGAACTTACATTGTGAGGTTCCTCTTTTGGGGGCGTGGGGTTATCAGCAACTTTTCTCCTTTAAAAATACAACAGGTGGAGACACAGCAGGGAATAACAGCAGGTGAAATTTGTAATAAATCAGCACATCTGATATCTTATCTTATTTGACAGACGGAGATTGGTCTAGCAAACCTCCCATAGACAATAAATTCTCAGAGGTAGGATCAAAAGGCATCTATGAAATGCCTCTGTATGCTATTGGACAGAGCTCCAAACAATCAGACCATGATTCCAATGACATATGTGTAGAATTTGTTTTTCATTAGCTCTGGATTTTTCCTGACCAGAGTAAGAACTGAAAATAGGCAGGTTTGGCAGACTGACTTCAACACTAAATTCAATGTAGCGTCATAGGCAGTATGGGTGACGCAGGCTACCAATTGCCCTCAATGGATCTCCTGAAGGGATTAATAAAGATTTATTTTATTTTTTTCTTCTATTTTGATGAAAGCAGAAGTAGCAAATGGAGTTATGTCAACAGAGGAGCTGAGGAACTAACCGTCGGGCAAGCATGGCACTCATCTCTCCCATGAAGCCTCCTCCTCCTCCTCCTCCACCACCACCAACACTGCTGCTTCCTTGTGCTGAGCTTTGGGTGTCTGATGCTTTGGAATCACTGCCATCCTGTATTACAGAAAATGATAGTGATATAACATATAACTGCCTCACATAAAGCCTTCACGAAATGTCTCACTGAAGCAAAAAAAAAGACCATCGTTCCTTTAACAGATCTCTATTCACTCCCAATCATCTACTCCATCATTTGAAAACAAGTAAAATGACATTAATTTAGATTACTTAAAGTAGGTATGTCTATGTACACATACTGTAACATGTTAAGTAAGTATGTACATGTAAAACAATGCATGCAGGCATATACAAAGACCAAAATACAGTTGTGGCCAAAAGCTTTAACAAGTTAGATTGCCAAAACCTTTGGTCACTGCTATAGGTAAATGAATATATGGCTACTGTTCAGACATAATCTACGATTTGTAGTCTAATTCAGATGGCTGCATTTTTCTTGCCATGTGTTCTCACAGCATGCAGCACAGCAATACTGCCCAACTGTAATATCTTTTCTTGGCTTCCTTCAGATCACTTAATGTCAATAAGAAAACTATGAGTCAGATCCAACCTGCCTACATCTTACCTGCCTATCTTACCTGCCTAGATCTTACCTGCCAACATGAGTCGCCAAGTTGACCTGTTTCGTGAGGATAATGGAGAGGTGGAGGCAAAGAACTCCCTCCTCCAAGTCAAAATTTCCACAAAACAGGTCACCCTAAAGGCTGTTATCCCGCTTCTCTTTTGCATGTAGGAAATACTTTGATCCACAATCACAAAGACTCATAAAAAAACATTGCTAGATGATTTATTTTTTTTAATCCTAGAGATATTCTGGGAGGTGGGGCACTGTCCTACTCTCACATCTCCAGAAGAGCAGTTAGCTGGCCAAATCAAATTCAAGTAACCCTAGCCTAGAAATCTATGGAATCAATTTTGTGTCAAAAAATACAAAGAATAATTTTAAAGGGCGTGTTGCAGGGTTCAATAGATACCAAAATTTAAACACAACTTTCTTGTTGGTAATACACATTTAAAGTGTTATCCATTGTCTTACTCCCCTCCCAACACCTTCTCTCCACTAGAGGTCGATGCTGCCACAGAATCCCTCTGCTCTACACTGACCTCCTGCCTGGATACCCTGTGTCCCCTTTCCACCAAACCCGCACGCTCTACCCAGCCCCGCCCCTGGCTGACAGATACCATCCGCTCCTTGCGCAACACCCTCAGAGCTGCGGAACGAAAATGGCACAAATCCAGCGATCTGGAAGACCTAGAGACCTTCCAATCTCTTCTAGCGTCATTCTCCTCCTCGGTTACGACTGCTAAAACAGCTTACTACAACAATAAAATCAGCAACACCACTGACACCCGGAAACTCTTCTGTGCCTTCAAATCGCTGCTCAACCCCCTCCCCCGCCTCCTGCCACCAATCTAACTGCTAATACTTTTGCCTCCTTCTTTACAGAAAAAGTAGCGGCTATCAGCAATCAATTCTGCGACCCACCCGGCCTCAACCTGCAACCTCCCACGATCTACGATGCAACACTCTCCTCATTCACCCCTCTCTCCGAAAGCGACTGGAAGACTCATCACTGGAAGCCGTCCTACCACCTGCCCACTAGACCCCGTCCCCTCGAATCTGCTGCAAGCCATCGCCCCAACAGTAGTCCCATCGATCACGTCCGTGATGAATGCTTCGCTATCATCAGGTATAGTACCAGCCGCCTTCAAACAGGCTAGGGTCACACCACTGCTCAAAAAGACCACACTCAACCCCGCCCAGGTGGAGAACTATCGGCCGGTCTCACTGCTTCCTTCCTTTCGAAAGCCATCGAGAGAGCGGTCTCTAAGCAGGTAGTTAATTTCCTCACCCAGAATGACCTACTTGACCCGAAGCAGTCTGGCTTTAGAAGCGGCCACTCCACTGAAACAGCACTGCTTTCCGTCACAGAAGCCCTCAGAGTAGCCAGAACTGAAGGTCAGTCATCAGTACTTATCCTACTCGACTTATCGGCAGCCTTCGATACAGTCAACCACAGCATACTGCTAACTACACTCTCACACATAGGCATCTCAGGCATAGCACACTCCTGGTTTACATCCTACCTCACTGGACGCTCCTTTGAAGTGTCTTGGCAAGGACAACTGTCATCAACTCACACTCTCTCCACAGGTGTTCCCCAAGGGTCGGTGCTGGGCCCCCTTCTCTTCGCTATCTACACCACCTCACTGGGCCGCATCATCCGCTCACACGGCTTCTCCTATCACTGCTATGCTGATGATACACAGCTGTACTTGTCGTTTCGACCAGATGACACCACAGTCTCTGCACGCATCTCTGCCTGTCTCTCCGCACTCTCCGCATGGATGAAGGAACACCACCTCCAGCTCAATCTGTCTAAGACTGAACTCCTGGTGATCCCAGCCCAGGAGTCAATCCACTATGATATCAGCCTGAATATGGACACTGTCACGATTGCTCCGAACAAGGTTGCTAAAAACCTCGGCGTCGTGATTGATGACCGGCTATCTTTTTCTGACCACATTGCCTCCGTAGCGCGGTCATGCCGTTATGCGCTATACAACATTAGAAAAATCAGACCGTACCTGACCCAATATGCTACTCAGCTTCTGGTTCAGGCTATGGTCATCTCTCGCCTCGACTATTGCAACGCCCTTCTGGTTGGCCTTCCTGCTTGTGCAATCAAACCATTGCAAATGGTTCAGAATGCAGCAGCACGACTGGTTTTCAATCAACCCAAAAGGTCGCATGTCACTCCTCTCTTCATCAACCTGCATTGGCTCCCGGTGGCTGCCAGAATTCAACACAAAGCTTTGACTCTAGCCTACAAAGTCACTTCTGGATCCGCCCCCACCTATCTCAACGTCATACTGAATGCTTACATCCCGTCCAGAATGCTGCGATCCTCCAATACGAACCGCCTGGCCGTACCCTCTCCCAAGACAAAGCGAGGTCACTCTAAACTTTTCTCGGTTGTTGTCCCTCAGTTGTGGAACCACCTACCAGTCCCTACAAGAGCAGCAACTTCCCTCTCGACCTTCAAAAAGCTTGTGAAGACCCTTCTTTTCCGAGACTGCTTAACAAAACCAAATTCTACTAACCATCTCTTTACATAGGTACCTTCAATGTTCTCTACACATCTGTTTGCTATTATGTCCTCCTTTTGTAAGTCGCTTTGGATAAAAGCGTCTGCTAAGTGTAATGTAATGTAATGTAATGTAATAATGTATTTGCTTTGATGGGTATCACAAAACAGAATATAATACTAAAAAGTGCTGCAATTCGCAACCCTCAAAACATTCCGTGACGTCACGTTGGGGAGACAACCTGTAGATGACAGACCGAAAGCCATAGAGACACACGAGAGCAAGAGACAAGCCAGCGTGTTTAGCAGCAGCAAATAGATACATAGATAAATCCATATAATGAATGAACATATAAGATGTGTATGTGTAGATAGATATACAGATAGAGAGATAGCCTAGATAGACAGATACATATTTATATATAGAGAGGGAGGGTGATAGCCTAGGAGATCGCTAAATAGCATAGTGTAGATAGCTAGCCAGATAGCTAGATACACAATTTTATAGGCAGGTGTTGGTAGGAGTCATATTACATGGTCAACTATTGAGTTTATGCTGGCTGTAAAAACACAAATCTAAAAGGGCACAGGGTCCATGACTCGACCAGCGACCAAAACACACTCACTTTCCTACAACACAAGCTTTCCACAGCAGTTTCCATAGGGCAGCACAGCCCACACAAACACCTGCGCAAAACACAGCAACACGGACGCTAATTCGTTGTCGGTGTTGATGATAGTGATGAGGAGTGTATGAAACATGTGCTATATAAATAAACTTGTCTTGCCTTACGAAATTAATCATACTAAAGAAACATTGTGAAGATATGAACAGCCTATTCGACGGCGGCAAGGTTTGCAACATTTAGCTAAACTCTACTAGATGAAGATGTCGTTGGAGCTAGTAGGCTGTCATTGCAAAGTGAGACAACTTCTACTCTACTAAGTAGAGTATACCGGTACTTATCTGAACTAACGACATAACCACTGTCGCTAGATATAAAGAAAACGTGTTAGCAGCTACTCACTCAGTAAAACATTTTATTGTATGCAATGCTGATTGTACACTACATCCAGCATTCATTGCTGTGTTGCTACATGATAGCAACTCACCAGGAGGCTTCCCCAACTCTCCACTCATTCTCTGACCACGAATTTATTTGGCTTTGATTACCATCAGTTCTTGACAATTGCTCATTTAGACATTCACGTGTAACAGGTTCAAAAACTGTATGTATAGTACATAAATACTATTTATGGTTCTTGCAACCTCTTCCTCATCCCAGCTAATGGCAGTTCTAGCAAAGATGGTATTGATTAGAACACCTCTTTGCTGAGGCTACCTTCTCAATGTCCCCAACGTGAGGTCATCATCAAATTGCAAGGACAATAAATGGCCTTAAACAGATTTTAGAGACATTTCTTAAATGGTATACATATCTTGAGTACTTTAAGTACCTACTAATTAACAGTGGTGCTTAACCTGCAACACGCCCTTTAAGACATCAAGCAAACAAGTATAAATCAAATAAAAAAGCCAGCAAAAAAAGCAAAATAAAATAAATAAATTTGCAATCAAATTATTTGTGCAGCCGTGTAAAATATCAATTTTTGCCTCTTTGGAAACATTTTGTTTTTCTTCCGTATCTTCTCAGTTTTGTTTCATGTGATTTTCTTTGGTTACGATTCCAGTCTTCTTGTTTGCGCTCCCTGACATTTTGCTTGCGGTTTTGACACAACCGTGACTGGTGGGTGGGATTTTTATGGGTTCATTCCCATTGGCTAATTTATGTTTGACTGAGAGCTAAGCTTGGAGCCAAGGGGGTAGGAATATATCCGGAAGTTGAAGCACCCATGGGGAAATCTCAACCCGGAAAATGACCAATAGCATGTAGCATTCCGTTGACTTCCATTAATTTTAGCGTCACTTTGAAATCAAACAACTTTACATGAGAAGCCATCCGTACCTTGATATTGGCATTGTTGTAAACCGGAGAGGGCACAGCAAAACATATTTGCTTCGATCAGAAATCTGTCATGTTATTGCCTTGTAAGAAACGTTTATCTGAAATTATGCTAAAAATGACGCCATAAATCATGCGACGGCTAGTGAGTTTCTGTCGCACAGGAGAAAATTTACCGTAGTGGTTGGATAACAAGCTGTAGCCACAGTCATGCTCGTTTACTTTTCTATTCATGTTGGGGAAACATTTACATCACTATTTCCTGAAAAATAAGCGTAGAACTTGGTATTTGTTTGTAAGCAGAATCGCTATCTTTATGGATTTTAGTATTCAATGCAAGTGAATTGAGAAAGACTGCTAAGCTAAGCTACACGCTATAGCTTGTAGTTTACATGCTAACTAGCTAGCTCCCTTGACATGCTGGCTTGCAAGACTGCCTGGAACCAAAGTTAGTTGACGAAGAATCAAGTCCCCACATACAATATTACCCCCCATTCCACTAAGTGATTGCAGCTATAACGGTAGAAGAATACTTATTAAGAAAATTATCATACGCTGTATCATTTGTGATTGAGCATCTACCACTCAATTTATAGTATTTGGGTTTGCTGGCCGACGTGACCGTACGTCACCCCGCACTTGCGCAGTTGCATTGTGACCAATAAAAATCTCAAAATCGTGCTTCAACGGCTCCCATTGAAAACGACGCCATCCCTCAGTCCATTCTCTTCTACTGTCTATGCTTGGAGCCTGTTCTGGAAGCTGTTGTAGATGTTTCCTGTTGAAGTTTTGGTGGGCTCAGACGTGATATTCAACGATCGCTGGTGGATGTTTTTTCTACCGCCAAAAAAAGAAGAAAAAGAAGAAGAAAGTTTTTTTCTGCAACAACACAATTATTCTATACAGTTTAAGTACTGGATAAGCATGTTGTCTATGTTAGTGATGCATGCATAGTTCGGTTTATTGGGTCAAGTGAAAAGTGAGACCATTTTGATGTTACACGTTCGTTTGACTTGCTAGGCTAGAGAAAATGCCCCACTCAACAACAACCTACTTATCTTTACCACAGACACACTCGCACTAGCCTGGCTATCGCGACTTGTCAATGCTCTGTGAGAATTGGTCTGGCCAAGCTGTGTTGTAAACCCATTTCTCAGAAGGCGGGCTTAACCCGCCTCTTTCAAATGCCTCTGTTTGCTACTGGACGCAGCTTCAACTAGTCACACCCCTCTGTCCTCTGACGTATACGCAGCGAAAGAAACTGCTTGATCCAAATAAAAAGTAGTAGTAGCCTGTAGTCATATAGAAATGGCGTTAAATGATTTTTGTCGGACTTGTGAGGTGAACATGAGAGTGGCTGGTGTTGGTCATTCAATATTGATATTCGAAAAACGAATCAATGCGATCAAAGGCGAAATGACCACAACAACAGCGTTCTCGTAAAGCCCCATTGACTTGGCTACCAGCGGGGCTAACTGATAAATTAAAGTTTTACCGAAGCCGGTCGGTAGCATTGCGAAAACATCCTTTCCCGCAACAAATGCTTCAAGGGCTGCCCTTTGCTGTATTTTCAGAGAGAACTTCCCTTTGAATTTGTCCAAAACAGCAGCTACAGCTGCATTAAAATCTTATGGTTGCTCCACATTCGCCATGTAGACAGCGACTGAAATAGATTTCCGGTCGCTAAACTATCGCGTCATTGCCTTTTGAAATGCTCGATTTTCATTGGCCCCTATCCGAGGGCCGAGCAGAAATGGTTTAGATAGGCAGCTTGGCCAGACTGACTTGCTCACGAAATGCAAATGCAGCATCACAGGCAGTATGGGCACACCCAGGCTACACTTGCACGCTTCCGCAAGCTAAATATCAGCCAACTGTTAAAATATGAACACTCACGTTGCGTAGCGTGGTCTCACTTTTCACTTGACACAATAAACTATGCATGCATCACTGCAACACAGACAACAAGCTTATCCTGTGCTTACACTGTATAGAATATGTTGTTGCAGAAAACATATTTCTTCTTTTTTGGCGGTAGAAAAACCATCCACCAGCGATCGTTGAATATCACGTCTGAGTCCACCAAAACTGCAACGGGAAACGTCTACAACAGCTTCCGGAACAGGCTCCAAGCTTAGCTGTCCGTCAAACATAAATTAGCCAAAAGGAATGAACCCATGAAAATCCCACCCACCAGTCACGGTTGTTTCAAAACCGCAAGCAAAAGTCAGGGAGCGCAAACGAGAAGACTGGAATCGTAACCAAAGAAAATCACATGAAACAAAACTGAGAAGATGCGGAAGAAAAACAAAATGTTGTTTCCAAAGAGGCAAAAATGGATATTTTACACGGTTGCACAAATAATTTGATTGCAAATTTATTTATTTTATTTTACTTTTTGTTTGATTTTTTTTATTTGATATTTTGATTTTTACTTGTTTGCTTGATGTTTTAAAATTATTCCTTGTATTTTTTGACACAAAATTGATTCCATAGAAATCCAGATGTACCCTAGTGGTAGCAACTGAAATTTCTATCCTCTAGCCACAACCCACGGAAGCTCAGTAGCTTTTCTGTAAAATCTGTCAGACCAATCACATCGATCTATCCTTGTGGAGATGCTGGACCGGCTTAACACGATGATGACAGGGCTGCAACAGTGCACTGGTGTAGTGCTAATGTAAGCAAGTTTCTTGCTCTGATTGGTCGTACCACTATCCTATTGCGTGCAGAGACGGTTAGAAAGACCACATTGATGCCACCTATTGAATTGCACCTGGCCTATCTATTGTGTTATACACAGTTTGGTGTGGGCTGGCTTGTCAGCCTACCACTGACCTGCCTGGCTATTCTCTCTGCAAATCACAAGTGGATGAGTGTGACTTGAATGAGTGGTGGCTGCCAGGTTGTGATAAAATGGTTTGGAATTTGATTGTTAATGGCATATATGATTTTTATATTTAAATATTATCATTGATGTGATTTGCAAGATAGCAAGAGAAAACTGATAACACAATATATAACCTATAACATACATACTGTATCTAACCTTCTGCTGCTCCTAGTAGTAGCCTGCAAGTTTTTTTGAACTCTGCTAAGAAACAAGTTTTAGTTCCTTTGTGATGCTCCTAATCATGTCAAGAGGTTAAGGCTGATTAAGAGTATGTTTTGGTCTGGTAGTTGAATAACTTCCCCTGTCCCAGGCTAGCCTTGTAAACCAGCCCCTCGTACTTCATTTCATTTTGTACAGAGGGTCTGGCCATGCTGCCACTGACATTGATGTATTAGGTACCAGCCAATCCTAGCCAATCATTGAACAGAGGGAGTGTTTGTGAGCAATGACGTTGACTTTGTGTGCTAAATTTAAATTATAGTGCATAGGCAGGCTAATTGCATATGTGACAACCAGACGTTAGCGATTGGGTAAAGGCACTGCCTTTACAGCACTGCCAGACCCTCAAAATGAAACTAGATGTACCGCATAGCGGTACATGGTATGACCGCCGCAGTGTATTGAAATGTGGGAACTGTTGGTATGATGAGTGTGTGGTAGAGCAGCGTTGTGAGGTGAGAATTTGTGTGGAAATGATTTTCTGGAAGTGGGCGTCGAATGTGGGTTTTGAATGAATGACACTGTGTGTGTTTGTATACGTGTAGGAGTGATTCTGTGATAAGGAAGAGGCAAAATGAGCATTTTGTACAATTACAACATTCCCTATGAACCAAATTGTATGGCACATGCTGTGATGTTAGAGGTCTTTGTGGTGATCGTGCATGACGTATTTTGTGCAGTTCCCACCTTCTTGGTCCGAGATATTAGCAACTCAAAATCCCAATTTTTGCATTTACCCTTATCACTAGGTGGCGCTATGCTTCAAGTGGGTGTTTCTGGGCTGGGCCGATACGCCTCTGTAACCCTGACATACTAACACAAAATCGTTGTCTTGGGCAAAATTGTTGACGAATTATTTAAGAAAAACAGTTTTTTGACACCTAGCTTCGCCAATAAACATCGCCCCCTATGACAAAATGTCACAAAATTGAGTACACATGAAAAGAAAGCTGTTTAGAGATGGCATGTCAACTTTGACCACATTTGAGCAATTAAAAGCCAAGATATGGACATTTGAAGAATTTTAAGCTACGTGTTATTTGTTCATTGACGTATAACTTCAGAACGGTTTATCTCAAGATAAATCCTTTGATAACTTTTTGTCAGCATTGTCTGTAGATGACATATACCAAATTTGGTGAGATTCACATGAACGGCCTATGACGAGTTCGTTCAGATTTGTTTTCGCAATGTTAAAATTTCACGGAAATTGTTCTCGTTGGAAGTGGGCGTCGACCAGTGCGTTCCATGCGTGAGTCAATAGATTTCACGATAGATTTCACGCATAATAGGCAAAATGACATTTTGTACAATTACAGCGTCCCCTATTGACGAAATTTTATGGCATGTGCTGTGGTGTTAGAGGTCTTTGTGGTGATCGTGCATGACGTATTTTGCGCAGTTTCCCCTTCTCGGACCAAGATATTGGCAGCTCAAAATCCCAATTTTTGCATTTACCCATATCACTAGGTGGCGCTATGTTTCAAGTGAATGTTTATGGGCTGGGTCGATACGTCTCTGCGACACCGACATATGACAAAAATTTCATGTCGTTGGGTGAAACGTTCATTGAGTTATTCAGCAAAAACTTTTGCCGGTCTCCCCCTCTTTGACGGACACTGGCACAGCAGGGGGTGGCCCTTGGGGGCCAAAAGCTTCTATTCGCTGAAGAAGTTCTAGGGCTACATGCCTACAAAGATTCATGTCCCCCTGACTTCCAGTGTCCCGGAAACCGTTGACGGAAAATTGCTGAAAAAAAAAAAAAAAAAAGGGAAAAAAGTTGCGGCAACACTATAATGACCGCTATCGCTAGCTTCGCTAGCGGCGGTCATAATTAAGTACTGTACGAGGGGCTGGTTTACCAGGCTAGCCCCATGCATCCATGTCATCCGCTCAAGATGAATCATTTATCAATCTGTATAGGCACAACCTAAGTACATCAGATAAAATAACTCTCTGGCTGAGTTTGTGCATAGCATTCATGAAATATGGTGATGCCGACACACATACATATCCTTCAGCTGTACTTCCTTTCCTTTCTTCCATCTTTTACTATCCCTGTTACATCAATTACAGTGTAACAAAGTATGTAACAATATGTAACATTATGTACTTACATTGTACCTTAGAGTTAGGATTAGGGTTAATGTTAGGTATGTATAATCTAAGTACACACTATTACATGTTGTTACATGAAGATACACTAAAAAAAAAACCATAAAAAAGTGTTACCCTCATACTGTCATATCTTTCATCTGTACTCTCTCTCATATCTGTGCTTAACGGCATGACTGAGTTATGAGATTCTGACGAGAACACCAGTTTCAAACATTATGGAAATGGCAGGAAGTTGACTGTCCTAAGTTTGTCTCACCCTGTTTGCTTTACGTAGTTTGGCCCCGGCGAGGGCTTCAGCAAGTCCACCCCCACCACCACCACCACCGCTGGACTGCGGGGGGGGGTGGAGGAGGGGGAGGGGGCCCTGCTCCCGGAGGTGGAGGTGGCCCAGGAGGAGGAGGTGCTGCTGGGGCTGATGATGATGGTGGTGGAGGAGGAGGTGGAGGTCCAGGTGGTGGTGGAGGAACAACCGCGGGAGCAGCAGGCTGGGCTGGCGGTGCTGTGGATGCAGACGCCTGTCTTTCTCTCTCCAGTTTCTGCTGCTCCTCTCTCTGCCTCTCCAGTCTAGTCATGAGGAGGCAAATGTTGCATTTGTCATAAAAAAGAAAGCTACCCGTGTGTACTGAGATGCCTTAAAAAAAATGGTGAAGTTTTTTAGTAACACTCAGCACCTCTTCTGCTCTTCTTGCTCCTCCACTGAGGGTTCATTCTGCACAGGTGGTGGTGCTTAATAATAATAATAATAATAATAATAATAATAATAATAATAATAATAATAATAATACTTTATTTTAAAAGTGCCTTTCAAGAAGGACCAAGGACGCATGATGCATTTAAAACAACAGACAAAGACGACAGACACACAAAACACTTAGGCTAATTAAAAGTCTTTGGGCAACGGCCATTGGCAAAGTCTCTATGATGATGAAGACTGGGTGCATAAGTAAAGCTTTAGATAGAGCAGGTCAAATAGAGTAGAAGAAAAACAGCAAAGAAGCTTAAAACCCAAGTCCAAAATAACTCACCTGTGTTTGACAGTCCATTTATGACATCTAGGGCATGTGTCATGCTATTAGCAAAAAGGCTCGCATCTTCTTTAGTGCTAAAATTAAGGCCCCATACTTGACGAGCGTCTCGCCACTGGTGGAAATTGGGTGTTGCCTGATTGTACTTCTGTCCTTTCGAAAGGGGGCAGTTCATCACCACCTAAAGAGGTCATATGAGTAACACACCCTCAAAACATGCCTCCTTAGATTGTCCTACCCCATGTGACCCTACTTTCTGCTTAAGATTTTTGACCCCTTTTGATTTTTTCTTTTTCTTTTATTATTGGGTTTGTTTCTATCATTGTGCGAGTACTGTGTTGTAAAGTGACCGTGAGAGTCGTGCAAGGCACTTACAAATAAAAGGTGTTATTATTCTTTTTATTATTATTATTATTGTAATGTCACATTTCCCTATTCAATAAAGCTTGAACATTGTAGGCATTATGTTAGTGATCCTCTGAAAATGCAAATGAAGTGACATAAGCACTTTACATAAGTGTGACATCACAAATCAGTGTTAGAAGGATATTCTGCGACCTTCTGTAATATTCAATGATCTGTGTTGCTTATTTGGGTTATTAACAACTAGTAGGCTCTTGTAAAGATACCTGTTGGTTGTTTTACCAATCAATAATGTTATGTATTATAATGGTGCAAGGAAAACCAAATGTATTTTTTATCCACTAATTGCAAATAAAACAAATGATTTTAAGATCAAAATACCCACTTACATTCTTCCCATACACTAGTTTATAAGTTATAAGAAAGACTAATATTGATAAGCTTATAATGGAAAGTTACCCTAAGATTATGTGTGTGTGTATAGTTCAGAAATTCAACGCACTTCAATCTTTATAGTCAGTCTCATACTTTGCTACAGGTGAATTTTGAAGGGCTATAAAATAGGTCTGCACAATATATCGAAAATATTGTGATATCGCAACATACAGTATCGTGATATACATATTGCAAAACATGGATTAACTGGAATAAATGAGACATTACTGTGAAACAGCTTACAGTAACGCAGTTACTGTATTACAGTTAAGCTGTATTCCAGTTAAGCCATGTTTCTACACATTTGGGAAATCAAATGGAGTCTTTCTGCCCTTGATATCCACCCCATAGGCTACACACTGGCTACGACCTAGCGGTGAAGATTAAGCTGAAAGATGTTAAAACTATATTTAAATCTTTGTTTATCACAAAACATATTGTCATCGCAGAATTCAGCAATGGTACATACTGCACATTTTTCAAATATATTGAGCCCTACTATAAAACAGATAGTCCCTAGCAGTCATTATGTTTATAAAAAACACAGACTCCGCACATCTAGTAGGCTTTTGTAAACATACCTGTTGGTCAGCCTGCATTTTGCGTCCCACGACTCTGTAGGAGTTATTGCCGGTGTTGTGGTATATTTGTAGCCGGCTAACGCTCTGAGCACCGGTGCCTGCAGGTGCCCATCGCTTGCTGGCATCATCATATATCATAACCATGGCTCGCGCCTGGCAGATACTGGACTCACTGTCACAGGACAGACAGACATGGGAGACAGGCCAACATGAGCAAATGTTATTGAAGAGCAAACACCTGTCAGTATGTGGCAGAATGCTTTTATCTAAGAGGCTTTTTGCTCAGTTACACCGTGGGACTCTTGCTATCTGAATGCAGGATTAGTTACCAGGAACTCACACACACACACACACAATTACATTTGCACAGTTATATTTATACACTATTACAAAATACATTTCAACTTAGCCCTCTGTAATGGGCAACAAAATGGAATATCCTACAGTATGTAATAGGGAATCCCTCTGCTGCACATCTATCAGTGAACACATACACACACACAAATACACAGCCCGATTGCAACCATAAAAGTGGTTCAACTTCAAAACATACAATCTGGCTCTAGTAAAACTACTGAACTTATCATCATGTAACGTGTGACTGTCAACATAACCTGTTTCACTTGTAAACTGTTCCCATAAGCATACAAACTGCAATCATTCATTCATTCATTCATTCATTCGTCTATCTATCCATCCATCCATCCATCCATCTATTCATCCATCAAAGTAGTCATTCATTCATTCATTCATTCATTCATTAATCTATCAACAGTTTAACATCTATCAACCTGTCATTTGTCTGCATGATTCATCCATCTCCATTTGAACAAAGTTTCTATTATATTAAACGGGTAGATGATATCATTCTTACTTTCATCTGGTAAGTAACATATTGACCACTAAACACAATTCATAAACAATAAAATCGATCACAGATCTGCTCATTATTTGCTTGGTGGCAACCTTTCAGTAAGCACACTTTGCATTTTCTCTGCGGAAATGTGATCTAGTTCTTATAATACATTATTATTAATAAACACTGCAAAAGTGACTTGTAGCTACATACTCTTAGACAGACAGCATGTCTAGCTGTCTAGGCCAGAGACAGGATGTGCATGCTAGTGGTTTCCTCTTTCCTATACTGTGTAAACCCTGATTCTCTGTGCTGTGATACTTCCTGTGACAGAAATGACACTGTGACCACCTCAGTTTCAGTCCCCACAGTTTCTCACAGATACCAAATAAGGACACATTCGCTTAGCTTGCTTTTGTTGAGAAATTAAGTAGATGTGACACAATTATGCAAGCTGATTATCATATCCATCTCAGTTGTTGGTGGTGTAGGACCCGATGAGAACAGTCTCTGTTACACAGCCACAGATGTTTCACTGCAACAGGAAATTGTGGTGTATTGCTGCACACTACATTCCTAGGGCTATGCAATAGTTTTCTATTGCTTTGCAAATCAGCATTTTCCCATCCTCAATATCATTCAACTACCAGCTGAACCCCTCCAGTTTCACCTCTATGTCCACAACACCCACTAAGCTATCAGCTTCCACATGCATATGTCTATTTGTGTGTCATGTCTACCTGCCATGTGCACATGCAATACACTGTCATGTTACACTAGTTCACAGTATTCACACATATCCCAGTAGGCCCAATGCAGCATATATCTGCAGTCACGGTCTTTACATCACAGTCTTTTAGAGTACATTTCCTCCCATGTGCAGTAGAGTTGTCATGTTACGGTTTGAAGACGTAATGGCCTAAAATGCCTACTTCAGGCAACACTTGCGTCAAGTTCATTTTGGCTGGGGCAATACAAATAATAAAACGCCTAAAATAATGACCAGTTTTAACCTTTACTTGGTCTTCCCTCAGAGCGTGTATGAAAGTGCACTCGGGTGAAGGGTTTGTTACTTGCAATGTCCCAGTCAAAATAAAGGGTTTTTAAATCTATTTACTTAAATTTTTCCTTGACACAATGCAAGAGTTGCCTTTGTGCATATGGAGATATATCTTTCTTCAAGAGCACCTTCCTACGAGCTACATGGTAGGAGCACTCAGTAACCTTTTTCTTTTTTCCTTTGTCATGTTACAGTAGTTCATAGTACCCCCATAGTCCCACGGCAGTAGCTCCACTGCATCACATATTTACAGTCACAGTCTTTACATTACAGCCTGCATATCTGCCATCAGACCTAGCACCTTACAAACCCCTGCAAAAGTACTGTTAATACTACAGAAGATGGCAGATTGAAAGAAGAGTGCACAAATAATAGTGTCTAAATAATACACTTTAATAAACCTACTTTGTGATGGATTATTAACACCATTGTCACTAAGAGGGCAAGTTAGCAGTTCCCTTTTGCAACATTAAAGAGGAACCTGATATGCACAACAATGACTGTCACTTTTACATTAACTAACTGCAACATATCCACTACTGAATGCAAGCAATGTAATGCACCCCTCTAGAAGAGCTACACACATGTAGAATATGTGCCGGTATCTGTGGAGGAGAGACCAGTATTGTTACATACAAATACAAATAGAAAGCATAGAGTTCTCCACCCTAATGAAAAGGATGGGCTTAAGAATGATTAAAGCCAAAGTGCGCTTTTATAAGCTGGAGGTTATCCTTTTTTAGTGTTAAGAAAAAGTTCGTGGTTTCTGGGTTCTGTATGTAACTGCTACAATTCCCAACTGTGCCATAGCCTGAGATGTGTCTCTTCAGTTACTCAATATCTATATCACTACATTTCTGGCATTAATTCAACTTTCTTTAGTAGCGGTGTAATGGACGATGCAGACCGACCGTCAACCTGTCAAAACTTAACTGCTTATTTGTCAGGAAGAAGTATGCTAAAGCCAAAAGTATCTTCCCCAAAACAGAAGAACGCCTTAAAAGTTTACAAGCTATAGCCTAGGGAAAAATACAAAATAAAGACAAACACAGACTAACACTACACAGATTCATCTTGCCCTTACCTCATTTTGGTGTAGACACAAATCTAATATTCAGATTATGCTGTCTATATTTTTGAAAATAAAACGCCACGGTTACACAGAGCGCAGGCAATCCTCGCCACTGTGTGAGTGAAAACGAGGTTAAGGTTCCGTAACTGATTTCCTGTTGAGGAGAACTTTATGTAGGTAGGCTAGTCTCAAGCGACTGACATGGCAGTTCAGAAGCGTGCAACAGCAACTGTATTAACTGATGATGGAGAGGCAGGGGCAACTGTATATTTGGCAGGAACGTATTTTATTAAATTAGGCCCACTGCTGACAAGTTTATTTCAAGCGACTGTCAAGTATAAAAGTACTGTAACAAAGTATGTTGCTTTCACAATTTGTAGCCAGCAGCTTTTTACCAGCATATCGCTGTTAAGTGTATTTGATAATAGACGCGGTTCGTTATATAGGCAGGTGGGCCAGCGCCCTCCCAAAACATCCACCCCAAAACAGCTCATCCTAATAAATAATGTTACCTACTTAACTGCTCTGCTTGTTACCTACTTAACTACTCTGTCGTATTGTTTGTCTTGTGTGTTTTTTAACTATTTGCCACTGTGGAATTGAATCTAAAGTAGTTTTGTTTACTGCATCTACAGGACCCGTCATCACATTCATTTGTTGATTAAATTGTATTTGCCTGGCGTCAGTTATCGGAATTGGAAGCAGCGCTAATAGAGTCAAATATGGACAGGGGCAAGCCTGCCTCTTTTTTATTTTCTTCTAGCAGCTCACAGATCAGTCCTCCGTAACGTTAGACCTAACCCGTATAAAATGCAGTGCTGACCTGCACCTGCCTTGGCCATCAGCGTGGCCGTTCTGTTAAAAGTGGATTTGATGGACTGAAATTAGAAGATGATCAAGCAGCTTGGCCTAGACAGACCAGACGTCAGCACAACCTAGAAAACTAAGGACAAAGGGAGCATGGTATGATGAAAAGAAAGTGTGGTGGTTCCGCAAGTAAGGGTTTACAATATTCCCAGTGCTTTGTTTTGAATGCCAGAGCCTTTGTTGTACTACCGATGGAGTGTGGAGTTTCTTCGAGCTGTTTTAATGGTTTAAAAATAGTGTAGTCATCATGCTTCGTCTAAGGGCACCTACCACTTCCATTGTTAGCCCTCTGGGACAAACGATAAAAAATAGTTAAACTCTGAATGCAACAGGCTAAATCAATTTTGCTCCTCAGTACACATACCAACTCGGTATGATGTTTTAACATGCCAATTTTAATTTTACACCGAAGTTGTCCTTTAACCACTGCCTATATCCACATCTACAAAACAGACCTTTCCTGCTACTGTAATTTGACACATTCTGTAGCAGTATGGCAATACATCAAAAACATAAAAGCTAGCAAGCAACTTACAATAACCTGAAAATAATTGCTCTGATGTCCCTAAATACAATCTATTTTACTTTAAATCAGTAATTCATAAAGTATCTTTCCTGACACAGAGACTGCCAGGTTACATTAAACATAAATCCTGAAACAGTACCAGTAGGCCATTTCACAAATAGTCAAAGAAGAATAATAAGAAATATCACTTAAAGGTTGTGCATGTTAAGGATCTATTCATAAAAACTTGTTGTCAGAAACACACATAATTGTTCAACACATAATTCTGGGTATTGTCGCATGTAGGTGATACCTTGTGGGATATAAACCAGAATCACGATTGAAGCTGACAGTTGTACGGCTAAGGGCTCAAATTACACTAGGGAACATTTAACAGTCAAACGTTGTCCCTTTAGCTGATCATAGCTCAAGTTACTATGCAAATCAAATAAGAATGGTGTGTGTCTAAAGAAAGTCATTCTCTGTGGTTTTGTCTCTCTTTCATAATATTACCAAATATACTAGTCATTCTTTGAAATGTTCTTGTCTTTTCTTTTTAATATTAATATTATTGATCACATCCTTAAATACATTCACACTCTAATCTCTCGCTGTCTTTTGATGTGCAAATATCTTTTCTAATAAAACATTGGACTTTAACATTTGGATGCAACTATGGTGCAATAATACATGTTTTGAAGTAATCTACATGAATGAACAGATGATCACATCAAAAAAAAGAAGCAATGATGTGACCTTGAAAACATTTGCATAGTGAGTGGTGTGTGTCCTGGCAAAATCATTTGCCTCTCAGCTGCATTCAAAGAAATTAGCTCCATGGTCTGTTTACAAAGTCAGCTTTGAATAGTTGTGCCATAGGTTAGCTGAGCAAACTCCAGACATGTCAGTTTTGTTGTATTAATAAGTTCAATGTAGTACCTGATCTAGAAGAACAATACAGTTACCAACTGACTGTACCACCACAATCCTCATAGGCTACATCTCAATTTTCTGAACATTACTACATCAGACAAAATCTATATAAATCAACATTAATCCAAAATCCTTGGTAACTAAATCACATTAACAACTACATTTCTTGTTACTTCCCCAGCGAAGGTTATGCAATCATTGGTCATTGTTTGTTAGTTAGTTTGTTAGTTTGTTAGCAACATAATTCAAACAGTTATGGATGGATTTTGATGACATTTTCAGGGTAGGTCAAAAATGTCACCTTAAAAAGGTCAAATTAAAAATGATTACATTTTGGTGATCTGAGCTGCTCTGGCAGAGGTTTGTGCTCTCTGAGTGCTTTTCTAGTTTTAATGAAGTTATATTCATGATGACATAGACACTCTTAGAAAAGCAAACATTCCCCCATTGTACACGGTCAACAGTCAGTGGATAGTACAAACCCTATTTAAATGGCTTTTGTTTGACAACTGTAGTGCCTCAAATTCATCAGACAATTCACTAAAAAGAGATATAAACATGCTTTTACTTGCACAAGAAGCTGTGCAAGCATCTGTTACCTGTTTCGTGCTGGAGCAGATGAGGATTTGCATCGGGTCTAGCTGAATGAGGAGCCCAGATTGGCCTTACCTGGCATGCAAAACGCGTGGGGAACCGGTTGAAGCTGTGCAAACGCATATTCACACAGGTGTGTGCTAGTCAGTCGCTGCTTCTAGAAAGAGCTATGTAAATGAGGATAGTGATTTTCTCTATGTCATCGATGAAGAGAGAGCACAACAGGAGACAGAGACACTGAGATTAAACCGACAAAGAGGTTGGAGACTTCAGCAGCAGTTTTTCTTTTAAAAACAGTGTGAAATTGAGCAGGAAAAAATGCCACGATCGTTCTTGGTAAAACGCAAACAAGAAATTGCTTTTGGGTGGAGGCATTCCAAAGAATCAGGTACATTTGAAAACATATGTTTTGCTATACAATAATTTATATATATTGTACTAAAACAATACTGTTTAGTTCTTCTTTTACACTTTATATCTTGATACATTACAAATAGAAATTTTTGACAGTATTAGATTGAAATTAGGTTACATTTTTGTAAGAAATGATTGTTAAATTGTTATTAATGGAATAATGACTGTGATTGTAACACATATTTGTGGTATTTTTATGCTGTTTGATTAGCATTATTGTAGATGCAAGAATGACTTAACAGTGTGTAGACTGCAGTTAATCCCTTTAATGAAAATACTGGATAAACTAGAAGTAACTTAAGAGTAACTTCAACCAAAATGACACCAATACACAAAACCAGTTATTGTGATTAAACACATTCATTAATAGACATAAAAGACATTATCCAGCCAAATAATTTTGTTAATCTATGAAAGATACCTCAGTGTCAAATGCAATGAGTACATGCATGGCAGAAAGCCACAAATGAATGTTGCCTGCAAAAATCAGCTTGAAATGTAAAATACTGATGGGTCACATTCTGTAAAAGCCTACTTTTTTTTTTTCATTAAAATTTAAGTTTTGCGGTTACGGGAGCATTAAAATAATTAAACGTTTATTGATGCAATCAGAAAATGTGGAAGACAACTGCAGTGTTCTGACACATGTTACTGTGAGTCCTGAGCCTGCACCACCGCAGCAGTCACAAGTCAAAAAGACTCAAGAAATGATAGAGAACCTTCAGAAGAGCTATGCTCTGGCAGTCCAGCATCCCACTCCAAATCCCTTTTACAACAATGCTTCATCTGTACCGCCATCTATACAGGTAACAGTTGTCTTTTATTGTTATCTACTGTGTTTTGTGGAATAGTTATAATTACAAGACAAGTTGTCCATACATTTTTTTTCATAAAATATTTATTACATTTTTTTTAAGTATTTTTTGTGTATAATGTGGTGTCTTAGTACTGTATGTTGCTTTGGGACCCCGGGGGCCAAAAGCTTCATTTCGCTAAGAGCCTACAAGAGTACAAGGCCACAAAGTTTCATATTCCCCAATGTTTCAATGTCCCGCCAAATGTTGACAGATAAAGGAGGAAAAAAAAAAAAACCCATCTGACCACTAGCGGCGTCACAGTTCCCTGCAGCTACTTGTTTTTTTTTAAGTTGGTTGAAAGCAGCAATTTTTACAATATAGCACATGGATTGACAAAATTAAGTATTCTGATTCTCCTTTTGGTTTAACTTCACAGTGCCACAGTACCATGTTTACTCATAACATACATGACATTGTTAAGTTAAACCAACATAAAAAGAATTATGCAGCATGTTTACTCAATTTTTGTTTACTCAAGTCTGTTTGTTTACTTCCTCTTGTATTGCTCACAGGCCCACGTTTCATCGAGCTCTAGTGATTTCTTATGTCCCGTGTGCAACAAGGTGTTCCCTCTTCAGCGGATGCTGACCCGTCATCTCAAATGCCATAGTCTGGTGAAGAGGCATCCCTGTAGATTCTGTGGAAAGGGTTTCAATGACACCTTTGACCTCAAGAGGCACATGCGTACTCATACAGGTGAACACACAATATACCTGGCAAAAGATCACAAACCAGGACATCATTCTGGGCTGGGCAACACAAAATAATTATTTTGCCTTGATCGCTAATTTTTCTTGATCATCATGACAGAAAAAAAAACTCTGAATAGTTATCCACGATTTTCTTCAGTGTTCATGCCTGTAACATTAGATTAGATTAGATTCAACTTTCTTGTCATTACACAAATACAGGCAACAGAATGTGGTTTAGCATTTAATCAGAAGTGCAAGGAGCCGCAAGTGCGATATATACAGTAGAGATAATACAGACAGTATGGTTGTAGTGAATTATGTACAAATAAATAGGGCTATATGAACAGGTGGGAGCACTTTGTTGTTAATCTGTGTGGGGGATATAAACAGATGAATTATGAACAAGTATACAATAGAGCTATTACTATACAGGTGTGCTAAAAAGGTATAAGTGAATAAATATGATAAGTATGAACAATATGTACAACATGTGTACCGGCTGCACTATAACACGTATGCGTGATATACAAAGGATATACAATATTGTATAAATATGTGGTTTGGGTGGAGTGCCAATGAATGAGGGGATTGCGTAGAGTTCACTGACATTGGGAGAGATGAAGAGGTGAGGAGGGATATAAAAACGTATCACTGAGACTTTTTTGCTACTAAAAAAAGTTTCATTCACTGTCACATATCCCTTCTATTTCTCTTTTCCAAATGTGTCATGACAATATTTAAGTGCATTTAAGAGCCGCAGGTTGATGACTTGTGTTGTGCGCCTTGTTCCAAGGCATACGACCCTACAGGTGTGAACTGTGTGAGAAAGCCTTCACCCAACGCTGCTCCCTGGAGTCCCATCTGAGGAAGATTCACGGTGTTCGCCAGCAGTATGCATATCGGCAACGTCGCTCCAAGATCTTTGTGTGTGAGGACTGCGGTTTCACCTCAGGAAGGCCAGATGAATATTTCATTCACGTCCGTGAGCACCATCCAGGCAGTCCAGCTTTACGGAGATACTACCGCAAACACATCCCAGAGAGAATGGCCACAGCAGCTGATCAGAACATCCATCCATTTATACTGTATCAACCAGCTAGTTTCTTTATATAAAGGTAGACCAACTAATCTGCATACTTGTTGAAGCCTATCCTTGGACTTTAGCTCTCGATGTTGTTTTCAATTTTGTTAACTTAAGTTGTATAAAGCAAAACATGTTCAATGCCATAGACTAGAGCTTCTGCTATATTGACATTGCTGTTGATGTAGTTTTTATATAGGCCTAAGGTTAATTCAACACAAACACTAGCTGGAGTTGTGTATTAGGACATAAAGCAGCTGCTATTAAAATTAATCACTGAAACTGTCTATAATATCTTAGTGGTCAGTGGGATTCTATTTATGTCGCTAATAAACACAGTAACAAAAAGAAGTCTGGTTTGGGTAAACATAGACAGTAACTTGAGGCTTAAAGCTGCAGTTGGAAGTTTTTTAACATATTTGCTGGAACTCTCAATTTCCTGAGAGTATTAGCCTACATAAAATAAGCACTTTATCATTACTCGAAAAGCCGAGCCTGGACCCACAAGAACTGCAAAACTGTAGTCTAGTATCGAATCTACCTTTTACGTCCAAGGTCCTTAAATGGGTTGATGTAGAACAGTTTACAGCCCACCTGTCCTCAAATAACCTCTTTGAGAAATTTCAGTTTGGCTTTCAGTCTGGGCACTCTACAGAAATGGTCCTGATCAGAGTTACAAATGACTTGCTACTCACAAGTGACACTGGTCGAACATCTCTTGTACTGCTGGGGCAGTCTTCTGGTTTCACTCCTATTTGTCAAACAGAACCCAGCGCACGGTTTTTATCAACACTAGCTCTGCATTGACTTCTGTAAGATGCAGTACCCCAGAGGTCACTACTTGCCCTAACGGTATTCTCTATATTCATATGTCCCTTAGGTACCATTATCAGCAAATTTAATATAATTTTCACTTCTATGCCAACGACACACAACTGTATGTTCCTGCACTACAGAATGATGACTGTTTCTGAATCTACAAGCATGTCTGGAAATTAAGAAATGGATGTGCAAGAACTTTCTATTACAAAAATGTTGATAAAACTGAATCCCTACAGTGAGATCACCTACATGCAACACTTTGCCTGAGAATTTGTCTGTCACCATTAATAACTGTGCCATCTGCTGATACCTGTACAATCACTGAGAGCCCAACTGTCAAAAACCTTGGTGTCCTGTTTGATCCTAACCTAGCCTTTCAGCCTTTCATCAAAGCTGTTACAAAGTTGCTGTCCATGTGATGCTGAAACGTTAATTCATGCATTTGTCTCATCGAGACTTTATTTTTTTGCTCTGTTTTCTGGTCTCCCACCTAGCATAATAACAAGGCTCCAGCTTGTTCAGGGTGCTGCAGCTAGGGTCCTAACGAGGACCATGGCGTGCCGTGAGGCCATCGGAGGTGCAGCCACTGTGTGAGTCATATAAGGGACCCACAGGTTAGGTTGACCCCGGTATGAGGGACCCCAGTGATGGGTGAAGCATCAGTCACTGCGTGCACATGGATGAGTTGAATCCGATTGGAAATGGTTTGTGATCGTATCGAATTCATGTGCACAGGCTAAAGATCGTATAGGGATTGGTTTCGCGAATCCGATTGCAACCCCTGGCTTAAGCCGACGTTAATCCGCTTGGTGCCGCCTTGTGCACAGTATTGGTTTGGATTTGCGTACTGCGCATGTAAGACCACTCGATCCCAGAAGCTTCTGTCCCTGATTTTCATCCATACTGAACATCGAGGCTTTCTAGCGCCTGCTCTCAACAAGTCTCGTTGTCCTCAATTGCTTGTAATATCAAACACCGACGGCACAGTTCATGTCGTATCAAGGAACCCAAAAACGCTGTTTGTTCTTTCATACGGACTTCCAAACAAAGGAGAATGCACAACATGCATGCAAATGCTGCTCTGTCAACCTCCTCGAGCGCTATCTTTGTTTTGTATGCCGCCAGATAGTTTGTTTATTTTCTTTTTAGCAGCCGTCAACCTGAAGTAGTTCTAACACCACTTGTTGAAAGGAATACAGCGCCATCTAGCGTAGCGGAAACGGCCAGATCTCTGACCATTATCCGCTTACACGAACTCTCATGTGTACAGGGATTTGGGACAGACCACCCGTTGGGTAGCAACACCCAATCCAATACCAATCCAATCCGATCGTACCATGTGCCCGTAGTGAGTATGTGGGGCACCCTGGAGAGGAGAAGTATGGTTGGAGATGCGTGAGCGACACCTAAATGTGTGAAGCGCATGGCTGCGCATCCCAAAGGGGAAGGCAGTGTGATGGAGTGACCATCACTAGAGTTGTGGGTGTGCTCTGACTGCCATCCCAATGAGTCTGGCTCTTTAGCGTTGTGGTCAAAGCACACGCAGAGCACACCGCAGAGACCTGGGTTCAAAGCCGGGTGGGGTGACTTCTCCTCCCCTTTGCTACACACATAACACCTTTTTTTTAGCTTCCCTACCAGTGTTGGGGTAATGCATTATATATTACTCGCTACTGTTAAAAAATGTAATGCATTACTTTACTTCTTTACTGCTTATGGAAAGTAACTCCTTACATTACTTTACGTTACTCATCAACGGCCTTGAGCAAAACACATAAATTCCTATTGCAACGAGCAAGATGTAAGACAAGACGTTCTTTCATGCCATTTAACGAAAACAGGCTACACCACAAAGCTGGTGAAACTATAGAGCACTCCACAGGGTCACATCAGTGTACTACTGGCAGGATTATGTCGTAAAAAAAAACAAGCCAAAAGTCTAAAACAGGTTAACTTGATAACAGCACTTACTAAAATAGAATGAATAAAATAGCATGCAGAGACTGGCATATAGGCTACTACAGCATAAATCCCTTAACAAACTAGACCATTTAAATAAAACGTGGTACTAAATAAAATAACTCTGGACATCTAACCACATTAGGTAAACACATTTCATTGGCATGGGCGATAGTCTAGGGCAAAGGCACTTTGTTAAGTCACTAAAACGAGGATCATATTGCATGAGAAGTCTTTCAAATCTTTCAACCGATTTCTATTCTTCAGTACGAGACCGTCTAGTCTGAATAGCCTCTTGACTGGCGCGCTATGGTAGCTGCGTTAAGTTTCATAAACTTTTTATATGAGGGAAACGGTTAAGGATTTCGATGTGTGACTGCGACTTACTCTGATTACTCTGTTGCTTTTGTGTCAAAGTTGAAAGAAGCTGTATCTCTCACGCATCAACATCTTCTCAGCGACAGTGCTGTAGGGCGGCAGATTTCTGATTCTGCTGCGCAACCCCACTTTCCGGTGCAAAACATGACACGACACAATTCCTCACTGCTTCTCTCTTCTCCTCTCCCTAAGCCATTGCACTTTAACGTCGGCAATGTCTCTTAACATGTTAAAACAATGAGCATATCTTCACCCCCTGAACGCCTTTTCCCTGAATTTATCAATCATTACCATTACATTACATTACACTTAGCTGACGCTCTTATCCAGAGCGACTTACAGATATTTACAGGGTTTCAGTTACAGTCCCTGGAGCAGTGTGGGGTTAGATGCCTTGCTCAAGGGCATCTCAACCATGGGCGGGATTTGAACCGGCAACCTTCCGATTGCAAGTCCAACTCCCTAGCCACAGCTGCCACACCGCCAATCACTGACAGTGGCGTGATTTGGGACAGGGTCAGGGAATTCGTGGTCAGACTGTCCACTGGGGAAGTTCAGTAATCAGCATACTATTAGTAACTGTAGTGTGATTAATGAATTCATAACAGTAACGCGTTACAGTACTACGTTACCGACAAATGTAATGTGAGTAGGCTAAAGCGTTCTTAGCGCTAAGAACTTCTTAAGACCCTTCTTAAGGCTCCCGTAAGAAGCAACCGCGTTTCCCAAAATGCTTCTTAGCCTAAGAAGACCTGCCGTTAAGAAGGATCTCTAAGAAGTTCTGAACCCAATCTTAACACCCTTCTTAGCGACAAAACAGTGAAAACAGCACCCCCCTCAGGCAGGTAAAGCAATGTGACAGTAAGCAAGGAGATATTAATGCAGTACGTCCAGTTTTCCTGATCGTGTTTTCCCCCTTTTCCCTATCGTTCATGACAAGGGGACGTCAATTTCTCGGTTTTCACACATATTCTCCTCATGTAGCAGATTTCTATCAGACAGATAAGAATATAGCCTACACATTAAATGAAATGACATACTGATTTCATTTTGTGTTTCCATTTTTATTTCCCTGGTCTTTGTTTCGGTATTATTATATGTGTCACTTTGTTTTTGTGTCGTGACGACAAATGTCATACTTTTAGCTGGTATTTTATTGTTGAGTTCAGTCAGACGCTACGTGTTATACCACTTCAGTTTGGAGCATTTTACCAAAGATTCTAGAGTAGCGCTCTAGAATCTTTGATTTTACTATGGTAACTATGCGCTCCAATCGGCCATTCTGAGATCGATTGCTCATGCGCTTCAGTTAAGAATTAGATAAGACGGTTCCTAAGACGTTGGTAAGAAGGGCGTTAAGGAGGCGTTTGGGAAACACTCTTATCTTAACGCTTCCTCGTAGCCGACCTCTTCTTAAGAGCCTTCTTAACTCGTTAAGAAGGTTCTTAACTGGGAAACCCGGCCAATGTAGATGACCCCTAACACTAATTCTGAACATTTCTATGTCAGCGGCGTTGATCAGGGCCCTTTAGTGGCTGAGATATGATGAGTGTGACAACCAACCCGTGTGACATCTAACCCCGGTCTCCCCTACTTTGTCCGCCTCTGCTAGCATGCCTGTGGCGGGGAAGGGATCGCTATTTTGGAGCTCAGGAAAGGGGGTGGGAGGACCTGGATGTTGTATCTTTTTGAATTTTCTGGACAAGGTCCTACAATTTCAAAGACCTGTCGACGCAGCTTTAAGCTATGCCTACCTTTAATCTAAGTAGGCTAAGCTTCCTTTACATCATTTAACCCCATGTAGATAACGTTTGGTTGGAGCCTCTCAAAAGTTATTAGCCTATGCTCAAAGTATTGTGGATTAATAAAAAATAGCATAATAAAATAGGATAAAAATATAAAAATACTCTTGAAATGTCTCAAAACAGTGTTCAGAGCCTGTTACTTAGACAATGTTTTTTACCTGTGCAAGCAAATGAATGATAAAGACAGAGACTGAATTCAGTTGTCTTCCTGTAGCCTATAGAACACGTGCAGTTCCAATTTTAATTTTATTTTTCCGGGCTGTTCTAGTTTGTTGGAGGAGATGGAGACGGAAGAATGACAGGTTCTCTTCTACTGTCTATGGTTCTCAGCTATGCTAGTCACAGGCTCCAATCATTCAAAGCCCATTTGGTCATAGCACACCAAATAGAACTTTAAACATTCTAAACAAGCACACATACATATTTCGCTTAGTGTATGCAGCGAGACTGTTCCCGTAATCACAACTATGGCATGACTTTTGCCCTTCTTTTTCACAACCGTCACTTTGTTTGCCTTTTTCTTATTCACTCCTCCTTTTTCTGCCTACTTTCTTTAATTGACGGAGGCAATCGGATTAGAAGAACATTTTCATGTGCTGCATCATGCCTATGCAACTCAAGAGCAACCTGTCATATTTCAAAAAGGGCAAGTACTAAATGGTTTCTTGGGGAGTGACACCTTCAAGTACATGAGTACAAACAGAGACTGAGTCATAAGTAAATATACAATTTTGAGCCAACACCAATACAAAAATACAACTTGTGTATCCCTTCAAACTCTGGCACAATGTGTTTAAAATAGTTTTTAATTGACCTGTAATATCTAAAATGCAAAGTGCTAGTTCATATGTTATTTAGAGCCACACCACTTTGTCATACATCTCAGATTTATTATAGCACTACAGAAAACGGAGTGTTTTATAACTTGCAATGAGGAAATCGGGACAGTACAAACTTATCAACAGAGAAATCAAAAACAATGCTCAAAACTAGAAGGGAGCAGCTTTCCAGATATGCTTAATATCCCTCGTGTTTTTCCAATTTCCATCACAAATATTTCCTCGTTACTGAAGACAAACACATTCCACTGTGCGTGCCTATCAATATAAATTGCAGATTCAAAACATTTCTGTTCTGTTATTCCAATGATTAGTAGAATTAAGTTCAGATGACGTACCTGTCATAAACAGATGTAAGAAATCCAAGTCTCACTTTTTAGGAAATAGGCTAATTTTCCAACTCCCCTACAGTCACACAGTTGAGTTTGACAGTTTTGAAATCCATTTAGCCGATATCTGGATCTGGCAGCAGGATCTACAAATCTGGCAGTAGCACTTCAGCTATTAGCTTAGCATAAATCACTGAATCGGATCAGACCAGCATGCTAACTGGTCTAATTCGATTCAATGATTTATGCTGCGCTAATAGCTAAAGTTCTACCGCCAGCTCTGGAAATTGGCTGAATGGATTCAAAAACAGTAGAACTCTAAGGAAGTTGGAAACTTTCCAAAAAGTGTTTCCTTTAAGGCTTCCTTTCATTATGCTGTTAAGGAAACTGTACACAGCAAGCTGCAATGTGACTGTGTTGCAATGTTAACAGACTGTATGCACATTTCAAGAAACTCCAGTTCATCAAAGGAAAATAAAAAGTCCTAATATTTCTGAATAAGGATAGCAGATGCCCCACCGCCTCCATTGCAGATCCCTGCAAAGGCCATACTGCCCTGACTGGAGATTGTGCACCATGTGTCCAACAATTCTTGCTCCAGACATGCTAAAGATAACACAGAAGATGAAATAGGTCAGTGGAACTTTAGTGTAATCAATCCAATATCAAAGCAATACACATGGACATAGTCTAAAGTCATACTGAATTTGGACACAGCCGGTGCTCCAACAATACCAATATAAATCATATCCTACAAGATACTTTCATCCATATAGCATTAGTGTTGTGTTAGCAATGTGTTCAGACCAGTGTTGTATAGTAACGAAGTAATAATACTTCACTACTGTACTTAAGTACATTTTGGAAGAATTTGTACTTACTTGAGTTTTTTTTAATTTTGATAACTTTTACTTCTACTTCACTATATTTACAAACCAAATTGCATACTTTTACTCCGATACATTTTCAATGTGCCGTTTAGTTACTCGTTACAAAAAAAAAAAAAAACGGAATGCAATGAAGTCAGGACGTGCCTGGCTTGTTCGCAATTGCCACTTGCACATGACAACCAATAGACTACACCTGTTGGCTTCACGCAGTAAGCTAGCTTTGCACTCAGTCCTGATGGAAGAGAAGACGGACACAACAGTGTTTTATGAATTTTTTTTCTTGATGGGGTGATGTACGCCTCATTTTCAGCACTGACTTAATCTTATTTTAAAAAACAAAGGTTTACGAAAAAAAAGGTTTCAAACCGTGGTCTCCATCTTCAGATGCCAGATAACATTCAGTTTTCTCTCCACTTTTGTTTATAATGACAGCAATTGCATGCGTGTGCATTTTCAGCAGTGTAATTGCTTGTCATTTAAGATTAACCATAGTTGCTAAATGACCTTCACAGTTAACCAAAATATAAAAATATTACAAATTCAGACTGCCTTTGCCTGTTATTAACTTTTACTTGTACTTTTAATTACATTACTTGAGTACATTTATTTTTACATTACTTGTCATACTTAAGTACTAGAAATTTCTGATACTTTAAGACTTTAACTCAAGTAACATTTCAGTCAGTGACTTTGACTTTTACCAAAGTCACTTTTTGAAGGGGTACCTATACTTTTACTTGAGTGTGATTTTCCAATACTTTATACAACACTGGTTCAGACCAGCTGTCCCACTGCAACACAATCAGGTCATTAAATACAGTAAAAAGCTAGCAAATATATATATAGTTTAGTGTAAAATGTTAATGATCCTGGTCATGACTAGTTTGTACAGTATGCTCTAGACTATAAAAAATGTAAGTTAGTAATTTTCCATTTACATTTTGTTTTTATTTTATTTACAGGTCTTAAAGCACTAAATAATTCTATGTACGGAATTATTAATATTATGACTATCTACTACCAAATGCTAAATGTACTGTCCCACACCTGATTTCAGGCACCCTGCCTGAGATCTTTAAGACCTGTCTAGCCAGCATAGATTTGGATACAGAAGAATATAAAAAATGAATGACACTGTAAACAGGCCAATTAAGGATACAAATATGCAAAATATTTAAGACGTAATGGTGTTTGAACACTGCTTAGTCAGAGTTTTTTCCCCATCGTCTTACCCAATCGGATGCCCGAGAGAGACACCGCTCCCCCATTCACATTAACTTTATTTGGATCAATATCCAACATCTTGATGTTAGCCAAAACCACAACACTAAAGGCTTCATTTATTTCCCACATTGCAATGTCTTCTTTCTTCATCCCACTCATCTCAAGCACCTGAAAAACAGCACATCCATCAGTCACAACCTACAGCACAGTGTGTTATATAATGTCCGTAATATAAAAAAACATATTTTATAGCTGCAAAGAACTGTAAATAAAATTAACCAAATTTTATCAACATGTGTTTTGTGAGTACACCACATGATAGACATTCTTCTAATGCAGGTCTGTGCAAATGAACTTTGCGGTATTAGCAGACATCGTCGTCTTTATGCTAGCATATTGTTACACAATGTCAGAAAGTTATGCTGGTAACCAAATTGGAGATTGAGCAAATGAAAAAAAAAAGCTAGCCTACTTTCGGAACTGCGAAAGCTGGAGCAATAGGAAAATCAATCGGATTGGTCGCAGCATCAGCAAAAGCTGAAATGGAAGAAGAAAAAAATGCTGTTGTTCTTGTTGTTACACAATCATAAATGATTAATGCTTAACTAACATCATAGAAGACATTACATAGATGGTTACACTATATGTCATTGTATTCAACTATATTTCTGTGATGTAATATTGAAATATTCAATGGAAAAAAAAACATACCAACAATTCTGGCAAGTGGGTTGACATTAAGGCTTTTAGCAGCATCTGCTGTCATCAAGACCAAAGCAGCAGCACCATCATTCAGAGTGCTGGCATTGGCCGCTGTCACTGTACCTACACATAGCACATTACATTACATTAACACTTTGCAAACGTTTTCATCCAAAATGACTTACAACTGAGTAAACAAATCAAGCTACAGATATGAAAGAACAGAGTTAGCATATCCTACTGTTTCACATGGCCCTTCTCTTGTAAGTATAGTAATGTAAATATAGATTATTTACAAATTACAAATTTTAAATGTCCTTTCATGACAAGTGTGACACTCAACCTTAATTAAGTAATTTTTTCACCATCTGGTCACAAATACTTTGTATTTTTGCTAACCCTTCTTTATTTACTCTTTGGGTTGTGAATTCAGTTTAAATTGAGATCTGGGAATGCACCGACTGAGTAATTGTTGGGCGATGCCGATGTTTAAAATGTCAAATTTGTCTTATGACGATGTTTTTGTTTATTTTGTTTTTAATGTCAATAATATCTTTGCTGGTAAAAGCATTCATTTTTTAAGTCATTTAGTACTTTTGGCACTTTCTCAGATCTGAAATTCAACATCGGCCACATCGCCAAATTTCATCAATGCCTTGTCAACAAGAAAAATATTGGCCGATGCTGATGGTTATCCGATGCATTGCTGCACTCTTATTAAGATCCAAATGAGTTGATCAGATGTGACAACACCTGGAGGACAGTCGATGCAAATTTCAAATGAAAGGGTGGAAAATTAAGTACATGGCGGCAGTCTAACATTCAAGACCTGATGCATCATGATATATTTAAACAGTTCAATAATAGTCAAATTAAATAGCATTAGAGCATATGGCTTATGTTTAAATTGAAGAACAACTGTGACTGCTCAAATAGTAATGTTACACACCATTCTCTCGCTGAAATACTGCTTTTAGCTTTGGAACTTTGCTGAAGTCGACTCTTCGATATTCTTCATCTTCCTTCACAACCAGGTCAGGTTTGCCTTCGGGGTAAAAAAAAATGCATTGTGAGTTTTACTGTCAGTACAGGAGAAGTGTAAGGAATTGTTAGATGCTTTAGCTAGAGACCATTTCCAAGAGACCTTTTTGTGGGAATGCTAACAGGAACGATCTCCTTGGCAAAAAGCCCTGATTCCCATGCGGTTTTGCTCTGGCTGTATGACTTGATGGCGTAGGCATCCTGCTCTTCCCGTGAGATGCTGCAGTTTTTGGCTGTGTTCTCTGCACAATTTCCCTTTAATTTGAACAAAAGTTATCAAAGTGCATTCGTTTGGAGTTAATAAATTGCAAAGCACATGCCTCTGTTGCAATCAATTCAAATGCAATTCTGATGCAATTCTAACGCTTTCAGGGAAAAATGTTACTCATTAACACTCATGTGTGTTCATATCGGTGTTTAATATGATTTACACTACAGGTGCCACACCACAGTACCATCAGAATATTCACATTTGAAAACATAATGTGCAGCATGTAGACTCTGTCCAAGTTTTGGTTGTGTGTTTGCCTCTGGGTGCGCAACAATGCTTCACAGTATTTTCACTGCAGTACCACTTTTGGCCACAATCCTACATACAGCTCTTTTAACATCTTAGGATTCAGTAGGAGTGTGTTGTGTAAATACCATGTGAAATTTGTTGTAGACATCAGTGAGGCCATCTTTAACTATGAGGTCCTCCATCTGCACTCCCCCCATACGCGGGCGTCTGGCGGACCATCGTGTAAGGCACATTGGGACATGCTCTCCATCCCACCTGCCACCATCACATCCTACACATGGACAATCAATCAATCAATTAATCAATCCATTTTTGTTGATTAAAATAGTCTTAATGCACTTGAAAAAATAAACCACCAACAAGTATTATAAAGCTGAAAGGGGCCATATTATACTGTTTTTCAACAAGTTAGTATAGGTATATGGGCTATAAGAACATGTTTAAGTTCTTTGCACTATCAAAATCACCGTCACATGAACGAGATCTGACCAGTTCTATTCTGGCAGTTTTTTTCCTTTCAGAATGAGTCTTTTAAGTCTGCTGGTGTACACAGATCACAGATGTCATAGACTCACACCACGCTCTGCTTTGTCGCACACTGCTGTAGGCGAACTTGGGTGGCTGTTCCTCCTAGGTGAAACCAAGGTCTGGCTGCTAGGCCTCCAAAGAATGGCTAATAGGCTATGAGGTGCTCCAGTAGTGCTCAATCTAGTATTGGTTGACAATGTTTTCCAATATTGTACAGTTGCCAGCGGCTGTACACGTCTAATAGAGCTTCCCACACGCATAGTTGAAAATATAAAAAACACAAAAAGTTTGACATTGCGTTCAGGCGTCACGTCAGAGGCCAGACAAAAATGGCTCATAGAAGAACAGTATTCCTGACACCAAAATCTTACATCTGACTCACAGGAAACATATTTTTTTGCCGCCTCTATTGGAGCAGTACAAACCCAAATGACAGTACAAATAGTGATTTTTGCATAATGTGGCCCCTTTAAAGAGTTGATGATAAACAGAGCAGGGAACAGTCATGACAAAAGTGACCTGGGGAGCAGTTTGTTTGGATGGTACCATGCTTAGGGTACCTCAGTGGCACTTCTGGCAGTTGGTGGTTTCGAACCTGTGACCCGCAATTAAGTCTGTTACCTTAACCTCCCCCCCGGCTAATTACCTGAATGCACACCACTGCCCCTACTGTTGTAGTAAGCACATATGAATTTTTAAAGGTTTTGAAGTACATACAAGGATGAATTTCACAAACCCAACAATGACACTGCAAAAATGCCTAATCTACAACAGAGTCACAGGGTGACATAGGGTTACCTGGTGTCCACACATCAAGCTTTGTGCTGCCATCATGATGGACTTCATTCCAGAGGCACAGACTTTATTAATGGTTGTTGCTGGGGTGGAAATGGGCAGACCTACAAAATCAGAAAACATAAATATTTAATATATATCAGATATAATAAAAAAACGAATAAAAACATCCTTCTTTTTGCTGTGTGGTCTGTTCATTTTAATGTTCAATCAAAACGGTGCCTTTGAAGTATTAATTTAAGAGCATGTATACTAATAAATCTAGCTTTGTGTTGTTTTCATTTTGTGTTTTCCCCCCTAACAGACCTGTTAATCTTTCAACTGAATTGGTACTAGGCCACATTAATGTTTTAAAATAATTTATTGTTATTATTTGGCATCACAAAAAACATGGGGTTGTAAAAGGGGGTGTGTACACTTTTTATATCCGCTGCTGTTTTATAATATAACTGTACATGACATAACAAAGACGCAAATTTTCCAGTTTCAGTGTGGACAACGAGCGTCAGATTGACGATGGTAGGACACGTCATATGCAGTTAGCAGTGTTTCCCCTACAGTTCTGACATAGCGGCAGCTACCCCTATTTCTTTTTTTCTTTTCTACACTGTCGAAAAAAAAAAAAAAGGTGTTTACATGGCTGTAATGGTGTAATGCCTTTACATGGTGTTTAAATTGATTTTTGCTACATTTTCATGAAGTGCTGTGAATGGATATCTACAGCTGTGCTCATAAGTTTACATACCCTGGCAGAATTGATGATTTCGTAATCTTTTTTCAGATAATACGAATGAGAACACAAAAACTTTATTTATTGTCAAACAACTGTAATTACTTTATTTAAATCATTATGACAACAGAAACTACCCAAATGACCCTGATCAAAGTTTACATACCCTAGTTCTTAATACTATGCATAGGCCCCTTTAACATCAATGACAGTCTTTTGTGGTAGTTGTGGATGAGGCTCTTTATCTTCTCAGACGGTAAGGCTGCCCATTCCTCCTGGCAAAAAGCCCTCAGTTCCTTTAAATTCTTGGGCTGTCTTGCATGATTTGCACATTTGAGGTCTCCCCAGAGTGGCTCAATGATATTGAGGTCAGGAGACTGCGATGGCCATTCCAGAACCTTCACTTTACTTTGCTGTAGCCAAACTGTGGACTCGGCCTGTCATGTTAGAATGTCCAAGTACGTCCAACGTGCAGCTTCCAGGCTGATGAGTGCAAATTTTCCTCCAGTATCTTCTGATAACTCACTGCATTCATCTTGCCATCAATTCTGACCAAATTTCCTGTGCCTTTATAGCTTACACATCCCCAAAACAGCAGTAATCCACCACTGTGTTTCACAGTAGGAATGGTGTAGCTTTTATCATAGGCCTTGTTTACTCCTCTCCAAATGTAGCATTTATAGTTGTGGCCAAAAAGTTAAATTTTGGTCTCATCACTCCAAATGACTTTGTGCCAGAAGGTTTGAGGCTTCTCTCTGTGCTGTTTGGCACATTTGTGGCATTTGCATAGTAATCAGTCAGCCCATTTTTCAAGCGCCTCCTTATTATGAACCTTGAAATAGCCACATCACACTTTTTCAGAGTCCTGTATTTCACCTGTTATTTATGGGTTTTTTTGCATCTCGAACAATTTTCCTGGCAGTTGTAGCTAAAATTTTAGTTGGTCTACCTGACCGTTGTTTGGATTCAACAGAACCCCTCATTTTCCACTTCTTAATTACAAGTTTTAACACTGCTGATTGCCATTCTCAATTGCTTTGATAGTTTTTTATATCCCTTTCCTGTTTTATAGAGTTCAAATACCCTTTAGCACAGATCCTTTCACAATTCTTTTGCTTTCCCCATGGCTTACAATCCAAAAACATCAGTGCAGCACTGGATGAAAGATGCAAGGGTCTGTCAGACGTCCAGGTGAAGATGGTTACCTTTAATAGTCATTCAAACCCTTTTGTCTCATGTTGTATGCATGCTATCAGGCCAAATCACCAGGGTATGTAAACTTTTGATCAGGGTCATTTGGGTAGTTTCTGTTGTCATTATGATTTAAATAAAGTATACACCATTGTTTGACAATAAATGGCTTCAGCCAACCACTAGAGTGAAATAAAAGTTTTTGTGTTATCATTCATACGCTCTGAAAAATGGTTCAGAAATCATCAGTGATTTTACTGATTATGTGAAGAGTTTGTGGCAGCAGTCAGTTTTGGCAGGAACAACATTGGGTAGAATAGACTGTAAACAATGATCAATACCTGCACCAAGGAGGGCTTGTCTTGTCGGTGCTTGCCCTTCACCTGCTTGTAGTACATTGCCCATGTACACCTCTTTGACAGTGTCCACAGGGATACCTGTTAGACATTAATCATACTATTAGTTCCGATAATACTACCTGCAAACAAGAAACTGAAAAGACTATGGTGAAATACTCATTATCAATATTTTTACATTTTATTAGATTTACATTTGGCCCAAATGTAATGTCCCACCTTTTCTTGGTCCTGCCCACTGTTTCATTACATTACATTGCATGACCTGGTTAGAACATTGTTAGAACTGACTGGGAATGCAGTGGGTACTGAAGAACAGGTATGGCTTAAATTCGGGAAGAGATAAAATTCAGTTTCAATTGATATACTAACATTTTTGTGTCTCCCCCAAAACACTATTTAAATTCAAATTTTGTCACATACAATTATAGTAAGTACAACATGAAATCCTTGATCCACTTACTGTAAATACCGTGTGTGCATCAATTAAAAACAAAAACACTACATATTATAATACATAAAAAATAATAATTACATAAATATGTTCATGAAGTATACAAGAATGTTACTATGGTTTGTGGTCCTCATTTGAAGTGCATACAGATTGAGGACAGAAACATTTAATCAATCTCTCAGTCCTGGTTTTCAGACATCTGTACCGCTTCCTAGACTTTAACAGAGAGAAGAGACTGTGGTTGGGATGACTGCCGTTTTTAATAATTTTTCTAGCTCTGAACCTACATCTTCTGGTATAAATCTATTCAAGATTAGAAATTATATAAGTATTTAGTCTTAGGCTGAATCCATTTCTAATTTATACCCCTTCCCCTACCCCTATCCCTTGCCCCTTGCCCCCTGAAACTGAGCAACAATGGGTAGGGGTTGGAAGTCAACAACCCCTATGAATTGGGACACCACTTCAACAATGACATACGTCATCAGTAGTCTCTGCCAGTTTTTACGTAAGCAGACGCGACAAGCTTTTGCCAGAAATCCAACATGCCGACTGCAGCTGTGGTGGTCTCTGTTGCGTGGGCTATTGTCATCTTTTTTACGGTTGCATTCTGAACTAAACAATTTTGACCGTTTCTGCAGAAGTCTTCGGGGCAGCAAGTACGAGTGAACCCGTCAGTTGCTTTTAAACTGTTACAAACGCAATGAGCTAGCCAGCATTCGCGGTTCCCAAAAGAAAAAAGTAACACCATCGCAGCAGAATGACACGCATACCATTTAAACGACCACAACCCCAGATTTTCCAAGGCTAAACCAATCATATTGCTTGCAATTACTTGGGTTACAATATCGAAATAACTGTGTTGCACCGACGCTCACAATTCGTTCACAACTTCCATGCAATTCCACACATCAACCGATCACTCAAGGTCACAAATAACGTTACACTACTTAATACAGCACTAGCGATTTTTTTGTCTGAATTTTATAAAGAAAATGACCATTACGCATTGGAACAGTGTTAAACTTAAGACAATACAGCGGTTAACACAAATTTTCAACCGTAAATAATGGAGAAAATACTTTTGTGAACTAGTTTGGTCTCTGTACTTGTCGTTGCAGCCATCTTGCTGGTGATTCACAAGGCATTCTGAGAAAATGCTCATACCCCTCTGTCTGGAGTGTGCCTCTGAAAAATGTTTGTTTGGAGGGGTATATAGCCCTACCACTTCCCCCTACCTCTCTGCCCTCAGGAGAAATGGGACACCCCCTACCCCTACACGTGCACGTGCAAACTGGAGGGGTAGGGGAAAGGGGTAGGGCCAAGGGGTGTAATGGGATTCAGCCAAAAACTCACTGCAAAAATTGTAAAGCTCTGTAAAATCTTCTGAAAGAAATTGGCTCTTACCTGCCTGCTCCACAGCTGCTTTGATGGCTACTGAACCCAGTTTGGTGGCTGGGAGAGCTGAAAGGCTTCTCTGAATGACCCCATAGGGGTCCGCACAGCACTGACAATTACCACTTCCTGTTAGCAGGACAGGTTGAACATTGAATCAGAATCAGAGTATTTCATGTCATTATACAAGAGCATAATGTATTGTATTTGTACAGTAATTTTCAGTACAAAAGGAGCAATATACTTAAAATAAGCACACAGGGTGCGTGAAGTGAACAGAAGTCTGTAAGTACCTATTTCAGTTTCACATTTCTCTGTTGTGCTATACCTAGCACCTGGTAGCACCTGGTCATATTCTTTGAGCCTCTAAGCCTGCACTTTCTGGGAGGTGTGAATAAGCCCACGCCCCCGAAACTACAGCCTTTGTCTTGCGAAGCGAGAGGGGCGTACTCATAGAGTGGCACCTGGCACGCTTATCAATGAGCCATCAGCCCCTCATGTGTAGCCCTCCTCGTGTGAAGACCTACTCAGGTAAAGACAAGTGAGTCTACCTGTGCGAGTCCACCGAGCAAGGCCACCGACAAGGTAAGTCACCTCCCTCCCCTAGCACTTATACCCACAATGTGTTTCGAAAAATCCCTGTTGTCTCCTGTACACGCAGACCTCTCCACTACAGCCAACACCACAGAAATCAGCTCAACCCCTCGGCCACTGCAACACAACACACCCACCAACACCTTCGTGCCTGTCGGACTGTGGAACTGGCAATGCACAGTCAACAAGGCAGACTTCATCCCTGCCTTCGCCAAGAGTTTATCGCTGGATCTGCCGACCCTCACCGAAACCTGGCTGAAACCAGAAAACACTGCGACACTGGCTGCAATATCCGGAACTCACTCCTTCTCCACTCCTTTCAAACCGAGGAGGAGGAACTGGTGTCCTAGTTAACACCAAATGGAACTACGCTCCCTTACTACCTGACAATATCCACTCATACTCATTCGAATACCACGCCACTGAAACAGCGTTGCTATCCGTCACAGAAGCCCTAAGAGTAGCCAGAACTGAAGGACAATAATCAGTACTTATCCTACTCGACTTATCGGCGGCCTTCGATACACAATAAACCACAGCATACTGCTAACTACACTCTCAAACATGGGCATCACAGGCATAGCACACTCCCTGGTTTAAATCCTACCTCACTGGACGCTCCTTTAAAGTGTCATGGCAAGGACAACTGTCATCAACTCACATCCTCTCCACAGGGGTGCCCCAAGGGTCGGTGCTGGGCCCTCTTCTCTTCGCCATCTACACCACCTCGCTGGGCTGTGTGATCCGCTCACACGGCTTCTCCTATCATTGCTATGCTGATGATACACAGCTGTACCTGTCGTTTCAACCAGATGACACCACGGTCTCCGCACGCATCTCTGCCTGTCTCTCCAAACTCTCTGCATGGATGAAGGAACACCACCTCCAGCTCAATCTCTCCAAGACTGAACTCCTGGTTGATCCCAGCCCAGGAGTCAATCCACCATGATGTCAACCTGAGTATGGGCACTGTCACGGTTGCTCCGAACAAGGCTGCTAAAAACCCTGGGCGTCATGATTGATGACCGGCTATCTTTTTCTGACCACATTGCCTCCCTAGCGCGGTCGTGCTGTTATGCGCTGTACAACATTAGAAAAATCAAACCGCATCTGACCCAATATGCTGCTCAGCTCCTGGTACAGGCTATGGTCATCTCTCGCCTCGACTATTGCAACGCCCTCCTTGTTGGCCTTCCTGCCAACTCTTGAGGGTCATTTAGCAAGTCCCTGCAAGACCGATCCAATCAGCGAACAGAGAGTGTGTTCGTTAGCCGTGACGTTGACCTTGTGTGCTACAATTGAATTGTAGTGCGTAGGTAGGCTAATTGCACACGTGACGACCAGGCGTTAGTGATTGGGTAAAGTCAGAGGCACTTTTTTTAAACTTCAGCAGAGTCCACACCTCCAACAAATCGTTTCTGATGGTGTCTGTTCCAGACCCTCTGTACAAAATGAAATGAAGTACGAGGGGGCTGGTTTACCAGGCTTCCTCAGTGGTGGAACAACCTACCAGTCGCTACAAGAGCAGCAATATCCCTCTCGACCTTCAAAAAGCTCGTGAAGACCCTTTCTCTTCCGAGACTGCTTTCCTACCTAACAAAACTAACCTAACCATCTCTTTTACATAGGTGCCTTCGATGTTCTCTACACACCTGTTAGCTATTATGTCCTCCTTTTGTAAGTCGCTTTGGATAAAAGCGTATGCTAAGTGTAATGTAATGCAATATAATGATTGATGTCACTCACATTCAGAGCTCGTGATGTGTAGGTCCTTGACAGACACTGGTGTAAAGTCACCTGCAAAGGAAGCATCACCAAATGTTTATTGTACATTGAACACAGCAAAGGGGGTGGGGTATTTCTCTGCCTGCTGAACACGGGAAAAATGAACGAATACATGAATTAATGCCACCACAGCAAGAAGTGGCGACTTTAATGATACTAAAAGAACATTCTGGTTTGTTTTTCTGCAAAATTACGTGTGTACCCATTGATAATTTTGATGATTTCCATATTTATCTACAAAGTGGGAAAACATAAAAATAAAGAAAAAACATTGAATGAAAACAATATTCACATCTTGTGACTAGTGGTATATACGATGCATCCTAAGATTTATCTGCAAAGCTGTTCACGTAACATTGTAAGAATTATTTAGGCAATTATAGGCACCTTATGTGTGATGGTGCTTTAGAAACACTATAGAAGAATGGGTCAGACATTTTTATATTATTTATTTCGATGCTTTTGTGCAATTAGACGGAATTATTTTTTATCCTCATTTCGAGATAAGTGTTAAAAACGACTCTTCACGTGTGGTAAGGCTACTGTAAACAAACATGGCAATTAACTAGCCACGTTAGCAAGCAAGCTACTTGCGAAGTACACGACCAATTGGACAGCTTTTGCTACAAGCACCGTAAAATAGGCTATTCGCTCAATGTCACAACTTACCAGCCGTTTGCACAACCGTGTGTGTGCAGTAAAAAGTCCACACGATGACATAATAGTGGTACAAGGTTCACTTTAACCTTTTCACACAGTTGGACGCCTTTCACCTTCACAGTCATCCACCAAGTTGACAACCACTGAGTCTACAGACCATGTGCGTGACGTAATCATTGCGTATTGGATCCTCCTTCTCTTCTTCGTTGTGTTACTTTTGAAGTGATGCACTCCAAGCAGCATTACCGCCACCTTCTGTTCTTTTGTGTTACAACAATGCGTGGGAGACGGTGAGAGACACTAGTCAACCAAACGCCCTGTCTGCTTTCGTTCTGTGACGAGTCTTGGGAACAGTCATATAAAAAATAAAAAAAAACACATGAGGATCTCAAATGATGTGCAGGTGTATAAGGCACAACAGGTTAGCCTCTTCCTCAGTCTGTGCAGACTGGATACCGTTAATGATGGCCAATATTTATTATTGCAATGCTGGCTCTCACGTGAGTGAGACAGAGTGACTGGACAAACAGAAGGAGAGAGACCACCCCCCAACCCTACCCCCCCCCCCCCCAAAAAAAATGTGCTGGTATTTTGTTCTTTTAATGCATGCTGAAGCTGACCAAGGTCTCTTAATGTGAGCTCAAGCGTCTCATCTCAACCTTTATACATTACGAATGCTAATTAGCTGACTAGTTATCGCCGACATACAACCATAATCTCACCCTCCTCCACCTGTCACTATTTCCCTGCCCCTTCCTCTGTTTCGTGAAAGTAATTTCCTGATATCCTTTCACGGAAGTCATTCAATTTTTTTTTAGTACTTGTAGGATAATAGGTTCGTTAAAAGGTTGTATACGTTTGATCCACGCACTACCTTACCTTAGCTCTCCGCGTACGTGCACTAAACTGGACGCACATTACACTTTCAGATAGAATGTCTGAGAATGTCCCAGCCCAGTCAGAACACTAGTTAGGAAGTAGATCTGATACAAGTTAGAAGTACACTCTTTTCCTACAGCCTACTGTTGATCTTAATTAATCTGCCTACAAAACTTGTTTGATACTAAAGTTTTTAAACATTTTTACTGGGGCACAGCTGATTTTTTACTGGGGCACGTGCCCCAGTAAACGCCCATGATGGCATTCCTGTTCATTTGTGAGGGCCTTGCGCCCTTTTTGTCCTAGTACCTGTGGTGATTGGTGTAACTGTTTTCGCAGATGTGAGGACTGGCGTGTACCCCCGTCTCAGCGCCACGTTAAACCGCAGGTCGCCCAGCCCGGACCTCAGTCCCCGGAGGTCCTTGTTCACACGCTCTGGCTCCATGCGACGACAGGACGGCCCAACTCCCACCGAGCCCGCCGATAAGCCGGCAGGAAAACGGAAATTCAAGAGCAAGCACTTAATCACTGACGCCGAAGACCAGAAGAAGGTGAGCGCTTTGTAAAGACAGTTAATCGGTACCCTCAATTTTCGTCCGGTGCGAGTCTTGAATCCTGGGTGTGTGTGTGTGTGGGGTGAGCCAGTGGTTGATACGGTTGGTCTTGTGCTGCCCCCGTGTGGTTGAAAAAGTCACTGCAGGACTGTGGTTTTGTTCCGCTCGCTCTCTCCCACGCGAGGCAGGCCGCTTCGCTTAGCGCAGGCTGCTTGCCGACCATCTTTTCTGATGACGCATCTTCTGCTTACGCTCACACACATTCTTTTATTCATTTTTTTTCCTACACTGAAAAAAAAATCTCCCTCCCTCCCTTTTTCTCTTCTCTAGCTAAAGACCAAACGAGGAAGCTTGGGCAAGGAGGAAGACGCCTCCGTCACTAAGAAATCAGGGGGCCCCCTATCCTCCCCCAAGGGGCCATCCTCGCCGGTGTCTGTCAGGAGGGGCTCCACGGGAAGGGGGGGAGGGGCTCCAGAGTCACCTCCAGGCCGCCCCGTTCCCCCCGAAGTCCGGCGCCTCATAGTCAATAAAAACGCCGGTGAGACTTTGCTTCAAAGGGCTGCCCGTCTCGGCTACCAGGTACGCCTTCACCTGTCACTCTCATATTTTTACGCATTTTACTCAAGTATTTTTATACATTTGCAGTCTCCACTAAGAGCCATTTGTTACTTCGTGTTATTGTGCTGTAAACAGTGGAGGGTCAGAATGTGTTAGAATGTGCAGTGTGTGACGGCCGTACCATACTCTGGGTACCTCAGGCACTTCTGGCAGTTGGTGGATTTGAACCTGCAACCTTCTTTAACTGCCTTAAAGTAAAATACTTTGTATAGGTTTATTTCGTATTCAGTAATATTGATTGGTGTTTTTAGATTTCGGCAGGAAGTGCTAATTCTAAAGATAAACTGAAACATGCATAAAAAAACCGTCTCACCTTGGCCTGCTGCAACACATGTAGCAAAAACTGTTGTCTATTGTGCTTGTGGTTTTTATTGCAGAAAATGCTATTCGTTTCAGATAAGTGGTGGTTTTTCACAGTCAGTGCCAAATCAATGGCACTACTTACAACTTTTTATCATTGGTGTTTTTTTTTTTTTTGCAGTGCCAACTTTAATTTTGGGGGGGTTTGGGAACCCTAAAACAAACCAGTGGCCCAACCCGTGTCAGTGTCAGTGTAACACTTTGAGAAACACATGTCTTTCTTTCTCCCTGGACCTCGCTGCAGGATGTGGTTCTGTACTGCCTGGAGAAAGATGCCCAGGAGGTGAATCGGCGTGACAACGCCGGCTACACTGCACTGCATGAGGCCTGTGCTCGCGGCTGGACTCAAATAGTGCAGCTGCTCCTGGAGCACGGCGCCGACGTCAACTGTAGCGCCCAGGACGGCACGCGGTGAGTGGCATGTGAAAGCAGCACTAAGTAGGTTTTTTTTAACCTTAAAATAATGTTTCAGTGGTTCATCAACTTGTAACTGGGTGAAAGGCACTTCTGAATTCGCTTTGCCGCTCTCCGTGAGCTATAACCACACTAAGTAAGTTTGGAGGAGCAGAGCGTCTCTCTGTAGTTCTCTATGAGAGACAATTCCGCTTCCAACCTGTAAGGAGACTGAAGATAAAAACTACTTAGTATTGCTTTAAAGGTGCCGTTGGCAGGAAATTGCAGGACCTTGGCTTAAAACATTCAAAAACGTCCAGGTCCTTCCCTCACCCTTTCCTGATCTCCAAAACGACCCTCCTCTTACCCTCTTCCCCTTCTATCGACATGCTGGTGCACATGACCGTTAGTACACAGGTGAACGAGTGCGGTGTCCACAGCAACAGCAACGAGCTTTGATTGACAGGAGCTACCACTCCTCTTTTGCTCTGACAGGTTCCGAAATGCTGTAAGCAATGCTGTAATTTTGCAAATCCAACTATGGGCTGTAAGTGGTGCCAAAGAGGTCGTAGTTGTTCCTAAGCTGCCTATTTCACATACTGCTGTGAGAAAATTGTGACAGTTCCAGAAAATATGTTTTTTTTTAATGCTTCCAACTACAGCTTTAAAGACTTGACTGGCATGAATTCTAGATGCAGCTGAATTGAAACTGTTGGCTTACTGTTAGTTTCTCCTGTATTTTCATGTGGTGCTGCTGTATAGCGTTGGTGACAGGTTAAAGACATGTGATTTTTTCTTTTTTTTTCAAACACACATCAAACACACATCAAACACACATTAAAAACCTCACAGTATTTCAGGTGTTGAAACATTTGTCCAGTATCAGTAAAGCTGAAAGTTGTGGAGTGCACGCATGTATGAGTGTTACTTTGTAGACCTGATCTTCACGATGCAGTGGCTGATAACCTGTTTGTCACACATATTTGCGTTTGTAGGCCACTTCACTATGCCACACACGTTTGTCCAACCCCACCTCAGCGGGTTTGTCAACCCCCCCATCACCTTTTCTACCTCTGCTCTTCATCTGGTTGTCATCCCCCCACCTGCATTCTACGCACTTTACTCCCCACTCCCCATGCACAGTGTAGTCTCACAATCACTGCATGTCCTACTACCCAGTATGCCTATGCATGTGACAAATAAATAAATATCCTTGTAATATCCTTGCAATGACTGATAAGCTGTTTATCACACGTGCTTGTGTTTGTAGGCCGCTTCAGGATACAGTGGCTGATGACCTGTTTGTCACATGAGTTTATGTCTGTAGGCCGCTTCACGATGCAGTAACTGTTAACCTGTCTGTCACACGTGTTTGTGTTTGTAGGCTACTTCACTATGTCACTGTACAATGACTAATAACCTGTTTGTCACGTGTTTGTAGGACGCTTTATGGTGCAGTGACTGATAACCTGTTTGTCACATGTGTTTGTGTTTGTAGGCTGCTTTATGGTGCAGTGACTGATAACCTGTTTGTCACATGTGTTTGTGTTTGTAGGCTGCTTTATGGTGCAGTGACTGATAACCTGTTTGTCACGTGTTTGTGTTCGTAGGCCGCTTCATGATGCAGTGGCGGCAGATAATCTCCCAGCGGCGTGGATCCTGCTGACCCACGGGGCGGACCCCACGCTGGCCACCTACTCCGGGCAGACGGTGGTCAAACTAGCCCACAGCCCCTCCATGAAGAGCTTTCTCAAAGGTGCCATGCTGCATCATAGCTGCTTAGTGTTGCACTGCATGTATTTCTTTTTGACGCCTGTTGTCAAAAAACACTAGCGATTAAAAAAATGGTTAATGTAAATGCAAACTACAATTATGATAATATTATTTTACATTTATTTCTTGATTGAACATCATTTTTATATGTGATATGCATTGCTGCTAGTTAGATCATATTTAGTTTACTACACACTATCCAGAACTGGCCAGTTTATTACGCGGTATTACTTTTTTTTTTATCATATATAAAAATCTTATTACCATTAAATACCCCTTGAATCATTAGTATGCATATTAAGAGCACATCCAGTACTTAAAAAAGGCAGGTATGTCAATGAAACTGTTATATCTTTTGCTTCCCTCCGTCACTGGCCCGTTGAGGTAATTGAGCTGGGTTTTATGATGCTGTGATATGTTCAGTAACCCGGAGTTTTCTATTCTGCAGACTTTTTCACCGACTTGGAAGGTCGCAGTGAACAGGACGCCAACCTTCCCTGGGAGTTATACAGCAGCGCAGTGTTCGGTAAGAGACTTTACCGCTCTTATTTATTTATTTTTTTCCCCACCACCTCAGGGAGGACACCTATCCGCCTAATGCCTGTCAACGCAACGGGGCCGCACAAGATTAAACCGCCGACATTTTCATTAAGTGTCATTTGAAATCACACCGTGACATTTCCCCCGTCTCCATCCCTTGGCTCTGACCACATTTTTCCTCTTTGAAGGAATGGCTTATGAAAGAGGGAATTTTGGGGACACGTGACGGGTATATTTAAAAATAACACACTTTTTGCCACAGATTAGATTACTCTGATCCGTTTTTGGTGGTGGCGATGTACTAAATTTGAACCATCCACTAGAGGGAGTGTCAGACACGGTGGAAACATGAGCAGTGAGTTGTGGTAATCCGGCGGATGATGTGATCTTCCCCGTTGTTGTCTCGTTTCCCAGAAACGGACGATGACCCCTGCTGGGACTTCTTGCTGTCCGGGCCCCATGGTGCGGACGGAGGGGAGGAGAGTAGGGAGTTTGGCCGCGACAGAGAGTCGGATGCTGACTGCCTGCTCTTTGAGTTCTCCTCAGAGCCACTTCTGCCCTGTTACCACATCCAAGTAGCACTGACCCAAGGGTGAGTCCCTCTACAATGCTCAACTGCAGGTCATATCTCGAATATCTTCATCTCTCGCTCCCTGTCTCTTTCTTTCTATCTCTCTCTCTCTTTCTGTCTGTCTGTGTGTCTCTCTCTCACTCTCTTTGTCATTTTGTCTTTCCCCCTCTCTCTCTCTCTCTCTCTCTTGCCCTCTCTGTCTTTCACTCTTTGTCCTGTTTGTCTGTCTCTCTGTCTGTATCTTTGTCTCTGTCTCTGTCTTTCTCTGTTTCTCTGTCTGTACTGTATGTTATGTGGGTACTGCCGTCATACCTTTGGGTATTCAGTGTAAGGTCTTGTTTACCTCACAATCAATGCACACACCTTGTATTGACCTTTTATGGATTCATATTTAAGTTGAGGCTAATCTTAGACTTCTGCAGCAGTAATATTTGCTTGTATGCATATCTTACACTTTTTCAGTACATGAGTACCGTTTTGCATCACAGAATATGAACTTTGACACACACAGATTTTGGAATTGGTTTTTACTTTCTGATCTTTACATCCATGCATAGACTCTCATGCCTAGATTTTGCATGTTAGACTGTCTGAGTACGTTTGTAAAGTTTTGTGTGACTTGTGTGAACCTTGACCTCTGCATATTCTTCTGCAGCTGGTTCCTAATCTCTGTTGTTTGCTTACATACCTGTATTTGACTTTCTTAGCGTAATGGTAAAGTTGTGCATGCCTTAATGTTAACTTTGCCCTCAGAGTACATTTATAAAATGGTGTATAACTAAATGTGAACATTAGTAAAGTTGTGCATGATGACGGAATGCGAACTTTGACCCATGTAGATTCTGCAACTGGTTCCTGCTGACGGACGTGCTGAAGCGACTAAAGATGTCGGCGCGGATCTTCCGGGCGCGGTACCCGCACCTGGAGGTGGCCAGCATCCCCAAGGCGGAGCTGAAGAAGCAGGTGGGCGTCAGCCAGACCAACTCCACGGCCTCGACGGCGCACACGGACGAGGAGGACGAGGAGCGGGGGGAGGAGGAGGAGGAGGAGGAGGAGGAAGGAGACGAGAGCGGCGTGATGGTGGACCTGGTGCGCTGCGTGCCAGAGCTCCAAGGCCTCCTCGGCTCCTCCCTCCAGCTCCTGCGCGCCGACGACGAGGATGACGACGAAGAGGAGGAGGAGGAGGAAGAGAGGAGGCAAGAGAGGAGGAGGGAGAGAGAGGAGGAGAGAGAGAGGGCGGAAAAAGAGGAGCGCGAGAGGAGGAAGCGGAGGAGCGACAGTTCTAGATTGTGCAGTCGGTAGCCGGACCTCTCGCCCCTGAACCCCCCCCCCTTCGCCCAACCCCCCCCCGCCCCCCCACCATCCACCAAACTGAACCTTGAACTGAACCTCAACCCAAACCCCCCCCTTGTCAGACCTCAACCACCCTCACTCACTCTCTCACTCTCTCTCTTTTCCAGGATGCCCAAGAGATCACTAGATCAAAAATGACCCTGTGACAGAAGTGCCGTCCGTTAAGAGTAACTTTGGAAAAACAAAAGAGGAGTGGGACCCGCGTGGGGTTACAGTGTGTGTGTGTGTGTGTGTGTGTGTGTGTGTGTGTGTGGTGATGATGGTGGTGGTGGTGGTGGTGGTGGTGGTGGGGTTACAATGACAACCAGTTTCCTGTCAACCAGTACCAGCACTTTCTACGTTTCAGCTACTCCTGCAGAGAATTTTCTGTCGTCTTTCTTTTTGTTTTGTTTCTGTTTGTTTTCACAGGCTCACTGTTGACCTTTGTCCCTCTGTATTCTGTAAACACTAGAGGTCAGGGGTGAGTCGACATTGATGTCACTTCTTATGGCAATGCCACCGAAGGATTGACGGGGGAGGGGGGCATAGATGGTGTTCGGAAGCGACTTTCAGGTTACTTTCTGTAGGTCATTTTTTGATGCCCTGACAATTGAACCTTCAACCTGCAGTTTTGTAATAAACCCATATGTGTACTTGTAAATAATATACTGTATGTATATCTTGCCAGCAGGGTGAATACATTTGGTTGTAATGTATGCGTGATATTTGTTTTGTGGGGTTTTTTTTTAGTTTTGTTGTTTTTTTTTCCTTCCCAGAAGATAATCCAAGGCTTTTTTTTGTTGTGATTTTGTTGTCCTCTTAATTGGTGAACTTTAGTGTGTGGCTATAAGAAGCTTACCCTCAGCTCGCTGAGGCAGGAAGGCCGCTGAGCCAGATGGCTCGACGGTAAACCTGCGTCAACCCTGCGCTTCAGGACAGACCCAGAATGAAGAGAGGGAAAAAGCAGCTCGTACACTCTGCCACATCTATCTAAAAAATTAAAATAGTTTCCTTCAGCCCCCTCATTCCCATTCTTCATCCCCCCTCACCCCATGATTAAAAGCTACTGGATTGGGAAAACATCACACCGCTTTGTACTCAACTGCTGTGCTTTCTAAATTTTGCTTCTGAAGGACACGCCCTTTTTTATTTAAAAAAAAATGCAGTTCTGCAGCTTTGTGTTAGTTGGAGGAGAGAATAATGATGCTATCTGGCCTCACCTTTAGATCCCATTATGAGCAGTTTGTGTCTTTAACATGGAGGGCTTATTTAACAAGACGACTACAGAAATGTTGGATTCCCTGGTTTAAATGCTGCAGATTTGTTGAACAATGGGTGACAATAACACGGGATGTCATTGTTTTGGTATTGCAGAGTTGAAAGGAGTTATTGGACAGTTTAGATCCCCAGTTAGACCCCATGTTTCTCTCCCTGTCCTTACCCATCTTCGTATCTGTATTTCATGGTTCATGTCACACCGTGCTACTTTAAGTTGACACTAAGCATTGGTCTTTTTTTTTTGCTTACTTTCTCTCCCCATGCTGTTTTCACTGTATTGACATGAGAACCATTCTTGAATCATGCTATTTTGCTTGTATTGAGTTTTTTTTTTTTTTTTTTTTTTTTACCAAACTGGCAGAACAAACAAATAATGATGGAGGTTTGCGTGCTTGGTAACTGCCGATGAGACCTAGGGGGATTAATGATAATGTCCTTTAATTTCGTTCTTTTTATTAACCTCATGATATGGACTGATGATGACTTTTTTCAGATTGTTGGATTCCCCCAGAAGCCCCAAACATCCCCACTCTACCCCCCACCCCCCACCCTCCCCCAAAATAATACTGTCAACACTGAAACCTGCACTTTGCTCCACTGCAAGCAACACTTGCATAAGGATGAGACAACCCTTGGATACAGCAACTGTCCCCCTCCCACCTTTCCACCAAACCCACCCCATCCACTCGGCAAACAGACTCCAGAATGGAGTGTGTGTGTGTGTGTGTGTGTGTGTGTGTGTGTGTGTGTGTGTGTGTGTGTGTGTGTGTGTGTGTGTGTGTGTGTGTGATATTTTTTTTTGGTCTTCTTTACACTGTTAAATTGTCATTTGTGCTTAATTTAATAGTCATTAATATATTTGACCTTTTGTGTATTTGAAAAACGATATATGGAAAACGGCTTTGTATGGTTGGTGCTTTATTTGAAATGTACAAATCCTTTTGCCCAGAGATTGTTTTTTGTTCCCTTCTCACTGCAGACAGTATTTTAACAAGCGAAGGTACAGTTTTATTGTACTGGTGCTAAGCTAGATTTTGTGTTGACAATCAATGATGTTTTGTTTGGAATTTAAGGAAAAAAACAATAAATGATATTTAAATGAGGACACTGAAATTCTGAGACTAAGATCGCTTTAATTGTACATAGGAACTTACATATACATACAATTGGAAGTTATGAGAGAAACGTGGCCAAAAAACACTAAGCAACGTTAAGCGTAACGTTACGCAACGTTATATTCTAATATTGTTAACGTATTTATCGAGTCGCATTGAGGCATTGCTATGACGCTTTGACATATTCCTTGTAACTGAGCAATTTCTGACCCAAAATGGCCCATTTGTAGACAAGCTTTATCTATTAACTTATTCATCTTTAGACAATTTCGTCTTCATAAATCAGAAGACCAAATTGTTTAGATGTTTAAAAGTAATAGTGGAACTACCTGTTTGGCTTTGTCAACCAATTACGCCAAGATGTTAATGTCATGTCAACATTGGCTTGTGACCTCTCTGACTGCATCATGCAAACGTTCACTTCAGTGGAGCTCGGGAGGAAGCTATCGGAAATGGAGCAGGCAGCTTATCACAGCCCGGGCGCACTGAAGCGAAGCGAATGTAATGAGGACACGAATGTTCCTAAATACCACGAGTAAACATATGTTAAAATAATGATAATAATAACAATCAGATGCATTAATACACTCAACGAAGACTGTGTCAGATTGGCTTTTCAATCAGACCTTGAAAGGTTTCTCCGTGATGGATAGTCTATAAATCCTGTATCGTAAATCATTTTAGATTTAGTAGTCCATTAACCTTATTAAACTGCTGTTTGCATGGGATCGTTTAATGTGGACAGAAAAGTCAGTAAAACGAGCAGTTACTGGAGAAATCACACAGGAGGTTTGTTTATGAAAAGTTTTAATTTCAAAGCAACAGCTCGGCGGCCCGTGAAAGCCAGGACCGCAGAGTGGCGCTGGTGGGTTACTCTGCGTCCCAGCGTAAGTTCATCCGGGGTAATGATATTTGATCAAGCCAGGCGTCATTCGCTTTTGTGGAAGTGAGCTTTGTAGCACTTCAGGATACAGTCTATGGTTTCAACACAACCTGTGGGCACGAAGCACTCGACTCAGCTCACAATGAATGTGGACCAGATTACGTGCCTAAAAAAGAGAAACAGGGTTATTTGCGATGGCCACTAAATCTCCCTTTGGTGTTTGCTTGGTGAGGCAATTTAGTCGAAACTGGGGATGGCAGTTTGAAAATAATGATGGTAGCCTTAAAAACAAACCTACCCCTTTATAGAAAAAAAGAAAACAATACAATCCATGGTGTTAGCATTCAGACCAGCAGACAGGCGGCAGGCATGACCAGCGCGGATCATGCATATCTGAAATGCCTTGCCCGGGGCTACAAAATAGTGCGCATTCTAAAAAACAAGAGATGTTTTTTGTCTTGGGCGTACATCTGGATTAGAAGATGAAGTACGCAAATTTGTCCTGTCCTAAGTAACGTAAGATATCTGTAAATTACAGCTCTTGTTATAGAGGCTTTTGAAGACACCAGACGAGGCTGTTTAAAAAAACATCACCACCAGGAGACAGCAGTCGCACTTATGACAGATGGATAGCAATGGATGTTGTGTATTCCTGTGAATTGGGCTGCCTTTAGTATTTGACACCTGAACTTAAAATCATTGTCATTTTTGTCACTGAATTGGATAAATTCAGTAAATTAACAGGGTTTTCGTGGTGTCCAAAATGCAGGCAGTTTATGACATGACCACTGGAAAATGAGTCTATTTTAGGACTGACAAATGTAAAACTACCAACATGACAGTTAGTGCAACCCAGACAGTCATGATGGTAGCTTTACCAACCAACCAATTTTACTAAGTGGTAATTTTTAAAGTCTTATGTAAAGAGTTACAACAAAGTGATACAAGTTTAAGTGAAAAATAGTTTGAGAAACCTAAAAATAGGAGTGCATAAAACGTTGTATAGCAGTGTTATGAAATAATGGCATAATGAACATATCTAGTTATGACCTGTGCTTTGACCTTATAATATGATGAGCGCCTACCACCTAGCCAAATGGTCCCACACTTTAAACAGTGGGCATAGGCCCTACATAAACAATGACAAGAAAGAGCTTTCCCCATCACACTTCCCTGATCCTACACCATGATGTGAGAACTGATACTGTCACTTTTTTCAAACAACTAAGCTTTTCACAGAAACAAAGAGATAGCTAGTACCTGTTGCGTAGCCTTTTGAAGACAATTATATTTCATCTGAAGAGCTAAACATTTCAAATTCATCTAATCAAACACTTAAGTCTGCATGTTTTGTCAGTTTGTCATTTTATTAAAGTTTTTGTTGGAGCTCTTTGTATTACATTAATATATTATTATTAAAGCAATTACATTAAACATTTTTTACTTGGGGAAGAATCCTTATTATGTTCATGTGCAGTATTTGTCTACTGTATTAATAAATTTGGCCCAGACCATACCAATACATTTTTATGTCCCTTACAACATAGACATCTAGATATAATTTAGATAGAATTCCCCACACTTCAATAAAGTTTGATAGAATTCCTCACAATTAGTCACAGATAACATTCCTCACAACAAGGAAACTGATTCAGAAATTCTATGAAATAATACTTTTTATGAGCTGATATCATTGCACAAACCACAGCAGCTAACATGAACGTACACACATCCTGGAGAAGGCTGTTAATCATTTACCATTTGTCCTCCTGTGAGATACCACACATAGGCTATTGCACGCACACCACCCTGAGCCTGATGTGGGCTATATGCGTTCGCATGTGCTAATCCCTCGCTGACATACTGACATACCAAAGAGCATTTGATTGGTCTCTGGCCTGCCGCTGTTCAGGTCGTCGCCCTGTGGGATTGGTTTACACAGCAGTGGGAAGTGTGCATGGAGAACCTGTAGGGTTATTATAGTTCAAAGGCAGGGACACAGAATGGTGCCATGATACACAAAATGTGTATGTATCAGCATTTTTAGGGTAGGTGATCTGGCTGGTTTTTAAAACTACTTAATGTTAAAGGGATTCTTTGTGAACAAACCAAAACCACCAACAACCAACAATTTTAAAACCACCAGAAACCACCTTTCACTTTACAGATTTAACAGGGAACAAACTGTTCAGAGCCGTAGATAACTTGTTCAAGGGGGAGGGGAAAATTCCTCACTGAATTTTTTTTCTTCACTTCGTGAGTTGTCAGTTGGTACTTCTAAAGACCCAACCCCAGTGAGCTCATACACGGATTGAAATTTTAGAGCCACTCCTTCAGCGAGCCCCTGCAAGTTTGCACTGGTGATTGGCTGTTCACAGGAGGGCAGTGGGCTCTTATTGGCTTAAAACTGGGACATGCCTCTACAAGACCGACTGGCATTTCATAATGTTAGCGTCTAGAGGAGAAACACATGAGCACTTCCTCAACCGTCAGTAAATGTTCCACTTTATATCCTACTGAGTAGGTTTACTGGATACATGTGGCATCCATTTTGTGTGCACTCAAACATTTAGAAAAAAAATGGTGTTTATTAGATATTTTGGTGAAAGTTTTTATGATGATGGACTAAAAAAGTAAGTAAAGAAGTACAACAACTAGCCAGCATTTATAAATGAGGTAAAGCTTAACAAACTTCCCTGTTTGACTATAGGGGTATTTTTGATTCTTCGTAATCTGGGACCAGACTTGCCGAGCTCAGGGGGATCTAAAACTGGACACGGTGGCTAAATGAAGTCCCTCCAAGTCCAATCTTAATTTTCTTTGCACCTTCTTACACAGCACACAGAGGGTCATGTTAGTTTAACTGGATCAGTGTAAAGGCAAGCAATGTGTGCTGGTTTTAATGGCTCGAGGGCCATTGTTGGTCTGAAAAGAGGTGAACTATCGCTGGTCTTGGGGGAATACAGATTTACTGATAGGTCCACAACAGGGCCACTCTATTTTGGCCCCCAGTGGAACAACCTGTTACTTGAACAATCTAGAAGGAATTTAACACCCGAAGCGACACTGGGAATCGCGATATGGTATGAGATATGGTGTATGGTCAAGACTGAATTAAAAAGACAAATAGGATCGTTCATTTTTTTTTGTATGAAGCATTGATATTTGAAAGTGTTGTGGTTGCCAAGTACAGTGCTTTAAAAGACATTTACGTAACATGAATATGTCTGAGAAAAACAACCTTCCCACAATAGGGAAGTTAGCTGAGAGCTTGATCTTGTTGCTGTTATTTTCTTAACTGCTCAGTTTCACATTGAGTATGTGAAAAAAAACAACTTTCCTTTTATGTTTGCATTTCGAGTGTCCAGCGTGTCAAATCATATCAATTCATGTCAAATCATGCAAGCTTTGTTGCGATAGCTCACTCTTGCCTGCGGTTTTGGGGAGTTCACTGAGTTTTATCGCTTGCCCTGTGATTATGTAACCTCTGAAAAAAAATAGAAAAAAAAACTCACAAAAGCAGGGGAGCCAATGTGCTAGTGAGTCTCAGCCTTGCAGCTCAGCTTAGAAGCTTCCTTTACAAAACTTCCTTTTCAGCCATTTCCTATTCAAACTGCATGCAGTTTGCTTGCTCTGCCCAACCAAACAAAAGCATCTCAATGCAGCTCAGACCGTCACTGATATGTGCAGAGGCCTTTAGAAAACCAGACCTCTGCAACAGGGAGCAGTGAGTGATGTCTCTTTCACCTGCATTGTGTGGCTATCAGTAGGGAGTGCATTGTCACTTGTAAACTCTGGGCCCTGTGTACTCATGCGTGAAGTCTCTGGTGAAACCTACCTGACCCAGTGCTAACTCTCTGTGGACTTATGTAACCGAGTGCGATTTCACTAAATGCAAGCAGCACCGGGCACATTACTGTGCACTGTAATGCCCCTGAGGTGAATGCCTGCCTGCCTGCCTGCCGTTAGGGGGCACGGCCAGTCACGTATTGCCACACAACTCTTATCCTGTCTTACAGGCCAGATTGTCCATGTGCGCATTGCCACAATCTGAT
>CM050202.1:12631273-12691273 GCA_027475355.1 Coilia nasus | reverse complement strand
CTGCAGGGTTAGAGTTCCAAGGTTGGAGTTAGAGTTATTTTGACTTTCAAGGACAATAAGACACAGATGACATAACATAGCATAGTGATTCTAAATAGTAAGTAGTATTTAGTGCATTCATGCACATGTCCTAAAACATATTAAGATTGCCAATGGACTGTGAGGTTTTGAATTTCAATTTAAAATAGGATGCATGTAGCCTGGCTGTCACATGAAGCTCGTAGACTGAGCTTGGTCTGGCAAAGATCCCATAGACAGGAAGTTGTCATAGGCGGGTTCAAAAGGGGTCTATCAACCTACCTCTGTATACCACCAGACAGAGCTACAACCAATCAGACTACTGATTCTGACGATGTATGCATAGAGTTTGTTTTTCATTGGTGTCTGATTTCTCGAGCCGAGAATAGGCAGGTTGGTCAGACTGACTTGAACGCGAAATTCTATGCAGCGTCACATGGAGTACAGATGGGCCCAGACAAGGATACATGATGACAAAAGTGTATTTCAAAAAATGTATCCCAAGAATGAAAAACCTCTTGCCTTTTGAGCCTTTCATTTGTTATACTACTTAAACCTTGATCTAGTATCTAGACCGTTTTTGAACATTTTTTAATGTATTCTCTTAAGTATTTATGTATTCACCATTCATTCTGTTATTGACAGTATGAAGTATACCTGTAAGTATAAAAGCTAAAACATATATGCTGTTTAAATATAGATGCTGTTATTGTGAGACGGCTGTTTAGCTGATTTATTGGCGTGTAGCTGTCAGCCAAGGGATGCAGAGCATCTGAGGCGCCCTAATTTTGGAAAAGGGAGAAAACCTGGCGAACCTACAGTCATGTCCCTCTCCTCCACGCACACACCCAACAGATCTTATCGCCTCATAGGTGATGCCAACCAGACACAACCCCCCCCCCTCCCCCCTCCCCCTCCCCCTCATGCCAGATCAGATGCCAGCTTTATGGTGGTTGGGCAACCCCCGAGCAGTAAATGTCAGCAGGGCAAGTGGGCATGACAAGGGCAGCTGGGTGGTGGTGGTGGTGGTGGTGGTGGTGCGCTTGCATTCTGGGGGGGTGGTGCCAGGCCTCACCCTGTCTGTTGATCACGCACTATCTGCATGCACACAGGCGTGGGAAGGCAATGGTGAAACAGTGCAACTGGCAACATAGTTGTACGTGTTACTGCTTGTTTCCATTGCTGTTGCATATGCATCTGATTGCATTTCTGGATTCTGCTGAAGATAGGTCTCTTTGAATCTGATCTATCTGTCTTTTCATTCATTGAACTAGTTGATTCTTATTAGCACAACTCTTAGCCAGGTAGATGAACTAATTAGTGTGTTAGGAGCATAGGCAATGGAAGTATATTGCAGGACTTTCTCAAGCCATTTAGTTCACCTCTGCAGTCTTCAATTGGACACCTTAGAGAACTTTTCCTGCCTCCACTGATATAAAATCTTTTTTTTCCTGCAGATAATTTTTTCCCTCCATCTGAACCCTCATCCCCACCAATCTACCACTTGACCCCAGTTCAGTCTAGCAGCGAGAAATAAATCTGCTCAACTTCGCAAGTTCATTTTCACGCCACAGTGGAAGCCAACTTGGACGTCCTTCAAGGAGACTGGAGCGGGTGCCACCACCACCACGTTGCAATCAAAGTGGACCGTGTCCCCAGGTCACACAGTCATGGAGGAATCTCGGCAGGGTTCATGCTCGCTCCCTCCGTCGCTCCCTCGCTCGCTAACTCATTTGCTCTATGTGCGCAATGTGACTCGACTCCTCACGTTTCCTGGCAGAGAGCTGCATACTCTGGGGCGCAGCGCCTCCATGTTCACCCTCACAGGACACCCACCGACATGACATTGCATGAAATTGCAAATGCAACGTAACCCTAATCTCCACTTATATTTCATCTGGGGGATTTGCATTGTCTTTATGTTGCGCTGGGTTTATGTCTCCCACTCTGCGTCTCTTCTGCAAGCCTATGTACACAACAGATGCCTGTGCGACTCCTAGTGTTTTTTTTCATTATTTAATTTCTGTCTATTCAGATAGGCTTCTAGTGGCCAACTGGCCCAGTTTGCGTGCAGAAAGGGGCTGACCTATTTTACATGAGTGGGCAGCGGAGAGTCTGACCAGCAGCGCTTTGCCTCCGATTCTGCTCATCCAACCCTTCCAATGGAGTCAGTGTGTCACTGGCAGCATCCATAATGGTGACTGGATGGGCACAGCTTTATATATATCAGTTAACTTGTGAAGCTCTTTCCTCTCAACCACCATTTTCTTTTCTGTTACAGATATCCATTGCTCTTTCCCTGTGCAATCATTGTGCAACCCTTTAGAGGAAGAAAAAAGCTTTGATTTCCAATTGGCTATTGCTTTTAGGTCTGTTGCTATGGGAAACATAGGATACTACACTGAGCTGCATGTGCCTAGAGACTCACAGAGGTGGAAGATCTGGACTTCCTCTTTGAACTTGCATTTTGTAAATGTTAGCTTCCACATAGTAAGTGTATAAGAATTAAATTCTCAGCAGTTACAACAAACCAAAGAAACTTCATTTCTAAAACACACTGAATGAAGGCCCATGGCAATCAAAAGATTAGCAAAAAAAAAAAAAAACCCACACACAATCTTGGCAAGCATAGAAATATTGGGGTGTGCTTTATGAGTGGCAATATTGACTAGCCCTTCAGATTCCTTGATGTTTTCAAGCACCTCTCCTGGTGTCCAAAAAAAAAAAAAAAAAAAAAAAAGATATTCAGCAACATTATACTGAAGACAAAAACAAAAAACTAGACCTCACCTACAAGTAAGTAAATGGCACTTTCCACTTTGCCATTTAATACTGAATGTTAAAATTAAAAACTTTTAACCCCCATATTTAACTCAGTGTATGAAAGTTTCACATCAAGGTCTCCTAAGGCAAAACCAATTACATCAAAGTCGATTTAGTGACCTGTAATTGCAACACCACATTAAGAACCAACTTTTTTTAAACTGTGGAGGAAAGGTAGTGAGAGAAGTCAGAGTTTTAACTTGTTTTTAAGTGCTTTATTAAACCATTGCACTGCATTACAGTTCAATATAAAAGTCTTTTAAAATAGTTTAGGACAAACAGAAATTAGTGGTTTACAATACCATAATGGAGAGCATCTGCATAAAATGATACACATCAAGTCATGTGTAAACTTACACAGCTGAAATGATGACTGTGGTATGAGAGACCAAGGCACACTGATACATCAGGAGTGTTTCAGAGTACAAAAAAAATAAAATGAATAAAAAAAAAACAAACACATTGAAGGGGGCAAAGACTATGACAAGCCGAATACAGAAGGAGGTACAGAATTGCCAGCAATCAATTTCTCCTGGTAAGAACAGTAAGGACTTAGATGTGGGTTCCTCAACACCCCCCACCCTCCCAACCCAAAAGTGGCATGTACATATAATTCTCAAACAAAACCATTGGGTGAACATTTAAAATCGAGTGCACTACATAGGGTTCTGAAAGCACAGCAAGCTGGCATGGGCTCCTGCTGATGGCACAAAGTTTTACAGTCTAAAAATTCTTTAAAAATAAATTAAAAAATAAACAAAACAAAAAAACGACATTGGGCCTTCCTGATCTTGAAGCAGAGCCTTTTATTTTTAATACCACTTCCGTGACCCTTACAGAGTAAGCTATATGGGCAGACGTTAGATTGAGAATGGGTTTTAAAGGTTTTCTTAAACACGGTTGCCAGTGTAGCTGTATAGGGGCACAGAAACAACCGAACCACCGCTCAAGCTGTTGCAGGAAGTGAGGAAGTCACAGGTTAGTTGTTCTCATCAACTGGGGCCAATTGAAACGGTAGAGGCATCTAGAAAAAAAACGCTGTGGTGGTGCTAGGCTTTCAACCCATTCCACTTAGAAAACGCTAAGGTGCAGTGTTCCAACATGTAACTTCCATTTCCTATCTCATGAAGTTGCTACCTCCGATCTCCCTCTTGTAGCGATTTGTGAGGTGGTCCGCTTGCACTGTGAGCTTGGCCAAGACTCCAAACAGTCCCCTTAGATGGAAGTGGAACTGGCCCTCGAGGTCAGAGCCGTCCTCGGGTGGCACACCGTTCTTCTCGTTGTGCTGCTGCTGCTCCTCTTGCTTGACTGCCATCTCCAGTAAGCTGGCACCGCTGTTCAGCTCCCGTTTCAGCAGACCCCACTCCATGTCGTTTCTGATAGACTTGAGGAGAAGATAATGTTCATACATGTCCCTTTGTTTGCTCGGTATCGTCGGCTCGATGTTGTTGTTGTGACTGACCGACTCTTGGCCTTCTTGCTCCTCCAACGGCACGTCTCTTAGCAAGCTTGGCACCATGATGGTTTCGTCCATGTTGTTGGCTGCGGCCATGAAGCGATTCATCACGTTAAGGAGGGAGTGCTTGTTGCAGGGGTCGCTGCTGATTTGCATCATGGTGATTTGAGACTTCGGGTACAAGGTGTCCTGAATGAAGTGAAGATTTGAGTGGAGGGCTGGAACTCAAATTGCAATCCTACAGTAAAATACAGGGGGAAAAGTGTCACTGCAAGAAGCCTCTCAAACGCAGTCCTACTTTTTAACACAAGCAGGTGGCCTTGGTTCAGCTTGAGCACGCATTGGCTTAAATTACAAAACACATTTAACCTAATCTATGGATCAGGCTTTGGGGCTAAACTGTGTCTCGGCCGTATTAAAAGCTTAGCCATTGCCTACAGGAACAAATGCAACAGCCCTAAAAGTCCATTCAGCAATGTGGAACAATGTCGCAACCCGACAACAAGCAATGACAAGTACTGTACTTAGTTTCAGAAATGCAAATGTATGGTAACGCTGTTTACACCCATCAGTTCCCGTTTCAGCCAAGCCCTGAAACAAAATGTCCTCGATTTTTTTTGACCTTGTAATCCAACTAAACAAAAATGACTGCAATCAAAATAACACAACACCAACGCAACTCATACCTTTTCAACTGATGCTTCGGAGCAATGATGGGTAATTTAAGCGCTTAGAAGCCTTGGTCTCGCATGTTCTGATGGTACGCCCAGCCCTGGAGAAGATAATCCGCTTTCTCACAGTGTTGCAGCTGAGCAGCGGGTTTTATAGAGAGGACGCCGACAGGATTGACTGGCGCAATGACCAATCAAAAAGTAAACGAGTGGCAGTCTTTCACCAAGGACCGCCTTTTAGGATCTCTACGAGTGTTCTCACTTCACCGATGTCAAGGATTGCATGGCAACATCACCAAATGTCTGAAAAATACCGTAAATCGCCCCCTTGAATGACCCATTGTAGCTAAAAACAACAAAACGGGTAAACTTCCTTTGAATACGCAGTATTGTTTTTATAGACATCTAGTCTAGTCGTATAGTCCACTAGTGGTATATGATGGTTTGCATGTCGGGCTACACAAAGCATACCAAAACACAACACAAAGCATACCAATCTGCAAGGGATTCTTCATTAAACTAAACCGTGACAAACTCGGAACCTCTTGCTATCGTTCTGAGATTACATTTGGGTAATAGAAGATACACATTATGACTAACTTTGGTTGCTATGCATGTGCGAGTTCAATGAGTGCAATGAATAAATAAGAGATGTTTCTCGATCAGTAAATCTCTGCTGCCCCCCTGCGTATACTCTACGTAATAGTTTTTATTCATGCAGACAAAAGAAGAACCGAACAATGTAATGTTATGATGTAAATTGATCTGCATACAGTTACTAACAAACTGGAGGACACGAATTCACTCGTTTCAAGACTTTTCAGACGAAAATTAGTATTTTATTTTTCTCAAGTATTGTCAGGCCGTTTCCGCACCTGAACAAATAATACTGAAATTATTTATGACAGCTTAATTAATGACAACAGATTCAAAGAGATTACATCGATTCGGTATGAATGTACTTCACAATGAAATGTAGAGAGGAGAATCATGAAGACATCCGAGAGACATCCCTTTTTTGTTGGAAATCTCATGACAGTCTACTAGTTAAGTGAAATGTGTGAAAGAACTCTTGTTATACTCTTGTGAACCCATTCTCTCACTACAAGGGCCACCACTCATCAGGGTAGCCATCCTCTCTTCGGAGAGACCACAAGCAGCTCTTCTGTCAAAAACTTGCATCTTTTTTCCTCATCAGTTTCTACATCAGCACTTAACATTTCACATTATTTAAAGCTAATAAATTTGCTTGTTATAAAGTAATGCCATTTGTCCACTGACAAACACACACACACAAAAAATCAATCTACATATTTATCTATATAACCAAGGTAAACTCTAGTTACTTTTAAGCTGCACTGCATTTTAGCAGGGATGCTGTGAAAAGAAAAAAAGTGGGACATCTGGTGTTTAACTCTTAAAGTCAGCATTCCCTTCAGGCAAGGGATTCTGCATGCTAATGTGTGGAGAGCAGAAAAAAACAACCCCTTCAGGAGATTAAAGTTACACATCGGTCAAAAGTTTATATTGTTCCCATCCCATATTCGACTGACCAACCAAGACAATCCACTCACAAATACAAAAATATTGACACATAAATCGTGGGCAATTACATGAATATCCCTTATCTTTTTCAGATCCCACTTCCACCATTCTAACTGGATGGCACTGACAAATGCATTTTTTTCCTTTTAAAAAGCAGCTGGAGTATTGTCTAAAAAAACGAACAGCTAAGTTTGTATATATTCATATATATTAAAAACGTAAAAGACTACGGGCTCCTGTTGAACAAGCCTCCATCTTCTGTGGCCAGTGAATCCTAGAGAGAAGCAGAGATGAACAAGGAGGGTTAGACACTCACAGATCTCTCACCAGCAACTCATCTCCCACAGCCCAAGAGGAGTATAACAGGGTTTTTTTCCGAAAGCAGATATAAGGAACGTTCACATCTAGAATGATAACTATGAAGATAACTATAACGTTGTAAAAATCGTTTTAACTTTAGTGAATGATGCCGTTCACATATCAACTATAACGACAACTTTAGGCTGAACAACATCGTTGGGATCACTTTCAGAGCGATTTTATGAACTATAAAACCAATCAGAATTTATTACAACTCATAGGATGTCAGGACTGGGTTATTCACCAAACTACCTACGTGGAGCATATACCTCCCTCGGCAAGACATTATATTTTATGACTACATATCAAATATATGAAGCGGAAAGGTAGGAAGTTGTAATTTGATAGTAAAATCTTCTGCCTTGTTAAAACAATTTGTGCTTTTGTGTACAACAAATCTTAACAATAAAGTATTCAGGCTAACAGAGTTATGCAAAAGGTATTTTCAATCCAGATGTGTTTGTTTTTAAAAGGACCACTGATGATGTAATGAAATGCTGTAAGACATATCTGCCCTCGAATCTGGACTTTAGAAAAAATGGACCACATGGCATCCAAGGTACAGTCGATGATCTTAACACAAGGTTGCAGATATCGGAGCTCAACAGCCAATTAAAATGTCACCCCTCCCCTTCAATACTCTTGACTTGTTGCTAGGATCGTAACCGGTTTAGTCCAAGCCACTGGTTTGTTTGCCATTTGCAACGTAAAGATCGCGTGTCAACACCTACGGTTTTATTTGTTTCTTTGAGTGAACAAACAAAGGTCACAGAGTAGGAGGACGAAGGGAAGTACACAAACAAACAGTGAGAAAATCCTTACCAGCAGCACTATGTTATGATATGGCTGAGGCAGTAAACTGCTAAACCATTTCGTACTGGTTATTGGTAATGTATCGAGACAGGCAGCAGGCCAAGAACATTCCAATGAGCTGAAATGAAATAAAAAAAACAACAGCATGAAAAAAACGGAAGCACACTCAACTTGGGTGCTCAAACCTTTAGCAACATATCATATCCCATCATATAACATATGTCAAAACATAAGCGAATAAAGCAAGCACTGAACAGTTTCTTACTTTTTTTAAGCACCTCACGAACGTTTCAGGCTGATTGCGAGGCAATTAAAAAAAAAAAAAATTGCGCAGAGTTTTCTTTTTTCTCGTATTCTTTCTATGTGCTGTGTATGGGGAGTGTTTGGTGTGAATGAGCCCCTAGTATTGGGGCAACTGGAATCACCAGAGTCATTTACACCCACAATCATGTACATAAACAAAACATCTCTACATTTATTACCCATCACAACCAGTCTGGCAGATAAGACACCACTAAACAGGTCATATAAACACTGTGCTAGTTTAACAGCGTTTGGTATTTGTAAAAACAACAACAGATGTTTTTCACAGACCTGGAAGAAAGCAATGCCAAAAGATATTCCAGCAATGACTCCAAGGTTGGACTCCATTACTTTGGTTACTTTTAAGAAACAGCCCTAAAAAACAAGACCAAAAAACACATCCATCACAGTATGTCAACCAATTACTTCAAAGAAGCAAACTTTAACTTGAGCCAACCCCAATCCTCACTGAAATCAGAGGTTAGCATGTGGTTCTCATAGAAAGACGCAAGGAGGATACAATTGAGACAATTAAATCAGTACTTCTATTGTGTGATTATAATAATGACTAAAATGAAATTGTATAATATGTTCTATATAATGGCTAAAACCATGTTTTAGATCATTAACTGGTCCCTGAAGGGACTGACCTGGTATTACAATGACCCTGTGTTTCTCTGTGTGTCTCTGTGTGTGTCTGTGTGTGTGTGTGTCTCTGTCTGTCTGGTAGAACAGGCCAACTAAAAATTGTTAGATAAAGACCTTAACAAAATAATCACAAATCAAACCGACACCTTTGACTCTGTTGCAATATACAACTTATCAGTTTCAATTTTGAAATAAAGATAAAGACCCTCATTGCTTATCAAAATGTTGAGTAAATAAAGGGTTTGAAGAGCTAATCTTTACTTACATTGCTGTAAGCAAGACGGATGTGCAATTTAAAAAGCTTGAAACTTAGCCACAACTATATTTAAGAATATCAAAGTTTGCTTCTGTTCAGAATGGGTGTGAAATGACTGTTCTATGGCAGGGGGTATTTTAGGGACTTTGTTATGGTGTTGAAGGTGCTGTACTATACCATCAATACCAGCGAGCAAAGGGGAGGCTTCACTGGATCAATGGGTCACAGTGCTATTCAAATTCGTAATAAATAGAAGTCAAATACTGTAAATGAGGTGTGTTCTCGTTAACCGTCAACTACAAATAAGACAAGGTAACATACCTCAAGGTAAACGACACTGGCAGCTTTCTCTAGGTCCTTGAGGTTCTCAGGGGTGCAGGCGGAGCCCTCTTTGCAACAGCTCGGGGGGATGCCGTTCTTCTCAAAGTAGGGCCTAGACGCCCAGTCAGTGAAGTTCTGCAACCCACAGCAATGCAGCTGCACCACAACACACCGACAAGGTGAGAGAGAAATTTATTTTAATCAGCAATTGTGGTTTTCTCAATTCTGACTTAGTAGAAGTTCCTAAAATGAAAGTCTGCATTACGATTTAGGTGTCCAATTACAACAGTTTTCACAATGACAATGAAGCTCTTGAGTAACAAATTAATGAGCTCTAAGGAAAGTAACGGTGCAAGCACATTAAGCACATGTTACAAGATTTGGATTGAAAAATGACAAAATATAACAATAAAGTGGTTGCATTACAGATATGTCCATGGAAGCACCCACAGTTTGTGTGTATATGTATGTATGTATACATGTGTATATATAGACATATTTCATGAACTGAAATGTGCGTCATATTCTCCATCATGGTTTGGGGCCTCTTTGCCAAACTTAACAGTGGTGGCTTAGGTGGGTGTTTTTCTAAGCTAGCCTGGCTAGCTACGGCTATGAACTGATTGGCTTACTCTGACCGCTTTTTACTGGTTTGCCAGAATGTTTGATCTGCGGCAAGCAAAGGCAAACAACAAAAAATATAATGCTGAAAGACCTTTCAAGAACTAGAAGACCATTTAGAGAAAGAAGATTTCTGTCAAGATCAAAAGTCTTTCCATGTTTTGGAAAAAAAATAAAATTAATAAAAGCTGAAAAAATGTGGATCATATGACTTGGTTCATACTACTGGGTTGTTCATAATTCAGCTTGTACGACAAAAGGCAGGCTATACACTGCACTACAAACTTCCGGCTGAAATGTGGGTGATATGACCGTGCATTTGGACATGCAGCTTAAAGCAGAGCAGAGGAAAACAGGTGATGAGAGAAAGAACAATGGAAAAAAAAACATTTTTTAGAGGTTTTAGTTTTACTGAGGCACCAAAACATTGCAGTACTGTGATGGAACTGCAGAGTTAAAGGAGTACTTCCACGAGAAAACGTTTAGTACCTGCTCTTTTGAAATACGACAGGTCACCCCGAGTTGCATATGCATGCTGCACGTAAAAATGTTCTTCTAACCCGATTGCCTCCATTAGTCAGTGAAAGAAAGTAGGCAGGAAAACGAGTGAATAAGAAAAAGGCCAACAAAGTGACGTAGGTTTGAAAATTAGAAAAAGCGATGCCATAGTTGTGATTACTGGAGAAGTTTTGTTGCAGCACACATTCACTTAGCAAAGTATAGGTAAGTATGTGTGTTTGTGTAGAACGTTTAGATCTTCTATTTGGTTCGCTATGACCGAATGATTGTAGCCTGTGACTAGCATAGCCGAGAACCTGTCATTCTCCCTGCTATCTCCTCCACCAAACTAGAACAGCCTGAAACAGAAGCACTAAAGATTTTTTTTTTTTAACCAAAACCGGCTCACAGGGCATTCATTAATACTAGAGACCACCACAAAATTAATGAAAACACGATGGAAGTACACTTTTAAGGCAGCTTTCCTCAGTATGTTAAACAACCACCATATGCTTACAAAACATAAATCAGCGCTCTTTTAGACCATATAGATGTTGTGAGCCATTTCAGACTTGTAGGATGTTGTGCACGCACTTAGTATTCAGATATTTAAGGCTTTATATTTTCTTATATTTTTTTCTTTCAGGCCAAAAAAATACACAAGAAAATAGGTTTTTGATAGCAAAGATTGCTGACTCAATAACTGCCATCTACAACTAGGTTTCTATTTTGCTTAAAAGATAACGTGTCAATTGACAAAGCACATATTTAATTTGAAACACGTTAGTTCCAATAAAAAAAATTACAACCCTATAAAAACTTAATATTTCAACAGAAACAATAAATATACAGGTCACCTACTTTTTCCTGAATTTTATCCACAGCCATGCTTCGAGAATCTGTCTGGTTGTAGGATTCAAGAGCATTCGTGTAGATACCCTGTAGGACTCCCTTGATCTGAAATTTACAGAAAGAATGTTTCATTTTGAGCAGTTTATATATGCTTTTTAGAAAGAAAATAGTTTATATGATTTTTAAGATACAGAGTAAGTCAATGATGTTCCAGAAATATTGCGGTTATCATCATATGCTGCTGGACTTTACCTCATGCCTAAAGATGAACCCAGAAATGCCAGCCACCAGCTCAGCAAGGAACACCAATGTCAAGAACATTGCATACTGGGAAAATAAGCAAAATAAAAAAATCATAGCCATAAACAACTGCCTGACATGTTTACATACACATTAGAATATATATATATATATATATATATATATATATATATATATATATATATATATATATATATATATATATATATATAGATAGATAGATAGATAGATAGATAGATAGATAGATAGATAGATAGATAGATACATAGATAGATACATAGATAGATAGATACATAGATAGATAGATACATAGATAGATAGATACATAGATAGATACATAGATAGATAGTGATTTTCAGTCATTTACAATCTTATTTAATTACAACAAATGTGTGCATTTGTTTAAAAAAAAAACCCTGTGATCTGCATCCATTGGCTGATTCTAACCAGTTTGAGCATCCATGGACTGCCTCTGCATGTGGCGAAACAGCCAAACAGGCCAAAGATGACGATGATGGCTCCAGTCCCAATGAGGACATATGGTGCATTGGTGCTGTTCTCAGAGTCCAGGTGGAGATAGTCCTCCAAGCTCACCTTGCCCCATACACCTACTGCCAGCAGGATCACCCCTGTGAACTGACAGAAAGAGGTGTGGCATATTAGGAACTGACTAAGTCCCACGGGGATTTAAGCCCTACTTATGGGTTAAAAGTGAATTAAGATTTCCTCTTTTGAGGTTTCTGGCCAACACAGTTGGATGCTAGTGCCTACCCCTTGGCTGACCTTGTAATTTCTGATGCTGGCTTGAGTTCTACACGTTTGCGTTCTGAAAGCTAGCCCAAGTATAGCTGAAGTGTTTTGACGTAGCATATATGGTCTACTTTATAGCACGCACTTTAACTCGTATACTTTATATAGTATACTTTAACTCGGGCTACACTTTTCGTCTTCGCCTAGCGCTTGATTTGTTTGAACTCCTGTGGCTGTCTTCAGGCGCATGTCCGTTCAGGATGTCATTAGTACGACGCCATCAGGCCATCTGGCTTGGCTGATAAAGAAACACAGAACGATAAATGCCAGGGATAAAAACTTGCCTCTCTGAACTTCGGACCCCGAAAGCCACGTTCAATAAAACGATACAAAAGTTACAAGATAGCGTTACAATTTTCTGTACTACTTTGCTTATTTATATATTTTGCAATTACCATATCTTTATCTGCAAAAAAAGTGTTACAAGATTTTCTCTTACATCGAGAACAACATTTAGCCTCAATAGATTCAATGTGATCAATATGCACAAACCAGTTAACAAAAAGTAAACAGAATGCCAAATGGCTCTGATGCAACATGTCTCAAGACTGGTTTTAACAGCTGTGTTAAACAGGCAAGCCAGAACATCTGCGGTATTCTTTCTTTCGCTGACTATATTTATTTAAGGGGGCATGAGGAACACTAACAAGTGGTTTGGGAAAAAAACACAATCTCAACCTAAATCACTTTAACAAGTCAAACATCGATTTCCTAACAAGCTAGACTGATCCAATTATTTCGTTCAATAGCTGCTTGTTCACTAGCAAAGGCGAAAACTTTAGCCCATTGTTGTCTTCTCCAAGTCATCACTGATTGTTGAAACGATTATACTTACCCAAAATATGAGACTGTACGAAATAAGAAACGTCTTGAGACATGTTATCACAGGCTTGGTTTGCAGCCTTCTACTCGGTGGAGACATCCCGTCTTCTGACTATTTTCAAGCACAGGCAGAAATTACAGGCTATGTTAAGAAGAAACCTGGCGAATGTCTTTCAGCTGGAAAACTTTTTGCCCTGCCGACGCTTCCAAGAGAGGGGAAATGTCGTCACCAATGAGGATTCGGTTTCCGGCGAAAAAGTATGTCTCATATGTAGCTTAGGTAGAAACGGACATTTAATGTTGGTCAGTCTTACTTACACAGCCTGTTCTGAATACCTGCGCAAATGAGAACATAGTCAATCAGTATCGTGTTATTATTTCATTTATTTAAAAACACAGATACATCACCATTTCAAAATAAATATTAATATAGACCCACCTCATTTACAATAAATAACACCATGAGAAGTATGGGGAATAACAAAGTTCTAAAGATGCCTTGAGCTAAAACCTTAGCTGCTATGCAAATTCAGTTATGACATCCCAAGCGTTCCAAAGAGCAAGTTAGCTGGACTTTTAAGATTAGCCTAACCTCACATCTTTAAAACATCACGTGGATTTTATTCAGTAGCTCTGTTGTGTATAAAAACTGGTATTTGAGAGATTACATTTTAGATGACATAACTGACTTCCTGATGCACAGTCCATCTCTGTCACCAAAGTTGCTCTTCCCAAAACTTCCTCCCCCAGTCAGTTATGGCTGTTTCTTTCTTTGTTATGCCCCCACCCATCAAACTATTGCTTTGTCAAAACAGTTCAAAACAGATACAGGAATGGAGGAGCCCCTGGGGTCCACCTCCAAAACTACCTCATGTGTCACTGTGCCAAATTCTGTCCATTAAAGTAGGCATGGATGTTTCCAGACTAATATTAATGCGAGCAGACTCAAGTTTCTGATGAAAACGAGAATGCATTTTACTTAAAGCATCTTCAGGGTAGGCTTGGGTGATAACAAGCCAACACAGGCACCATATGCCTCATTAAATAGGCCCACCCGACACTTTTTTTCTTGTCTGATTTTTTTTTGTCAAAGTCTAAATGATAGACTGATAGGCTAGGTGAAAGAAGACTCCACTACAAGGCTTGTTAGCTGAAAATAAACGTTTAGAAGTGCATCATTATCTTTAGATAGTAAGTACGTAAGCATACATCGCGTCTAATAGCCTGCACTTGATGAAGGCAGCTTGGTTGATTGACAGATCACTGACAGCCACTAGCCGCATACATGAACACCCATAGTACCATTTCGATGCTCATCGAAATGGCTCTTCTGAGTTCAACCATTTGATCTATTGTAGGCCTACGCAATCGCTAATCTAATGCAATTTCGAATACAATGTGATAAGCCAATCTTTTTTGTAACTTTTTTAAATAAAAATGAAATATCTGGTAAGTATGCTACAGGCATAAACCGACAAGTCCATCCGAAACTGAGGACATTCATGTAAATTCTGAGGGACCAGCAGCGCGCCGACACTTGCCCTAGTGGTTGCCTCCGAAGTTGATCTCAGAAGACGGAGAGAAAGAGCACCGAATCGTTTGCCTTTGTGCTAGGTGTCTACCCAAATTAAACTTTCTGTTCATCAGTAATACCATCATCCACATCTAATCTGTCTTTCACCAACGGCGTGCCACAAGGGCGTTTCTGGATATTTTAAACTGGCGTTGTTGAAGAACTCACGGACAACTAGATAGCGTCTGCTTCTTTGGAATCCTCCCCCTGAATCTCAGAATTCAACCTACTACTGCGGGCGATAGTTGTGTAAACACATAACCTTGTTGGGATGGCAAAACTGTACATCATTTTGTTTTTCGAGGCGCACTTTGTATCCTGGATTTTTGGACATAACACAGAAGGTAGGGTTCTAACAAATTTCATCACCAGCGTCTGTTAACTGTCTGTTGGGAGAAGTAATTTCCAGTAAGAACTTCCCAGCGTCTGTACTGTTGTTACAGGGTAGGCTAATAGTTAATTATCACACGCATTTGTGCCTAATGGACTAAGATAGCCCATTGCAGTCTATAGCCTACCCTATGCATTGGCATTCCATGCAGTGTGGAGACATACCTCCATCACCACAGTGATAATGCCCATATTAGAAGCAGCTGTGCTTCTGAGCTGAGCTGTGTGTGTATATGCTACAGTAAGAAAAAATGTTATTGCGAGAAGCATGGGGAGGCTTCTTCCTCTCGGGATATTCCACAGGATGACAGTGAGTGTGCAGCACTGTGACTACGATTGGTTAAGGGGGGTCCTTAATCAGTTTATTTTGAACATTGTTAATTACATTATCAAGGGGTAGTGACAACAGACATCTATTTACACAGAAGTTGTGCGCTTCCATTTACAAAGACGTACTGTTGTGTTTTGGATGCAGCCAAAGATGAAGGAATCTATTTAAGTTGTCTTTTCAAACTTGGAAACACTGTCAAGCAATCCTGAGGACAGCTGCATAAGCAAGTTTGTCTGTGATTGGGCATGTCTCGGTGTGCCTTAGCTGAATCTTTCATGCCTCTATGCTTTTCAATTAGCTGTCAAGAAAAACACCAATTGCAGCGGTCATTGGCGCGGTCGTTGTCCTTTCAAAGAGTCTGCCAACCTGCTGTGTCAACTTTCTTCTCTCCTGTAATTAGACTTTTAACTCTTCATCACAAGCAAATTGCTCAGTGCTCAAAGCCACCTGCGGTAAAGTTGGGACCTCACATAATTAGCCAACTGCCCAAGGTACTAGGGTTACTACTCCACAAGTATTCTTAAAATTGAACCTTACATAAGTGTAATTGAGATTTAGTTTTGCTGATCTAGTGCTTTCCCACGATTTGTCACGTGTGCAATTGAGAAGGCCCACAAAAATGTGTATAAATCTATTTCAGTGGTTTTTGTCTGGATTATCATGAAAATATTTATTATTAAATATGTTGTACTGTGGTCAGATGCTGACAAACTATTTACTTTGTGTTAGTAGGCTGAATGCGTCTGTATGTTTCTCACCACTTTTGGTGGTGTGCCCTGGCAGAGGTTGCCCTAGACATGCTTTCCAGGTAAGCGAAGAAGTAGCCAATAAACAGACTGCTGTAATGCCTCGTCTGAAATGGGCTGTGTCATAGTCTAGGTATTTTACAGCCGCGTCAGTGGTGGCTGACCAGTCCCAATGACAAGGCCTATATTTTCAGCCCCTCCAGTTACCTTTGAGAGCTGGAGAAGAACATGGAAAACTGGAAGGAGATTCGCCCGAGGGCAGCCAGTGCATTAAAGCAGCGGGTTTTCATACAAACTCATTCTGTTCAGACTAGTTGAACATATTTTCCAATGCCACTGACTGCATAGCTGAGAAGACTTACAGAAATTAAACATCATTATAGACCTCCACACAAAGATCGCCACCATTTTAAAGAAGTTTACAGGCCTAATGCTAAATTACTTTTAGTTTGTGGAAAATTGCTCATCATGCTATGGTTTATTTCTATGGTATAGCTAAAGGTTCATGTTTGCTTTTTTATAGTTACACAGGCAGATACCCCTGGTAGCCGTGTCAGGTCAGACTGATCTTATTGTCATCAACACTTATCCCACTGTGTGGTGTGGAGTTTAAATGCAGATTTGCAGCTATATAGATCGTATTGTCTCTGTCAGTGAGTATTATTCAACTGCCCCAAGGACCATTCTCTCTGAATAGTTCTGTGTTTGTGTTGGCAGATGTCACTAATCAGTTCAAGACTGCTGCACAGAATTGCAGTGCATGATTTAAACAGTATAATGTTTTGTGGACTGAAAGTACTGTATCTCCTGACACATTTAGCTGGGAAAAGGGAGGACTGTTTCTATTTATAATAAATACCTTATTGACTTGACTGTAAATGACTCAAGTACCGATGTTTGTAGTTGTTGGCCATGACTGTTCCTCTGAAGACCTTTTGCCTGTCAAGCCTATCCTGCTGTAAACAGTGAGATCATATTACAGAACACATCATGTTGCTGACTCTGGGTTTTCTGATCGTTCCCCACATACACTCACCACAATGATGGAAACTCTTGGAAAAAAGCAGACACACACAAGTGCAACCGAGAACCCCACTGGCAAAACCTCACTGTAGAATGAAACAGGATCACACTTAGAAAGTGGAAAAAATTACCCATCCAACATCATGGAAAAAAGAAGAATGCACATTTTGCAAAGCAAGTTACTATGGTCAATTCATCAAGCAGGAAACTAAGCCATTCTCTCTACGGGTAGCTTAGTTGATGGAATCAATTATGTCAGAAATACAGTTCCTTCCTGTTTGTGACTGTATACAGAATGTGCAAGTGCTCATTCAGTGAATAAGCAGGAAAAAGTGCTTTCGGTTTGTCGTGGTTTTCCAGTCTCCCCAAATCACAAAACCAGGTGTGTGTAGTTTTTCCATCTATCAAACCCACATCCTTTAACCTGGTGGGAGGGGGGTGTTCAGCACAGGCTGCCAAAAAGTGGTCTGGAAAAATTTGTGACTTTGCTGAGACCCTTTTCTGACCTACATTTTGGTCTGTCATTTGAAACTCATCAGCACTGACTTTTCTTGCTAAAATGTGTGTTGACGTTGCATAACACATTGTTCTTGAAAAACCTGTCTCTCTTGGAAACAAATCAACAAGTCTAACTCTTTACACAACCGAGTCAGAAAAGACTTCTGTCTGAATGCTCTATAAATTTTAATAAAGTGTTAAAGAGCTTGGGCAAAATGTTGTTAAACTTTTATGTTTATAGGTGGTCTAGACTTTTTGCACTGTCCAATTTCCCTCCCTCCAGTAGTCACATGAGTAAATGAGATGTTGTACACCGTTTGTCAAGCTGTGCAAGCTATGCAAGTTCTGCAAGCTGCCAATTACCTAACAGCAAAATAATGTGAACTGCAACTGAGCTATCATTAGGAGTAATGTGGTTGGTCAGTTAAAGACACTTGGGAAAAAACACTCCACTCCCTTGGGACACTTGGGAACACAAATACAGTGCAATGAACCGCTTATAATTTGCTTACTGTCCATCAGTCAGACACCTTACAGAATCTGGGAAGGGGGCACGGCACCAAGTGGGATTAGTCAGTTAGCGGGTGGTGGACCTGCTGAAGTATGGCCATGGGATAGACTGAGAAGGTACAGTTTGAGAATGTGAGATTCATGATGACACTGACTTTGTGTAATCACTAAGCACTGTCTGCCCTTGAAAGCTTTACAAAGGTCAAATGTGTGGTGGTCTGATGAACACACTACCTGCATGCCTTGACATCAGTCAACAGGAGAGGAAAGATGCTGCGGTGCTAGCTGTCATAGGGGGTTTTATTACAGTAGAGAAAGAATGGTGACAGTAAACAATCCTCTCCTTTTATGGTCCCACATGAGTTTCAATTAAGATATCCAGATATTATGAAATAGTTCAACTACCACCACTGTAAAATGTTGTTACACCCATGATTTAATTACGTGAAGATCACTACTCTCCAATGCTGGTTATAACTCGTGTATTACATGTCTGTTTGTGTCCCTCTGTGACCACTGTCAGTTATTCCTTCAGTGCTGTCAGTTATTTCTTTGTGGTTTTGTGCTCTGCAGTGACGTCACACGACCCTTACAATGAGGTGGTACACGAGGAAGAGGAGGTCTATTACACTCCACAGCTAGACTACAATGGTTTGTACACGCCAACTTTTCAAAACGTTTACTCAATTTTCATTACTACAATCCCTACTGTTACCTCGGTATCTACAGTGTAGCCAAAAATTATTTCTACACTCTGACATTTCTACATTGTCTTGTTGTTGATGAAGGCTCTTACATAATTTGCAGTGTGTTTAGGCTAGTTGTCTTGTTGGAAGATGAAGCAATGGCCAAGCAAATATTTGTTATATTCTAATCATTTTTTTCATTTTTTCTTTAATATCCACAACTTCATTAACACTTTAAACAATTTGTCAGAGTGTACAAATATAACATTTTGGTTACACGGTTTTTCATCATATGCCCCTGGGAATGGCTTAGCCAGTATCAAGACAAAAGAATTGATCACTCACTTGATCCAGACTCACTCTGTAGCTCTGAGTGAATGTTTGTATGTGTGTGTGTGTGTGTGTGTGTGTGAGTGAAGTGGCGTTTTCAACTGAATTTGCCATGTGAGGTTAATGATAAGAGTTCCGGCACACAATCCACATGCAGCACACATGGAGAGGTTAATTAAATTAGATGTTGTATTTGTTCAGTTGAAAACGCCACTTCAGTGTGTATGTGTCTTTGTATTGTATATTGTGTGTGTACAGTATATTGTGTGTGTGTGCGCGTGTTTCTGTGTCTTGTATATTTTGTGAGTGTGTGTTAGTCTGTATGTGTGTCTGTGTGTGTGTATGTATGCATGTGTGTGTCTATGTATTGTATATTGTGTGTGTGTGTGTGTCTGTGTATTGTATATTGTGTGCATGTGTATGTATGTGTACGCATGTGTGTGTGTGTGTGTGTGTGTGTGTGTGTGTCTGTGTGTGTGTGTGTGAGTCTGTGTATTGTACTGTATATATTGTGTGTGTGTGTTCTGGCAGATCCCCGCTGGTGCCGCACGCTGACGTTGCCAAACGGAGATGTGTCCTGTTCCTCCCCCCGCAGCAGGCACCACTACAGCTCCCTGGGCACGCGCTGCGAGCTCTCCTGCGACCGCGGCTACAAGCTGGTGGGACGCCTGTCGGTGCAGTGTATGTCCACCCGTCGCTGGTCTGGGACGGCCCACTGTCGGAGTACGTCCGTTTGTTTTTTGTTGTCGACACTGACTCTACTGTAAACTCTATTCAAATATATCATTTTTTATGATCTCCTGACAGTAAACCAAAGCTAAAATTGCTCCTTTCAATTATTCAGTCTCATTTCAAAGTGGTCCTTCTGTCTGTTGTTGTTGTTGTTGTCAACCCCCCCTCCCCCAGAGGTCCGCTGTCACGTGCTGCCCGTGATCCAGCATGGTACGTTCCACTGCTCGGACGGCGTGATGGTGGACTCCAGGTGTGAGTACCTGTGCCACCCTGGCTACCAGCTGGAGGGAGACCGCGTGCGCATATGCCAAGACGGTGGGAGTTGGACTGGAGCTGAACCTGTATGCGCAGGTACTGTACTTCCCTACATTGTAGAACTGGTTTGACATGATATCATATCATATCCTAAAGTAAAGTGTGCTGTTAGAGCTGGAGAGACTATGCTAATAAAACGAATGAAAAAAAAGACCCATAAGACCAGAGAACATCCTGCTTTATCCTGCGGCTTAGGTTGCCCTGGGGAAATTGTCGATCAGCTCTGCATTCTTAGACTCGCCTGAGGGCTCATTCACACCGAGTTGAGCGTGTACAGCGCGTATCCGTATACGATATGTTTGTATAGGGACAGAATATGCGCAGATCACGCTTGCGATGTGAATAGTCTAATTTGTTAGCATGCGTTCTAAACGAATACGGACAGAAAACGGGCACGTGCTGAATACGCAGAGTGTTTGGTGTGAATGAGCCCTAAGGGTGTGTGTGTGTGTGTGTGTTTGTGTGTGTGTGTGTGTGTGTGTGTGTGTAAAATTGTCGATCAGCTCTGCATTCTTAGAGTCCCCTTAGTGTAGTTTCAGCTTCAGCACTGCTGTATATTTATCTTGTTATCTTGGTATAGTGTTGTAGTTGTGCGTCCTGAAGGACTGTTGAGAAACAAATGTGGTAAAAAACAATGTCAGTAGAAAGGGCCTTTAATGTAACAGAAAACATGAGTTTCATAATGCTGATTTTGTGGGTAAACAGGACACCGTACTAAAACTAGAACAAGGAACATAAATAGTTCAGCATAAATTAAGTTTTAGGACAGTACTGACAAAAAATATTTATATCATGATTTATTAATATGATTAATATGATGATGCAACATTATCAGTTAACATTAACAGCATTATCAGTTTTGTTTGTTATAATGGTATCTGGGGCTTTTTTGATCATTTGCTTTGGATAATTTCCTGCAGAAAGGATTTTTTGGTGATCTGGTCTGTGCCTCCTTATCTTATCTTTCGCATTCTTCCATTCCGGTTTTCTGCCTCTTTTTTCTCTCTGGCTTTTTTTCTTTTTATTTAGCTCAGCTGTGTATGTTCTCCTGCTCTTTCCTCATTTTTTCTCCAACTTTCGTTTTTTTTTTTTTTTTCAGCTCATCTGTGTTTGTTGTTTTTCGTGTTTGTTTTTAATTTGAATTAACTTCGCGAAGAGACATTCTTAATCTCCATGTCAAACTTTCTGTGTAGCATAGTCTTGAACAGGCTGGGCGACTTTGGTGGTCTCAGGCGTAATAGTATATAAGGAATTAGCGTTTATTTGCACCATTTTGGTTTAACACTGTTTAAGTACCAGAGGGTCCACTATTAAGGCACAACTTGTTGGTCTGGAGTTTTCTCCATGCGTCCCTCAGCCACGGGTGTTTTGTCAGTGCTGCTGCTGCTGCTCTCTCTCTCCTCTCTCTCTCCCTCTCTCTCTCTCTTTCTCTGTCCATCTGTTGTAGTTGGCAGAGGCTGCCATAATCCACTCTCTTTTCTACCATCATTTCATTGTAATCTTAATCACTCGGTCCCAGGAGAAATAGCCCCCATCTATGTTTTCTCTCTAGAGCTAGATAGTTCTAGACGTTTTCTTTCCCCTTCTCTCTCTCGTCTCTGACCTTCTTCAGTTCACATTTCATTTCTGAGAAGATATCACAGCTTATCTTTCACTCTTCTGGTTGGGCAAACTCTGTAGCTGCTGCCACTCTCTCTCCTCTCTCTCTCTCTCTCTTTCTACTCCTCCTCCCCTTTAGTTCCTGAAGGTCTCCAGCTTAGTGTAGTCCTTTAGAAGCTTCTGGAGAGTTATTTCCATGTTCCCCTATTTGTTTACTACATGTACACCAAATGTATCCTTCAAAACCTTTTTAATGAGATGTCCACATTTTATGGTGAAATAGCAGGGGGCTTATCTGGTGGAAATACTGACTTGTGCATTGTTTCATGTAGTGTTAATGGTTTGGATCATCTACAAGGAAAAACAAACATGGCTTATGTACATTATATATAGTATAGTATAGTATAGTATAGTATAGTATATTATAGACATAGTAAGATGTCAGGGAACAGTGCTTGGAGACACTCCCCCACACAAATGACCTCCCTGTCTTGTTTAGGCAGCCAGTGTAAGAAACTTAAGTGCTTTCCCCACAGAATGTTTTCTATTATTGGATACAACTACAGTACTTCTGCTGTTTGTCTTGAAAACAAAGACAGGCTTCGAGGGTGATTATACATGGAGCAACAGTTTTGGCAACAGTGCTGTCTCCTAGTTTTCTGATGGTCATGAAAAGTTTCTGCTAGTCCACGTTCTGCTGATAAAAATGTCATGCCTAATATCAGTGGGAGCGGGTCCAGTTAACATCTGTTAGTAACATTGCCTGACAACATTGCTCAAAAATTGTTTCCCAGTGTGTCTTCATCTTGAGGTTGTAACATTGGCTCTTTCCAGACCATGAACCGCCGAAAATCAAGTGCCCCACATCCAAGGTGAAGGTGGCAGAACCTGGAAAACTTACAGCTCAGGTGTACTGGGATCGACCTCATACGTCAGACACCTCCGGCAAAACTCTTGAGTATGCTTGATGTTATTTGAGTATGCTTGATGTTTGGGCAGCTGTGGTCTAATGGTTAGGGAGTTGGGCTTAGGATTGGAGGGTTGCACCAGGAAAAAATGTGTGGAAAAAATGTGGGTGCCCTTAGGCTTAGGCAAGGCTTGCTCCAGAGGGACTATCCCTGTACCTAATTTACTGTAAGTCAGCTAAGTGCAATGTAATTCAGTGTTACAGTTCCATCATATTATGGGTAAATTCCACGCCCACATAAAAAAGAATAGTAAGAATTGCACACAGTTTTTCTCTGCTCCCTAAGCAATTTACATTATTTGCACGAAGTTTAGACCAAAAAGATCTTCATCAGGAACAAAGGCCTTCTTGGTCAAACCGTGGTGCAAGTAAAACAAGTTTGGGAGCAGAGAATAAACAGTGTGTGGGTATTCTTGTTCTCCTTGTCATGTTGACTTTATCTTTTCCTCGGCACCAGATAAAAAATCTTTGTGTAGATGTGTGTGCAAACTTCCAGTGTGTTTCCCAAATTCCCCACCCCACCCCGCTCTGTTTTGTTCCACTGACGCCTCTCTGTTCCTCCCGCAGCCTCATGCGTGTCGGCCCCTTGTCTGGATCCACGTTTGCCGAGGGCATCCACATCATCCGCTATCGAGTGTACGATCAGGCTCGCAACAGGGCTGCCTGCAAGTTCACCATCCAGGTGGAGGGTAAGAAAAAAAAAGAAAAGTTTCCACGCGAGGTAGCTAGGGAAACAAGTGTGTTTGCTGACGCTAGTGATAATGATTCACGTTTCATTCGAGGCTGGTTTTTGTTTTAATACCTCAGGGGCAGAGAGTGTATAGACAAGGCTCTGTCTTTGTTATCTTTGATCCTCAAATGCATAGTGGTAACTTGAAACTTGCATTTAGATGCCCTAACAGTGTGTAATTTGGATATGTGTTGTTGTTATGGTAATTAAAGCCCAAAAGAACGGTACTCTACACAAGGCCTTAGTGACCTTGAGGCTTTATGCTTCGTCTCACAATAATGTCAGTGTTTTAAAACATGTTTTAATGTTTTAAAAGTGTAATCCTCAAATAGATGTGGAGATCCTGGTTTTTGAAAGTAAAACCCTGTCACATATTGCTGACCCTAAAGAGCACACAAATCATCGGACAGGTAGATCTGCTAATTAGTTAAATCACCTGTGTTAAGTGCATGGCAGGAGAAATGCATGGCAGTTTTTTTTTAACCTTTTTGAAGGATGGATCTCCACCTTAGAGTACTCTCTTGGTTTAAAATATTTTTAGTATAGCTAGTCCACATTTTATATTTTTTATATTTTACAAACCCAGTCTGATAGAGCTACTTGAACAGTTTCTGTGGACTTCACTGTCAGATACAGCTTGCCCTTTTAAAAAACTAAACATTAACTCCACTGGTGTTTCCCTCTCTCGGCAGTCAGGAAGTGCCCTGCTCTTAAGCCTCCTCTCCATGGTTACATGACATGCTCGTCTGACAAGAACAACTACGGCGCGACGTGCGAGTACCAGTGCGACAGCGGTTATGAGAGGAGCGGTACAATTACCCGCGTGTGCCGCTTCGACCGCAGCTGGTCAGACGAGCCGCCGCAGTGTCTATGTGAGTTGCTGACAGCCTCCGCTTGAACGCTATAACATGCTGGCTGACATCTTTGGCGACTGGAATTACTCACTATCTGACACTGATGACTCGCGCAAATACACACACTCAACTCTTGTGGGCAAACATGCTTTGTAAAGCTAAGCAGAACTTAGCCACCTGCAAACATTTACATTTACAGAAAGGGCTGTGGAGGGGAGAAAAGATTTGTCAAATCATCTGGCCTCTGCTCTAACACATTATGCTTATCCTATAATTACACCACAATGAAGGATTTTTAACTGTAGGCTATAAATCATTTACTCTAATAGCCTTTAGTTTGGTTGGTATAGCACATCCAGCCTTGAGGTAATACATTAATTGTTCACGGTCAGTCAACACATTTTTGGTTTAATATTGACTTTGCTTAAGCAAAAAAAAAAAAAATATATATATATATATTATGCAACAACATTATACTTAGATATTACGGTAGGCTACAGTGCCTGACCTACATTATGAAAGGCTTGGCTTTATCTTTGAGGGATTGTGATCTAATTTTTCAGGCCATAGTCTACCTTCCACATATAGAGATTAAGTGCTCTGTTGCTGCACTGCATTTTTAAACATGTAATGTCCTGTGTGTGTGTGTGTGTGTGTGTGTGTGTGTGTGTGTGTGTGTTACACAGTGATGCAGATCAAAACAGATGTGAAAACTGCGGCAGCTTTGCTTGATCAGTTTTACGAAAAGAGGAGACTGCTGGTTGTGTCCACACCTAATGTTGCCCACCCATACTACAAAATCCAAAATGTCATGTTACAGGTCGGTCAATGATGTCGGTGTCTGTGTTGGACTGTCTGTACTGCATGTAATGTCATTTAGCCTCACTAAAGAACTGAAAGTGTGTTAGACTCTGGTACAATTTCCGGTACTAAAGTGATGATACACAAGGGAACTTTTTGAGCAATGTTGCCAAGCAACATGACTAACAGATGTTGTTTAGGCTTTATCACTGATACTGTATTAGGCAACATATTTTTTATCAAAAGAACTTACTTTAGCAGGTGCAACTTTTTTGCAGTCATCCCATCAAAAAATTAGGAGCCAATTATGTTTTTTTTTGCCTAGTAACATTGCTAAAATAATTGCCCTTTATATCATCACCTTGAAACATGGTTAGAGGCATCATAGTAATGGTAGTCATAGCCAATTGCTCTGACTTACAAACACCAATGTTAAACGGCGTCGCATCTCCTTATGTGACACACAGAAGGCGAACTGTGGCCTGGATCTGCGTCATGTGACCGTCATCGAGCTTCTGGGGGTGGAGCCTCGTCAGGTCGGCCGCATCAAGGGCCAGTACCTAGACTCACAGGTCATCGAGGGCCTCAGGTAGGTAAACAACGATATGATTGTAACATAAAAGCCAAGAGCCTGTCATAGACCTGGTATTACAATGTCTCTTGTATCCACATTTTGTCAAGATGTGATTTGAACCTGATAACATTTAAATAAAACAATATGGTCAGTTATCAGCTTAAGATCCGTATATCAGGTAAAACATAAGGGTCATTTAATGATTCCTTGCCATATGTTTCTTATATAAGCATCTTTAAAGCCAAGTGTAAATAGGGGGAACTATGCATTGTACACTGTTTCCCCAACAAATGCCATTAACTTTCTTTGATTTGTGTTTATCAGACAGGCTCAGCACATTAACAAAGCTCACTGAGGGCAAGAGGTAACAAGGTTCCCTAATTAGATAGAAGAGAAATCAATAAAGACGTAAAACAGACCCGTGTTGCTCACCAATTCCCCGCAAATTCCATTATACTCCAGCGGTAGCTTCATAAAGGAACATGCTGGATAATGCAATTATGCAATTTACCTCCAGCACTCTTCCCTGTTAGTGCATTTATTACCACGTAGATGTAATTGGAACTTCAGTTCTCGGCAAGCCGTTCTCCTATTGTCATGGCAGTGTTTTTTCTTCCTTTTATTAAAATTACATTTAGCTGACACGTTCATTCAGAGCAACTAGCAGTAAATTTAATCAAAGCAAAATTAGCAAATTAAGACTTCAAGACTCACTGAACAGTTGCCTGTACACAGTGGCGGTTCTACATTGAATTACTCCCCGGGCGAGACCCCCTCCGACCGCCCCCCCCCCCCCCCCCCCATGACAAAAAAAAACAACAACATAATTTTGTACGTTTTGTTATGAGCACATAGTGATTCTTATTATTGAATTGCACTTGAAATTAACATCAAAACACTGTAGGCTACAAAAACTCTTATACAAAACATCCATAAATTACAATTTCATTATGATAGCATGCCCTTACATGCCAAATGTCCGTCATTAGACGCTATCTTTAGGGAGGAACAATTAGCTCCTTGGTTACTGCCTCGAATTCTACAGTATGCTTGTTACACGTTCAGGTATGACTGGTTTACTATGCTAAACTACCCTATAGTTAAACTGTGCAAACTATGAGTTGCAGCAAATTGCAAATGTTGAAACTACCATAACATTTTGTTGGCTAATGACAGGGCTCAACGTTAATCCAAATTATGGAAATCAATAATAACTTTACTTGTAACCGTTTTGTTGCAAAGCCAAATCTTATGGTGAAATTAGATCTTGTGTTTGTTGAGCTAAGACCGAATTATTGTTGAGTATAGCAATCGTAGCATCATAGCTAGAAGGCTAACAAACGTAAGAGTTATACCATGATTAACATTAGCCCTTCATTCATGGCATGGATAATGTGATCATGCAGAGAGAGTTGCATACCTTCATCTTTTGCTCGTTTCTACACTTCTAATGGCTTTGACCTTTTTCTGTCCATCTCCTGTTTGTCACTCGACAGTCAACATACTGTATTTCCCCATCCCCGAACACTGTCACTGCCGACTAGGAGTTAAGACTTATTCACCTTGGTGACCGCCTACTCGTTTTGTATTGCCGTTTTTTATTAGCCCTTTCACACAATTAAAAGATGTGCAGGAATTATAAACCTGTACATATAATGGTAGGAATAAAATGTGCGTTATTGGGAAGAAAGCTTATGTGTGACTGTCTTCGCTCACTAATTGCAGAGTATTGCCCACTTGTGCATTTGAGAGACGCAGAGGTGAACTGTCCCCCGCGCCCCCTCCCCTTTGCCCTTCTCTCGTAGCTTCTGTGCACTGGAACTTTTCAGCAGGGGCGCGGGCAGCCAAAGGGGGCGCCAATTTGCCAATTTCCTACACAGTGATGTGATAGATATTAAAAACTTTTTTAGATGATATATATATATATTTTTCAAGCGCTCGTGAGGCCAATAGCACGGCGCCCTTTCACGCAATTGCGCCCTGGGCGAAGGCCCAGCCCGACCCCCCCTAGAACCGCTACTGCCTGTACAACAAAACTAAGCGTGGAGAGCTGTAGCCGCTTGCGTCCGTGCGCGCTGCCATCTTGGATCGAAAAGCATTTTTTAACCATTTTTTTAAGCAGAAAAAATGAAGCGAAGTCTCATCAAAGTAGTGGTACGTTTACTTGAGTAGAATATTTCAGTAGTGTTTTCACCACTGACCCTAAGTGTGTGTGTGTGACGTGTGTGTTTCTTCAGGCAAGTTCTGCACATCTCAACCTCCTACTTCACCATGGTGCTGGTGGACGAGGACGGCGTGGACCGCGAGCGCTTCATGAACCCCACCAACTCCATGGAGCTGTACGCCTACATTGAGGACTACCTGATGGACGAGGACGAGCGAGAGCGCCTGGAGACCACCAGGGACATGTGCGAGTGAGGGCGGCCCGCCGAGACTACCTGCTCCAGGGCCCAGGGGACGTCATCACATCATGTCCCTCTTCAGCAGAATATGGGGTTAGCTCTGGGCACCAGAGGGGTAATTCCAGAAAGTAGGTTTACTCAGTCACCTAGGTGTATTAACTCAAAGCAAGTGGTAAACCATCTGATAGGAGTCTTCTTATGGCTTTATTCTACTAGTAAAACGAAGATTATATTGTGTTTTATTAGGTTAACCACTTACTTTCAGTTAACTTACCTGGGTTAGTCACTACCACTTGTGTGGAATACCCACTCCGAACCATGCTGATGTTGCACCGACAGCGTAGTGCAGACCAAGACCTTTGGCTGAATGAGGGGGGAAAGTAGTGCAGTAGACATTTTAAGAGCACAGGTTTGCTTTTGACTCAGTAGTGAATATCAACAGTTTATCAACCTCCAGACAACCAATCATGTAAAATCACTAGACTGAACCATGGAAATGCAGATAGGCTTATAAAACCAAGTCAGACAACATTGATTGTTGGTAAAAGTTTATTATATTACTTTTGAGGTGAATGAAATTATGTGAAGAATTTAAAAAGTGCTTTTTTTTTTATTGGACGGTGCACTTAATACAAAAGTGATACGAAAAAATCTTTGCAAGAGTAATTGGAGAGAAGTGTGTAACAACTGAATGGCACATTTATATCAAGTAACTTAACATGTTCAGACTACACCACAGAAACAAACAGAAATATAACGTGACGAAAACTGATACTCTGTGTTATTATTTCTAGTTATGTAACCCCCTTTCTGCAGTGATTCTACGTTCGCTTTAGACTTTAGGCCAAGCTGAGAGGTATTCCAGAAAGCAGACCTGATCACTTCCCTGGGTATGGTAATCCTCCAAGAGCCCTATGGCTTTGTTTGTCTAGGAGAATAAAGTGTTAAGACTCTTCACTTAGGAGGTTTACAATTCACTGATTTAACTGATTTAAGTCATTAAACTACCTGTCTGGAATACCCCACTTGGACCTTACAATGAATACACCACAATATTATAATCTAGATCAGATTTATAGAACATTTGACTTTGGCACTGTAGAACTCTGTTTTGAAATTGACATCCCTGCTCTCAAACATGACACCTTTGAGCCAGCGGAGAGAGGGGCAGGTGGGGTTCGTAAGAAGCACAGCGCCGTGACAGACTGTTGCCTCGATATGAGCCTCTCGGCGGGGACGGCTGTCCTCATTTGCTCTTCCCCATGGTTGCACGCAGGGGAAGAGTGCCCTCTGCCCACGAGTCGGGGTACTGCATGACACGTTGCCACAGGCTCGTCTCCTCTGGTGAAGACTCTGCCAGCCACTCACTGCTGCCTGAGTTTAGGGTGACTGCAGGATGGCAGAGCAAAAATATTCATTAAGGTTCTTTTATGCTCTCTCTCTCTCTCACACACACACACACACACACACACACACACACACACACACACACACACACACACACCTAACCCTGTCTCTTGTTCTCTCACCTCTCCCTCACACACACAGAACTCTCTTTCTCTCTCTCCCCATCTCGCACACACACACACCTAACTCACTTACCAACACACACACACACACACACACACACACACACACACACACCAAACTGCATAACACAAATTGTGCAGTATATACAGTCCACCGCATAAACCCGACCACAGCCAGCAGTCCCACACCAAAGGCCTGTCCCTCACTCACTCACTCACACGCACGCACACACACACACACACATACACACACACACACACAGACACACACACACACACAGCCAGCAGTCCCACACCAAAAGCCTCTCCCTCACACACACTCACTCACACACACACACACACACACACACAGCCAGCAGTCCCACACCAAAGGCCTGTCCCACACACACACACACACACACACACACACACACACACACACACACACACACACACACACACACACACACACACCAAACTGCATAACAGTTGCATAAATTGTGCAGTATATATAGTCCACTGCATAAACCCGACCTGGGTCAAACTGTTCCCATAATCATTTAGCCGCCTCCCTCAGCTTAAGGGTTTTATTTTTGCAAGACCAAGCAATTTTCAAAGCTAAAAATGACTAATGGATTTTCTAAGGTCAAAGACAGCAGGGTGTCCACTGTAGGCTTTTAAAAGATACAAAGGCAATTCACTGCACATATTTCACTCATAATTCAAGCGCATTCAGTTTATCACATGATGTCAATGTCTCAAACTACAGTAAAGTACTTTCTGCTGGCGTAACATTATTGCCAATGAAATACACTGAAAAGCTGATCAAAACACAACAAAATAAATCTATGATATTTGATTACATTTACACATATAAAATCACTCAAAACCCAACTAACTGGGTGAAAAATGACCCAAGAAGTAATGTGAGTGATGTGCCTAAGTGACTAGTCTCACCTGTCCCGCTGCTCAGACGCACCCCTCCCAGGAAGTCGTTGCTGGCCAGGGCCTCCCTGTCCCACACCGTGAGCTCCAGACACATGCCTGTCAGCTGCTCCGGGCTCACATCCTTGTAGACGAAGGTGTGGTCATAGTGGGGGTTCAGTGTCTTCTTTACTACCGGAGTCTTTTTCTTCGTGGACTTATTCTTGGACGGCAGCAGATAACTGCAGTTTGGGGCATCACCGGGAAAAAAAAAGAAAGGGTTTAGAAGAAAAAAAAAAAACGTTAACAGAGGACCAGCTATGGGGCCATCCAAATAAAATGTGACTAAATAATAGTTGTAAATAATTGTGGAAAATAACAGAAAATATTATTTGATAAAAGTAAATAAGTCATTGAAATGTTTCCATGCCTCATATGAACAAGTATGTTGGAGGTGACCGATGATGTGCAGCACAGAATGAATCATTTTTTAAAACAACCCGGTAAAGGTCAAAGGACAGACACATTGTGTGTTAAATAAATTGTTAGCGAAATGGACAGTGTGTCAGAGTGTATGCTACATTCTGGTGAAAGGAAATACACACAGGAATGTATTGCATTATATAAAAAGACACATAGGAACGCATTGCATAACAGCAGCTGTATTGGGACGGTTGAACCGCCTACCCTTTTACAAAGGAGTCAGACGTCCCTCCTGCTTTCATGGCTGTGAGGTTTTTGGCCTCTTTGATCAGGACATGCAGCTCTGCCCCTCCCTCCGTTTTCCCCTTCTTTCCTGCTAGAGGAGGACAAACAAATAGGGTCCGCTCAGAGCTCTGTGGCAGCAGATTAATAGTTTGTTTCATTTGTTATTGGTGCTCACTTTCCACTTTGTTTTTTTGTTTTTTTTAGCTCTGAAGCCAGAAGTGGCAAAATGGCCACCCCCTCATCGGTCTTTTTGGACACCAGACCAAATATCTTAGAGCACAGAGGACAAACAGGTCCTCAACTTGATTGGCTGGCAAAAGAAATGGACGGAAGTCTATTTTCTTTATGTTTTTAGTGAATGCAATATCATGTCATTATCTGAATCTGAACCCAAGACAAATATAACACACCATCATAAAATACCAACAACATTTTCAAGGATGTAAGTTAAGCAATAACATTTCAAACCATGCAACAATGTGAAAAAAAAGCTAAATGCACTTGAAGTGGTACCTTTAGACTTATCTGGAGATGTGTGTTTGGCTGTGACATACTTCAGGGAGACCACCAACTCCCCTTTGTACTGTGAGAATGGAGTGTGATGTGGGGAGGAAACCACCTACAGTACATAAGACACCAGAATAAAATCAAGCCAGTTTGTTAATACAGCACATTCAACACAACCGGGTTGTGTTACAATAGCCAGCATTGATAAACTACATACAAATCACAACAATAATAGTACAATGGTGCAATTAAGTTAAATGAAATGGGAATTTAAAAAGGTGTTTAAAAAAAACTGCCAAATGCCAAAACTTTGGTTTGACATGGCATTAACAGTATTTACAGTTCACCCCACATTTGCATGAGAAAATATAGAGGAGCTATGCAGCCACACAAGCCCCAGTTAGTCTGTGGGCGCCTGTCCAAACTGGCCACCAGTGCTGGCATGAGCTCTACAGCCCACTGGCCACCAGCCCTCATGGGCATGGCTCCATGCCTCGACCCAGTCTGGGTTCATGAATTCCTGAGGCATGGATTTAGGTGGGACTGTCTGCGCAACACAATATGCACATTACTGAGGAGAAATTGTAGGAATTTATATACATTTAGATGTTAATAATCCTTAAAATCTTGTTATGGTCATAGGTTTTAATGTTCATTATTAGATTTAAATGGTTCACATTACTGTGTTTGAATGCCTATGACGACTGTCGTTGTCTCAGTGTCTCTCAGCAACACTAATTAATTACATGAATTCCTAATATGGCTCCTATGGGACAGCAGTTAGAGGCCACCGCTGCGTGTGTCTGTGCAAATGTATGTGTGTGTGTGTGTGTGTGTGTATGTGTCTGTGTGTGCATGTGGGTGGGTGTGTGTGTGTATGTGTCTGGGTGTACGTGTGTATGTGTCTGTGTGTGCATGTGGGTGTACGTGTGCATGTGTCTGTGTGTGCATGTGTGTGTGTGCATGTGTGTGTGTGTATGTGTCTGTGTGTGCATGTGTCTGTGTGTGCATGTGTCTGTGTGTGCATGTGGGTGTGTGTGTGTGTATGTGTCTGTGTGTGCATGTGGGTGTGCGTGTGTGTGCGCATGTGTGTGCGTGTGTGTGTGCATGTGTGTGCGTGTGTGAGTGAGTGCAGGTGGGTGTGTGTGTGTGTCTGGCGTTAGGTGCTCACCTTCCCCCTGAGGGTCACACACTGTTCGTGCGCCGAGTCGATGTCGTGACAGTCCATCGGGATCTCCACCTCGCCCAGGAAGGCATTGCGGCCGAAACGGTCGTAGTGCCAGACAGAGAGCTGCAATGTGCGGGTGGTCACCTGAGAACGACTTATAGAGTACTGAAGAGACGGAGCAGATAAGAGAGACAGAGTCAGAGAGAGAGAGAGATACAGAGAGAAGGAATAGAATAGAATACAACAGAATAGAATGATTAAGTAATACAATCAGGATTGAAAAGACAACCATAAATACAATAAAAACATTAATGTATGAATAAAGCACCAATAAAAATATGCAACCAGGTGTGAATATATAGAATTATGTAAATAAAGTGGAGAAGTGAGAAGGTGAGAGCGAGAGAGTGGAAAAAGGAAAAAAGTTTCCCCAGTGCTCGATTATTAAAGGAGTACAGTGGTCCCTCGCTATATCGTGGTTTACCTTTCGCGACCTCGCTGTTTGGCGTATTTTTTTTAGTGCATGCAATCTCCTGTACAGTACAGAATGCGCTCAGTTTGTAAAATTTACATACATCTTCCACCGCTAGCTGTGTGACTCTGAAGTGTGAACTTTGCCTGTCTGAGAAAAGTGTATAAGTGTAGTGAGGGGTTTTACAGCCTTAAAACAGCTATAATAATTGTAAAAAATAAAAGCTGACTACTTCGCGGATTTCGCCTATCGTGGGTTATTTTTAGAACGTAACTCCCGCGAATAACGAGGGACCACTGTACTTCCACGAGAAACCATTTAATACTTGCTCTTTTGAAATACAACAGCTCACCCTGAGTTGCATATGCATGCTGCACATGAAAAATGTTCTTCTAACTTGATTGCCAACATTAGTCAGTGAAAGAAAGTAGGTGGAAAAACAAGTGAATAAGAAAAAGGCCAACAAAGTGACGTAGGTTTGTAAATTAGAAAAAGTTATGCCACAGTTGTGATTACTGGAGAAGTTTTGTTGCAGCACACATTCACTTAGCGCAGTATAGGTAAGTATGTGTGTTTGTGTAGAACGTTTAGATCTTCTATTTGGTTCACTATGACCGAATATGCTTTGAATGATTGTAGCCTGTGACTAGCAAAGCCGAGAACCTGTCATTCTCTCTGCTCCATCTCCTCCACCAAACTAGAACAGCCTGAAATAGAAGCACTAAAGCATTTTTTTCACCAAAACGGGCTCACAGGGCATTCATCAATACTAGAGACCACCGCAAAATTAATGAAAACACAATGGAAGGCGGCCACCTGAGCACATCTCTCTCACCTTAACTAAGTTGTGCCAACAGAACACTAAAATCAGACTTTAGCTTAAAATGAAGTGATGGAATTATAAGACTATGTATGACCGTAAACACTTCATCAATTGCCTTCAATTAACACTGAATCTGAAAAGTGTTAATTGAAGGCAATCTGAAAAGCGTAAAACAAACATGATGCAAATTACTAATATGAATATATTTGTGTGATTTGAGTGATACATTTGTCAACCATAACCCCGCACCTTTCCAGATAACCACCGCCATAACTGATTAATTCCCTATGGGACACACTGATAGTGTCGCTACCAGCATGAACACATCATTTTTGTGCCCACAGGTGTTCATCTGAATGCTTTCGCCTTCTGTTCAGTTGTACAGCACTCCTGGCCCTCCACACCTATCCAACCGCGTCCTGTTTGCTCAGCAGATTAAAGGGAAGGGTTTGGCTGGTACGAATCAATATTTGTCTGTTGGTCATGCCAGATGATAGCCCTGTACTTATCGCTGCATTCCAGCGCTGCTGCAGTAGCTTGCTAAAGGTCATCTAATTGCTTTCTGCACACTGGGCTATCACGCAGACCCAGTAATCAAGCATTTATAATTACAGCTGTTCTCCTGCATCGTCACCTTTAGTAAGCTGCAAACTGCTATTTGTTCATTGCCCTGGCATGGTTTATAAAACAAACACATTTTTCGTCGAGGTTGTTCATAAGATGCCATACAGGTGTGGAAAAATGTGTTTTCCAGTGAGCAGATGCTGCTCATTTTGGAACAGCATTCTACAGAAAAAAAGTATGACATTGGTGAAAAAAAATAAACAAGCAGTTACTTGAAGTCCAAGGTTTGGAGAAGCTTTAGATGTTGAGGTATGTGGTTGTTGTTTAGTGGAGGCATGACCGTGTGCATGTCTGGGGTGTCAATCCTGGCTTCAGAAAGTAAAATCTTTGCCACACATTCGATCCAATTTGATTTCTGAAGCAGCTCATCCTAATGAGCGGACAAATCATTAGACAGGTAGATATGCTAAAGAGTAAAATCACCTGTGTTCTGTACACTGGCAGAAGGAACGCATGGTAGGGTTTTCACTTTGTGAAGCCGGGACTGACGCCTCTGATGTGTGTTAGGGGCCAGGAAAAATCCTGCCCTTCAAGCATCACTACCTTAAGGGTCTCATTGTAGAGGGGGTTGATGGTGTTGCGCTTGATAGCTGTCTTCTTCTTGCCCTGACGAGACTTGTCTGGCAGCAGGTAGCACTTCACATACCTGCACAGAGCCAGAAGTGAGACAGACCAACACACAGACAGACAGACAGACAGACAGACAGACAGACAGACAGACAGACATCGTTTGATGTGAGTGAGTGTGGAGAGAGTCTCATCAACCTACTGCTCTCCAACCCGATTCTTCACACAAACAGAATCACTGTAGTCTAGAAAGTAGGACACCATGTTCTACCTCAAAGAAGAAAAAAAAAACTGATAAAGTAATTTCTCTGGCAGAGTCGAAATGAATTCACCTGCTGAGTGTACAATTTTCCACAAGTGGACATTTTTTTTTAACAGAGGAAAGGAGAAAGGTACATGCAACAGACCATTTCAAATTATACCTCAGTCTCTAAATACCCAGAGCCAACTAAAGCCTTGCATGCTGCATGAACACTCCCCCAGGTAAAGCAGGGCCAGACATGGAACATTTATTTCCGCAGCCCATTAAATACACACAGGCAACTCCTATGAATACAAAGATATGCTTCTGGATATGGACAGGATATCTAGCAACACACATCAGTGACACTGGGAAGACAAATCTATTCTAGTTCTCCAATTTTACATTTGGGTGTACAGAACTGTCATGGGGTTTTGACTACACCTACTTACATAAGTGTATGTAATGATTCTCCACATATCATAAATTGTTTTGTGTTATTTTTTCTGTAAGCTAGCCAGGTATGTTTTGTATTTGGTACTTAATAATTTTGTACGTCGCTTGGGAAAAAAGCCTCTGCTAAATAAACTAACTGTAACAGTAACTGTAAAAAAAATGCCCAGTCTATTTTAACTCTCTAATTTAACATTGGGTCTCCAGAGCGCAATAAAGGCTGCAGCAGCAGCCCTCAGTGGGTGTTTTTTGCTGAGTGGGTCCCACCACTCACGGATTGCAGCGCTGCTTGGCCGCATCAGCGTAGGCCAGCCCCCTGCATTCCTTCACCAGCACCGAGAGGGTCTGGCTGCGCTCCTGGAAGCCCACGGAGAATACGATGTCTCCGGTCACCTCCACGCAGTCGTAATCTCCCGCCTCGCTGTACACACTCATCATGCTGCCCAGAGTGCTCTGTGGAGCAGGGCAGGAAGCAGGAAGGACGTAAAAAAAAAAACATTAGTAATCAGTAATACAGGCACACATTAAAAAGCCTCTACAGTCTGCAGTAGGGAAAAATATACTTACTATTGCTACTGTACATTTACATGAACTAAAATGATCAGCAGTCAACCGTCAAGTCAAGTTAAATGCGTGTACATGTGATGTAAGTTTTATTCTATGTCTAAGTTTTATCCTCCGCAAATGGACCTGCAATGATATGCTATTGATGATACATTTCAGATTTATCTCACAATTTGTGCTACCTATCTATTTATTTCAAGAATATGCACAAGCAGACACCCCGGGTTTACAAAGTAAACATCCTGCCAGATATTTGTTCTAGCCAAGTCTTTGAACCTGCTCATCCTAGTTACCACAACTCTACAGGAATGTAGATGTGCTTACTAGTGAAATCACCTGTCTTAACACAGGCAGAAGGGATACATGGCTGGACCTTATTTTCTCAAGCTAGTTTGTCCACCTCTGACTACACTGATGACTGGGTGACTAAATGTGATGTTCTTTTAATGTAAAAGAAAAAACATTTATTTACTTGTGAACTGCGGAGACTTAAGCTGCTGTCGCCCATCGTCTTTCTGTGGATGTTGACCAGGTTATCAATGTCCTCGTCTTCCTCATCATCCTATTTTAAGGAACACAATATACATTTAGATCACTCCGCAGGTGTATCATAACAACAGTGGTGCAGACACAGATTTATGCAAACTAATGTGCAAATATCAGCTACAACTCAGAATGTGTGGGCAGCTGTTTTGGATGTGACAAGAAGGTGATGAAAATGTTCTAATGAATTATTTTTATATTAGCTCATATTTAATTTAGCATTTAATTCATTAATTTAATTATTGATTTTGTTTTCTGTTCGCACCACACCTCTGCTCTTGTTTTCTGTGGGCTACCTCATAATAAAAAGCACTTTGGGTCCCCAATTATTTTGTAAAATGTGCTTTATAAAAACAGTGACTTGACTTGACTTACAGTCACGTTGAGGCCTGGTACAGACTTGCTCCTGTCCCCCATTGATCCTTGGCTGGAGCGGGCACCATCGACCCGCAGGTCGAGTGTTGATATGGGCCGACGGTCTGAAAAGAAGGAGAGCGAGAGGCTCCTAGTGATTGGACATACAGTACCTCTGTGATGGTACCCAGCGTGAAGGAGCAGGATGCAGGAGCGTACCTGAGATTTTGTGCACCCGTCTGACGCTTCTCTTGAACAGGCCGTCCACCTCTGGCTCCACCAAGTTTGTGGACTGATTCAGCTGATGTTTTAAAGAAGCCTGACAGAAAAAAACCCACAAACATTTAACAAAATGGCAAACATCTGGGGGTTATACTACAAAGGCGGTTGAGTGACAAACCTAGTTTATTTAACCCAGAGGTAGTCATAAACTTGACAGAAGAGTAGCCCATCGACATCTGATTAGTTAAGAGAATGAGGTAGGTAGTGGAAGAGATTCCATTATTGGCATATCGCCTATTACCCTGCTGTTCCACTTAAAACAATGCTTCACCTGGTAAAAAAGAATTCATCACAATGAAAATAGACCATTCCATCTCCCATAAACTTTTGGTTTCAGTAAGTGAACTTATAATGTTTGTTTTTAAACTGATTTAGCATTGAAATGTCTCTCACCACCTGGCCGATCATAGACTTGCTTACGCTAATAGGTTTACGACTAGTTTACCTCCGAGTTAAGTAAACCAGGTTTGTCACTTAACCACCTGTGTAGTATAACCCTCTGGATGGCAGCATAGGTGAAGGGATGAGGTGGATATAGCTGGAGTGAGTGGTTCTTACGGTCTCTGTTTTCTCTGACTGGGGTAGCGGACTGGGGGACCGGCTGGGTTTAGCAGGAGCTGCGGTGAGGCTGGAAGCTGTGGACCCTGCAGGACTGTGCTGGGGCGACGCAGGAACTTTCCTAAGTGTGGAATAAACAGATTACTATTAACATCTGCAATAAAGCCTGCGTCTATGCTGCCCTACAAAGGCAAAGTGTAGTAACTACGTAAACATTGAAAATGCCTTTAACGTTGTCCCACTGCCCAGTCAAACATGTTGTAGGTATAATAGTGTTGATGGTTTTATGTACTTTCTTAGGAAGAAGCAAGATATTTAGTCACAAGACAAATGAGGTGTTATAAAGTCAATTTCCAGTCTAAACTCAATTTGACAAATGATACAGTTACTGCCTTTTGGCTTTGTGGGGCAGTATGCATGCAGGTGACAGTCCTGGCTTCAGAAAGTAAAAACCCTGCCATGTATTCCTTCGGTCTGTCTAGCCAATCTACCTGTCTGATCATGTGTGTGCTCATTAGCACCAGCTGTTTCAGAGAATGAATGGACCAAGTAGAACAGGGGTTTCATTGTTAATGCACTTTCCAGTTATTCGAATAAGAAGTCCTCAGTTGGAAAAACTTGAAATGGGTATTCATTTTGTGGTCTAAAAAGGCTGCTGAGTGGCCTCTTTTTAAGCCGAATTACTGTAAAACCACACCACTGCTGCAAATAACTTAAATGAAAACCCGATGTATGTGGCAAGGTTTTTACTTTTCTGAAGTTGCGATCGACACCTATGGACGTGTGACCTAATGTGTGTCTGCTGCGCGCATGTGACAAACATCTTCCCTGACAAAACTGATTTGTTCCGCTTTGTCTTTTAAAGCATTTCCAGCGTCACACGGAAGGCCATCACTAATTCATGGCCACAGGTGGTGGAACACACAGCGGTGTGTGTGTCATGACCGTACACGCTCTCTCCGGGGAAGGGCCGGGAGGACTCAGTGTGTGTGTCGTGACCATACACGCTCACCGGGGAAGGGCCGGGAGGACTCAGTGTGTGTGTCGTGACCATACACGCTCACCGGGGAAGGGCCGGGGTGCTATGGGAGGACTCTGTGTCGGTGCGGCTGCTGCTGCATAGGCTGAACTTCTCCGCCGACTCCGTGTCGCTCCGCTGGGGCTCCTGTGACTCTGGCTGCCCAACCGCGTCCAGCAGCTGCCTAAAATTAGAGCCATTACAGGTTTATTTGAAATGACTGCCAGGCTGAGTGGCTGGCTTAAAGCAGTGCACTCTGGACCTGAAATAGTGACGTTTTTGAACAATCTTGTCTGAAATGGGTCAGACACATATCCTGGCGATCAACACACCAAATTAAAGTTTTAGTTGCCGCAGTGATGTCCACCCCTTTTATCATGCTCATTTTCTTTTTAAATCCACTATTTGTACCACTTTTATTTAAGAACCCATTTCACTAATTTATTTATTTATTTACTTCCTTTGTTTTAGCTACTTTAACTGTTATTCCTCCATCATCTCCAGTGTGAAATGAATGTTAATTTTTCACGCTGGAATGTTAATATTTCATTTCAATAATTCAGTAAAACAACATGGAGACTCCCATGACCCCAACATCTCCCTGAATGACAACACAGCAGATTCTAGACTGGCTATTTAAATGTGAAGTGACAAATATGAGAATGACCATGTATGGCCTGCAAGACACAGAGCTTCTATGTCCGGTCGCTCTGAGGGCCTCACCCCTTGTGCGAGGGTGCGTGCTCCTTCTTTCTGGGTCGTGGGACTGGGGCAGCTGGGGCAGCTGGGGCAGCTGGGGCAGGCTGGCTGGCCTTCAGACCACTGTTGTTTAAAAGCAGCTCTCCAGCTGTCTCTCGCTTCTTTACTAGAAAGACAGTGGAGAAAGGGGTTTTAAAGTTTTATGCTCAACCCAGTCAATTTTTGAATCAACAGAAGGTCCTAATTTGCTGCACCTACTGAAAACTCTAAAACGTACTCTGTGTGCTCTGGTCTTTCCTGGGTCTAGTTTGCCTTAGAAGTGGCCCAGGACCTACTGTTGATTCTGCCATCCTGTTCCATGACACACCCAGGCTTGACTGCAAGGGAGCCCCTCTTCCTCAGTTAATATTTGGTTTATCTTAACATAATGAAACTTCAGACAAGATGCTAAGATAAAATAAAATGTATTGGCCCTAGAAGAGAAATTTGTCTCGGACAAAACTTACACAACAACTAATGTTTGTGTAATGTGTAAACTAATTACCACTGTTGATTTATTATGAAACGAACTTGTTAAAATAACTGGAACTGGAATTTACTGAAACTAATGACACTCAAAGGAATTTTTAAAGGCGAATTACATCCGCTGCATTCCACAGGAAGCATTGAGAACAGCTCACACCTTCCTGTTCGCCAGCAATCTCACACACACACACACACACACACACACACACACACACACACACACACACACACACACACACACACACACACACATACACACTTTTCCGGTACTCACTGGGAGGGCGCTTCTTGAGGGAGGCTCGGACAATGTCATGCCCTGGCGTTGTGGAGAAACGGTTCACCCTCTGGTCGTAGAACCAGTCACCGGAGCTCTTCTTCACATCTCTAATGAAGCACACACACAGCACCGGTCAAAACGGTTAAACATTTACCCCGTCCAGACTACTTCCTTTTCCAGTGTAGTGTTTGTTTTCCACTTTAAACTAGGGAACTGTTAGTTTAGGGCACTTAGGAAACTTGGAAAAATGTATGGAAACTGTCTGACCATATTTCCATACAGTCTTTTCTAGGCCTGTTGGACACCTAGTGGCTAGTATTATAGAATTGTAGCCAAAACATTAAAATGAATAGCTTGAATGCATGATACACAAATTTGTATGGTACAGTTGAGCAGACCAAAACACAAAAATGATTGGAATTGGACAAGCTTTTCATGGTTGAATGATATGTACAATACTCACTTTTGTGGCCTGCTATGTATACAAAAATGCCTGTGTGTAAAGTTATTTTCAGAGGGCAGGAAATCTATACTGCTACACAAGCTGTACACTGACTACTCAAGTCAAGCCAAGTTTCATTTGTGTAGTATTGTCTAGTGATGGGCAATGAAGCCCCAAAAGAAGTTCCAAACCAATTTCCTTATTGTGCTGAATCATGGCTCGTAGCCTCGAACCGCGAGAGACCAAAAAACAACGAAATCTGTGTTTTTGCATTCTTTATTCAAGTGTCAATAAGCTATCATTGCTGTGTGTCATTTCTTGAATTAAAGGTGATTAATCATTTTTTGCGTCTTCGTTCATTATATTATGCCTAAAATAGGTCTCACGCTGCATTGTGTCACTTTAGCAAGCACATTAGAGGTAAGGGTTGCACATTAGGGGGCTTCTCAGACACGTCACTCTGGCGCAGCCTTGTCTCCCATCCACACATCAACCACACCTGTCGCTGCTTAGCTAGAACATTGTCAGTAGCCAGCCTATGCACCTATTCTACGGGCAGTTGTGATCATCACCTGATCAAGTTGCCACTTAAACCACATTTCTTTATAGGCTTAATGATTTATAAATGCAGGTTTAATAACATTTTATCAAGACTGCCAACTGTAGACTTATTTAAGAAATTAGCCACACCGTTTTGAAAATGCTTTGTTGAAATAATTACAAGTTTGCAACACAGACACATGTGACAGCCTACTATTTAATTTAAAGATTTACTTCATAGTCAGAGTGTAATTATTATTATTATTATTATTATTATTAATTTCTTATTATTGTGCATTTGTGACATCATGCTAAATGCAAATATGGTGGCTTCCTGATTAGAAGTCGCTATTAGAAGAAACATCCCATCAGAAAACACACGTTTCAAGAAGTTTTGCAAGGCTACAACAACCCATAAAGCGCTGCGGTGGTTGGAGGAGTTGAATCGGGTTCCAGCGCAGTCACGTGGTATATTCAAAAATGAAGCTTCATTTCTCATCAATCACGTGATTTTATCGTAACAACACAAGCCTCAACACCGTGGCTTCATCTGGCACGCCCTCTTTGCTCGACGCAAGCTCCGACGCCTTACTTCAGATGTCCCATCACTAGTATTGTCCCTTAAAAAGACATAGCACATTTTTTGCTGAAATGTGAAGAGTGCACTCACTTGTGAGATACTGTGTGTGTGTATACATAATTAATACAGGGATAACTTCATTAATCTTGCCAAAAAATATCAATCCTTAAAAAAATATCAATCCTTAAAAAAATATCAACAGATCCAACTCTTAAACTAAGTTAGCCCATGCTGATGGGAGCTTTCACCTTACAGCGGTCATTGTAGTATGTTCATCTACTGGTTCTGCAAAGTTTTCTTAAAAACACACACACAAGCACACACACACACACACACACGGTAAATGTCCGCGAGGCAGTCTTACGCTTCTCTGGCGCACACCGTGCACACCCAGGGGCCGTTGGGTCGCACCAGGCGGCAGTTGCGGCAGACGTGGTGTTTGCACACTCGACACTGACTGGCCGTGCCCAGGAGTCTGCCCAGGGGCTCCTGGCATCGGCCACAGCTGCGCTCGCTGTACTTGCCGCTGCCGCGCTTAGCGCCCTTCCTCTTCATGTCCAGCACATCCATCTTCAGCTTCCTGCGGCACGGCACACGTCACGCTAAAGGTCATTAATGTGGTCCTATCTCTCTCATCTACAATAAACTTTTGTACTGTTAGGCCTAAGGTGTGCAGCGTTACATTAGAGGTCATTTAGCTGAATCTCTTATCTTAAACAACTTATAGTGAATTAGGTACAGTGACAGTACTCTTAGAGGCCAGCCTGGTTAGATGCCTTGCTCAAATCTACCTCAGCCATGGATGAGGGAGCAGGAGAGCACTAATCATTCACTTCGCCCACCCACATCATTTTGGTACAAAAAACAAAAAAAAAATCAACCTGCGACCCTCTGATCCCAAGACCAACTACCTGCCCATGAGGCCACAGTTGTCTATAAAGAACTTATGAGCCCTAAATTTGAAGGGGTGTCTCTATGAGTTCTTCATTTGAAGGGGTTGTATCAATCCATGACTGCTTCATTTAACCAGGGGTGCATGTGTGTGCCCTGTGTTAGGAGGGGGGTGTGTCTGTTATGGCTTGTTCCGATCAAGGGTATCACATTGGGTCTTCCCAGTTCATCACACATTTTTAGCCATTCCCATTACCAAATGTGATACCCAGTCCCCCCAAAAAAACGGGACAACCCTGCCCCGTTTTTTAATGCTCCCCCATAGTAGCGATAAGATAAACACTGACAGAAGGGTGACAAAAGCTAGAAGCTAGAAGTAGATAAGTAGAAGTCTATTGCCACCATGCCTGTATATTTGAAGAGGGTGTACCTATGTGTCCTACATTAGGAATGGGTGTGTCTGTGAGCCCCATATTTGAAGGGGGTGTCCCTATGAATGGTATATTAGGAGTGGGTGTCTCTTACCGGACCCTCATCTCCTCCACCCGTCGCAGCTCCTCATCTCTCCTCAGCACCTCTAGGATGAGCTCCCGCTCCGACTCCGTCAGATACGCCACGTTTACCTCCAGCATCCTGATCCTCTCTCACTCAGATACCTGTACACACACACACACACACACACACACACACACACACACACACACACACACACACACACACACACACACACACACACACACACACACACACACACACACACACACACACACACACACACACACACACACACACACACACACACACACACACACACACACACACACACACACACACCAGAGGTGTCAATCCTGGATTCAGAAAGTCACGACACCCTGTCACATTTGATCCAACCATTTGCTGCATTAGCTAATCCTAATGAGCACAAATCATCAGACAGGCAGGTCAGCTAATTAGTGAAATCACCTGTGTTAAGTGCACAGGCAAAAGAAACACATGGTGGCAGGGTTTTTAACTCTCTGAAGCCGGGTTTAACACCTCTGCACAACACACACATACCGTATGTCAAAGGAAACTGACCTGTGCATGCCGGTCAACTGCATTTTGGCCACTGACAGGAGCAACACAACTGTGGTACAATTTCATGCGGGTTCTTTTGAAACTGGGCTACTGTAATGTAATTTTGGCTGGCCTCCCTGCATGTGCTGGGAAACCTTTGCAGATAACCCAGAATGCAGCAGCATGTTTTGGTTTTTGTTTAACCAGAAAAGGACACGACACTCCTCTTTTTGGCTTCTACAAATCGGCTTCCTGTTGCAGCCAACATTAGTTTCAAGTGTCTCACACTGGCTTTCAGGACTTTGACTGGATCTGTACCATCCAATAATATGATCCAGCATTAATTAAAGCGTTAAGTAACACTAAGTAGTTGTTCAACCTTAAAATAATGTTATCAAAATCGCTTCAGTGGTTCATCAACCTGTGACTGGGTGAAAGGCACTTCTGAATTCGCTTTTCCACCCACCTGCCGTCTCTCTGTAGTTTGAGACAATTCTGCTCCCAACCTATAGGGCAACCGGAGACGAAAATGATTGACACTTTTAACAGTATCTACAAAACCGTTTTAGGGAGTCAGTCATTTTAAATATGCAGAAGGTTCATTCACAAACTCATATTTGCTACCCCTGATATTGTGGTAGATTACTCCAAGTGTGCAAGCCCTTTCAGGAGTTGCTCTTATTGTCTCCATTTGGTAAATCAGGTACAAGTTCTATGCTAAAAATGTCATTTGACCCTCATGTCAGGCTTTAGACATCTCGGTGTGCATTTTGAAGATTTTATCATTTTTAGATTGCATCTTATCTCATACCCAGCAAAGCACATAGCCTATACCTGCACCTGAATTATGCATTTTCACAGCACTAAGCGAACATACATCACACACAAATCATGACTATAGGTATGATTTACATCTAAACCAGTTCTGCTTTTGTATGCACGTGTCTCCGTGTGTAAACAATAAATTTGCATTTGAGGGGAAAGTAAACAGAAAAGACATAAGTAGAGACAGCACTGAAAGAGGAATGTGGAGGGCTCTCTCTCGGTGGATGGAGTGACCTTTTCTTCCCTTTCCCATGCAGCGAGGCCTCCACGCAGAGAGACTGCCGCTGCCAGCCAGTCAGGGGGTTGACACCGTGCCCTGCGGGGGCAGGGCAATTAAGATTGCCATGATAACAACCCAGAAGCCTTGAACAACATGCTCATGGCAGCACTGACGTCAAGTGGCAGAACGACATGGCAGATGACATCAAGTGCTCACTAAAAATGGTGTCTAGGCTACATTATGCAGTCATATTAACATTTCACCTGTTTTTACAAGCGATATTTAGTAAAACTATTAACACAAAATACCAAGGTGCTCAAACTAACTTCCAAGGCCTTAACACTGGGGATAATCAATCCACTGAATCCAACAGCTATGATGTGATCATGTTAGAGACAGTCCAGGTATTCCCTGTCCCATCATCTTGGCCAAATTGAATGTTTTTCTTTTACAAGTAGCCTAGTATCATAAATTAACAAAAGTACCTTAGGTCAATAATGTTGCCAACTAGGTGGGGTTAAGAATAAATGCAAGTTGTCCAGCAATAAATAATTGCTGAGCACTGACCTCAATGACTGGCGAGGAAATGTCGTGTAAACTGGCGTTATTCTGGGAAAGCATTATCGTCCTAGGCAGACCTAATTTCTTTCGTGGGTACAGTTAGTCAGAATGTTAAGACTGATGGAATGGTCTGTGCCCTCTTGCACCGGCCCGCCCCAGCAGACGCTCTCGAGATGGCGAACAGGAAAAAGGCAACGTGAGCGCAGGAGCGTGTCATGGGTTCCCACCCTCTAAGGATACAGAGTCAAGGGTGGAGTACCATTGATAATTATTTATTTAGCGCTAATATTTTGTTTGAGAGACGAAACATAGATATGTTGTATGCGCAAGCAACAGATTAAGTAGAGAAAATGCTACGACTTTCTGAGCTGCTTCTCCACAAAGTTGTTGTCAAACCTGTTCAAATACTTTATGGATGAATAGGTGAATACCAAGACTGTAACCTGGCAACACAGTAGCCCACAAAAAACCCACTCATTGATCTAAATGGAAATGTTAATAAATCATAGGAGTTGGTTAACATAAACGGCGATCCTTTGCAGTTCGCATGAACAGCTTGTCCACTAACTGATTTAGAGGAAACTATAATTTTATCTTATCGGCGACCAAGCACAACAAATTACATTATTTTCTAAGTTCTGACACTAGAAAGCACTTACAAGCAAGCGAAAAATGCGAGAAAGAGGAAAAGTAATTCTTCACCGTCGAGCTAAATCACCGATTTCACATAGAGGAAATGTGAGGTGATTTTCAAGAAAATATCAGTCCTTACCACCGTAAATACATACATTTCACGCAGTTACACAAACAGAGCGAAATTTCTATCAACATGTTTGCGAAAGACTATCGTTAATTTAATTTTAAGAGACATGATCAACGTGTTGCACATCAACAGCATGCCTGCGCAATTTAAATATTATTCCAACGTCACCCGCGTTGGTCCAAACCCTGCAAAATGTTTCCTCCTAATATTGTACTATCTGACATTCATTCCAAGTCGTATTGTTACTTACCAAAGCCTTTCAGACAGTCCGTCCACCACCTCCACGCTCTCCCTTTTCCTATGTTGGCCACGAAACCAGTCGTTTGGGCACTGCCAAACAACCTCAATCCCGGAAGGTGGACAACTTTTTCCCTTTTGCGGTACCGTGGCTGAGGTTTTGTAACAGGTGTCTACGCGAGTTCATGGATGACACTTTTCCTGAAAATAAATCCTCTTTCCTGTTATGTAACAGAACAAATTGATTTAAATGCATTATTTACGCACAGGGCACCCCAAGTGTTCTATTTGTATCGCCTTCTCAGTCAGACATTTTAAATATTGCAATTACACTAACGTAAAAAGTCATTTTCTATTTTCTTTGTTGAAATTCAAACAGTTAAGGTCCAGTGAATAGTTTGAAATGGTACAAAGACAGATAGTGAACTACCAGGCGTCAAAATAACAGCAAGGACTATTTCAGGGAACAAGAAACTGTTACAGCAATTGTTGATCAAGCCTTCAAACGGGCTCTTTTCTTGGCCTGTGCAGAGCTCTGATGACCTGCCAGGCTAAAGAACACACACCTGTTAAACTCTGTCCCTTATTTTTTCTTCTCTCCTGAACCCTCTCTATCCCTTTCTCTCTTACTATCTCATTGTCACCTTCTCTTTTCCTCTCTCTCCCTCTCTCCATTAAAAGCCGCTGTCTCTCTCACTGTTATTTACCTTGACAGCATGGTAACCAGGCTCAAGCTAGACAGGGTGTCAAAGCAGCTGTGTGCAAAAATGGAATCTGTCAAGAACACTGCCCTGTGCTAATAGGTAAGATGCCCAGTTCAAAAGTGTTGGATTCCTTTGTGTAAATTAAAATGTTTGGAGACACCAGCAGATATATGGACTTAAGTGATTTTAAGTGATTGTAATCACTTAAAATCAATGTAAGGACACAAGCTTTGCATAAAATATAGTTAATATATAGCTGCCTGATATAATCCTCAAAACTGCATGCATATGGTTCATAGGGTTAACTGCTCAGCCTATTAGATGGAAGAAGAAAAATGAGCTACAAAGGTCTTTATAAACAAAATGTATTTAAAAGGAATAAAGTAAACACTCATGTGATTCATATATCCAAGTTATTTGTTAAAGTTCTACTTGTGTTGCCACAGGATGTCAACTGGCTTTGGGCACACTGATCCGAGTTCCTCCTCACTGTGACAGGATGTGGTATCCATCATGGCTGCCATTGTTAGTGCCACTCTCTGCACTGACGTTTGGGGTAGTCAGGCCTCTGAAACCATGCCAGCAGCTGCAGCCTCCTCTCCTCCTGTGAGACCTGCCTTGCACGTGACACCTGCAGTCTCTGTCTCTGTCACCAAGCAACTTTGATGGACCTCTTTCTGCCTCCCCCTGGTACAGGAAGAACTGCTTTTGGTCTGTTGAAAGGGACGACAAGATGAAAATCAGTCAGCAATCAGTTTGGACATGAGTAGGGACTGATGGTTTGGTTATGAGAAAAGGGCAGTGCTGATGGCATGATACTTACATGACAAGTCAGGATGAGCAGTCTCAGGCTGACTGACACCGAGTACAGCATCAGTTTTCTTCTTGGCTTCCTCCCTGCAGTCAAACCAGCCCAAGCAGTCTCTCCTTCCTCTCCTCCTTTAGCTGATCCCTCTCTCGAAGGCTGAAGTTCTTGTGCCTCTCAAGATACGGGGTACACTGGTCACTGTTGCAAACCTTAGGCTGCTACTTCTGCCAGTCAAATTTTGGGCAAGAAATTGGCTGTGTTCTGAGTGGAGCAGCATTAGCCAAACAAACCCCCACAGCCATTGTATTAGCATCTTGGCTGTCTTGGCTAGCATGAACCATGGCCTGGTGGACAATAAATTGGCCATTTTTAAGGGCCTTCTGCTCTAACTCTAGCTCTCTCCTTCCCCTTAGCTAAAGGTAGATGCATCATCATTCCTTCCTGCGCCTCAGACGGCTATTTCCACCTCCTTCCTCCTCCTGTCCGCCATCTCATTTTTTAGGCACTTAGCCTCTTTTTTCAGCTTTTTCTTACTAGAATTGGCTCTTTCAATTCCCTTCATCTTTCTGTAGCTGTCCACCTTGATACTTGACGCCATCTCACCATCTGAGCAGCAGTGGAATAAATCGCAGTGTCTCACTGTCAAACAGCTGTCCTCTTTGAAGTCTCAAATTAGACTAAATAAATCTTTGTAAATTGCTGAAAATTCTAGTTTAGTCTTGTTCATTCTATGCTGATCAGCTCACCAATTTTTGCAGTTAGCCAACTATTCCAAGAACTTCTGGCTGTTGAAGTAAAGTAAAGTGACAGAATTTAAGTGACTTTGTACACCAAAAGGTGCACAATATAAGACCGCTACGCCATACATTTTAACCATATAAATGAACTACAAACTCATTTGTTTTGTTTCAATGTAATTAAATGAAATGTGCAAAACACACACACACACAATAGTGTGTTTGCTGGTCACTTGTCATAGAGGTCTGCATTCTAAATCAAGCACTATATGATGAACATGTGGGGCGTAGGACTTCACGTGCTCAATATGCTTAATGTGCGTCCTCCATGATCCTCCGGACGAGTCTCTCAATAGTCCCGCTATACGGCTGGCTGTGTGCTCGGCCCAAGTCTTCCACACTTCTCTATCCCTGCCCTTGAGAGTGTGTTGTAAAACCCGTGTCTCATCATCGCCAACGTCTGCTGTGATGTCTGTGTTAATGGCAGGGCCAGCTTGAAGCTTGTTGTCTACACTGTGGACTGGTGAGGTGACATTGTGATGGATGTGCAGAATCCCGCCAGCGTCTCTCCTCAGAAGACGGCACGCCACGGGCCAGCCCTCCTCCGAGCTTGGAATGAGGCCGAGATTCACTCGGTCAGCCAAGTCCTCCAGTGGGAGCTGCAGAAGATTAAAATCACATTTATTAAAAACATTTTGTATTAAAACCTGACATTAAAATGTCTCAGTGATAAGGCCATGAGATGCAACCTTTTTTTAAATCTAAGGTTTGGCATATTTCTGAACTGTTGCTACTAAGGATACTACTTTAGTATGTGCTTTTTTATTGCAAACACTGAAGCACTAAACAACACACATGATGCCCAGGGTAACTGAAATCAACCACCCATAAATCACATTACGTGGGTAAGGTTACAGTGAACGAGCTTAAAAAAATGATAATTAGCAGCCTCGTTGCTGTCCCTAAGTCCTTAAGTAAACTGGTAAAACAAGTTGCAAATCACAAGACCATGGATCCAGTTCCCAAGGGAGGGTGAATTAAGATGAAGCACAATGGAACTAAGTCCTTTGGATAGAAGGTGAATTTGTGAGGTAAACATACGATAATGCAAATGTCCTTTAAAAATAATAATTGCAAAGCCCGTTGATGCAGCAGTGTTGTGTGAGAGGGGGAGTGGCTACGGTGCCCAGAGTGACACACAGACAAAAGGCAATCAAAGCTTGTTTGACGGAGATATATTTGGCATTTTTTGTCCTAACACCATGAAACTTGGTTCTGCACTCATTCGTGCCGTTAGCGAGCCACCTACTAAATTTGAGCCCAGTGGAACAAATGGTTGGAGAGTTGTGCATGGAAAAGACAACAGTGACTGCCACACACAGGCATTTCTTGCATTTATAGATACAGGGTTCAGACTCTTTTTCACTGACAAAATTTCAAAACTTTTCCATTACTTTTTCATGACGTAAAGTGAATTTTCCATGACTTCACGGCACCTTAAATGCGTAGAATTTAGCATACTTTAGGGCAGGGATGGGCAACTGGCGGCCCGGGGGCCGCTGGCGGCCCGCCTCTTCACTCGGTGCAGCCCGTAGAGCATTTCTTAAATATGCTACTACAAAAATGCTGGCATTTTTACCACAAAACCTTGTCTTTTTAAACTGCAACTGAATTAGTTCGTCATTGTAACTATACTGTTTGCCGATAGAGGTCGCTTCCTATGCAAACAATATCGGGGCTCTAGGCTTTCCCCATCAGCGAGGAAGAAAGACAGACAGCCATGGCCACAAGCAGTGCAAAAAAAAAAAAGAAAAAGAAACAGAACTCAATTAAGAAAACCCTACCTTTCAGTCAAGATGGGGAGCATCCGTTCATAGAATTCAGAGACAACCCCATGCGTCTATGTTGCTTAGAAATGATAGCAGTTATCATGAAAGATTTTAAGTTGCCTTTACAACACCTTGTACAAAGTTAAATGCGAGAACGAGAAGTACACTAGCTTCTTAAGACGCTTTTGTAACCGACCTCAATTCAAAAGTAACCAACAAAAGCGACTTTCCACCAGAGCCACAACTACACAGGAATCAAAGAAGCCTCTAATGCTTTTACACTTGAACTTGCAAAGCAAAAACACCATATTGTCAGTTGTGGAAATTGTCAAGGTGTGCGCCGTGGAAATAGCCAAAGCTTTTGGTGACGATAACATCACACACCACACCATCTCACTAAGAGAGCGACTACTTGCTGTGATAGAGTTGGGTAGCAGCCTCTAAGGGGGAAATGTGTGTAAATTGTAAAACTGGGATGCGGGCAAAAATGCACTGAATATGATGCTTGTTGCACTTAATGTTGGGCCACTGTTTTTCAGTTTTGTGCCATCATTGAATGATGTATGCCTTTGCGCTTTGATTATTATAAAAGAAACGTGTTTTGTTTGTCCTTAAACAAGTGTATTAGACATGTTAAAATGCATTTCAGTGTTTAGAATTATTTTGTAGCTTCTCTCATATCCGATTAGTTGAAGTGTGCAGTCATCATGCAGCCCTCTGATAATGGTGATGAAAACATCTGGCCCTCTTCACCATGAAAGTTGCCCATCCCTGCTTTAGGGCTAAATATTAAATGTTTAACATTCAAAATACTGTCAATGCATTTATTGTCGACTCTAAAGGCCTCATGATAACAGAACGTTGTAGTTGCGTTAGGGAGAAACTAAAATTCCATGACTTTTTCAAAACTTTCAGAGAATTTACAAAATTCCATGACTTTTCCAGGCCTGGAAAATTACATTTTCAATTTCCATGACTTTTCCAGGATTTCCATGACCCTGGGAACCCTGTAGAATAGATAGATAAGTGTTAATATGACATACTTTTCTGTTATCCCCCTGGTGGACAGTGCAGCGGTCGGATACTCTGTTTAGCTGCAGGTTCCTCTTCAGGGCCTCCACAGCATCGGGGTTCCACTCACACGCATGGACGTGGGCAGCACCCGCATGCAGCAGGTAGGGAAGGGTGAAGTACCCGATACCTGTTCATGGGCGATAGGCGAGCACAGCATGTGGAAGAAAACAACACATCACATACTGTAACACTTAGCAGACGCTTTTATCCAAAGGGACTTACAAATAGAGGACACAAATCAAGCTACAACACGAGAAGCTAACAAGCTGAAGGAGGAGAATTTAAGAAAACACCAAAGGAAATAGAAACAGACACAAAATTGAAATTTTGGATTAACAGTAGTCCTACCATTTTAACATCATGTGCTGTATCTTTTTGGAGTCTTACCAGCATACAGATCCACAACGGTTTCGTCCCTGCAGTTGAATGAAGCTATTCTCAGCTTCTCAGTTATGTTTCCAAATGAGAACATACACTTGGTGATGTCAAACTCATATCTGAAATAAAAAGCATTGTGGGCTCATATGACATAAAATCTACGTCTTATTTTATTTTCAATTCTAGCATCTGAAGGTGACCTGGCCTGTTCTGTTCTGGATACTGCCCCAGAGATGTCCATCAGAGACTGACAACAGGGGATACATGTTCAATTGTGTCATCTTTGTGTTTTTCAACATCAAACAGCTTAAATTGATTGTTCATTTGTAACAGTAGAGTTGCTTTTAACTTGCAAGACAAGGTTTACCTTATTTTATTGTCTATGTGCATCACACGGCTGCTGTCTCCCAGCAACATGACAGCCTGTGGAGTTCGGAAGCCATCTTTGGAGATCCTTTTCATTTGTGCCAGACGTTTTGCACCCAGTTCAAGCGCAACTGTAGACCACAACTCTGATCCTGCAACAAGGTTTTTATTAGAAAGACACATCATTTTCACAAAGTGTACACTAGAATTAAAGGTGCAACTAAAATTACTAAAACACAACATTGTGCTGCGCTAGTCTTGAAAAGTAGACAAAAAGTTAAGAAGAAAGATAATGTGCACAGTAGGAAACTGCTTTTTCCTGACTCACCCATTTTCTTCCATGGTGGCAGAGTGAAGCAGTCCTCTCCGATAAGAACCAAATCGCCATGGCGTTGCCACCTCTGGGGTAGATCTCGCTTTAGATCCTCATTCCAGCTCACTCCTTGAGAGGACAGCTGTTTTCGTAGAGCCTCAGCAAGTTTTTCACTAGAAGACTTAGCTTTTTCTTTCTTTGACAGCTGGGCCTGTTTTTCAGGAAATAAACAGCAGGAAATGCATAGTCATAGGCTACTCAATCATATTTCATAGTATGTAGTATAACTCTAATAGTATAACTTTTAACCTAACTTACTGTTCACAATCCTGTAGTTGTTTTAATTATTTTATGTCGGGCAATGTATGTATCTTATTCTCGGCACAACAAATATAAAGGCCCATTAAAATTATTTCTTCAGCCTACCTGGATTAGCACAATTTCACACAGACTATCGCAGGCTGTAGTACGTTGAAGAGTATTTAGATCAAGCTGTGCCAGTGAGGATGACAAGATTGGTAAGGTCACAGTTCCGTCCAAATGCTTCTGTATACTGTATCTCTGATCCAAAGCCCCTGTGCGTTGCAGGCATTTTCTGTGTTGAGGAAATGGACACTATTAGCCATATCAGTTTAATTTCAGTCTGGTCCATAGAGCTAAACATATTTTAGCTCTATGGTCTGGTCATATATGACTTCAGCTAACGTTTTGCTTTTCAAGAACAGCCTATACGTCCTCTTTGCTCCACTTCTATCATCACCAGAGAAGTTTCATAGTCTAGAAGGACTGTATAACAGTTAATTAAAGAGGCATCAGTAGGCTATTAATCGTAGTCTTTGCAGTGTGCAAGCTTTCAAAACACTGGTTAGCCTAGCTGACTTGCTAAGTGAGGAGACTGGCTGTAAATACACCGACCTGTACAGCTGTGCATATCTTTGAGGAACTTTCAACGCAGGTACCATGTCCATTTTCAACCTGAAAATTAGAAACGCCCAGCATATACAACAAACCGTTTCAATGCTGTGGTTAGGAGGCTAGTGCAACCACTTGTCCACTTTTGTCCGTAACCCCTAAAACCCGGAACATAAACAGTGCTGCACACGTGGTTTGCACGTTGCAATCGAGTTGAATCCAAAGTAAAGCTACTCCATCAACAACAGCAAAACGTCAAATAATTTAGGCCTACACGGCTATACATTGTCTCTACATTTCTTCTCTAATTGTGGTATTGTTTACATTTGCATTTACATTTGTTACATAAACACAAGTTGTTTATTGATGTTTATACGGAAAATGCAGGGGGTAGAACGCAATGAACGTTACATTTTTGTTCACTAGGTGGAGACAAGTAACAAAATGGGCTAAACTTGATCACATACAATTTCTTTTTAAGAAAGATAAAATTACATTCCACTCTGCTTTAACACAGATAGCTTATAAGCTTTACAAAATGCCAATACAGAGGTGTACAAGAAACACCAGCCAACCTAAAACGACCATGTTCACAAAGAACAGAGGGCTGCTAAGAAATTCATGAAATTATGCACATCCTGTTGTTCAACAGATAAATAACTTATGTGAGTCTCACCGGTACCGAAAACATTGGCAGAAAGCAAACAGCATGATGTCAGTGTGGTGCACAGATCCATAAAGAATGAGTATGTTTTATGTAATACCATGTCGTAAATGTCTAAGTCTGTAATTCATGTAACAAATATATATTTTTATGAGCATGACGTTTCCAGGTAGCAAAATGTTGAGGAACATACACTAGTGGGCGAAATTGTGAGGACACCATATTTTTTCATTTTTTGCTGCAAAAACTACCCATACATCACACGTATGAACTTTAATATGACAGATGTCCATCATCATTTGCAAACAATAAATAGTGACAACACATTTAGCCTATCCAAAAAAGTGTGTTCTTACACAAAATATTAGGAGATTTTAACTAAAAACTATCCAAAGTAAACTGAGTTAGTTCACTAACCAATAACTTGTTGGGAAGCCATTGGCTTTAATAACAACCTCACAACTTCGTGGCATGCTGTTAACAAGTTTCTGCAGGTCAGCTGCAGTGATGATGTGGATCTTCAAGACTTCAAGACCTTTATTGTCATTGAACAGTTGCCTGTACAACAAAATTTGACAGCAAGGCCACAAAGATTCAAGGTGTAATTGTCAAAGTGTCAAGTAGGCTACAAAAGGGCCAAAGGAAAGACAGGAGTATATACATGGGCATAAATAATAAACAGTGACTGGGCTATGTATAGAGTCTGTGAATAGTAACATTGCACAATGAGGTAGGTAACCAGACATTAATTACAGCTTCAACCAGCTCACATTTGTTGGATGGTGATTTGGCCAGTAGACCTACTTCTGGCTTCAATCGTGCTCACATGTTCTCAATTGGGTTCAGGTCAGAACTCTCATTATACATATTAATATATAACTATATATATAACTATCTCACATTAAGTCATACACATATTATAATATATTTATTTACATGCATTAGATAACCACTGTGGAAAATCCTGAATCTTCTGAGTCACATTGCATGTTTGTGACTGTGTATTTAATGACCAATGATTGGAGGTCTGGCCTCGTCTACCGAACATGAATACTTTTCTCAGTCCTTTCTTCAGAATCAGATTTATTGGCCAAGTATACTTACACAAGGAATTTGACTTTGGCAGATGTTGACTCTCTAGTATAGTACTGTGCTACCATCGACTTCCTCCACTGATTCAATTTCAGGATGATTTTTCTTCCAGCAACTTTCCTTCAAAGTCAAAGTCCAAGTCACAGTCAGCTTTATTGTCAATTCTTTACATGCGCTAGACATACAAGGAATCGAAATTACGTTTCTTACTATCCCATGCGTAGACAAGACAGGACATTTCCTGGGATGTCAAATATGCCTGCTGTGAGCATGCTCTGCTTACCAGGTAGCCTACTTGGTTGCATGCTGCATGCAGGACTCCTTTGGATCCTGCAGATGTCACTCTAGAGCAATACACCTTCACACTCTTCAAAAGACTGAAACACATATTGAGTATACCTCTTCTGCCTCTTCTGATGTCAGAAATAGGGGGGCACTAGGGGTGCAAAGCTGTATCTTAAGGTACAATAAGTATTAATGTGAGTGTGTGTGTCTGTGTCTGTGTTTGTATGTGTGTGTTTCTGCGAGTCCGTGTAGGTGAGTGAGTAAAAGAGAGATTCCGGCGTGTGTGTGTGTGTGTGTGTGTGTGCATGTCTGTGTCTGTGTGTGTTTTTGTGGGTGTGTGAGGAAAGGAGGAAAAATGGGGGTGTTTGTGTGTGTGAAGCAGTTTTTTTTAAAGAAATTATGGTGATATTTTATTCCCCAAGTGTAGTGTCTGGATATAATCATTCCTCTGTAACTTCAGCAATGCTTGCAGCATAGGCAGTATGGATCAGATATCAGCCAAACAACTAGGCTAAAGTAATTATGCTGAAAAGTTACAATCAACAAATGGAAATAAATGAATTCAAAATAATGCAGGTAAATGTACTGGTACATTTTACACCATTACAGCCCTGCTAATACAGATGTTGATGTGCATTATGTTTTGTGTCTATCTTAATAAAATATAATGGCTACAGCCTAGATTGCCAACAACACAAACACCAGCATGCTGCCATTCAAAAGTGGATCTCCCCCAAGCGTGTTGGACTGAATGTAATTTAGTGTGCAGTTGTGCGTGGTAGCACAGGGGGATATGATGAGCTGCGGTTTTACAGCTTATACTTGGCAGACTCTGACAAGTCATAAATTACCCATGGACTTCCAGAGCAGATTTAAATAGATGGAATCCCTGGTGAAGGTGCAGAGATGGAGGTTAGGACTCACATATTCCCAGCCTCCAGCAGCCACAGCATCTGAAAGGGGAAGAGGATAGGAGGGCCTTTTCTTTTTTTATGTTTCTTATCCTGGCCCTACATAATACAATTTATCAGTGATGCTTCTCCACTGGCGTTCAGGAAGCGTAATTAATGTGCTCTTTTAGAGGGCTACACATAGGCTACTGTTGCACAGCCAGCAGGGATGTTTGCTAAGGGTTGTTTGTTGAATGAAACAACGACATGCCGTAAAGCAAAGCTGTCAATATTAATTGAAATATTACCACCAGGTAATAAAGGCCTTGATGTGATAGAACATACGTGATTTTACATTTGTTCATTGTTGCGTTGAGTTTTCAATTATGTTATAATGATATATATTTTTAAATATTTTGCGCGTTGACAAAAATGTGTACAGTAACAAATCGTCGGTTCTCACCGCCTTTGTTCTCGGTGTCTTTCAAATATGCTGCTGGCCCTTTAATACAAGACATTTCAATCTAGGCGTGTTTCCTCCTCCCATTGATTAGAAACGAGCTCAGCTCCCATCCAGTGGGGAGAATAACCGCTCCTTCGAAATCTTTTTGTCGCAATTTTGGTTTCATATTTACCTTTATTAAACCAAGAAATAACGATGATGTAAAACATTTGCGGGATAAATATGTGAAAATGGGAATTGCGCCACAAGACTCTGGACCTCTCAACTGGACATGTACAGGGCGGCGCATCGAGAAGGCATGAATGTCAACCGGTCAAGATCCACTGTTTTGATGCGAGTGCCAAGATTTACCAGCGTGCGTTTGGCAGAATAAAATAGGCACACTTGCTTTATTTATTCATACAACGCAAGTGGTGTAAAAACAACGATATTCTGGTAATGCCAGAATGGGACATTTATGAGGACTCTGGAACGGGCGCATTAAAAGGAACTTTGATTGAGAAGAAAACATGGAATTCGTTTTTAATCCAGGACCCGAAAGACCTTATGGTGTGACTCCAAAGTGCTACCGAAGACACAGTTGCGCATTTTCTGAACGATGTACATTTGCTATTTGAAAGCTCCAAATCGTAGTGCCGTGTCAGTTTTATAGCCTGCTATAGGCGCGAGTCTGTTGGTGAAGACAAGAAAAGATATTCTACAAGAGCATATATATTGTAAGGCTCCTTCCAGGGAGGCGCTTCCATTGACAATATATCTAAAATTCTGATTTGCAATGACTGTCACAAATTCAGCGTTGGCAGTCATTTGATAGTTGCTGTCAGCAAACAGTTAGCCCCTGCGATACAACACGACTTGCTTAAAAACATCTTCACAGTTTCATTATCAAAGTCTAGTTGCTATAATTTTTCAACATGTCGGCTGTAATGATTACCAGAAAGATTACCCGAAAATGGGAGAAGCTGCCGGGAAAGAACACTTTTTGCTGTGACGGCCGCGTTATGATGGCCCGACAGAAAGGCGTGTTTTACCTGACCCTCTTCCTCATCGTTGGAACCTGCTCCTTGTTCTTCGCTTTTGAGTAAGTACCAATACTGCTAATATGAGCATCGTTCATGTTTCAAGAGTTAAAGTATAAATGCAGGTACCAGGGGTAACATGCGGATTCCACACAGAGAGTGCGTGCGGATTCTATACACAAGGAATCAAAACAAACGCAGGCTCGGGCTATTTCCTTTGTGCGACCAAGGAATCCAATAGATATTGGCATCTTTAGACCGATAGGCCTACCCTGAAGATGACAAAGAGGAAAGACACAGTAAAGATATAGTAAAACACATTTGCCTTTAAAACACCATTTATTACCAATTTGTTACAACATATTTTCCTTTATTTTTTCAGTTGACATGCGTGCACTGGCATGACATCTGCTGTTGAGCGTTCACACGTGATTCTTAGTAGTGCACTTTACGTTTCTGCCTGTGTCAGAAGTGCTCTTGGTAAAGCATGTGAAACCCACTGTTTCGTTTTGTTCCTGATTAAAGGTGTTCCTGTTTATCTTCGTGTATTTGACAGTTCACCCACGTGCCATGTCTAATCAATCTCGGTATCGACAGCGTGATGTATGATCCTGACCTGTGTGTATCAGGCTAAAGTGATACGATAGGAAATTGATGACTGATGTCACCGCTGACCCAGCCCTTGCATGGGCCTGTGGTGTGACCTGATGGACATCCTATTGAAAGATCTGATTTGTTAAAACGTCTCTCTGCCCACACAGACTTTACTATTGGAATTATTGAAATTCCAGATAAATGGAGGGTTAAAAGCAAATGTTAATATTGGACATGTTAAGGCCTGACATCCTAAAGAGAATTGATCATTGGCTTTTGTTTAAGACCATAATGCATCACATTTTCATATGTTGGGATGGTTTGTTTTTATTTGTTGAGTCTATCATGTAAGAATAAAAATAATCTAAACTTTAAATTAGTCATTTCTATGGGGCCTGCCTGTTAGTAGTGCATCTCAAAATGATTCAGCATCATTCAGATGAAATCTCAGGATGACTTCACATCGCCTTGTCTGGTTTTCATTTCGACCATTTCGTTTTTTGACTCTTTGTGTCCTAACAATCTGTAATTTGCTAAATGTCTTTCAAAGCAACAACCGTTTTTTATCTCAAAGATAAGTGTTATAAAAGCAGATTGCCAGTAGGCCTGACCCAGCAGAAGCTGATGATAAGAGGGATGTTTGTTGGCAATATTCCTATTACATCTGTCCATAAGCAAATCTCATTGGAATGAGCTCTTAACATAGTCTATGTAATTTAAACATTAGCAGAGCCTTTAAAAAAAATAAATCTTACATTTACCACCGACCCCCACCCCACCCAGTAGCATAGTGATTGTGTGTT
>CM050202.1:12626273-12628773 GCA_027475355.1 Coilia nasus | reverse complement strand
GACAGTGTTGTTCCAGTGTCATTTATTTCGTTGTCTTTCGTTGCACTCACTGTTTCTCAGGGGCTGGCTGACTCATTGCCACCTCAGGTTGGTCTTTGGTTGCACATACAGCATTGATTTTTTTTGGGGTGGAGAAATGCAATTTCCTGTCGTCCTTTAGCCATAATCACATCACCGTAGTTACTTTGATTCAAATTTTCCGTTCCGTTTCCTTAATGTAATCCTACAGCAAAAAATGCCTGACGTTGGTGAATAGTGTGTGTGTGTGTGTGTGTTCGGCATGGGCTCTTAAATTGGCTCCTGTACCTTCCATATATTTTTTTAACATTCTGAAACGAGGGACCGCAAGAGCACGATGCATAGCGCTCGTTTACATGCCCAACTCGGCCACTCTGCAAGCACAGAAACATATAAATTCTATTAGGATCCCATTATCTGCCTGTGCAGTCCCGGCAATGAACTCGTGGGTGTTTTGCAAGTTGCTGTAGTGAGTCGTGGATTGGGCTCATTATTTCAATCTTCCCGACTACTCTCTCTCTCTCTCTCTCTCGCTCTCCCGCTGGGAGAAGGGGTGGTGGTGGGGAGGGGGGCATCTTGTTCAGCAGTAAGTCAGCCTGTTCCACGGCTTTATTTATTTTTTCTTTTTCTCTTCCCTCATGTCGTGATTTAGTGTGGAGGCTTTTGACAAGCTCCTTTGTAGTAGTTGTGAAGGCGCCGTTGTTAAGGCTGGGGGTCCCAGTGTGGCTGTGGCTTTTACTAGATCATCATCTCCACTGCTGCCGTCGGAACATTATTTGCCCCTCAGAGAGAATCTTTGGGGGTAAACGATAAAGGAGAGCAGGTAAAAAACAATGGTCATGTTCTCTGAGCATGCTAAACATTCATCATCATCATCATCATCATCATCATAGTCGTCGTTACTGCTCTGCCCAGGAAACGACTCCCGGGTGGGATGCTGAAGCAGGTCGACCGTCGGAGGGAACCGTACAAGTGGGTGGCGGTGGTGGCAGAACAGAATGCCTAAGTAGTGGCACTACATAATTAATCTGTTTTGTGAATCACTCGGCTCCTAAAGAGATGCGTTCAGAATTAAGTATTCATCAGGATGGTGCGGGGAGAGACTCGCACAGGGAAGACAAACGTCAACGCTCATTTAGTGCCACTTTCCTGACTGTTGATGGCTGAGGCCTAGAATTTAAAGACTTTAGCCTGTGGAGAGCACACACTCATGATTCTTCTTAGTAAGGAGACTGGCAGCTTATTCCGAGCATTTCAGGGTGGATGTCCTCTGGAGGGATGTTTGTACATTTCACACACTGCTCTTGGTTCAAGTCTGTATAACTCTGGGAATGTAACTGGATTAGTTTGAATTGTACCGACAGGGGCAATAAAACATGATTTTTATTGAACATAAGCACTCTTCAGATTGTTCTTTTTGGTGAATTAATAGACTTGCTCTTTTTGTTTTTTTATATGGTTGCTCAGAAATCATTTATAATGCTGTCAGGCTATTTTTGGAAGGGACTCACACACCTGCAACAAAGAGAGAGAAAAAAAACTGAGCTTTGCCCAGCGCAGCTGTTGTCAGAAAGTCACTGGTCTGTACGTGCTGTGTCCAGAATGTGTTGCCCTGTAATTTTTTCTGTCTTTTATCTTCTGTGTTTGGTTACGCAATCATAAAAGACTCGTACAGGCTAGAAAAGGGGGCAGGAAGTTCCAGTGTCATGTATGTTCAGTGTGATAACAAGTGAACTCCTTTTCCCGAACCTGAAAAGCATATCATGAAATGTGTCGTTGTGCAAGGTCTGTTATCAGTCATTTGCCCATGCAAATCTCCCGCCTACGTGCTATCCATAGCTCTCCAAGTTCATGACAATGGAAGGATTACATCAGATACATTCACATAGCAAAAGGAACACTTCTCCATACTTTGTGTTATTGCTGATTATCTCCCTTAACAATGGAATTCTCTTTTCTGATTGGCTGATGAGCTGGGAGTTAAACTGTTATAAATGGATACCTTTAAAGTGTATCTCAAAAATGTAATCACCATTCCATATCAGTGCTTATGAATGGTAACAATGACAACTCTAGTAGCCAAATTAACAGTTAAATGACTACTCCACGTTCTGCTTTTTTAAACGGATGCCATAGTAACAAATCAACCATTTATTTCGGTAATTCATGCATATAAAGTTATATCATAAATACAAGTGGGATATAAAAGGGATAATATGCTTTAAACATGTACTTCCATCGTGTTTTCATTCATTTTGCGGTGGTCTAGTATTAATGAATGCCCTGTGAGCCGGTTTTGGTGAAAAAAATGCTTTAGTGCTTCTGTTTGAGGCTGTTCTAGTTTGGTGGAGGAGATGGAGCAGGGAGAATGACAGGTGACAGGTTGGCTATGCTAGTCACAGGCTACAATCATTCGGTCATAGCGAACCAAATAGAAGATCTAAACATTCTACACAAACACACATACCTACCTATACTTTGC
>CM050202.1:12616273-12621273 GCA_027475355.1 Coilia nasus | reverse complement strand
GTCTCTTGGCCAGGCTGTAGCTGGCTCTTTCCTCCTGGCTTGTTTAAGTGACCATCTTCCTGAAAGACACTTTCTTCAACTGAATTGAATTGAATTGAATTGAATTGAATTGAATTGACTAGACTTTATTGTCATTTCCAGCATAAAAAGTGCATTTGTGTGCTCAGTAATAAACACATATAGCACAGACCCAATCTACTTAAGTCCATTGGAACACATCATCTACACACATATATACACCCCCTACCTTAGTATCCACACACACATACACACAGATGAGAATGAGAAATGAAAAGGCAGTTGCTTGTCATTGTTGACTGAAGGCTTTTAGTGGTGTGTGTACGGTGTAGTAGACCTGTATGATATGTAAGGGATAACGGCCAACGAAGTGACTTGTTCTGTGGAAATAATGGCGAGGTGGAGGCAAAGATATTCTCTCGTCGATTCATTATTCCCAAGGCCATTATCCTGCTTACCTCCCTTTTGCATGTAGGAAAGATTTTAATCTACAGTTTCATTTATCTATTTAAGATAACACTGTTGATTTGGCACCTTATAGTAGGGCTGGGCGATATATCGATATTATCGTAATATCGATATATTTTTAAAGAAGATATGTATTTGAACACTATATCGCCATATCGATATATTTTCGATTATCGATATATTTTTAAAGAAGATATGTATTTGACACTATATCGCCATATCGATATATTTTCGATGATACAATACCACTTTATCAAAACCACTTATCCTAATGTGTTCACACTGTTCAGACAGCCGGAGCTTTCTCGGATCACTCAGCTGTACCCCTGTGTATGTTACTGTTTACTTTTTCATTTGCACAGCTCTTTTAGAGCAGTCTTAACTTAACATGAAACACTTTGCTCATCCTGTTTTTGAAATATCGATATGTATCGTATATCGCCAGTCAGCCCAGAAATATCGTGATATTAGTTTAGGTCCATATCGCCCAGCCCTACCTTATAGCATCCTTTACGAAAAAGTAGAACGTGGACCATCTTATGAGACCTGCGTGAAAGGTAGCCTGTTCCTAGAAAGTTAATGCCCGCCTCATCAGCCAATCAGAAAAGAGAATTCCATTGGCAAGGCAGATAAATCACAATATGGCAAAATACAACACTGTGATACACATTAGGCTTGTTCCGATCCAATATCGGTATCGGATCGGCCGCCGATATTGGCAAAAAAATGCGTATCGGTATCGGCGCGGCGGCACGGGAAAAAATCCGATCCGTAAAAAAAAAAGTCCGGTCCGGGTCCGGTCCAGCGCTCAAATAATCCATTCCAGTTTTTTGCTGTGGTTTCGCTAAAATCCGGTCCGCACCAGCATTAGCGTCTCCCAGTTTGTAGATAGAGATGGAGCAAAACGTGTGGAGGAGATTGGGGAGTAGAGGGCATTTTTGTTTTTAAATAGTTAACGATATTATTTGCACTGGTTTTTAAAGCCTTGGTTTACACCTGCTCAAGAGCAGAGTACTGATGCTGAGTTAATAGACTATTTTACACAGAGGTTATTTGTGTGTTTTGCTTTTTTTGAGTTAATAGACTATTTTACACTCAGGTTATTTGTGTGTTTTTCTTTCTTTTGTGTGTTTTTCTTTCTTTTCTTTTTCCATACAGTTTACAGTCTGATTTGCACTTTTACTGACCACTGATGCCATCCCTGTTTGTTATTTTTAATGTTGTCTATTTTCTGTTTATCCCTGAATAAACAGGTCAGTTTCTTGTTACCAACCATTGTGTATTCAAACTCACTTAAGTCAGCTGGCTAGTTGTTATCAAGAGTACTAAAACCCTTTTCAATATGAGTCTAATAACTAAGTAAGAAGGCTAAATAACTTTAATACATGCTCGGTTGGATAGGCCGGTATCGGTATCGGCCACCAGTATCGGTATCGGCTCGGAAGTGCAAATACAATATCGGTATCGGATCGGAAGTGCAAAAAGCTGGATCGGGACATCCCTAATACACATATCACAAAACATTAGTTAACAACAATAACTGGTACGTTTGTATAAACTATGCGTTCATGCGCCACATATTAAAAGCTTCTTGCCTAATCAGATGGACCACTACAGCATTTGAAGGCCTCTTCTATAGGGCTCAAGTGGTAAAGCCAAAGCTGAAAGTTGGTGAAACTGTATATTTATGCATTTTTTTTATTTATGGCAACCCATATAATCATCACAATATTCAGCAATGTTATCGCATATTGCACATTTTCCTAATATCATGCAGCCCTAGGGTGCATTTTTTAATCAGCTCTTTATGTCTGAAATGAAAGGAACACTTTGAATACAGTTTTTGAGTCCCCCAGCACACATTTTGAAAGTCCGTAAACATCCCAATAGAAAAGTCATCTGACTTCATTCTCCCAGCAGAACAACGCCACGGGGCAGTTGATTTACGCAGCAGATTTACGACTTGCTCTGAGTTAACATTGCTCAGGTAAGGCACTAAGACCCCCTGTCTCTTCCTTACAGGTGTCCTTACCTGGCCGTGCACCTCTCCCCCGCCATCCCCGTCTTTGCCATTGTCCTCTTCCTCTTCGTCATGGCCATGCTGCTGAGGACGAGCTTCAGCGACCCGGGGGTCTTACCGCGAGCGCTCCCAGAGGAGGCCACCTTCATCGAGATGGAGATCGGTGAGTTACCTCCTCCAGCACCAAACTTCACCTCCCGCCTGCCGCCTGCTTTTCTGTGGCCTATGTTATGTTGTGGGATTATGAGGTGGGAACATTTAGGGGGGCTGTGTATCAAACTAGCATAAGGATCGCTCTTGACATTTTAATATAAGGATGGATGGGCTTAGGTTCCTAAAATCTACCTCTCTCCACCATTACAACACAACCTCAGTCTAGCACTTTAATAGGCAAATTTAACCTACAGCCTTTTTTTACACACCTTAAATCTCACAGGGAGTTTATGTGCACATATCAACAGACTGTGCAAATATAGATACTTAGTTTGCATTTCTAAACAGTGTTGTGATTGCTCAGAACTATTGGAAGCATCTGAGCCTGGTTGATTTGTTTTGGTATATTTGCTGTGTTTGTGCATGTCCAAATAACTCCAAGTGGGTAACATACCTGTTTTGGAACAATGAGTCCCCAACCTTTCTACTGCTTCATGAACCTAGCATCCTGCTCAGTCGGGTAACCCCATTTGTCACCATTTCAACATCTGAAGGAAATGTCTGAAGAGATCCTGGCTAGATAACTCACTAAACAGACTATTAGCTTCTGTTAGCTTGTTTGTGTCCTCCTTTTGTGAGTTGCTTTGGATAAAAGTATCTGCTAAGTGCAATGTAATGTAATGTAAACACAGAGCTGAAACTCACTAGACCCAGCCTGAACTTAAAAAAAATGTGTATAACTCAGAAAATGAGAACAAGGGTCAAGCCAAGTCTGTTTAAGCAGGATTATACTTAAACCTAGTGGGGTGTACAGTAATCAGTGTTCACATGTTTACAGGTGGAATCTGGAACCAGGATATTGTCCATGGTGAACTCTGGCCACCTTTCAAATCAACAACAAACGCATTTATATGCCATGATTGTCAAAGCCAGATGGCGGGGATCATCGTGAAATCTCTCTGTGATGATTGAGTTATGTCTGTGTGTGTGGCCTTGCGCTGATTAAGGCTGGTTATTCAGCTTTCACTGCCGGGAGCGCTCTTAAGGAGCCAAACTTACTGCCCAAAGCAGGACTGGACTGTTTGAATCACCTTTACTGTGACGATTCAGTAAAACAAGTTATAAAGTCAAATAGAAAAGTTTGAGATGTCTTTTTTCAAGACATCTTCGTTTCAAAATGACTTGATACGTCTCCTTTTTTAACCAAATGAAATGGAAGAAAAACTGCAGATATCATCTTTGTTTTAGATGTATGTGTGCATTGGGATTATGTTTTGCAGTTATATGCAGTATAATATTTCATTGCTTTTCTCAGCATAGCGCAGTGTGATTTGTACTAAAGAGACAAGCTTGGCACAGAACTGGAGGGCAAAAATGTCTCAGTTCTCTGTCTGGGCCGGGAAGCAGAGAAGCTCTTTTAATTTCCTAGTTGTTATGATTTCTCAAACTTTGCTCAAGTTTTCTGAAGTTGTACAAAGACTACTGCTCCTGAAAACATCACAACCATGGCTGTTATTGCCATCCAAAGATGGCCAAAGTTATCCAAAGATAGACTTAGCTCTGTCAACACTATTTCATGGCAGATTCTGTCTTTTGTTATGATGACAAGAATGGGCATGGATAAAACAATATTCGTAATATCATATTATCATTAACATTTTCATACAGCTCTATTAGGACATCAGTTATGTTTACCGATTAAAGTTAAGTATTACCAATTAGATTTTATAACATAATGAATGGGAAATAGATGTGTTTGTGTAGTACACTGTAAAACAGAACAGAGAAGAATTACCAGGAATTTAGAAATAGCACCTAAGAAGAATTTCTGAAATTACCAGTGAGACCAGTGCAGAACATGAATCAGTACAGATGCTTACTCTTTATTTTGAGCCTTTATGGTAGTTTCCATGGTTCATGATCAATGATGTATAAATTCGGTCTGTACGTTCTGTCTGTTATTCCTCTTTCTAATGTCTTGATATTAGTAATGATTCAGATCTAAGTTAATTAGATCAACTACAATAATGGAAATGGTCACAAGGAATCAGTCAGTAATATTTCCACTGGACGTTACTGGATCAGTGACTGTTGTAAATAGCCAGCACAGAGATGTATAGCACTGGACAAGCACGTGAGTCCATCTAGTAAGAATGCATATGAATATGTGTAACAAACAACGGACTTCATCAGTGGATCATAACGTTCCCTTTTCAGCCATTTTTGTGTTAAGTGAAGATTCTGAAAAAAACACAACAAAGTAAACACGCCAATGAAATGAAGACACAGGTGAAGAGTCTTAAGTTACATTCTTTATAGTGTTACTAAGCAATTTGCTCCA
>CM050202.1:12568773-12611273 GCA_027475355.1 Coilia nasus | reverse complement strand
TGGTGTGTGTGTGTGTTGTTGTGTGGGTTTCTGTGTGTGTGTGTGTGTGTTGACTATCCTTTTTTTTTACACCAACACACAATCATTTTATCTCAAATAGGTAACATGAAATAAGAAGTCACAAGACGAGTGCTAAGTGCAGTTTTAATTTGCATGGTTGTCTGTCAGCAGAGATGAGCTGAAAGGAGTTAATTATTAGCACTTTAGGACCTCTAACTAATCTCAATGATGTAGACCTTTGGCTTTAAATGGCTTAGTGTGTTTGCTTTCATGGAGCAGCGTAGCACAGAGCTTACAGCTCAAGGTAGGCCCTGTATTATCCCATTGCTCTTTATGTACACAAGCATGTAATTGGATTTTTCTCCATAATAACTGTAATTCAGTCAGGGACGACTCAAATATGACCATAGCGATGACACACACGGGCATACACAAACGCGCGCACACACACTTGCATCCATTCCACATACACACGCTCACACTCACACACACACAAACACACACACTTACTTCTAAACACACACCCACACACACACACACACACACACACACACAGGAGCACACATACACATGCTCACACTCACACACACACAAACACACATACACACTTACTTCTAAACACACGCACACATACACATACATAGGTGCGTTCATGACACACACGTACACGCACACACACACACACACATACACAAACACCATGAGTGGTTTGAGGAGATTAGAGAGCACAGAGGCACCCAGTATTAGCCTGTCTGCCCAGCCACCGCAAGCACAAAGCCTTCTGTCAGAGTCCTGTGCACCTGCTACAGTCTGTCTTTAACAGACACACACACACACACACACACACACACACACACACACACACACACACACGCACACACACACACACACACACACACACACTCTCTCTCTCTCTCTCTCTCTCTTTCACACATACACAAACACACACATACACACTCTCACTCACTCACTCACACACTCACTCACACACACACAAACACACACTCATTTACACACAGATACAGACACACACACACACACACACACACACACACACACACACACACACACACACACACACACACACACACAGACACACACACACACACACACACACACAAACACACAGGTAGACATTTACACAGAGTCAGACACTTGCACAGAAGCAAATGCACAGACAGGCACACACAGACAATGCACAGTACGCTCTGATGCTTTGTCATGAGCAAATGTCTCCGATCTATCCTGTCTGTCATCAGATGAAAACATGCAGCTTTGAAACAGGAGCTCTCCAGTCAGAGCGAGCACACACTTGCATGCACGCAGACACAGACGCACACACACACAGACACACACACACACACATACACACACACACACACACACGTACACACACTCGATTTGTTCCAATCACTCACTTCACTGTTCCTTTTCCCTTCACTAGTGGACTTGTGTGGGTGGATTGAACTTTGAGCCTTATGTTTCTCCTGTTTGCCAGCAGCCCTCAGAGCTGTCTGCCACAGACTGAGATGCAAAGGGAGCGGTTTCCCTTAGATACTACATTACCCACAAGCCCCAGGGCTTGCCAGGTTGTTGGAGACACAGTTCAACAAGCAACAAGTCACATTCACTATTGTTTTTCAATTTGTATTTAGAGATATTTTATTTCTCCATATTTTACAACTATTGAAACAGGATTGTAGCCTTCTTTTAAAACTCCACATTACAACTACATTACATTTGTGTCATGTCTAAGGTGAAATATTCTGCCTTTAATGTGGGGAATAATTTAAATGTTTGGACTGGTATGAACGACCAAGTGAACTAAAATCCAACTGTTGACCTGTCTCATAGTCTTCCTTCTGGAAAGTTCTTGCTTTGGTCCTGCATTAACATGTCCGTTGCTTCTCTCTCTCTCTATCTCTCTCTGTCTCTCTCTCTCTGTCTATCCTAGACCGCTTTGACCACCACTGTCCCTGGGTGGGGAACTGTGTGGGGAAGAGGAACTACCGCTACTTCTACCTGTTTACGCTCTCTCTCTCCCTCCTGACCATCTATATCTTCGCCTTCGACATCGTCCACGTGGTGTTGCGTAAGTACCAGCAAATGGCGGAGGTGTTTGTGCTGAATTTGTGATGCCCAGTGTTTCTCTATGCTTCTTTAGTGGTCTTGATAAGAGAACTGTACACACTGTACGTAATGTTTACATAGACACATGGTCATGACAAAATGGCACAATTAGTTTCAAAACCTTGTATTCTAGACAAGGTTTCTTCATTTTGTGTGTGTATGTGCTTGTGTGTTTTTGTATATCTGTGTGTCAGGGTGGGTCGATGTGTGGATTTATTTGTGTGTGTGTGTGTGTGTGTGTGTGTGTGTGTGTGTGTCTGTCTGTGTATGTGTATGTTTGTTTTTGTGACTTCCCTATCATGTGCACAGTAGAGGGTGTTCCTCTACACATTTTGTCTGTTGCTCTGAAGTGTGTAAACAGCAGCTTGTCGTGCTCCATATCCATGGCAATATCCCCCCTGCCCCTCTCCCCTTCCCCCTCCTCCTTTTTTAGGCTCCGTGGACTCCGGCTTCGTGAGCACACTGAAGGAGACCCCCGGAACATATCCTTTCAAACCGAACATGACAGGAAAGCAAGCTGACGCCTGCAGACACCAAACCAGCCGAGAAATTAAAAATGTTTGACATCGGACCTGACACACTTTTTTACCTTTCGCTTTGCCGGAAGGCATGTTTGACGCGCTCCAAATGTAAGCTGTAGCAGGGAAGCAGGAGGAAACACTTTGTTTTTGTTTTGAATTCTAAAAACGTCGCTCATGTTTGATAAAAGCTAGTCTACGTTAATCAATCGTTGATTTTAATCCTTGCTAGTTGGGTTTCCATTTGGTGTATTCACAACTGTTATGTGTACTCATAGTAATTAAAGTCATTTCAAGTTTTTTTACAGGAGTATTTCTTCTTCGAATAACTTAAAGGCACAGTAACAAGTTGGATGTAAACCGGGTTACTGTTCCGTGTAAGAGTAGTTTTCCAGTGGGCGATGTATACAGATGACTGTATAATGGGCGATGACTCAGAACCTACAATCCAGTACCAGATATTCCAAATCACCTGGTTATACCTGTGCACATAATACAGGTCATTTCAATAATTAGCTTTTCTACCTGTTTGAACAGGTGTGCTAATTAGAATCAGCTGATTTTAAGAGTGGCTGGAACAAATTTGTGGTACTGCATTGTAACTTCTGAAGTTAGGTTGACCACCACTAATACAGCGATGTATTGTTCATGTATGCATAGAATAACAGAACTCTGCCGCTTGCAGTAGGGTAAAATTTCCATTTGAAACACTGCCATTACACTTACGTGATCTATGAGTCGTATACATTACATCACATGTTCCCAGGAGTCACATGTAATCTTACTAAACATTTCAAGTTGTTACAAAAAACAGCTTGAGAATACAAATGGCATAAATTGAAAGAGAACAACTTCACTTGACTCTAGACTTTATGTTATTGACATGTAGGATGTATATTGTGCCTTAAAACAACCATTAGCTGACAACCATTAGCTGAAAGCCTCCTTCAAGGCTAATGCTTGTGCACTATGAAGTGGTGAAGGCAGATGTCTGAGTTGTTGTTATTGTGTAGTTGTTATTGCCTTGACTCTAGCATCACTGTGCTGGAGGTGGTGGTGTGTTTCTTCACCCTCTGGTCTGTGGTGGGGCTGACCGGCTTCCATACCTACCTGATCTCCCTCAACCAAACCACCAATGAGGATGTAAGTACTAGCTGCTAGGTGGTCTTCCTAGTTTTTTTCCTTGCTGTCTCTCTATCTCTATCTCTGTCTTTCTCTCTGCTTCTCTGTCTTTCTCTTTGTCTTTCTCTCTGTCTTTCTCTCTGTCTGTCACTCTCTCTCTCTCTCTCTCTCTCTCTCTCTCTCTCTCTCTCTCTCTGTTGGTGTCTTCCTTTTTCAGTCAGTTCTATGTATGTGTGTTAGCATGCAGTCCAGGCTAACTTCATAGCCACAGAATTCTTTCTGAAGTGAAAAAACCCCTGAATATTTTCTTGGGCACCTGTACAGTCAGTATGAAGTGGTGTGTGTGGCGTAATGAGCAGGTGTTGACATGCGAAGCATGGCCTTCTTGTCTTCCTCTCTCTTTCTCACTTCTTTCAGGATTTAGCCAGAGCGTGATATGAGCATGACTGGCAAGATTTAGAAGTAGACAGTAATCAAAGGTGCCAGAGGACATTTTGACTTAATGATTTATTTATAAGTTATTTTTTTCGTTTAGTCTTGTATTTGTCCTTGGGCTGGCGGCTCCCCTCTGTCCAGGAAAGGGCTGGCTGGTCACATTGTCACAGCTGTGGGCCGAAGGGGGCACATAGCCAGAGCGGCGTTGGTGTGTCTCGACCCAGTCATGCTCTTATTAGACACATCACCGCCCTTCAGGGCTGGCTCAGCTGCCGAGTTCAAAGACTCACATGACGGAGACACACACACACACACACAGGCGCGCGCACACACACACACACACACACACACACACACACACACACACACGCGTATGCACATACTGTATGCATGCACACACACACACATACACATGCACATATGCACACACACACACACACACACACACACACACACACACACACACACACACACACACACACACACACACACACACACACACACATGCATGCGCACACACACACAGGGGTGCAAATCCCGGGGAGGACGGTGGGACATGTCCCCCCCCCAATTTCTGAAAAACATGGAAGTCCCCCCCCCACCCCCCAATCCTGACATCGAATCTGCACCCATGCTCACACACACATACAGTATGCATGCACAAACATAAATTCTCAAACACACACACATATATGCATATCCAGTACACACAAAAATATATGCATATAAGCACACAGAAACACACACAGACACACACACACACACACACACACACACACGCACACACACACACACGCACACACACACACGCACACAGACACACAGTGGTATAATAAGAAATGACAGTGGTTATGGATGGGAAGACTATTTCCATTAAGCTTTGCATACTGCATTTACTGGTGCGGGTGCTCCACTGAAATGGTCTCTGCATCGAAATAAAACTAAATCTCTCAGTGTTGAAGAAGGTAAAATGCACTGGAGCTCAAACGAACTCCCAAATTGGCCATCTGTTTTGGATTAGCCGCCGTAGGCATCAATTAATGCCCTCCTGCAATGGGAAAAAATGCCTTGAAAGCTTTGCTCAAATAGTCAGTCAGTTTCCCATCTGCATAGCGTCTGTATTATCTGTAATACAGATAATACAGATAATATAGATAGATAGATACAGATAATATATAACTTCCCGAGGATGTTTGTCCGTCCAAGAAACGAGTCCCTCATGTCGATGTATTACGGTGTTTCGCTCTCCCAAATGTCTGGGCCAAATGTGTGTTTATTACGTGGAGGCAGTCTGCCTTGATGAATTCTTCCATCTGCTGATTCAAATGCTAGACGTTACCGCTGAGAGGGACAGTCTTGACCAGTTCACTGTGTGTGTGTGTGTGTGTGTGCTTAAGGGAGAAAAGGTGCCTTAAGCCTGCTTCTCTTTTTTAGTAGGTCAAGTGCTACCCCTGAGCAATGCCGTCTGACAGAGAAAAGAGTGCTTTTAAATAAGACATAAGTGCTGGAGAAGTTCTTTGGTCAAAGTGAAAAACTACCAGCAGAGAGAGAAAAGAGGAGGAGAGGAAGTAAGAAGGGAAGGTGGGGAAGAAGAAACGGACAGAGAGAGAGAGAGCAAGGAGAGATGGAAAAAGAGAGAGAAGGATACATGGAGAAATGGAAACAGATGAAAAGAGAGAGAGGAGATATGAAAAGAGAGGAAAGGAGAGGTGGAAGGAAAGAGATAAGAAGAGTTAAAAGATAAAGGCAGCTATGGCCTAGAGGTTAGGGAGTTGGTCTTGCAATCGGAAGGTTGCTGGTTCGAATCCCACCCTACCCATGGTTGAGATGCCCTTGAGTAAGGCATCTAACCCCGCCCTGCTCCAGGGACTGTAACTAACTAAATATCTGTAAGTCGCTCTGGATAGGAGTGTCAGCTAAGTGTAATGTAATAATAACAATAGTAGAGGGAAGGAGAGATGGAGAGAGGGAATGAAAGAAAGCATGGAGAGGTATAAAGGTTGGTGCTGAGGGTAAAGGGCTGTTCACACCTAGAAGGATAACTATAAAGATAATTCTAACTACAAATTTGTAAAAAATCGTTTTTAACTTGGTGCTGTTCACGTATCAACTATAACGACAACGACAGGCTGAACGATATCATTGGGATCACTTTCAGAGCGATTTTATGAACTATAAAAGCACTGTCAGCCATTCAGAATTCATAAGAAATCACAGGACGTCATATTCTATTACATATTTAAATCACGACCAGAATGTTGTCGTTAAAATGTCGTCCTTCAGTGTGGACGCCCATATCATTGTAGTTATAGTTGTCGTTATAAATAAAGTTCTTGATGATGTGAACGGACCTTAAAGCTGCCAAAATCCCGGGCAGATTTCATCTCTGTCCCACTTTCAGGGCTTGCTAACACAAGACTGTTTTGGCTTTGCCCAGATCAAAGGCTCGTGGTCAGGGAAGAACAGGGTGCAGAACCCATACAGTCACAAGAACATCATGAAGAACTGCTGTGAGGTGCTGTGTGGCCCTCCCTACCCCAGGTAAGGACCATTCAACCATCACCTTCAGCTCCTTTTTCCACATTTCCATATGGTCTTTTCTAGACCTTCTCTCTCTCTCTCTCTCTCTCTCTCTCTCTCTCTCTCTCTCTCTCTCTCTCTCTCTCTCTCTCTCTCTCTCTCTCAAATTTAATTCAATTTCATTCAATTCAATTCAGTAGGCCATATTGGCATGACCATTTAAATAGTGTTGTCAAAGCACACGTACTGTAGTATACAAGCATATACAGTAATAGAAGACATCAAAACATGAAGGTGATCATTATGTGATTTAAACATAAATGGACTAATACACACATGCACTTATGAAGGTCCATGTATGGTAAGAGCTCTATCTCAATTTTTGTCATGTATATCTTATGATTTCTCCTTGCCTTGTGTGTGTTATTCTGTCTTTATACCCCATTCTTCTTTTCTGTGGCTGCTGGCTGTGCAGGCATAGTGGAGTTATATCTGATAGAGAATGGCTCATTAGAGTGGTTGGTTTGTGCCCTATGTTTGTAGCGTGCTGGACAGGAGAGGGTTTGTACCAGAGGACTCGGCTCCCTCCAACGCTCCCGCCGCCTCCACTGCTGTAAACAAGAGCAACAACCCTGTGCCACAGACCACAGTAAGCCAACTGGCACAGACACACACACGCCCACACACACATGCAAACACACGCTCTCTCTCTCTCTCTCTCTCACACACACACACACACACACACACACACACACACACACACACACACACACACGTGTGAAAACACACACACACATGCGCAAGCACATATACACATACACAGACAGACACACACACACGTGTGAAAACACACACACACACACACACTTGTCCTTTATGCACAACACATGCACAAATGGCAAACACACTCTCAAATATTAATTTATGAATTCTCTGTGTTATCTCTTTGTCTCCATCTCTTGTCTCTTTCTGTGCTGAAAGCAAGAGCTCCTGTGTGCCTGGCACAGAGGCCACTGCAGGCTGCCAGAGCAAACGGATGTAGTACAGGGAGCATGTACCCAATCAAAGGCCAAAATCAATTACAGGAGGGTGGGGGCTGGGGGCTGGGATATGAGAGAGAGAGACAGAGAAAGAGGCAGAGAGAGAGAGAGAGAAAGAGAGAGAGAGATGGAGAAAGAGACAGGGGAGGCAGAGAGAGAGACAGACAAAGAGAACGAGAGAGAGGGGGCAGAGAGAGGGAGGGAGAGAGAGTGAGAGAGAGATAGAGACAGAGAGAGTGAGAGAGCGAGAGAGAGAGAGAGGCAGAGTGGGGGTCAGAGCGATGAGAGAGAGAGAGATGATTAGAGGTTAAACAGCAGACATTGTATTGGATCCATGCTCTTTCCTTGATAATGTGTAATGCCCTTGATACACTTGGATATTGCAGTGTCAATCACTACGGGCACATGGTAGGATCGGATTGGATTGGTATTGGATTGGGTGTTGCTACCCAACGGGTGGTCTGTCCCAAATCCCTGTGCACATGAGAGTTCGTGCAAGTGGATAATAGTCAGAGATCTGGCCATTTCCGCTACGCTAGATGGCGCTGTATTCCTTTCAACAAGTGGTGTTAGAACTACTTCAGGTTGACGGCTGCTAAAAAGAAAATAAACAAACTATCTGGCGGCATACAAAACAAAGATAGCGCTCGAGGAGGTTGACAGAGCGCATTTGCATGCATGTTGTGCATTCTCCTTTGTTTGGAAGTCCGTATGAAAGAACAAACAGCGTTTTTGGTTTCCTTGATACGACATGAACTGTGCCGTCGGCGTTTGATATTACAAGCAATTGAGGACAACCAGACTTGTTGAGAGCAGGCGCTAGAAAGCCTCGACGTTCAGTATGGATGAAAATCAGGGACAGAAGCTTCTGGGATCGAGTGGTCTTACATGCGCAGTATGCGAATCCAAACCAATACCGTGCACAAGGCGGCACCAAGCGGATTAACATCGGCTTAAGCCAGGGGTTGCAATCGGATTCGCGAAACCAATCCCTATACGATCTTTAGCCTGTGCACATAAATTCGATACGATCCTAAACCATTTCCAATCGGATTCAAATCGTCCATGTGCACGCAGAAAATTTTCATCAATGCCATTTTTAGAAAATGAGAATTTATTGTGGTTTAAACTGATATAAAATTCAGGACACATGCAGTATTATTTGGGAACCTTTTGACTTTTTGTTTTTCCCTTTTTTATCTTTCTTACATTCTGCAGAAGTCAAGCGTTGGTATTTTCACTTGGTTGCCTTGGCTTGTTGCACAAACAAATATGGAATGCATTAGGGGCATAATTCATATAGGCAAAAGGTCTGATGGTATGGATCACTGAATGCATATTTTTGAGACCTCTTCAGGCTGACATCAAGTGATGAAACAAAAAACCTGCTTGCTGAAAAAACAAACAAACAGTCGAGCAAAGTAAATATAGAATGTTCTGGAAATATTCGCCAAGGAGCTCAGGTTTATGTGTCTCCTATTGTTTGTGCATAATTTATGTCTTTGCAGCATATGCAGCCGAAGTGTTCTTGGCTGTCTGTTGTGTTGGCTACTATTTGTCTGGGCTCCGGTCTTCTCTTTTTGTAATTTTATTTTTTAATTTTTTAATTTGGACAAACTGTGGCCCATAGCTCATATGGTCCAAAGTACAGAGGGTAGGAAGGTCAGACAATAAAAGTAACAAATTAGTTGCATATAAAACAGCCTTTTTCCATCTCAACACCATCTCCAAACTCCACCCCTCACTTAACTTTACTACTGCTGAGGCCCTCATTCATGCCTTTATAACCTCCAGACTTTATTACTGTAATGCCCTTCTGTTTGGTGTCCCAGCAAAGACATTAAACAGACCTCGACATATCCAAAATTCTGCAGCAAGATTTGTCAGCCGTATGAGATCATGGCAACATATCAATCCTTCTGCTCATTTGCCAAGCCCCAGTCTCACCATAATCTTTTTTAGGAGATTTGTTCCATGTTTGTCTGATGTCAATATTTCTCACTATAGTGTCTTTTAACAAGCATCCTGTGTCCTTACATCTCTATGTTTTTATCTCTATATTTTTATAGTCTGACTATTTTAGGTCTTGTTTTACTATACAGTGTCCTTCGCTAACTTGAAAGGCGCTTCAAATAAAATGTATTATAATTATTATTATTAGAACACAATAGCACAAAATATAACATAAAGTGAAATATACAGAGCCTCTGTATGTAATCTGTTGTTAAACATTTCTATTATTTTATATTTGCAGAAAACCACAGCACCATTGCTCCCTAACGAACACACTCCAGATGATGCAAAGCCCGTCGTCCCTTTGACCGAGAAGAGCCCCACACCCAAAGAGGCGAGACCTCCTTCCCCAGCCAACACGCCCTCCACTGAGGCCTCCACTGATGTCAAACTCCCTGGTGGCTCCAAGGACACTGGCCAGAAGCTGTAGAAGAAGAAGAAGAAGGTTACCGTGGAAACTCCTCTCAGAGTTGTTGTTCTTTTTCCCCCCTTTGCTCCACTTTACACAAGCACTGGGCGGTTTAAGCCTAAACTTAAAAACCTTAAACCATGGACGTGGACTTGTAAGAGTGCGAAGTGTTTTGTTTTTGTGCTGAAAGGACACTTCTGAAGATGCCCTCCATCCCAATAAACTGGATGCAGAAAGCTTCTTCCAGCTAAGAACTAGCTAGTACAGCAGGACTGTTCCAGGATCAGTAGAGTGTAGCCCGGGCAGCTACAGAACTGTCTTTCTTCTTGAACGTTGCATGAAAAACAGAAAACAATTATACAAACAAAACTAGCGAATGATGGATATCAGAGAACTCAATTTGTTTGCTTATAATTGAGCTGACTGCTAACTGCTGGCTCTGTGTATTTTTTCTTTCTTTTGTTTAATTTTGTATGGCTTTGAGATTGCCACGAGTTGGTGTTCCTTTTCTTTCTTCTTTTTTTTCCTTCAAACCGACCGACCGATCTTCAAATGTGAATATCCGCCCTTTGCAGTCCTATCCAGTGCAATTGTAATAGACGGTGCGCCCCCTGGTGGACATGTTCATAAACATCAGAAACATGCTTCAGAATCTGCTCTCTTTCAATCTTCTGCTTACAGTACCCAACTGTCCCTATGCAATACCCACAGATAGGCACTGCAGCTGCTCGCTTGAGATGGTGGAATGGCACAGCTGTCGGATGTCTGAACTGCAGACCATTATGTTGCTCATAACCTTGAACTGATGGACGGGTGTAAGGGGGTGAACAGAGTGATCACATTGGTGCAAAGATCTGTATGGAAACAATCCAAATGTCAAAGATGTCTTCAAACTGAAACTGGTGGTCGTTGCACTCCATACACAAAATGTGAACAGACATTGTAACAAAAATGTAAGCAAAATGGCATTGGTGTTTTTATGGTTGTCTTTGCTTTGCCTGATTGATGAAAGATTGAATTGCCCCCCTTCACACACACACACACACACACACACACACACACACACACACACACACACACACACACACACATCCTTGAGCATTCTAAACATGTCCAATGCCATTAAGGATTGTTTTGAAGAAGTGAAAGTAAGTGGAGAATAAAGAACAACACACCCCACTTCCAGTCAGTCCTCCTCAGAGCTAGCCGATCAAGGCTCTGGGAGACTGGGATTGTCTAAAATCCTCCGATTTCTTTTTTACACATAACTCAGACGCTGTGTCCTTCCTTGCCCTGGTGTCCTGCTGAGGACACACCTGGTAGACTGCTGTTGATCGACTCCTAGTTACAGTGCCTTATTTACAAGCTGCCCCATCATCTATCAAGGCCATGTGCAAATGCACTCTCCCCAGGCTTCACCTATACATGTGGCAGGCTACCATGTACTGGCTGTACAGTATGGGAATAAGAAAAGGGAGGAAGGAATGTTCTGTTTATTTTTGACTAGTACCATAGAGACATTGAAGTGCACAGACAGGACAAGTGACTAATGCAAAGCCATTGTGTAAATGTATATATTGCATATGCTGTGTGTAGGTGCAAATGTGTTTGAAGCTCCTCTTGGTTATTTGTTATGAAGAGCGAAAGAGTGTTTTCCTTTTTTCAGGCTGGTGGAATGCCTTTGTAAGTCCCTGCTGAACACATACTCACCTCATTGCTTTGGAAGAGGGGGGAGGAGGAGGAGAGAGGAGGAGAGAGGATGAGGCGGAGGAGGGTAGGGAGAGAGGGATGGCAGATAGGTAACTTTGTCCATATCTGTGCATGCTTGGCTGTTTCTCAAGGCCTCCGCGGAGAGAGCCATTTTCATTCCTGACATACCGAGCCTCGCTCACCCACCTCTCCCTTTCAGCCATTCATTTTCTACTCTCTCCCTCCCTCTCCTGCTGTTTTCTTGGTTTTGTTTTGGTATTTTTTTCCCCCACCACTTTGTCCTCTTTCTCTGGTTGAATAGCGGGGGGTCTCTCCAGCTCGGCGGATGAAAGTGCATTCGCTCGACTTCGGTGCCTTGCCAGCCCTAGAAGATGTGTGCAGCACTCTCATTATGGAGCAGAGAGACTTCGAGGTGTCTTATCTTTCGCCCTTCCCTCCTCTCCCCTCTTTCTTTTCCACACCTCTGTTCACTGTTCATTTCACACTAAGTAGCGGCAGAGAGAGAGAGAGAGAGAGAGAGAGAGGAATGAGAAAGTGCAGAGCAACAATAGATGCGTTTGGGGTGGGGGGCGGGTGTTGGATGTTGCTAAGGCAACGGGAAGGCATGATCGAGGAGATGCAGTGCATTCCATTGTTGAAAGAGGTGGTTTTTGATGTGGAGGATTTTTTAAAGCTGTTTTTATCTGCAAAACGAGTAATGGTTGCCAAGCGATAGTGTGACTAGAGACTAGAGTTGTGTTTACTGTTCTCCCCAGTGCTCATGGTAGGAATGTGTACATGTTGATCAGTTGATCCCAGACTTCTGTAAAGACATAAGTGTGTCTTCAAACCCCCAGAAGCAAAAACTGTATTCTTTTATATTCTTTGAATATGTGGTTTGTGAAAGAATAAGATAGTGAGGCATGTTGTCCAGCCTTTAGTTATTTATTTCTTGACTGTTTGAAGACAAGGTTAGCATGTAATTCTCTCTTTCTCTCTGCCCCCCCCCTCCCTCTATCTTTCTGTCTCTCTCTCTTTCTATCTCTCCTGGAGTAGAGCTATGGGAGGAAGCACTGGATCAGTATTATAAAGCTTAAATGTGTAAACAAATTCATTATTTAGGTGTTGCTGCTGTCAACATCTGTGAATGGATGATATTAGCAAAGAGAGCCAGGGGTGTCATGCATGGAGCTAAACTGAGCTCCAGCCCTGATTGGGTTGCCAGATCTGTTCACTTGTTAGTCCCCACAGTGGTGGATTTAGAAGAGTGGTGGCTGTGGGATGGACCATTTCCAACACTGCACAGCATGGAGCCAAACTGACCCCTAGCCCTGATGGGTTGCCCGATCTGGTTCCTTTATTTGCCACCACACCATTTCCCCTCACTCCCCCAGTAGTCTAACAGAAATATTATTGTGGTTTATGTGGAACTCAAGAATAGATTTTTTTTTCCAACAGGAGTTGGCAGTTCAACTGAATGCTTCCACAAATTGCCTTTTCTGCATTGTGGTCTGGTATTTTTTTGGTATGATGTCAAACTTTGGTGTACTGTGAGGGTGTGAAGTAGAGAGCAAAGACTGTATACTGTGATTTCAGGAGAAATGCACTTCCTAATATTTTCCTCTGGCTCTTCCCTCCAGGTTCGTACAGTCAGAGGACCATTATTGTGTAAGGTGTTAAAATATTTGAAAAACCTGATTTTCCAGTATGATAACAAGCTCTTGATATCTCAAGTAGTGTAGGATGGTCAGTTTATGCTTACAAGAAACAGCACCATAGCTGTTCTCTTTCTTTGGTCTCTTAATAGTGGCTGCCATCCTGACATTGAAAAATAACTACTGAGTACAATATCTGATAGTGAACAGATGTATGCTCTAGATTTAGACTGACTTTAATCTGATTATGAGACCTTTCCTAACCTCGTTCATCAGGATGTGGCATATGTGGTTTTTCGCTGAAACTGTTAGCGTGCAGAAAATTGAATTTTATTGTGAATGGGAGGGATCAGGTATCAGTGTGGCTGAATTACCATTGATGTCTCTTAATCTTGGCTAGCCTTGTGTTTATTCTTTGGCATTTACAATCAGGATTGGCAAGAGCATTCTGAGAGGGGGTCGAAGCAAGTTAGCTAACTCCTGAAATGAGTGAACTCCTGAAGTGGGGAAAAGCCAGAACAGACTTGATCCCAGTTACTTTTGGCAACGTGTTTTCATTTAGAAGACTGGTGTTGGCCAACCCTAACCCCTCATTAGCCTGTCCCACAGGGTACAAATATAAGTAAATACTAAGTAAAGTAAAAGGTCAACATCTACCTTGTGAACATAACGACTGGTGTCTGTACGGTTGTTTCAGTGTCAACAGATGTTCACTTTATCAGCACGACAGGGTTAAAGCTTTAGACCTTCGTATGTGTTTTATTATCGCTATTCTGATGGACCCTTTAAAAGCCAATCAAGGACAGCCGGGAGAAAGTGACACAGAGGACGAAGTGATGTCAGTGCTGTCAGCACTGTGTGTTAGTGTTAGCGTTCAGGAAATTCTCATTTTCACCTCCAGTGGCGCGTACATGCTTGGGGTTTATGCGTGTTTGATGTTAATACTTAAATAAAGACCAGATGTAAGGTTTTTGAACAGCCTGGTCGGAATATATACGGTGCATTATACAGTATATATATAAATACATTACAAGGTATCACAAAAATGGATTCTGTTTATGTTCACTTTACTTTGTAATATCACTGTGATTTATGTATATTCCCTTATATCCTTTACTTCTTTTTACATGATGGATACATTGGTGTGTATGTTCATTAAATTATATATTGTCTTATTATTCTGGGTGAAAACAGTTTTCTCTGCCTTTCAAATGTGTGTATTAATTGTTCACTTCACATAATCTGTGTATTTTTTATTTATACATGTTATGTTTTATTAAAAACTAACATTACAGGCACGGAGGAAATTGGATGTAGAGAGAAATCCACTGAGTTACAATCATTATTTTCCTTAACCTCTGAAACTGGACTGACATCCATTAGAAATGAAATGACACTTGCAGGTCACCAGGCCTATGCTACAATCAACAAACCCAAATGACGTTATATGGATTATTGAAGTCAATATTCGGCTTTGTAACGGCAGTGCTCTGCTTTACAGCACAAAAGCAGAGACGAGTAAACAAAGGGAGGTCTATTACTTAGTTCATGAACAATGTTCTGAACGCACATTCAATATTAGAGAGTCCCTTTATGTCATAAAAGAAAGTACACATAAGAATAAGAAAAGATGAGCAAAGAGTAAGGAAAACACCATTACATGTTCCTACAATTTGAAAGATAAAAAACAATGACACGGCCTCCAACACCTACACACATGACAAAATGGATGACAAGAGAGTAACTAAAACACTAAACATATACATATGTATATACGTATTAAACAAACACATACAAAATTAACAAAATACAACAAAACAAAATACATGAACTTACACTGGGTTCGCACATCTAAAATGGTACCTTTTTAAAATTCATAATCCATACTTTCACGCTTAGTCCTGCAAAACCCACAGCGCAATGTCAAAGCTTTGCATTAAACTTTGCAAATCTCACTCTCTCGGAGTGGTTATGAGCGTATCATCCCAGCACAGCCTCCCACTCAAGACACAAGGCACCGATCACAAGGATGACTGTTCCAGGAACAGCAGAAGGAAGACTGTTCCAGGAACAGCAGAAGGAAGACTGTTCCAGGAACAGCAGAAGGAAGACTGTTCCGTCTGGAGGAAACAGCAGAAAATCACCAGCAAGTTCCAGAAGGTTCTAAAGGCCGTTTTTCTTTTAGCTCAGGAATCTTCCTCCAGCGCCAGGTCCTGCAGCTGCTCCTGCACGTCGTTGAGCACCTCGCTCCCTTGCTCCGTCTCGCAATCTGCTTTCGACTCCTCACCCTGTGCTTCCAATTCCGGCTCGTCGCGTCCATTCTCCAGGTTCTCTGTGCTCTCGAAGCAGCCAGAGTCCCGTGGAACCTCTGGCTTCTCCTCTATCGTCTCCTCTTCCTCATCATCACACTCATCCTCAGCTGAGAGGGAAAACAGGAACACCATAAGCAAGAGATCATAGCTGCCATACAGGTGCATGTCAGGCCCATCAGGTACAGAAACACCTGTGGTCATGTGACAATCTGTCCTCACACAAGCGCTGCAGTGACAGCAGAAAAACTTTGCTGCATGACTTCATTTTAGCAGTGTTCATTGGTAATAAACAGCCTTGTTTTTAACCACAGGCAAGTTTTTTTTTTTTTTTTCAAATTTACTACCCTCACATGTCTCATTACATAACCGTTCATCAGAGGTGATACCTCCATTAGAATAATTGCGCTCACTTTTAGAGGGACAATTATCTAAGTGAAATATCAGGGTGACAAACCACTGCACTGCGGTGTGTGCATGTGTGTGTGTGTGTGCATACGTGTGTGTGTGTATGCAGTTGTAAGGAGAGCCTAACTTACAGTCATGCAGCAGGTCCACAGCGGTGAGTATTTTGGTGCGCTGTTCAGGGTCAGTGATGTTTAGCTCGTTCAGGTGTGACTCCTTCAGACTGCCAAAGTCCTCCAGGGACTGGAACCCCTGCATGGACAGCAGAGAACCCAGCTCCTAGACACACAAAAAAAAATGAGATCAAAAATTGGTTAAAACAGTTATTGTTATTTACAGTTACAGTTGTTAAACGTATTGATTCATTGGTAGTTGTTTATATAGATTTGTTGCTGACCACTGTTTTGCTTAGGAGGGGTGGGTGGGTTTTATATGGTTGAGACTATGAAATCTGGTTCAAACAGTTCTTAACGATTGTCATAGTTGTTTATTCAGATTCATTGCTGAACACTATTTTGCTTAGGGGAGGTGGGGGTGTGGGTAGGTTTTTAAGAGTCACCATTGACCAGGGGCTCTAATAATACTATTATCAGTAAGAATGGGGCCCAAAACTGTATTTTTACAAGGCCACAAAATCTCTGGTGGCGCCCCTGTTTTTGCTAAAGCCCAGGTATTTTCTGAGAAAACGAGAGTGATTTGGAATCTGTACTGTTTATATATTTTCCCACGTGTTTCAATGGTGAAACTAGGTCACAACAGAGGTTTACAGAAGTGGATCTTACGGTTAGGCCGATTTTCTCCAGGACTTCCTCCAGGGTTTTGGGTTTCAGTCTGTTGTGGCGGTCCTGGCTGGAAAACCGCTTCCTCTTGACCGGAGTGCTTTCCTCGGGCAGGATGGTCACGTAGATGAACTTGAAGGAGCCCACTTTGTTGTTGAGTTTGCCGGTCCAGGTGCCAGCCGGTGGCTTTTCGATGATCTGAATGATGTCACCTTTCTGTGAGGGGAAAAATGTTGCATCTATCTTCAGCTGACTGGGAGTTTGATGTCATGTTCACTTCATCTGTATGTATCCATTCTAACATTTTAAACTGCCAATACATTTCATTCAATTAAGATGAATTCCTATGGTTCACAGAAGGAAAAAAATTAAACAGAAATTTCGGTCTTTAATTTTGCTGTTACAGAATCCTCAACTGAGATCACCAATGTTCTACCATGTTAAGAACTCTGTTCATAAATAACACTCCAGTCTGTCTTGCCAGTATTTCAATATGTCTTTCCAATAAATAAATATGTCTATCACAACACAGACGTTGTTTCATTACAATCCTCATGGGTGACAATTTCCCAGCAAAAATGAGGACTGTACATCATGACAGGCAGGTACAGAGAGTTGCCTCCACTGGTGATACTATTTCTTAGAGTTTAGTAATAAGATAATTACTCCAATTACTGTTGTTACTAGAACATTCTCTAAGTCTCCAGTCTGTGTAATGGCAAGTGAAGAATGTAACACTCTGCATAGTGTTTCTTATGTTCTTTCACTGATGTAAATGAGGTGAGTGAGTGATTCCCATTTGTCATTGTGATCACACAGCACACCACAGAACACAGTGCACACAAAAAAGACATTCAACCTCTGCATTTAACCCATCACACGTGTGAGCAGGGGACAGCCCTGACAGCAACGCCTGGGGAGCAGTGTGTGGGGACAGTACAGTACCATGCTCGGGGCACCCCAGTCACTCAGGGAGGATGGAGGAAAATGCTGCTCATTCACTCTCTCCACACACCTGTCAGTGTGGGGAAGTGTGGCCCTTTTGCTACAAGTCTGACTCCTTAACCCCTGTCCCATGACTGCCCCCAGTGCAGACTCTTCTAGCCTGGTTAGTGGATCTCACCTGCAGTTTCAGAGACTCGAAGTCGTAAGGGCTGGGGGTGAAGTCGGTGTGCACGAGCGCTCTGCCACAGAAGGGCCCGTTGTACGGCGCCGCGGTTCCATCATCCAGCTTCATGCTGTCCCGCTGGCTGTAGCCACTGTCCAGACTCTGCCTGTCCCCACCTGAGAAACACCATGGTCACACACAGGGGTCATCACAATCACAATCTGCATTCAATCTAATAGGAGTAAGTAGACCTACTGTATCTGCCTATATGTAGACTATATGTTTATATACACGTAAATTCCAAGGTTGTGTGTGTGTGTGTGTGTGTGTGTGTGTGTGTGTGTGTGTGTGTGTGTGTGTGTGTGTGTGAACTCAAAGCAATGTGGTTATTGGTTAAAATCTGTTGGGACATTCAGAAGATTTGATTCCTAATGAATATTAACATGTAATATGGAACCAGATAAAGTACAAAATGTTTGTGTGTGTGTGTGTGTGTGTGCGTGTGTGTGTGTGTGTGTGTGTGTGTGTGTGTGTAGCAGTGAAAAACCTCTAAGCACACCTCTTCAACTTAGAATATGAGCCAATTAGTGAAATCACCTGTGTCAAGAGTACATGTAGAAGCAATTCGTGCCAGGACTTGACTCTCGGAAGTCTGGGTTAACCGCATGTGTGTGTGTGTGTGTGTGTGTGTCCGTGCATATGAGTGTGTGTGTGTCTGTGTGTGTGTGTATGTATGTGTGTGTGTATTTGCATGCCTGTGTGTCTGTGTGTTTGTATGCACACATCTGTCGTTGTGTATTTTGTGCGTTGTGGGGACTTGCGTACATCCGGAGAGCTGTCGAGAGACGGGGCTGTGCACGGTGTCCCCAGAGCCATTGGAGCAGACTGAGGTGCGCTGTCCTGGGGTCAGGTCAGGGGTCATGTCCCCAGACATCGGAGAGCCAGGTACATCCTCTCCACTCTCTGTCTGTGCAGAAAAACATCACAATAGACTCCAGTCAACACACCATCTTTGACCAACAAAAACAACATTAATTTAACAAAATTAAATGAGCAGTGTTAATATATCTGTAGCTTTCATAACTAAACGTAGTCACTGTATTCAATACATAGACAGTTCCTCCAGTAACCAGAAGGGGGCACACTTGTCTATCTTTTGTAAACACAGTCCATCACCTCCTGGTTATTGGCGCAGCAATGAAGTGAATAGTTACTGGTTATCAGAATAGCACACAATATGTAGAATCATGCGGGATCTGTGATGAATTCAAATGTTGGGTGGTGCACTGTAGCAATTCACAACAAATGCAAATCAACTGCTAAATGTATCTTAAACATTTTTTGTCAAACCTCAAAAGGAATCAGAGAGTCAGACATCGTATGAGACACTGGTGCATCAAGATTAACTAATGTGTATTCAGATTCAAGACTATTAAATATGTATTCAGATATTAAAACCTTAGGACATTACATGTGTATCTAAACATTTTAAACTAAACCAGCAGATCATGGGATAAATGAGTAGCTGACTCACTCCTTCCTCTGCCAGGGCCTTCTGGACCATCTTGGATGTCTTGCGTGTCATGGTGCGGGTGATTATTTTCCTCCACTTCCCTGACTTGCTTTTTCCACCGTCTTCATGGCCCGCTCCATCGGCCTGTAAAATGACAGCGACAGCGTCGATACGTCATTAGTGGGATTTGTTTTTTTTTTAAAGGAAGCAAAATTCTGTTGGGGTTCTTCTAGGTTCTGATTGATTCTGCAAATAAATCGAGGCAGTCAAGCAGAGAAAAACTGTGCTGTGAAGGAACTGTAGAGAAATGGTTAAACCCCCTGCATGCATAGACTTCAAAGGAATTGGGTTGTGGGTTTACACACACAGACACAGGCACGTACACTCAAACCCAGTCACCCGCGCGCACACACACACACACACACACACACACACACACACACACACACACACACACACACACACACGCACACACGCACACACACACATACGCACACAGACACACACAAACATTTCTAACAGTGACAAACCAGGTGTAGCATTCAGTCTCAAACCACCAGGGGAAGTGTCAACAGGTTCATAGTACATTGCTATACACTTTTAAAAACAGATGCTGTGGACAACACTGCATAAAACAAGCTGAATGTGACTGTGATTCAATTAGTTTCAGCTCTTTGTTTAAAAACATGAATAAATGAATTATTCCATTGTGACTTTAAAGAATTATTATTATTCCTGGTTATTAGGACTGACAAGCATTTGCTGGGCCTGATTAATATGTTTGCAAGGCTACCAGAAAGGAAAACACACACAAATTCACATGCTTTTTTAGGACTTCATCCAACAGGACACCTAGGCCTTGATGATTGGTTAACAGATAAACGGTAAGCAAGCGAACACCACATCAGCAGACCGACTAAAAAAAACGTTAACTTGAAATAGCTCAGACTTCCTGTTAAGCAAAAGAGGTAAGCTGCAAAAAAATGCATTCAGCCTGACACTTGCTCAGCTGCAACTCTGCATCTCTGTCTAGCCTTTATGCCCTACAACCTGACTCTCAGTCCAGTCCACCACCTCCAGTGTCTGACATGGTTGCAGGTCACACCGAAAAAGGGATCTCCCCTGTAAACGCACCCCTGGAGACCTGCAGCTTGACGTTTGTGGTCTGCTGTGACCTTATGCCTACTTATGCAGGAGGCCTGTGTACGGGGTATCCACCACAAATACTTATGCAGGAGGCCTGTGTATGGGGTAGCCACCACAAATACTTATGCAGGAGGCCTGTGTACGGGGTATCCACCACAATTGAGTCACCAGGGCCCAACAGACCGGCCTTCGGGGCGCTTTGGCGAGATCGGCCGGCGCTGAGTGTGTGTGTGTGTGTGGGTTGACAAAGTCATAAGCAAGCACAGACGAGGGATCACTGCAAAGCCCAGCAGTGCAGTGTGCTCACAGTTATTGCTCAAAGTTGCGGCACAGAAGATGCGGTAACGTGCAAGTGATTTCTGGTAAATGATAGGGTTATTTGTGGTATGTGCTCAGTGTGGGTAAAGATCGTCATTGTTTAAAACTGTTGACATGTCCCTTATGTTGACTAATTGAACGTGGATCGAGTAGTGTGGTGCATCTGAGACACTTCAACAACACTTTTATTTTAAACAAAATGAAGGGGGCTGTCTACTTAGGTAACTATGCGGTGTGCCTGAGCTAGTCAACGCAAAGTGAAACACACAAGCCTGAAGGTGTTGCAGACATTGCTTGTCTTAAGTAACATGTGGCATAGTATAGAACAGCATAGTGTACATAGCATGAGCCTAGTAAACATCTCTTTCTCATCTAACCCCGTTAAAGGTTGTTTCAGATGATAAACAGAAGTTGTTGGTAGGGTGTTATTGTTTAAGTGTGCTAATGAGTATATGTTTTATTTATGTACATTGTTAGAGTTATGTCGTGTTTTAGTGTTAGCACTTCCATGTTTCTATACTTTTAGGAAGCACAGAGCACTTCCTTTGTATATTTCATTTTCAGCTTGACATTTAGTGCATTTTTATGACTGACAGAGCACAGAGAAAACAGGCTCGCAGACTCACAACAATAGCTGAACTATTTTTCAGTAAAATGCAGCTTTTTAAGTATGTCACTATCAATGTGTGAAAAAAAAAATCAAAAGCGCAACACTGCTTACTATAATGCAGACAAACCCTTTTAAACGATAAACCACTCTACAGACATTTTTGTCAGTCAGACCTTCATCACAGTTACCAAGGTCTGACTGACCAAAACAGCAGTTTATCTGTAAAGTGTTTTGTCCGTATAGTAAGCAGTGATGGACGTCTTGTTTGCTTCACTTAAGCTGCATGCAGTAGTATAGCGGCACCTGCAATGTGTGCAGGCTTTCTCTAAGCCCTTGGGAAACTGTCAAGGTGTGGAACATTCAATACTCACTTCAGTACTAGTATTCATACTCATTAAAGTATCATATTATGTTACATTACATGATATTGCATTAGATACTGGTGACATGCCCTGCTCAAAGGCACTTCAGCCATGGATGAGAGTGCAGGAGAGCACTAGTTATTCACTCCCCCACCCACATTCTTCTTACTGGTATGGGATTCGAACCTGTAACCCTCTGATCCCAAGATCAACTCCCCTAACCATTAGGTCCCGGCTGCTCTATGTGGACGCCGATGTGGTGCAGGAGGGTTCTAGTCGAGGTTGCACACTTACTGTTTCACTCAGGGTGGCATCTGGGTCTGCCACCACAGGAGATGACGGCTTGGACTTCATGAAGTCTTTGAAGCTGCTGGACCTCTGCAGGGTCAGCTGTAGGATTAAAGACATAGAGAGAGAGAAAGAGAGAGAGACAGAGAGAGAGAGAGAGAGAGAGAGAGAGAGAGACTATTAGCTGGATAGAATGCTCTGTTTATTGAGCAGTCAGGCAGTCAGTCATAATAAGCACACTGTGCAGCATACACTGAGCAAAACATCATGACATTCAAGAACACTATGTAAACAGTCTTTGAGTTTAGTTTGCATCACATTTACCAAAAGGTGATTAGCAACAGCTGAACAGGCAGGGATTATCAACTACCTACATGAATGCCTTCAGATTACTGGCTACTTCTGGAGGACTGTATTATTGTCTGCACATCCCTTTATTGTAATCTATTGTGAACTTTTTACTACTTTAGAAACGGTTTACTTATCAGGTTCACTTTCCCCTTCATTGTTTGTAGTCCCTGAAAACAGAACAAGATAAAAACAAAAGCCCTACTCATGAACGCAGTGAGGGTAAGATAAGGGCGCTGTGCTGGCGTAGGTCGAACCCTAAGATAAACACGAGACAGACATGATCATACGCCGATATTATGCTGAGTGTGCAGCAACCTTTATCTTTACACAGCCAGCATAAATGGCCATCATGCTAGATTAGGCACACTAATATCCCAGGATGCTTGTAATGCTAGCCATTTAATGCTTTCATTGGGCTCTGAGTGCACACCCTGATCAATATTTACTGACCATGATGACTCACATCCCGAGAGAGAGAAAGAAGAAGAAAGAGAGGGAGGGTGAGGGGTGAAAAGAGAGAGACACAGAGACATACACACAGTATAAAATACAGAGTATAAAGACTGACTAAAACAGGCAAGGGAGAGAGCAGAGAGAGAGACAGAGAGGGAGAGAGAGAGAGAGAGAGAGAGAGAGAGAGAGAGAGAATTACAGCAGGCAATGACAGCTTATAGCTTCCCGAAAGGCCTGTGAGCAAGCAAGCAGGAACAGTAATTTATCATGTCAGCACTGTAGCACTGTAATTTATCATGTCAGAGTGTTGGATGATTGTAGTAAAAAAAAAAAAACACCATTGCGGTAAATAATTGTGTGATCTAAAGTTACCCTGTTGCTGAATGTTTGGTGGGGCCCTAAAAAACCACTGTGCCAACAACAGCAGATTTATAATAATATTATTACGTGGCCAGGGAGTTCAGAACTCACAACTCGACGGGTGATCATGACTGGAGTGTTTAAGAGTGCTGAGTGCATTCTTTTTGTTTCTCGGCTGTTAAGATGATGATACACCAGACAACCTTTTGAGCAATGTTGATGGGCAACGTAACTAGCAGATGTTGTTCAGGCATTTTATCACTGATATTGGGCAACCCAGTTTTATCAGTAGAACTTAGAGAACCAGAGAGCAGGCAACCTTTTGCGTTCATCCTGTCAAACAGTTAGGAGCCAGTTATGTTATTGCTCAAAAAGTTGCCCTGTGTGTCATCAGCTTTACTTTCCAATTTTTTTTTTCCTTTTTATCATCCTCCTTCATTCTTCTAAGAAACCTTAGCAACAGGAAACAGGCAAGTCACGGCCAACTGTCTTACAGAAGCCACTGCCATGAAGTACTTCTAGACCTCAACCTGTTGATTAAAAGGATTGAAGGGAAATGACCAAGTTACAGCTCCAGTGTTGATAATGTTTGCGAAAGAAGTTCACAATGGACGTCAGCAATTCAGGCAAAACAGCACACAGGAAAACACCAGCCAAGGTGTCACACTGACTGTAAACTAGGTCTGCTGAGATGCAGGAAGTACCCTTGAAGTACATAAGTTTCATCACATTTTCATCAGAAGAACACTGACCAAATTAAAGCAATACACTCCCATGAATCATACTTAGCTGGTATTACTTAAATCGAAGTTCCTCTCTTTTGTGGCCAAGAGTGAGTAAAATGCAGCCCTTTTTGGAGGGGGGGTGGGGTTACTTCATCTGACTTGCTTGGTGGGTCTAGTCATGTCAAGTCAAGTAGGTTTTTATCGTCGTTTCAGCCATATACGTAGTGAGACGAGACAACGTTTCACCAGGAACAATTGGTGATACACACAGCTGTTAGAACACAGTATGGACAAGACAGATACACAATATTGCCTAGCGTACACTATTATGACCACAGACGCACATAGAGCGCACACACATGCAGTCTGTGTGTATGTTAGTGTCTGTGTTAGTCTGTGTTAGTGGTTGTACTATCATAGCCTTGCTTACAGCTTATCATCCGTCACAAGGTTGCCCAAACCTATGTGTGACTCACATGTTGCCTCATTAGAATGCAATAGCAGCAGGAACAAACTAAAGCGTGGCTCGATCCAGCACTTGTTACTAACAAGTAACAATTGCTGCAACCTGCATCAGACAAGTGTGTTTTCAAATGACATTTTGGGCCCCCATGTAAATATTACATTCACTCTTACACAGTAGGTCTATGTAATATCAGTGTTCTTCCACTGGTAGGACACTGTTTGGCTGTATAAATATCCAGTTATTGGAGTCTATGACATCTCACTGTACTTGTATAGTGACAATAAAGACTTCTACTCCTTCTATTACTGTATTTTTCTGACATTACACAAAAGCTGGGAGAACAAATGAGGAACAATAATTCATCGTTGCCAAGGAAACAGCACCGTGTGAGGGGCCTGTCACAGCACAGCTGGTTACACTCCCGATAAGATTAACATGAACTGAAATGTAATTAAGTTGTAAAATAGCTCCAGTATTAGGAGTTACACAGTAATCAGACAAGCTGTCTCCTTCCTTTTGTTTTTTTTTTCAGAACTTCAACTAGCTATTTGTGAAGTACTCCAGTTTAGCTGTTGTGTCTGTTCTTTCAGAAAATACGCAATTTCCGTTGCTATCATGGTATAGATGCTGTTAGCCAACTTATTTTAGGCCTCTACTCAGGTTCTGATACAATCTCTGGTTAGGACGCAAAAGCCAAGCGTAAAATTGAGAAGAAGGTCAGTGGTGACTAAGGTAGGAGGCAAGGCCTTTGGCAGCAGCTCACAACTGCCTGTGAAGAAACCTCAAAGCACAGGTTGACTCAATCAGCAGGCATTATGGTCGTGTCTCCCTGGTCTCCTAATGCACACTGCAGGGGTGCAAGTTTATCAGATCCTGTGTGTGTGTGTGTGTGTGTGTGTGTGTGTGTGTGTGTGTGTGTGTGTGTGAGTTTGTGTGTGTGTGTGTGTGTGTGTGTGTGTGTGTGTGTGTGTGTGTGTATGTGTGTGTGTGTGTGTGTGTGTGTGTGTGTGTGTGTGTGTGTGTGTGTGTGTGTGTGTGTGTGAGAGAGAGAGAGTTTGTGGGTGTCTGTGTGTGTGAGTTTGTGTGTGTGTGTGTGTGTGTGTGTGTGTGTGTGTGTGTGTGTGTGTGTCTGTCTGTCTGTCTGTGTGTGTGTGTGTGTGTCAAAGCCAGACAACCTATTGACACAGGAAACAGGGCTTTGTCTATCATGTGACAAATCAACCATCCATGAAAAAAGGTTTCTGTCTGATACAGTCCCAAGCAACTTCTGTTGTTGCTGCCAAATAAAATAAATTCTCTTTTTTGTGTCCTGATATTGTCTGTGATTGTAAGAATAAAATGTTAATGATGGGTAGGTCTTAAAGCAACACTAAATAGTTTTTTCAACCTTAAAATATTTTTTTCAAAAATAATTACAGTGATTTATTAATTTGTAACTGAGTGAAAGGCACTTCTGAATTTGCTTTGCCGCCCTCCATGGGCTATTACTGCAGTAAGTAAGTTTGGAGGAGCGGATCGTTTTCTCTGTAGTTCGATTGAGAGACAATTCCGCTTCCAACCTGTAGGGCGACCAAAGACGAAAACTACTTAGTGCTGCTGCAAGTATGTCAGAAGCATGTAAACATGAACAAGCAAGCACAGAAAAAAAACATGCCAACCTGAAAAAGCTGTGGTCTGCCAACCTCCCACATCCTGTTGTGTTGGCAGAGAGGCAGTGTGTACCTACAGTAACTGTGCCTATTGCACTACACAGCACAGCAGCACGTGTGCAATGGTGGCAAATGCCTTGGCCTTATGGGTAGTAAGTTAAAGAACAAATTGAACACAAAATTATATTTGCAACAAGCCTTGTTTCTTAAAAAAATGGTATTTGCGACAAGCCTTGGGTCTTTAAAAATGATATTTGTGACAAGCTTTGGGTCTTTAAAAATGATATTTGCAATGAGCCTTGGGTCTTTAAAAATGATATTTGCAACAAGCCTTGTTTCTTTAAAAATGATATTTGCGACAAGCCTTGGGTCTTTAAAAATGATATTTGTGACAAGCTTTGGGTCTTTAAAAATGATATTTACAATGAGCCTTGGGTCTTTAAAAATTATATTTGCAACAAGCCTTGTTTCTTTAAAAATGGTATTTGCAATGAGCCTTGTTTCTTTAAAAATGGTATTTGCGACAAGCCTTGTTTCTTTGTGGCTCTGTTGGATCTTACTGGTAGTAAACTGAAGCAAGAAAGTGAAGAAGAAACTAGTATTTTCAACACGCCTTGTTTGTTTGTGGCCCTGTTAGGTGTAATTGATAGTAAGCTGAAACACAAATTGGTATTTGCACATGTACACGCTAAAGTTAGGGAAGCTGTTTTAAGCCTTACACAATAACAATCCATTTGTACTGTTCAACTATCTGCAGCCAAGGTCACAGGGCAAACTGTTTCAGTTGTGTGGACTTAACAGTTAATAATGAGGTTTTAGCCCACCTTAATGTGCTTTACACAATTATACACATGTACAGACATATTGGATACAGTCAACCAGGCAAAACAACCTGGGATGGAGACACAGACAAAGACACACACACACACACACACACACACACACACACACACACACACACACACACTACACAGACAAACACACACTAACACTAAAACACACTAACACAGAGACACAGATGCACACACATGCACACACACTCACACACACACAGACACACACACACACACACACACACACACGCACACACACACATACACAGACACACACGCACACACACTACACAGACACACACGCACACACACCTTCTTTTTCTGGCCTGGCACCTGTTCCTTCTCCGAGGCATTGGAGGGCTTTCGCCGTAACATCTTCTGGACTGCTCTGCTCTGCTACACTCTGCTTATGTGCAGTCTGCCGAAAAAACACTGATTGGTGGGGTCAGAGTGGAAAGCCAGTCCTTCCTCTGATTCCAGATCAGATCTCCGCCGCCGGTACGAGAGTGACAGCCAGCCCCGAGACAAGAGAAGAAAAGAGAAGAGAAGTCTTTGTTTCTCTCTTTCCTCTGTGTGAAGCTCAGAGTGGGGAGGAAGTCACATGACCCTGCAGGAACTTCTTTTTTTCTCTCTGACAGAGGATGTGTCATGTCAGTCCTCAAAGTTAGTTTTGGTAAAGTTAGTTCCAAATACACAAACAATATGTAATTGAATATGTCTAGAATGAATTCAATGTAATTTACACAATTGTAGTACAGCTTTGTGGGTTCAATACATTAGGCTGCATCATTTTTAAAAATATGATTAAATATTACTAAATATTATTATTACTAAATATTATTTTGAAATCTAAAGCACATTTTAAACTTTCACAACTCAGACTTTTTCAACACATGCAAACAACAATACTTCTTGGCACACTGTCGCTGCATGTGGCGTGACTACAATTGCAGAACATGTTTTTTTAAAACTCTTTCTCTCAGCCTTCTGACATTTCTACCTCTTGCAAAACCAAGCACACCAAGAAAAATATGGCACAAAATGAGTCATCCAGCGTACAGCACGGCACCCCTCTTACGGTGCTGACACTGATACCGGCTTACTTCAGCAATTCGTTTTGTCCACATCCTGGTTCTAGGATGAACTAGCAACTGAACATCATTTTTAGATTTTCTCATTGTGAAACCAAAAATGATTATTGAATATTATTTTATATTTGTGTTTGAACATTACTGAAAAGGAAGTAAGACACATGGGTGTAACAGGCCAGGGAGCAGGCAAAAAGCAGGCAAAATAACAAGACAAAATAAAAAAACAAACAAAAAAAAAACAAGTAATTCACCAAAAGATGGCTTTCCAAGCTGCCTATCGACAGTGCAAGTGCAGGTGCAGATGTTTTGGGTGACCCCATCCGTAATGCCTGGTAAACCAGGCCCTCGTACTTCCTTTCATTTTGTAAAGTGCCTCTGCCTTTACCCAATCGCTAAGGCCTGGTCGCCACGTATGCAATTAGACTACCTACGCACTGCAATTTAAATGTAGCACACAAGGTCAACGTCACGGCTAACCAACACACCCTCTCTTCACTGATTGGATCGGTCTTGCTGGGGCCGACTACATGACCCTCAAGAGATTCCGGTCCAGACCCTCTGTACAAAATGAAATGAAGTACGAGGGGCGGGTTTACCAGGCTACGTAATGAATCGGAAGGCAAAAAATAGTCATCATTTAAGTCCTGGTTAACCAACATAACAAAGACTAATGTGTTGGTTGCTGGAGAGGGCAGAATTGATAGTAGCTGTGAGTCATTTTTTGTCCTGCCACCCACTTGGGGTTGTGCTGCTGTGAAACCACTGATAGGGAGGTTTTGCAGTTGCCGGTGCAAACTTTACTGCTCTCAGGCAGGTGCAAACACTAGTGAGAGAGGCCCTGAGCATCCTGTGTGAAGAGAAACGAAAGGTAGGCCTTAGTAAACGGTGATGTCTGATTTATTAGAGGCAATTTTAGGGAATTATACACTTAAATCTCACTCATGCTCTCTCGCTTTCTCTCTCTCTCTCTCTCTCTCTTTCACACACACACACACACACACACACACACACACACACACACACACACACACACACACACACACACACACACACACACACACACACAGCAACCCAGTCCCACGGCTTTTTGTGAAGTCATCACAAAAAAAACAAACTATTCAAACGTACTGCGATTACGATTCAGGCCTTTTTTTGTGCTGGGAGAATGTTTCCCTACACTATTTATTTTAATGGGCGTAACTAACCACATACACACACACACACACACACACACACACAAACAGAAACACAAACACATTATCACTGTCTCTTTCACTCAGTCTCTCTTTCATGCACACTTGCACCCCCCCACACACACACACACACTGTCTCTCTTTCTCTCTCTCTCTCTCTCTCTCTCTCTCTCTCTCGTTAATGTGCATAGTTTTACAGATGCATACATACAGATGCACTCAAGTGGAGGAGACGGAAAAGCAGCTGGGGAAATGCTCTGTGCTTTGCCTGTGTCTCTAGCCCCAGGAGAGCAGCCTCTCACACCAACAATGTCAAAATAGACTCAAGAGGAAGTCTGCGTGCATGACAGTGTGTGTGTGTGTGTGTGCATGTGTGTGTGTGTGCACGCCGCGTGTGTGTGTGTGTGTCTGTGTCTGTGTGTTTGGATTATTTTTGTATAGCCGGCAGACCACATGATACCCAATGCTCCAGTTTTTGTTCTGTTTGCTCTGCTCTCTGCTGCTGACCAGTGCAACCTGCTGTAAGGTGTATTCAGACCAGGCCCCCCACCCCATCAAGGGCCTGCCTGTGAGTGCTGTATGCTCTCCCACATTCAAGGAAATTAGAGAAGGCCTGTCCGCGTTGGAGGGATTAGAGCTGTAATCGGGCCTTAAAAGTTAGGCCCAACAAGGCCCGAGCCCGATAGAATTTGGCCCGAGCCCGACCCGGACCCGAAGCTCGACAGTGTTTCTGAAGCCCGAACCCGTTTGTAGCCCGACATATTTAAATATGTGCATACATACCGATCCTTTGCCTTCCGTCAAAAATGAGACATTTATACATTTTAACATCATTTATTATGACAAACGTGAAAAGTTGAAACAAACATGTAAGTTGGAACAAATAAATAACATAATTGCCATAGGCTAGCCTCTTTTTCACCTTCGCAGCATCTATTTTCGCATCTGTCTTGAGCTCATGGAAACTAATCACCCGACCTTTCAGTCACCGCGCACTTGGCCCGCATGCCCGAACTCGGCCCAGGCCTGTGTGAAATGATAGAAACTAAGCCTGAACCTGACCAAACCCGTCGGCTCTAGTCGGGTCCCGTTGGGCTCTGGCAAAGGTCTTCAGCTCTAGGAGGGATACACCGTTCGCTGGTGCCACTTTGTCACTGACTATAACTTAGATAAAAAAAGAAAAGCGTGACACTGCTAACTTGACAAACCAACCACTTTTAATGAGAAAACGACAGAAAAAAACTGTCATTTTGGTTAGTTAGACCTTCATCAGACACATTCACCTTGGCCACAGGGTCCACTGGACCAGGGCCTGTGGCTAAGAGGGGAACGTGACATGAAAGACCTTCCTACTTCCTATAAGTCCTGCGTTTGTTTCCCACCTCACAGAGATGAGATCATTTCAATGCATCCCACCAAGTTCCCCTTTCTGTTCAGTTCCCCTCCTGTCTTAACTCAGCCAAGCAGAACCCCCGCACGTACTGTATGCTAGTCACGGCTGTATGCTAGTCACGGCTTCAGAAAGACACGTTTGTATACTGTGTGATGGACATGCGTTGCACACATGAACAAACACACATACACACATGCACACACACACACAGGCACATGCATGCGCGTGCACAAACACACACACAGACAACCACAAACATACACATACACATACACATAAACAGTTCTGTTGTTTTGTCTCTGAGTCTATATTGAAAAATAAGTTACCAGTAGTCACCCACTGAGTGATACATCATATGTAATTCTGTGCCCATGGTGTCTTTCAGTGGTGAACTCATTTTGCAGCCTACTTACATTATCCATGTAATCTATGGCCAACATGACCAAACACTCTGCCAAGGTAAGCAATTTGCACTACAGAGATTATCCAGCAATCACCCAACCTATTTTGTGCTTTCAATGACTCTCATAGCCACTTATGTGATGACTCTCGGACCTTGGATAAACTAGTGTATCAGTTAAGTAGGCTAATTTTGGTACGCTATATCAAAATCAGTAATGTGGTCCCTGTTGACTGAAAAGTGTAATATAATGTAACACAATGGTTAAGTAAGGCCAACAACCATGTATACCTACAGAACAATATGCTGAAAAGGATTCTCCAAAAAAATTGGACGAGTTCCTCTTGCGCTTTGAAAGTGTTTTGACCCTGCCAACCTGCTCTCATTTCTACTTCCGTGCCTGCGAGGCCAGGAGAAGTGTGCAAGTGCAGCGCAAGGACGCGTCTGAAACCGCGCTCACACCTTCCAGCGGCTCTGACGATACTGTTGCCTGGCAACAGGCACCTCCGCTTGGCATGCGTGTTTCACATGTGGCAGCAGCAGCAAAAACCTCAAGATGCACCGCCCTAGCTCCGGGAGACGCGGGGACAAAAGCGAACGAGCAGAGCTGTGAGAAGACCTCATGTTGTGAAAACCGCCAGTCTACCAATGCCTTCGAAGCGCTACCATCCATTTTATGACAAGTGGTGCTACAGTGCTATTTAAATCACCACTTTCAATGCACGTGTCAGTGTTTACAATGTGCAGTACCTATAGAAAATCATTACACTCTGGATGGCAATTGATGTAAAGGGCGATGGCAAGTGAGGCTCTACAAAGTACTACAAAGTAGTTCTCAAATTCTGTTTTTGTAGCTTCTTATTTTTTTTGGTACATTTTGAGGACTTGATCACTTTTCTACAAATAACTTTTAATGGAAAGTAATGAAATAAATAATAATAAATAAATGTGCTCCCATTGCAGGGTTTTCAAGTCCTTATCACAACTGAGAAAATACTTACAGTATGCAGTCTTAATACAAAAGTTCACGTTCACTCATTGTAATCATATTTTATTAAATTATAAATACAATGGGGAGAGAATATTTCCTTTAAAATGCACATACTGGCCTTTTTACAGTTCATCAACAAAACATAAATTTATAAAAGAAAATTACAGTTAATTAGAAAAAAAAAACAAAGGTAAAATAACTTAGATCATTTCTGTAGATAAGAGAGCACATCACAGTTACTCATGGACAAACGTGGTGGAGAAGGTGCTTAATGACTGGGACTTAAATAGTAGTCATGTGTGTCTGTAGGAGGTTAGGCTAAGAAAGGTTAGAGGAAAAAATTGCTTCTTAAAATGAGCTTCACTTTGTCTTTCAGAAACAAACAAAATGTTACATTTGTCTATTTTTTTCTCTCTCCTAAAGGAAACAATTCAGAATTCAGTAACATCGGCCTCGTACTTCTTCAGTTAAACTCGATGCCCGGTGAAGCCTGATATAAATCCAATCCAAGTCAAATTTAGAATCTTGAAATAGTCTTATGCTGCTCTTTTTTCAGAAGAATGAGATCAGAAGTCAATAAGACCTTACTTATTTATGAAAGACAAAGATAAGGCTGTAGTAAGAAGTAAAGTTCTCCTTTAGTGGAGGCAAAACAGGTACCCACAAAAAAAACATTCACAAAAGAAGGCAAGGGAATGCCACTCAAAACAACACGACGATGTGAAAAAAAGACGTGTATCACAAACACCAGCGAAATAAAGATGGAGAAGACGACAAAAAAAGCACACATCAGAGGAGGTGGTGGAGGAGTGCGGTGGGGAGGAGGGTGAGAAGGAGAGAGAAGGAGCAGGCCACTGTGGCAGAGTTTTGGGTCGTGGTGAAGGGCTCCGTGTTCTTCACCATCCAGTCATACACCTCCTCCAGGCCCTGAGACTTCAGCTCCGGGCCCATCTTATCACGCACCGTCTGGTAGTAGCGGTTCAGCCAGTCCAACTGGAATGGACACACAGACACAGACACACAGACACAGACACACACACACACACACACACACACACGTTTTCTATTAGGCAAATGAGCTTTGCACCGGGTCCAATATGTTATTGGTGTCCTGACTCTTCACATGGTCGGCTGACAATAAAAAGCACAAGGTCTTAAGGAAAAGGTAGTCATTCTTTATGACACAATAAACACAGCATGGTGTCAGACCACACACACACACACACACACACACACACACACACACACACACACACACACACACACACACACACACACACACAATCATCTCAAATCTGCTATTATCCGCTTCTTTTTTGGCAAATCCACAACCAGCATTCTTTGGCTGAATATTTCAACACTCTGTTTAAAAGTTCCTTGGTGGGGTGGACTGGACTGTCAACCTTTTCAACCTTTTCTGTTGCAAATATTTGAATTTCTCCTTTTTTTAATGCCTTTGAAGGAGATTTTAATGATTCTTTTTTTTTTACTAAGGGTTAGTTGTGTCAGGATAATATGTATGCATGGAATACATTTACCATTTACTTGCTTTCCTACAGTCACTATAAAATTTTAGTTATACTGTCTCTACCACCGTGGAACTGTATGCAACCAACCATGCAAACAGCAAGGATTTTGTTATGTGGTTGAAAACACTGCCAGATGAAACTACTAATTAAATACATACCTAATATTACATTATGAGACATGACATTATCTGATATTTGTAAACATGTGCTACATTTTAAAACCATCCACGCATCAGCACTTTCCATCCATTCTGCTAATCAACTTTGAGGATAACTAATAAGGGTTACAAGAAAGGACACACTGAGTTTTAAAGAAAACATGTCCTAAAGTAGTTTTTTTCTAATTGCCTTTAACTAATAATTACAAGTGAGGTATGTATTCATTTTGCCCAGATGTGCATGATTGCTTCTGAGAAGGAAGATGTAGGCAGGGGTTTTTCAAAGGAAGCCAGCACTCACATTAGCATAGAGAGCACCAGACCTCAACACCACAAGAATTAGAAGTGTCAGAGCTCTACTGAGAAATGATAGCAGGCTCTACACACACACAACCACACACACACACACACACACACACACACACACACACACACACACACACACACACACACACACACACACACACACACACACACACACAAACAGTCTCTCTCTCTCTCTCTTTCAAACACACACACACACACACACACACACACACACACACACACATACACACACACACACACACACACACACACACACACACACACACACACACACACACACACACACACACACACACACACACACACACACACACACAAGCCTCCTGCAGCACAATATGCCACCTTGGCTTCCTCTTCAGCGCTTGTCTCTCTGCATAAATCTTACTGCAGCAGAGTAGAGAGGCAGGCAGACAATATGGCCGCCACTTCATCATAGTCACCGCATTCTGTCAGACCTCTGGATCATCGCCCACTCGCAAAAACATGCAAGGACGCCAGGAGTGGAGACTTTCAAAGGCTCACAAAAGCATGGAAGGACAGGGTGAGAAAAGACTTCAAAGCAAAAATAAGTAGTTTTCGTCTTCGGTCGCCATACAGTTTTGAAGTGTTATTGTCTCTCATTCGAAATACAGAGAGGCCGCCTGCTTCTTCAAGTTTACTTTGTGTGGTTATAGCCCATGGAGGGTGGCAAAGCAAATTCAGAAGTGCCTTTCACCCAGTTACAAGTATGATGAACCACTGAAGGTTCAAAAAGGTTCAAGTTTCAAAAAACTAGTTAGTGTTGCTTTAAAAGCTTACAAAAGCACACAAGGATGCAGGGAGAGGAGACTTCGAAGGCTGATAAAAGTACATACGGACAGGGGTTTGGAGACTTTTAAGCCTTTTACAGTAAATGCACACAAGGACACAGGAAGGGACAGGAGACTTCAAAGGCAGACTGAGCCACTTACCTGCTGAGGGCTTAAGATGGACGTATCGATCAACTTGCGGTCATACGGAACCAGAGAAACAATGTCGAAGGTCAGGAAGTTATTGCCGTACTGGATGAGAGAGAAAATATATCAATGATAATATATAAATATACAGGCGAATAAATATGATATGTATGAATAATATGTACAAGATGGGTACGTGTCTATGAACACACACATTCAAAAGCACAAGTACTGTACGTAACCGTATGAGCACAAAAACTTACACAGTAAATACAGCATAAACACACAAATCCCATGGCTACTTTCTAAGAAATTACTTCAAAACAAGAGGGGGTGCTTTAGCATTTTACAGTGCAATAAAATCTGTTTTACCGCCGTTTTAACCGGAGCCAACATTGCGACATCTTCGATTCTAATTCCAAAGTCATTCTCTTTGTAATACCCAGGCTCTGATGAAAAAAAGGAAAGAAAATCATCAGTTACAAGAACAAAGACTGTACACATTACTACTAACAAATTTAATTTCTACTAACCATCTCTTTACATAGGTACTTTCGATGTTCTCTACACATCTGTTAGCTATTATGTCCTCCTTTTGTAAGTCGCTTTGGATAAAAGCGTCTGCTAACTGTGATGTAATGTAATGTAATGTAATGTAATGTAATGACTGTACACATTAAATCAGTAAGAACAGGTGTTTCCGTGGCATGAGAATCGCAAAGAAAAAAGAAGAAAAAGAAAGGTGAAAAAGAAAACATTGACTACTGCCATGCACATTGCACATCAAAGAAGTCAAAGCTTAATGATTATGTTAATGTTTTGGTTGGAAACTCTCATCAGAGCATCCAGAAACAAAGTACATCATACTGTATGATATGTCTCCGCCTTTGGGGAGGAAGAAACATCAACAAACCAGCCAAAAAAAACACTTTTCCTTCACACTTGTCACAAAAAGCTCCTCACATGGTGTCTGTCAACATAATGCATGCAGTGAGAAATAGCTCAAAAACTGATTAATGACCTGAACTTGAAGATCAATTAACCAAGTACTCTGATACTCTATCAAAAATCCGAAAATACCAAGGCACTCATCTTTTATCTAAAAAGCCTTTATTAAATGGGCTCAAACATAGTTAAAAATATGCACTTCGACGCGTTTCGGCTAGAAGCCATCGTCAGGAAGTGTGCGATTTCAGCAAGTAGGTCTGCTTAAAACAATTAGTATGGGTGATGTTACAGGTGTGTGGGGTTGGACCATCAATTAGCCAATGGCAGGAGAACATAGGTTAAGGAGGCCACACTAGAAACATCCATATTGGCCAGCAGGGGTGGATTGTGATTGTGGATCCCTTGACCAAGGAGCACCATCAGAAAATGGATTAATTTTGTTCCAGGCAGCACTCCTACTCATCAGCTTTGTTGTACTCTGATACTCTTGCTTACTCTGTTCTCCTCTGCATATCAAACAGATGTAGCTTAAATTGTGTCCTCTACTGTAAGCCGCTTGGAGAAAAGTACCTGCTAAGTGTAATGTAATGTAATGTCACCAAGCCAAGCCAATGAGATAGCAAAAATCCGTTCAGAAGTGGAGATCCTGGAAGTAAAACCCCTGCCGCATACTGTATTTGATCCAACCCATTTTCTAAACCAACTGATCTTAATGAGAACACAACTTGTCAGACAGGTAGATCAGCTACAGTAGTTAGTGAAATAACCTGTGTTAAATGCCCAGACAGAAGGAGCAAATGGCAGGGTTTTTACTTCCTGAAGCTGGGATCTTTACCGTGTGTGAGTGTGCCATGTGAGGGACTATGCGGAGAATACTGATGTGTATTTGTTTAGCCTCTGAGCAGCAGTCAGCATTTGCCAGTACCACCACAGTCACTGGACTTACATAAATCTCTAAGAAGAGGGGGTGCAAGGATATATGAACCAGAAGGCAGGTGTGCTCTTACCTATGGATGTGAACATTCCCTCCCTGAAGGGAATATTGTTGGACTGAAAACCCACTGGCCCTGTTTGGAAATACTATGTCTAAGCATATGCTGAGATAATACATACATGTGCATGCACAACTAAATGCTCTTGTACAGAAGTAAGGCCAAACAGCTGGACCATTAAGTAAGTACAAAAATAAACATAATTGATATTCTCATTCTCTTTTTACAAAGATGTCCAAGGCTCAGAAATATTGTGGCAAACTCACATTCATGCACTCCGAAGTAATTTCCCACACCGTGACCTGTGCCATGACCATAGTTTAGTCCGACTTCCCACAATGCCCGGCGGCCCAGCATCTCCATGTTAATGCCTAGAAAAGCAGCATCCAGACACGAGGCCATGAATCACACAAACCTCAAGAGAAATTATGGAGACCCCTGGTGGAGGAATGACAGTAATAATCACAGGATTTATGTGGCTGCCAAGGCAAGTGGGAGGGTGCACAAACCTCTTGTTCCATCAGGGAAGATGTTTCTAGAAATTTCAATGTTACCCATCAACACTCGTGTGTAGGCCTCCTATCAGATATTAAAGAAATAAGACATGTCAATGTTAATCTTTGTTAAGTATTGAAGAAGACACCTGGCAGATCTGAAGACTGGTATAATTTAGGTAAAGGTCAAACAGGAGTTTTAGCAGAATACATTAACCTACTACAAGCACAGTCCTTTGATGTTCATTTCAAAGATGTTGCCAGTCAAACCACAACCAACGCCATTGTCTTACCTTCTGAAAGTCAGTGGGAGTCCCCCAGTGAACAGTTCTGGTGATGTCAGTGGTTCCATCACTATGGTTGGGAAACAGTGTCACAACAATGAAACATAAATCTGTAGCAACCTTTCAAGACAAGATATTTCTAATTTAAAGTCTTTGTGGAAGTAGACAAGATGTTTTTAATCAAAAGTCTATGTGGAAGTAGACAAGCTATTATTAATTTAATGTCTGTGGAAGTAATCAAGATATTTGTAATGAAATGTCTAGGTGGGAGTATTGGCATGAGGTCTAGTCAAAGTCAACTTTACTGTCAGAACTGTACAGAAACTACCGCGGATTGAAATTAAAATTCTCTCAGGCCCACAGATACAGTAATGTGCAAAAGTTTTAGGAAAGTGTAAAAAAACACAGGGGTGCACACAAAGTCAGGGATTTTGCAGGATTATAGTCAGGTGTATGATCAACCAATTACACCAAATTGGTTGTATATGTCAGGATGCATAGATCCACAGAAGATCTGTGGTAGTTCTTCAAGATGTTTGGCGCTAGCTACCAGCCAAGTTCCTTCAAAAAATCTATGCAAGTAGACCTAGAAAAATTGATGCTCTTTTAAAGGCAAAGAGTGGTCACACCAAATATTGATTTGATTTAGTTTTCTCTTTTGTTCAGTCACTGCATTTTGTTAATTGATGAACATAAATGATTAACACTTCCATTTTTGAAGGCATTCCTAGTTGACAGCATTTTTTTCATACCTGCCTAAGACTTTTGCACATTACTGTATATAGATACAATAAGCAGAAAAAGGCAAACATGAAGAGAGCTAAGAGCTTTAAGAGCTTAGCTACACCAGGTCTAATATGCTATGGAAGTTTTGGATCTGCATACTTACAGATACTGGCCACCAGAATCAACGAGGTACATCTCGTCTACGGTCAGTACTCGAGCAGTATCACTGGAAGGACTGCAAAAGAGAGAGCCAGTGGCATTAGCGGTCACCGTATCGCCAGCGCTACGACTCACTATGACTGAAAAAACGTAACTACAACATTACAACATTAATAAGACATTACAGAAAGTCTTTAGTAAGTAACACATGACAACTTGGTCACTGCCATTCTGGTAACAACAAAGTTATAACAGGGGGTGCCTCTTAAAGGGTTAATCAAACGCAGTGCCTCTTTCCCAGAGTACACCAGACAGAAAGTGTGAGTGCAGAAGCTTCGTACCTGTAGTGGGCGAGAGCAGCGTTGGGTCCACTGGCAGAGATGGTCTCAAAGCTGGGACCCTTGCTGAATTTCTGCTTGCTGATGAAAATACAATCATAAATGGCCAAGTTGGCCAAGCACTCAACTGATACAGAAGTGTTCCATTTTGAGGATACAAGTATATAGACCCAATAGTGACTGTGTCTAAATGTGTATATGTGGATGTGCATACCTACATGTTTACTGTTTTTTTATGTGTATGTGTGTATGTTTGTGTGTGTGTGTGTGCGCGCGCGCGTGTGTGTGTGTATGTGGGTATATATTTATATGTATATATGTGTGTGTTATGTTATGAGTATTTTTGCATGTGCAATATATGTGTGTGTGTGTGTGTGTGTGTGTGTGTGTGTGTGTGTGTGTGTGTGTGTGTGTGTGTGTGTGTGTGTGTGTCTGTGTGTGTGTGTGTGTGTGTGAATGTGTGATTACCTGCGGCACTCATTAACGTAATCTGCTGCTGTCATCTCCGTCTCTTTGCCCGTGGGGACGTTCTTCTCCAGCCAGACCAGGAGCTGCATGACGGCCACCGCGTCCCTCACCTGCACAGAGAGGTGCCAGACACACAACACACTGCTTACATTGCTCACAAAAGGCAAAGTGCAGTAACTATGCGAACATTGAAACTGACAAAAATGCCTTTAAAGTTGTCTTACTGCCCAGTCCAACATATTGTATGTATAATAGCCAACTACTAATCAGTGGCCCATTTCCAACCTTCACAGAAAATTTCATGTAAATTCATTCATAACTTTTTTGTGTAAAGTTGGTAACGAACAAAAACACCCCAAACAAACAAACAAACAAACAAATTGACAAACACACCAACACCAGCAAAACCATACCGTCCTTGGCAGAGATTTAAAAGAGAGTCTGTTCACATGAGCAGCAAACATCTCAACAGTGGAAGCAGAAGCAGCAGCAGTACTGATCTACAGTACAGTATAGCCTTCCTACAGACAGACAGACAGACAGACTGGAGCATCCATCATCCTGTCAGCACAAGGCCCTCCGTGGAAACACCAGATGATTGCATTTCAGTGCTGGACAGTGCTGCAGCAAACTCATGATTCATTTACTTCACTTATCTGAAGGATCTGATGATGCGCTTGATATACTGTATGCTTCTCGCATAGTGGTGCGGTAAGCACATTTGAAGTTCGAAAGGGATGATATCATTGTTGATGGGTGGGGTGGACGGTTAGTGAATTGGCAATGATGCTTCTGAGAAGAACACACACAATGTTGCAGCCTAATGGCTACTAACTAGACAACTGTGACCTAATGGATAAGGTTTGCAGGTTTAACTCTTGTACCATTGGGGAAAATGTGGGTGAGGGAACGAATAAACAATCTGTCCTGCGTCCTTGTTCATGGCCGAGGTGCCCTTGAGCAGGGCATCTAACACCACATAGCTCCAGGGGGGGGGGCACTCCCTGTACCTCATTCCCTGTAAATGCCTCTAAATAAGAGTATCAGCTAAATAAGATGTTGCATTACATACAAAGCTGGCCTTATCAAGCTCTAGATTTTTTTGACGTGGGTAAAAGTTTTAATGTGATAATTTTGTTTTCTTGCCTACCACACACATTTTTCATTTAGCACAATGCTCGGAAGAAACAGAAAAGAACCCTATATTTATTTACTTGGAAGTAATTTGTTTTGTATTGCAAATGAGGCTATACCAAGTTGAACAGGTATAGACCAAAGAAGGGCAAGACCATAATGAATGAGGCAAAGACATCAACACACTATAGATTAGCAATCTGTGTAGGCAGAGGTGTAGCTACTGTAGCCAACAGGCAACACAGGCAACATCTCGGGGACCCCCAGGTCACTTGAGGGCCCAGGAGGGCCAACAACCATTAAATTACAATGTGGCAATGCAGCTCTCAATAAGTGGTGGGATTCTATGCCGGGCGCCAGAAGAGTAGACTACTGTACTAGTAGAGTAGCCTGGTAAACCCGCCCCTCGTACTTCATTTCATTTCGTGCAAAGGGTCTGGACCGGAATCTCTTGAGGTACATTTGCGATGTTTCAGAAACATCGATCCAATCAGCAAACAGAGGGTGTGTTCGTTAGCTGTGACGTTGACCTTGTGTGCTACATTTGAATTGTAGTGCGTAGGTAGGCTAATTGCATACGTGACGACCAGGTGTTAGCGATTGGGTAAAGGCAGAGGCACTTTTTTAAAACTTCAGCAAGAGTCCACACCTCCAGCAAATCGTTTCTGACGGTCTCTGTTCCAGACCCTCTGCACGAAATGAAATGAAGTACGAGGGGCGGGTTTACCAGGCTAGTAGTAGAGTAGAGTTACTTTATTGATCCCGAAGGAAATGAAGGTATCTGTGTGTCTGTGTATGGGAGCGTGTGAACTTACGTGTGCCTCCCGGAGGACGCGCTGCTCTGTGGCGTCCTTTACGGCCTTAGTGGTGAGCACTGGTGAGTAATCAGTGGTCATTAACTTGTCCTGGAAACGAAACGTTGACATATTTATTGGCTGTTTAAATTCTTCATGTCATTTCAGTTCATAGTCCAGAGAACACTGGTTGGACCAGTCATATGATTATTATTAATGATATGACAATGATATGATATGACAACTACTGCCCGTCAATCACAAGGTTTTACAGTAATGCAGTTTTATTGCTCCATTGAAGAAGTGGAAAGACAACACCTAGTGTTGATACCAACGCTAAACTGGAAAAAATGACCTAATTTGTCTGTCACTTTCAGCCAGGCGCCACAGGTCCTGACTAAAGGCCTCACCTCAGGCACGATGAGTTCGTAGAGCGCCTGGTTGGTGTATTCCGTCCCCACCCACACCCTCGTGCTTGGACGCGTCAAATAGTTTGTCAGTTGGTTTAGCTCCTGGCCGTACTCCATCAGCTGCACGCAGTCAGCTACATAACAAGTGGCGTTCAAGTATGTCCGCAAGTCATCCGGTACTCGAGCTGTGTGCACAAAAAGCCTGGAGAGATGGAACAAAAAGATAGATGATAGGCAGCTGTGGTCTAGTGGTTAGGGAGTTGGTCTTGCAATCAGAAGGTTGCTGGTTTGAATCCCACCCTGCCCATGGCTGAGATGCCATTGAGCAAGGCATCTAACCCCACACTACTCCAGGGACTGTAACTGAAACCCTGTAAATATCTGTAAGTTGCTCTGGATAAGAGCGTCAGCTAAGTGTCATGTAATAGATGTAACTTCTCCTATAACCAAGAACACTTCTTTGTTGATTTACCTTCTAACTACATGTTCTGTATTTTGTTCACACATTAGAAGTTCTTCAATATGTTTAA
>CM050202.1:12511273-12563773 GCA_027475355.1 Coilia nasus | reverse complement strand
TTAGTCTGAAACACGACTATTATAATTGTGACATACAGCACAGAGAGAGAGAGGCCGTACATTCATTTACTTTTATCCAAAGTGACTCACAGCTGAGGAGAAAAACTGAGGAACTGTAGGGGGTGTAGCAGAAAGAACTACTCTCTTACAGTAAAATAACCAAGACATGTTCAGACAAAAGCAGAGCTTCCTCTAACACTGATAAAAAATCCTAAAACTTATGTATGTATGTATGAAAAACATAACAAGGACATAAAGATAAGGACATACATACTGTATGGGAACATTAGGACATTTCTCATGGGAACAGATACAGTCATATACAGAAAACCAGCCAAAGGATTCTGTAATGGGACCTTTCTGGGCAGATGTACACGCCTCTCAGCGTGCTCTCATTAGCCCTTCCCATGTCTTCCCGTGTACATCCGTGTTTTGGCAGCCAATAGCTCTTGTTCCAGCTGTCAGCTGTTACAACTTGGAAACGGCACTGTTGCTAAATTGCAGGGAGAAGCTTTTCCTGTACCGAGGTCATTGTGTTTTTGGAAGCAAAATTTACCAGATATCAATATCTGTCCCAACAGATATCCCCATTAGCAGAAACAACACCAACCATTGTGAGATGAAAAGAATAAACGTTAATATTTGGGCCTTTTCCTACAATGCTCTCTCTCTGTTTGGACACGAAACAGCCCCTGGTATTTTGTCCTCTAGTTTTCTTTTCTTCTGCCCATTAATCATGCTGTCAGCAATTGGCAGCGGAATACCATTTTTATGTAAGGGATGACATCTAGGCTATTGCATATCATTATGATCATCTTGTAATGCTTCTTAGAAATGAGAATTAAGTCAGACAGCCAGAGAACTGAGACAAGAGGTGAAGGAGTTGGAGGCAGGCGAGAGGGAGAGAGAGAAAGAGAGAGAGCGAGAGAGAGACAGACAGACAGACAGAGAGAGAGGGAGGGAGAGAACATGGATAGGAGAAATATCAGATGTCTTGGAGGGAGAAGAGGAAAAAGAGGACGTGAGCAGTGAATGAATGAGTGGGAGGACAGAAGTAGGAGGAGTGGGAAAAGCAGAGGTGAGCGGGGGACAGGGCAGAGGTTAAAGACACTACCAGATGGGCGTCTGTGCCGGGGATGATGTAGGCTGAGATGTTTTGCGCTTTCATGACATCTCGCAGAGCCGCCAGTCTCTGTGTGGTGTTCACTGCAGTTGGAGGGAGGTACTAGAGCACACACACACACACACACACACACACACACACACACACACACACACACACACACACACACACACACACACACACACACACACAGAAAGACAGAAAATAAAGAAAGATTGTTGTGCATCAGAAGCATCACACGCATTACTATTTCATGCAGCACAGTACAAAGTGTAATACTGACAAAACATAATTAAATTTGACCTGAATACACAGTTCTTGCAATTAAAGCAGCTCTATGCAACTTTGATGGCTTTTTCTCAATGGAGCTCCCCCTAGTGTCTGTAAGTACATGGACACTCTTGTTAAAATATGATTGTGCTTCTCTCGATATTCGAGACTTTGTGAATCTCAGGGTGCCAGACGGACACCCAGATATTGTAAGCGTGGTATTCTGTCCACAGACAGCGGGGGCGGTCGAGAAAGTCTTCGTTCACCTGGCAATGACTCATTTAAGCATCTACTGACTTATGACGATGGCTAATTAACTTGAAAAAGTTGAACAGTGCTGCTATTAATAAATGTAGCAGTGAGGCTATAAGAGGTTATAACAAATAGGCAGAGGGCTAAGATAGCAGAAACAAAGTGGATGCAGGAGCATGGAAAATGACATGACTAAGAGACACAAAGTGGGGTTAAAAATGGAGAGAGAGAGAGACAAAAAGTGTGCGAGAAAGAAAAAGATAGAGTGTATGTGTGTGTGACACAGACAGAGACAGAAAAAGAGAGAGGAACAGAAAGAGACAGAGAGAGCAAGAGAAAAAGACAGAGAGAAAGAGACAGAGAAAGATAGGTAATATTACTGGTGGGTCAGCAGAGCAGTTCCTCTCTGTGGAGCCTGAACCTTCAGCAAGAGCTCTGTTCGGTCCTCCTGGAAAGTCGCAAAGAAATAAATATGCAACAACAAATAAAAAACAGGAACAGTTTGATGTAAATGATTTCCCAGGGTGCTCGTGCTGTAGGTTTGGAACAATTATATTGACTGGAAGATTTTAGCGTTGAGAAAGACTCATTGCTCTGTGGAAGGACAAAGGCAAGTTACATTTTGCTCACACACAGCAAATACATTTCAAAACACACAGTGAGTGGGCTGATGCAAAGCACACCACAAAAAAGAAAAAGGGAAAAAAACATATTCTTGCAAGGATAATAAAATGCAAATATAATTCCCTGTCTAACCTAAGAGGCTTATAAAAAGCAGTGGATGAAACTCTCAAAGAACATTTATAATAAATATGCATATGAAACAAAACAGATATTTTACCTGTGAGTACGCCAAGATACACAAGCAGGATCCAGCTAGACCAAGACATTTTTCACCATCTGCCACAGACTAAACCAGAACGCAGGACTGTGTATGTGTGTATGTGTGTGTATGTATGTAAGGGAGTGAGAGAGACACCAAGTGTGTGCACGTATGAGTGTGTGCATGTGTGTGTTAGTGTGTGTGTGTGTGTGTGTGTGTCTGAGAGAGAGAGAGAGAGAGACAGAGAGGTTATGTGCATGTGTGCATTTGTGTGTGGGTGTGTGACACTGTCCTTGTTCGGAGGAGTTGTCAGATCAGAGTCATGTGCAGTGGCTTAGTGGGAGGAACTTCGAAAGGGAATGATCTCTGAGCCCCAGCAATAAGTGTGTGTGTGTGTGTGTGTGTGTGTGTGTTTAGAGAGAGCGAAGAGGGTGGGGAGAAAGGGTGTGTGTGTGTCTGTGTGTCTGTGTTTAGCTCAGAAAGCATCCACATGTCAAGGAGAGAATTCCCTGGCTCCAGTTACGTGGTACTGTAAACTGACATTCTAGACCATTTTCTCTCTCTCTCTCTCTCTCTCTCTCTCTCTCTCTCTCTCTCTCTCTATGTTTTTCTTGCTCTCTGTTTTACACACACTCTTATAGTACAGTATTAGGTTGAGATGTTTTGTCAGCTTTGCCTTGCATCTGTAGCTACTGTATGGGCCTTCTAATTTCAATGTACACTGACAGTCAATAGAAACTTTGAGGTAGGAATGTATGCATATTTCTACTTCCAGGGGGGTTGTAATTATTTATTGATGACTTAGTAGTAGTTGGGTAGTTGAGATAATGATGAGACAATGATGTCATGTTGTCACATGAGTTGGTTGTTCTTTGCAAAAGTGGACCAAATACACATTAAGCTATACTCAATGGATTTGACGTGCCAGTTGTACAGCACGGGAAACACCTGGCAGGAACAACCCCCGGATCAGCAGTCCAATTTGTGTGTCGACGCTTGCGGGAAGTCAACCTCCAAGCGCGGAGGCCTTTAGACGCCAACATCCTGACCATGGTTGAACGCCAGACACGACTTCGATGAGCCAGGCAACACCTCCAATGGACACAGCAGCGCTAGGTGGGTACCCTGTTCTCATGAGAGACGTTTCTTTCTGGATCATCGGGAGTGGGTAGGGTGTCATTGTGGAGAACTGCACGCAAAGTGCTGTATCCAGGAGTAGAATCACTTGCTAGTGTCATGGTGTGGGCAAGTGCAATTACATTACACTTAGCTGATCCAGAGCGACTTACAGTTATTTTACAGCATTTCAGTTACAGTCCCTGGAGCAGGGTGGGGCCAGATACCATGCTCAAGGGCATTTCAGCCATATTTAGGGCAGGATTCGAACCTGCGATTCTCTGATCCCAAGACCAACTCCCTAACCACTAGAACAGTGTTGGTGATCATTAATGGCAACATCACTGCTCGTCTCTACAGATCCTGTACCCTCACATGATCCCGTTCATGCAGCAGCACCCAGACGTCACCGTTTTGCAACAGGACCACGCCCGCCCACATTTGGCACTAGTCACCCAAGCGTACCTGGAGGCCCAAGGTGTGGATGTCCTACCCTGGCCGGCCGATTCTCCGGATATGAATCCGACTGAACAGTTGTGGGACTATCTCGGTCGTCAGGTGGCCATTTGGGTTTTCCAGCTGGCAAATAGGCAAGCACTACAGTAAGAGTGGAATAGGATTCCACAGGACACCATCAGACACCTATGGCAAGCCATTTTAACATTTAAAAGCAAAGTTTGACTATCTGAAATTAACATTGTAGATGATCTTTCTGACTAGTTGTAATTGCATTTTGGATAGTCGGAATTGTCATTCAAGATATCTGTGACGTAATTGTTACTAGTCGAAATGATACATAGGCAAACTGGGCAAAACTGAATTACAGATATCTGCAATCCTGCAAACGGAGGCCATACCCAGTATTGACTGTTGTGTCTTTGTGTTTGGTAGGTGTAATTTTCTTTTGTTAAGTTTTTTGTTTTGAAATTATTCTTAAAACTTTAGATTTTTGTTTCTGTATGCCAATATCCTAAGCAAATGATTTATATGAAAGAATTCCAGTTTAGGGTTTCAAAATAAAAATGATGTAGAATAATATGGTCTCAAAGTTTTTATTGACTGTAAAAGTGTATATTCTCACAAATTAGAACAAGTATGTGTTAAATACACAGGCTTTTTAAAGGTGTATGATTTAGGACAGAAACATAGTTACAGAATATTAATGAAATCTCAGTTGCATGGGTGCATACAAAGATGTATCATTTTTTTACATAATTTACTTTTGCTCTGGTTGACAGAAAGATCGCCACGTGAAGAGCTGTTCAGTGCATGCCATTCATTAACTAGATACACTGTTAAGCAGTTCCACAATTCCCCACTTCCACCAGGTAACTGCACATTAGTGCAGTCATATCTGTTTGTGGAGAAAGAATGATTCACTGTCATAACAAATGAGGGGTCCACCCGAAAAATGGGCATAGTCACAAAATCACATTTATCAAGTTACTCCCCCTATTGGTAGTTTCATTGACATCCCAGGTTTATCCGAAGTAAGCCTGTGAATAAACAAGCAAGAGTCTCAAGCTAGAAGCATTTAAAAATTGCATTTACTTACAAAACTAAATCAAAAATAAAAGTTAGAAATTGCATTTTCTCAGTTTTTGTGACCATGATGCTCATATTTCCCTTGGACTCCTCAAATGTGATGACAGCGACTACCAATAAAACGTCAAACTTTCAAGATCAGTTATTATAACACAGTTGCAGCTCTTCCTCAAGTGGGTGTACTTTAACCTTTAGTCACGGTTTGACACTGTCTGACACTGGGAGGAGAGGACTCTGGAGCTGTTTCTACAGCTGTGGTTAATGTTTGGCCTCAATCTTTTCTGCAGATGAATAAATCAGCGACTGAGTGACTATACTATAAACTGACATGAATATATAAAGCCCTACGCCAAAATGCAATGGAGGGTATCTTAGCATACAAATATGATTTGCCATCACAATAAACCTGTCAGGATGATTTATGGCAGCAAATAGTATGGGACTTAATGCGCAACGTCCTTGACACAGCATATTTTCATATATTATTAGAAACCTTTTGTTGAAACTCTCAGTAGAGAAATGACACGATTTGTGACGCTATTTATTTTGGCATAGCCAGTGAACGGTAGGGGGAGCTATTGCTTCATGCTTGTTCACAGGACATAGAATCCTTAGGTAATATCAATCATGCAGAGGCCATTTGGGGGGAAAAGTCCAGGGCAGGTTTTTGGTCCCAGTCCGTCCCTGCCCTCATGTATATTGATGTATAACTATTCCCACCTGTTCATACTGGCTCCTATTTATATCCAGATAATGTACTTCAAACTACACTGTACTACACTGTATATTGTACTTTACTCTACGTATATACTGTGTAGCCTGTATTTCACACTTGCTGATTCTTGCACTTGATTAGATGTTAAACCACATTTTGTTACCCTGTGTTTATGTGTAATGACAATAAAGCTGAAAGTAATCTAATCTAATCTAATCTAATCTAATCTAATCTAATCTAATCTAATTATCTGTCGTGCTTGGCTCAGACAGGACTGATACATTAGCATGATGGGGAGGGTGTATCTGCCGCTTGGAGCTGCCCCTTAACTGATAAAAACTTTTAGACTTTTGCCATAGGCACATGATTCAGCACGACATATAGGATCCACAGTGCACTTCAGGAACGCATGACGTAAGCCCATGTAAGGTCAATCGACAGCTTCTCTCCTACTATTTCCACCACATGTGTGTGAGCAAAGGCATAATGTTTGGTTTGCCTCAGTGTTGTGGGATTTGAGTTAAATACTAAAGGGGAATATCTTTATATAGTAAAAAATGGCCTCCATGAACATTTAACAACTCTGACAAACACTCTTTAGTTATCAGAAGACAATATCTGTTTAACAGCAAGCTAGAAAGTCCTAGAGACTAAAGTTCACTGTCGTCGAACTTTAAATTGGTGTATTTCTACTTCAACATCTCCACTCGTGTGACACGGAAAGTCGCAACTCAGCACTCATTGCACATTTGAAATACATGTAACCTGTTCAAAAATTTTTTCCTTAGGTAATTTTATATTTTGTTCAAATATTATTTTGGAAGTTTTATTGAATTCTACAAATGATTTAAATCATCTAAGGAACATTCAAAACATGCTTTATTTTTTTCAGTGAATAAATACACAATAACAATGTGATATAGTCAGGACAAAATTGAAATGGTGCATTCAGTAACATTTACAATAAAACTTTTTATAAAAAACTTTGAATAATAAATTATTTTGGCATTTGTGGTAATAAATAAAAACATTAATACATAAATAAATAGGAGTGCAATATGTATGAAGTCACACAAAATTAGCATTATCATTACCATCATTAAACAACAACAATATGTTTGTCATTAGCTCACAAAGAGCGAATACTGTAGTAGCACTGATACTCATAAAAGGTGCTGATAAACTTCAATCAATGTGCAATAAAGCAGTAATTATTGCAACTACACAACATTTCAAAGTGCTGTAGCATCAAAACACACATTAATGCAGCTGGTAAAATAAATACAAAAATAACAGTTCTATTTCATTGCTTTGACTGAGCAGGTCTTAAGCGAACACAAATCAATTCTCTCTTTCTTCTGTTCCGGATCCTTCCTTCATGCAGTTGAGAGGGCAGAGGTGCTGGAGTCAGCTGACCAGCAGCGGACCAATGAACAGCTCCTACCATGGCCGCGTCACAAGCAGAGACAGCAGAGTGAGGCTACAGGTGGTGAACAGGCTGATCTTACTGCTGATGTCACCAGAGGAAGAAGCACTGACACCTGAGAAAAAAAAGAGCAGAAATGTTTTAAAATGGAGCCAAACAACAGAGAAGAAGACCATGGTTTAGGGTAATGCACATTTTCTCAGACTATGGCTCTGTCTGAAATTCACTCATTCACAATGTGGTGTACTGTATACTGTGCCAATTACACTGATTGATTCCATAAACAGTCACACTATATAGTAAATCACTGAATGTTTTGGATTTGACAAAATTCCTTTAATTAGTCCCTGCTACTTAGGCAAGGCAAGGCAAGTTTATTTGTATTGTAACGGCAATACAATGTGCTTCACAAAAATAAAAGCAAAGGACAATATATAAAGGCATAAAAGATAAAGTAATTGTAGAAGCATAAAAGGTAAAACAAGCTACTTATTCGTCATATTTTGAAAAACACAACAGAGGATTTTTGAAACTGTGGCTGTACTCTTGGTTTATAAAAAAAATCTAAAGTCATTTACGAAAATAATAAGCCAAGAATAACTTACTTGTTCCATTGACTGAGATGATGTTCAGACTCAGCTTGCCACTTCTGGCTGCCCTCAGCATAGTGTTGTAGATAGCTGTGGCGCTGGGCAGGGTGGCGTTGTAGGTGAAGCAGAGGTCGGACAGGTGCAGGATGGAGTTGGGATAAACGGTCCCAAAACTGAAAATAAAACACATTTGTCCGATGAGTATTACTTAAACTTAACAAAATGTTTCTTTTTTTTTACTTTTATGTGACCCTATGTGTGCATTAGTTAAAAAAAAGAAGCAGATTGTTGGATTGTTAAAACAAATCATATTCATAGTTTTTTTTTTCCTTATTTTTTCGCAAAAATACTAAGGCACAGCAAAATATTATCTAACATACCTGAAAGACTTGGGGGTGAGGCAGATGAAGTCCGGTGAGTAGTCTTCCTGGAAAAATGGCTCCAGCTGCAAAATAACAAAGAAGTTTATTTACTTGTCATTCATGCTGACATGGTTTTTTTACTTTTATTATGTTGTCACTGTCACTACAAGAGCAGCAACATCCCTGTCGACCTTTACAAAGCTTGTGAAAACCCTTCTTTTCTGAGACTGCTTCCCCTCCTAACAAAACTAATCTGTACTAACCAACTCTTTACGTAGGTGCCTTGTGCTTGTATGAGTCTGTCTGTGTACGGGGTGTGTGTATCTGAAGTTTCCCTGCCCCGGGAAACTTAGCTAAGGCACATGTATCTCCTTATGTGTATGCGTATAGTCTGTTTACTCTGTGTTCCTCTACACCTCTGTTAGCTTATTATGTCCTCTTTGTGTAAGTCGCTTTGGATAAAAGCGTCTGCTAAGTGTAATGTAATGTAATAATGATGCTGCTTTCACTGGGTAATGGGATATGACTCTTCTCCTCATGTACGCTCACCTCTTTCTTGATGAGGGAAGCCCTGTCTCGGAAAGAGGTGGAGTTGATCGTCAGCAGAGATAAGACAAAAGTCTCGTTGGTGGTGAACCTAGCATTGGGAGTCACACGAGGTGCACCTGAGGAAATCCAAAAGAAAGAGTGACAGATTAATGTAAGCCAAGCAGTAGTCATAAAAGGCCCTCAGTTAAGATCATGTTACCAGGCCCGCGGACAGTCTTGGCTGGGCCAGGGACAGGATAATATGATGCCCCCCCAGTATTCCATAATTTAAGGAGGGACCAGTTCTGGGGCCCCTTTTCCAAGGGCCCAGGACAAGAGACCCGTTTGTCCCCCCTTATCAGTGGGCCTGCATGTTACTATAATATTGTGTGTAATTATTACAACTTGAGAGTATCAGTGGTTGAATACTGACAGTAATTGGCACTTACGGGTGACCACGATGTTGTCTGTGTCCACTGAGAGGGGGTTTGAGGAGCTGGCTTCCTGCTTGAGGGCTAGAACCACATCGTCACTGGTTGGGGCCGTCTCAGGGGCGTCCTGGTTAAACTCCACCTGAATCTCCACCTCAGTGTTGTCCTGACGATAACGACTGCTGGACCTACAACAGGTGATGGGATACACAAAGTTAGCTTTTCTATCAGACTAACGGTGTAGCACAAAGCTTCTTTATTGCTTTTGAAAAATGTTAATAAACAAAAAAAAACACATTCTTATCAAACATGGTACAAAACACAAGACTGTAATTTTACCTCAGTGAAATGACAAGAACTCTAAAGAACATGGATCCATATCGTCGTCTGTAAATGGGGGTGCACTGTGGAAATAATGACAGAACAAAGATAATTACAAACTGTATCAGTGAAAAGCACCACTATACTTGTTACTTTTACTTACAGTTATTTCTGTATTATCAACTTATTGTATGTTTAGACAAACACAAGCTACTGAGTTACAGGAACAATAGTGGAGTTCAGTGTGTTTTATCAGTGTTTTGGTATGCTAAAAAATATATATCAATATATTGTGTCGAATACTATATATTATATGCCTTACCCAGGAAACAACTGATGCAGTCTGCTGTTGATATGCTGAGCTCTGAGGGTTGCTGAAATCAGAGTTGAAGGCCTTCAGCAGCAGAACACGGACTCCAACTATGAAGCGAGGGCGGTTTGATGTAGCTGTTGTAGTTGTGGTAGTGGTGGTGGTTGTCGCTGTGGTGACTGGACGCTTTGTAGTTGTTGTGGTGACTGTTGAGAAAGTGAAGAATCACATCATTAAAACAGATGACCAAAACTATGTGTCTGTCTGTCTGTCTGTCTACAAATGTGTTAAATTAGAATGAACTAGTACCTTCCAGCATGCCTGAGCCCTCATCAGCAAGCATTTCTACTGCAGCTCTCTGGACTCGATTTCTCCTCTCAGAAGTGTGTGTGCTGTCAGCATGTCCTGTCAGAGGAGCACTGGACCTGAAGTTTCTGTCCGTCAGTAAGAACTGTGAGCTCTCCAGGTCACTCTCGAACTCCATGTTGTCTGACTGTATGGAGAGGTCCTTGGGGATGCATAGCGACAAGACAAAAAGACCTGTGATGGAAGATAGAAATTAGTTAGGTGCTGACATAGACTGTCTATACTGTAACTGATTGATTCAAAACAGCAACATTTTAATTTATGTTAAAACAAGCAGTTTACTGACCTGAGAACAGCAGAAGTTTGAACATTGTTGGCAGTTTGTTTAGATGAAGAACGTAAGAATGTAGGTATACAGCAGTGCAAATCCTCTTATGCTGGTCTTTGCCTTGAGAGTTCTCTTTCTTGAGTATGCATGAGATTCAGACAGGCAGACATTTTATACTGGTGAGAGGAATTCCCTATTATGTGGGTGATACGTATGTGTGTACGCTATTACGCACTTACGCGCACACCACTACTGAGTCAAACCTGCAGAAATAACATTCAACTGCAGTCATATCCATAAAAAAACTGCGAGAACAATGCTGGGTAGCGGTTCCAAACTAGACAAACAGGTATATGACAGGTTCATGACATAAGGAATTGGGTGTGTACCACTGTTACTGCGGTCATCAAAAAGAAAAACAACTGAATGAATGCAATGTCTGAGTTTTAGTCATAGAAGATATTTTTAAATGATTTTATTAAGTCAAAATAGGAGAGAATGCTACTACTCTGAGAGCTTGAGTGTAGCATTCTATTTTGTGTGTTAAAAGGAAAACTAAAATGGAAGCCCAGTTAGTTTAGAGAAGCAGGCTATGTGACATTTACTGATGTGTAATTCACAGCTATCTTCGGGTCTCACTTTGGTCATTTATAATCTTAGAGAGTTCAGAGTTTGAAGGAGTAACAAAAATGTATCTGAACCAAATGAAATGTCTGGAAAAGGGGAAGATATTATGAGGGCATCAAACAAAACTGAAAATAGGTCCTGATTCTGTACTTTGTTTTTGTTTGTTTGTTTATTTTGTATTTGTTTGTTTATTTTTTCAAATTCTTTATATACTGGAAAGACATACTAAAGAAGTATACAAATAGATGCATTTTTCTCCTCAAATGTGTCAGTTGAAATTATAAAATCATTTTATGATGTATGTATTTATGTATGAATTTATTTATTTATTTATTTATTTATTTATTTATTTATTCGGCCCTGTTCAATAACCAAATTTAGAGTCTAACAACTTACAACAGCAGAGGGCGAAAATACGATAATTTTGTCTATTTGCCAAGCATAAATTCTACAGGTCTAAAAGCCAATACAGAAGAGTGAGTAGGCTAAAGGTGATTGGTGGATTGGAAAGGCGAAAAGAAAGTCAAGCCAAGATCAAAAAGATGCATCAAAATGTAAAAAGCTCACATAGGTTTTTGGCTGCAGTAAAAAAATGCCAGCAGCAACAGTAAGCTAATGTCTTAGTGAGTACCTACTGAATAACCCAGTGAGACTGAGAACCAGGTGGAAATTGAACCTGATAAGCAACATGCTGGTGGTCATGACGAGGGACAGACAGCAAGTGGAATTTAAAGGAGAACTTCGGTGTAAAATGAAAATTGGCATGTTAAAACATCATACCGAGTTGGTATGTGTACGGAGGAGCAAAATTGATTTAGTCTGTTGCATTCAGAGTTTAACTATTTTTTTTCGTTTGTCCCAAAAGGCTAACAATGGAAGTGGTAGGTGCCCTTAGACGAAGCATGACGGCTACGCTATTTTTAAACCATTAAAACAGCTCGAAGAAACTCCACACTCCATCGGTAGTACAACAAAGGCCCTGACATGAAAAACGAGGCACTGAGAACTTTGTAAGTGTACACAACATTTATTAATAAAACAGTTTTGACAAGCAGTACCTTGCTATAGTTTCTTGTTGCCGCCATGATGAAAGTCTGCACAGGTCGATTGACGAACACGAACCAGCAGGAAGAATAGGAGGAGAGGTAGTACAATCAACTTGTTTGGACTTTCATCATGGCGGCAACGAGAAACAACTGCAAACGACTGCAGGTAAGAACAGCTTTTTAAATAAACGTTGTGTACATTTACAATATTCTCAGTGGTTCATTTTGAATGCCAGAGCCTTTGTTGTACTACCAATGGAATGTGGAGTTTCTTTGAGCTGTTTTAATGGTTTAAAAATAGCGTAGTCGTCATGCTTCGTCTAAGGGCACCTACCACTTCCATTGTTAGCCTTTTGGGACAAACGATAAAAAATAGTTAAACTCTGAATGCAACAGGCTAAATCAATTTTGCTCCTCAGTACACATACCAACTCGGTATTATGTTTTAACATGCCAATTTTCAGTTTACACCGAAGTTCTCCTTTAAGCGGGGGAAGAGGTACCGGTAAGTGAAGGACATAAAGCATGAAGTTATGTTTAGTCAGCTTCTATGAACTGGATTAGGGTCGTCATGATGAGAAACATCCTGTGGCTTATTGCTGTCAGAACGAATGCCAACTACCAAGCTAACTTGACAGCATACAAATAAATAAATAGGCAAGCGCACTAACTCACCCCGATTTCATCTCCTTATGCGCAGCAAATTAATTTCTGCAAATTCATAACCTAATAAAAGTGCAGCATAATATTAAAAGTATAAAATGTATCATGCAGGCTAATTCTTATAAGCAATGGACAGGCTATTGTCTGTGATCAGATCTAGGAAAATTCTACACATGGTGAAATGTCACCTTTTTGAGATTGTGATACCACCTGAAACCCTATTTCAAGCTCTTTTCAAATCTGTTTTAATTCTTCTTGCCTGTATCAAATATTGTGATTAACCAAAGTTGGCTATTTTTAAAATAAGTTCAAAACAGGGGTAAATGCTGGCATTCCAAATAGAATCACACAAAACAACAGTCACAAGCATATTTTAGTGAGATGCACTTGTGCTTGTGCTTACACCTGTCCACAGGTATACATTATACTTTGATTTACCTGTGTGCCATTCACTTGCAAGTTGTGCTGTGTCCTTTGTGCTGGCAAATAGTGCTCTTTTTTTCTTGTCTTCCTTTCTTTGAACAGATATTTTTCCCACCTTACTGTGAGTTCACTACAGACATTCCATGTAGAACCAGTTAAAGGAGAACTTCGGTGTAAAATTAAAATTGGCATGTTAAAACATCATACCGAGTTGGTATGTGTACTGAGGAGCAAAATTGATTTAGCATGTTGCATTCAGAGTTTAACTGTTTTTAATCGTTTGTCCCAGAAGGCTAACAATGGAAGTGGTAGGTGCCCTCAGACGAAGTATGACGACTACGCTATTTTTTAACCATTAAAACAGCTCGAAGAAACTCCACACTCCATCGGTAGTACAACTCAGGTCCTGACATTAAAAACGAGGCACTGAGAACGTTATAAGTGTACACAACATTTATTAATAAAATAGTTTTGGCAGGCAGTACCTTGCTGTAGTTTCTCGTCGCTGCCATGATGAAAGTCCAAACAAGTCGACTGTAGTACCTCTTCTCCTATTCTTCCTGCTGGTTCGTGTTCCTCAATCGACTTGTGCGGACTTTCATCATGGCGGCGACGAGAAACTACAGCAAGGTACTGCCTGTCGAAACTATTTATTAATAAATGTTGTGTACACTTACAAAGTTCTCAGTGCCTCGTTTTTAATGTCAGTACCTGTGTTGTAGTACCGATGGAGTGTGGAGTTCCTTCGAGCTGTTGTAATGGTTTAAACATAGCGTAGTCGTCATGCTTCGTCTGAGGGCACCTACCACTTCCATTGTTAGCCTTCTGGGACAAACGATAAAAAATAGTTAAACTCTGAATTCAACAGGCTAAATCAGATTTGCTCCCCAGTACACATACCAACTCGGTATGATGTTTTAATATGCCAATTTTCATTTTATACCAAAGTTCTCCTTTAAGTGGGTTACGTTCTTTGTTCAGGGCCATAATGGGTCCTAATACAACCTTTGTGTATGCAAATCCTCTTGTACGCATTCCATTTTGAAGCTTTGTAGTTGGTTGCACCAATTCAGAGTTATTCCATCTGAGTTTACAGTAGGGATGCAATGGTACAGTGTGCCCACGGTTCGGTTTACATTGCGGTTTTGGCCCACGGTAATGGTACAACTCTGACAAACACTCTATAGTTATCAGAAGACAATATCTGTTTAACAGCAAGCTAGAAAGTCCGACCTAGAGACTAAAGTTCACTGTCGTCGAACTTTAAATGGGTGTATTTCTATTTCAACATCTCCACTCGTGTGACACGGAAAGTCGCAACTCAGCACTCATTGCACATTTGAAATACATGTAACCTGTTCACATTTTTTTTCCTCAGGTAATTTTATATTTTGTTCAAATATTATTTTGAAAGTTTTATTGAATTCTACAAATGATTTAAATCATCTAAGGAACATTCAAAACATAATAGAGATATTTGCTTTATTTTTTTCAGTGAATAAATACACAATAACAATGTGATATAGTCAGGACAAAATTGAAATGGTGCATTCAGTAACATTTACAATAAAACTTTTGATAAAAAACTTTGAATAATAAATTATTTTGGCATTTGTGGTAATAAATAAAAACATTAATACATAAATAAATAGGAGTGCAATATGTATGAAGTCACACAAAATTAGCATTATCATTACCATCATTAAACAACAACAATATGTTTGTCATTAGCTCACAAAGAGCGAATACTGTAGTAGCACTGATACTCATAAAAGGTGCTGATAAACTTCAATCAATGTGCAATAAAGCAGTAATTATTGCAACTACACAACATTTCAAAGTGCTGTAGCATCAAAACACACATTAATGCAGCTGGTAAAATAAATACAAAAATAACAGTTCTATTTCATTGCTTTGACTGAGCAGGTCTTAAGAGAACACAAATCAATTCTCTCTTTCTTCTGTTCCGGATCCTTCCTTCATGCAGTTGAGAGGGCAGAGGTGCTGGAGTCAGCTGACCAGCAGCGGACCAATGAACAGCTCCTACCATGGCCGGGTCACAAGCAGAGACAGCAGAGTGAGGCTACAGGTGGTGAACAGGCTGATCTTACTGCTGATGTCACCAGAGGAAGAAGCACTGACACCTGAGAAAAAAAAGAGCAGAAATGTTTTAAAATGGAGCCAAACAACAGAGAAGAAGACCATGGTTTAGGGTAATGCACATTTTCTCAGACCATGGCTCTATATGAAATTCACTCATTCACAATGTGGTGTACTGTATACTGTGTCAATTACACTGATTGATTCCATACATAGTCCACTATATAGTAAATCACTGAATGTTTTGGATTTGACAAAATTCCTTTAATTAGTCCCTGCTACTTAGGCAAGGCAAGGCAAGTTTATTTGTATTGTAACGGCAATACAATGTGCTTCACAAAAATAAAAGCAAAGGACAATATATAAAGGCATAAAAGATAAAGTAATTGTAGAAGCATAAAAGGTAAAACAAGCTACTTATTCGTCACATTTTGAAAAACACAACAGAGGATTTTTGAAACTGTGGCTGTACTCTTGGTTTATAAAAAAAATCTAAAGTAATTTACGGAAATAATAAGCCAAGCATAACTTACTTGTTCCATTGACTGAGATGATGTTCAGACTCAGCTTGCCACTTCTGGCTGCCCTCAGCATAGTGTTGTAGATAGCTGTGGCGCTGGGCAGGGTGGCGTTGTAGGTGAAGCAGAGGTCGGACAGGTGCAGGATGGAGTTGGGATAAACGGTCCCAACACTGAAAATAAAACACATTTGTCCGATGAGTATTACTTAAACTTAACAAAATGTTTTTTTTTTACTTTTATGTGACCCTATGTGTGCATTAGTTAAAAAAAAGAAGCAGATTGTTGGATTGTTAAAACAAATCATATTCATAGTTTTTTTTTTCCTTATTTTTTCGCAAAAATACTAAGGCACAGCAAAATATTATCTAACATACCTGAAAGACTTGGGGGTGAGGCAGATGAAGTCCGGTGAGTAGTCTTCCTGGAAAAATGGCTCCAGCTGCAAAATAACAAAGAAGTTTATTTACTTGTCATTCATGCTGACATGGTTTTTTTACTTTTATTATGTTGTCACTGTCACTACAAGAGCAGCAACATCCCTGTCGACCTTTACAAAGCTTGTGAAAACCCTTCTTTTCTGAGACTGCTTCCCCTCCTAACAAAACTAATCTGTACTAACCAACTCTTTACGTAGGTGCCTTGTGCTTGTATGAGTCTGTCTGTGTACGGGGTGTGTGTATCTGAAGTTTCCCTGCCCCGGGAAACTTAGCTAAGGCACATGTATCTCCTTATGTGTATGCGTATAGTCTGTTTACTCTGTGTTCCTCTACACCTCTGTTAGCTTATTATGTCCTCCTTGTGTAAGTCGCTTTGGATAAAAGCGTCTGCTAAGTGTAATGTAATGTAATAATGATGCTGCTTTCACTGGGTAATGGGATATGACTCTTCTCCTCATGTACGCTCACCTCTTTCTTGATGAGGGAAGCCCTGTCTCGGAAAGAGGTGGAGTTGATCGTCAGCAGAGATAAGACAAAAGTCTCGTTGGTGGTGAACCTAGCATTGGGAGTCACACGAGGTGCACCTGAGGAAATCCAAAAGAAAGAGTGACAGATTAATGTAAGCCAAGCAGTAGTCATAAAAGGCCCTCAGTTAAGATCATGTTACCAGGCCCGCGGACAGTCTTGGCTGGGCCAGGGACAGGATAATATGATGCCCCCCCAGTATTCCATAATTTAAGGAGGGACCAGTTCTGGGGCCCCTTTTCCAAGGGCCCGGGACAAGAGACCCGTTTGTCCCCCCTTATCAGTGGGCCTGCATGTTACTATAATAATGTGTGTAATTATTACAACTTGAGAGTATCAGTGGTTGAATACTGACAGTAATTGGCACTTACGGGTGACCACGATGTTGTCTGTGTCCACTGAGAGGGGGTTTGAGGAGCTGGCTTCCTGCTTGAGGGCTAGAACCACATCGTCACTGGTTGGGGCCGTCTCAGGGGCGTCCTGGTTAAACTCCACCTGAATCTCCACCTCAGTGTTGTCCTGACGATAACGACTGCTGGACCTACAACAGGTGATGGGATACACAAAGTTAGCTTTTCTATCAGACTAACGGTGTAGCACAAAGCTTCTTTATTGCTTTTGAAAAATGTTAATAAACAAAACAAACACATTCTTATCAAACATGGTACAAAACACAAGACTGTAATTTTACCTCAGTGAAATGACAAGAACTCTAAAGAACATGGATCCATATCGTCGTCTGTAAATGGGGGTGCACTGTGGAAATAATGACAGAACAAAGATAATTACAAACTGTATCAGTGAAAAGCACCACTATACTTGTTACTTTTACTTACAGTTATTTCTGTATTATCAACTTATTGTATGTTTAGACAAACACAAGCTACTGAGTTACAGGAACAATAGTGGAGTTCAGTGTGTTTTATCAGTGTTTTGGTATGCTAAAAAATATATATCAATATATTGTGTTGAATACTATATATTATATGCCTTACCCAGGAAACAACTGATGCAGTCTGCTGTTGATATGCTGAGCTCTGAGGGTTGCTGAAATCAGAGTTGAAAGCCTTCAGCAGCAGAACACGGACTCCAACTATGAAGCGAGGACGGTTTGATGTAGCTGTTGTAGTTGTGGTAGTGGTGGTGGTTGTCGCTGTGGTGACTGGACGTTTTGTAGTTGTGGTGACTGTTGAGAAAGTGAAGAATCACATCATTAAAACAGATGACCAAAACTATGTGTCTGTCTGTCTGTCTGTCTACAAATGTGTTAAATTAGAATGAACTAGTACCTTCCAGCATGCCTGAGCCCTCATCAGCAAGCATTTCTACTGCAGCTCTCTGGACTCGATTTCTCCTCTCAGAAGTGTGTGTGCTGTCAGCATGTCCTGTCAGAGGAGCACTGGACCTGAAGTTTCTGTCCGTCAGTAAGAACTGTGAGCTCTCCAGGTCACTCTCGAACTCCATGTTGTCTGACTGTCTGGAGAGGTCCTTGGGGATGCATAGCGACAAGACAAAAAGACCTGTGATGGAAGATAGAAATTAGTTAGGTGCTGACATAGACTGTCTATACTGTAACTGATTGATTCAAAACAGCAACATTTTAATTTATGTTAAAACAAGCAGTTTACTGACCTGAGAACAGCAGAAGTGTGAACATTGTTGGCAGTTTGTTTAGATGAAGAACGTAAGAATGTAGGTACACAGCAGTGCAAATCCTCTTATGCTGGTCTTTGCCTTGAGAGTTCTCTTTCTTGAGTATGCATGAGATTCAGACAGGCAGACATTTTATACTGTTGAGAGGAATTCCCTATTATGTGGGTGATACGTATGTGTGTACGCTATTACGCACTTACGCGCACACCACTACTGAGTCAAACCTGCAGAAATAACATTCAACTGCAGTCATATCCATAAAAAAACTGCGAGAACAATGCTGGGTAGCGGTTCCAAACTAGACAAACAGGTATATGACAGGTTCATGACATAAGGAATTGGGTGTGTACCACTGTTACTGCGGTCATCAAAAAGAAAAACAACTGAATGAATGCAATGTCTGAGTTTTAGTCATAGAAGATATTTTTAAATGATTTTATTAAGTCAAAATAGGAGAGAATGCTACTACTCTGAGAGCTTGAGTGTAGCCTTCTATTTTGTGTGTTAAAAGGAAAACTAAAATGGAAGCCCAGTTAGTTTAGAGAAGCAGGCTATGTGACATTTACTGATGTGTAATTCACAGCTATCTTCGGGTCTCACTTTGGTCATTTATAATCTTAGAGAGTTCAGAGTTTGAAGGAGTAACAAAAATGTATCTGAACCAAATGAAATGCATGGAAAAGGGGAAGATATTATGAGGGCATCAAACAAAACTGAAAATAGGTCCTGATTCTGTACTTTGTTTTTGTTTGTTTGTTTATTTTGTATTTGTTTGTTTATTTTTTCAAATTCTTTATATACTGGAAAGACATACTAAAGAAGTATACAAATAGATGCATTTTTCTCCTCAAATGTGTCAGTTGAAATTATAAAATCATTTTATGATGTATGTATTTATGTATGAATTTATTTATTTATTTATTTATTTATTTATTTATTTATTTATTTATTCGGCCCTGTTCAATAACCAAATTTAGAGTCTAACAACTTCCAACAGCAGAGGGCGATAATACGATAATTTTGTCTATTTGCCAAGCATAAATTCTACAGGCCTAAAAGCCAATACAGAAGAGTGAGTAGGCTAAAGGTGATTGGTGGATTGGAAAGGTGAAAAGAAAGTCAAGCCAAGTTCAAAAAGATGCATCAAAATGTAAAAAGCTCACATAGGTTTTTGGCTGCAGTAAAAAAATGCCAGCAGCAACAGTAAGCTAATGTCTTAGTGAGTACCTACTGAATAACCTAGTGAGACTGAGAACCAGGTGGAAATTGAACCTGATAAGCAACATGCTGGTGGTCATGACGAGGGACAGACAGCAAGTGGAATTTAAAGGAGAACTTCGGTGTAAAATGAAAATTGGCATGTTAAAACATCATACCGAGTTGGTATGTGTACGGAGGAGCAAAATTGATTTAGCCTGTTGCATTCAGAGTTTAACTATTTTTTATCGTTTGTCCCAGAAGGCTAACAATGGAAGTGGTAGGTGCCTTTAGACGAAGCATGACGGCTACGCTATTTTTAAACCATTAAAACAGCTCGAAGAAACTCCACACTCCATCGGTAGTACAACAAAGGCTCTGGCATTCAAAACAAGGCACTGAGAACTTTGTAAGTGTACACAACATTTATTAATAAAACAGTTTTGACAAGCAGTACCTTGCTGTAATTCCTTGTTGCCGCCATGATGAAAGTCTGCACAGGTCGATTGACGAACACGAACCAGCAGGAAGAATAGGAGGAGAGGTAGTACAATCAACTTGTTTGGACTTTCATCATGGCGGCAACGAGAAACAACTGCAAACGACTGCAGGTAAGAACAGCTCTTTAAATAAACGTTGTGTACATTTACAATATTCTCAGTGGTTCGTTTTGAATGCCAGAGCCTTTGTTGTACTACCAATGGAATGTGGAGTTTCTTCGAGCTGTTTTAATGGTTTAAAAATAGCGTAGTCGTCATGCTTCGTCTAAGGGCACCTACCACTTCCATTGTTAGCCTTTTGGGACAAACGATAAAAAATAGTTAAACTCTGAATGCAACAGGCTAAATCAATTTTGCTCCTCAGTACACATACCAACTCAGTATGATGTTTTAACATGCCAATTTTCAGTTTACACCGAAGTTCTCCTTTAAGCGGGGGAAGAGGTACCGGTAAGTGAAGGACATAAAGCATGAAGTTATGTTAAGTCAGCTTCTATGAACTGGATTAGGGTCGTCATGATGAGAAACATCCTGTGGCTTATTTCTGTCAGAACGAATGCCAACTACCAAGCTAGCTTGACAGCATACAAATAAATAAATAGGCAAGCGCACTAACTCACCCCGATTTCATCTCCTTATGCGCAGCAAATTAATTTCTGCAAATTCATAACCTAATAAAAGTGCAGCATAATATTAAAAGTATAAAATGTATCATGCAGGCTAATTCTTATAAGCAATGGACAGGCTATTGTCTGTGATCAGATCTAGGAAAATTCTACACATGGTGAAATGTCACCTTTTTGAGATTGTGATACCACCTGAAACCCTATTTCAAGCTCTTTTCAAATCTGTTTTAATTCTTCTTGCCTGTATCAAATATTGTGATTAACCAAAGTTGGCTATTTTTAAAATAAGTTCAAAACAGGGGTAAATGCTGGCATTCCAAATAGAATCACACAAAACAACAGTCACAAGCATATTTTAGTGAGATGCACTTGTGCTTGTGCTTACACCTGTCCACAGGTATACATTATACTTTGATTTACCTGTGTGCCATTCACTTACAAGTTGTGCTGTGTCCTGTGTGCTGGCAAGTAGTGCTCTTTTTTTCTTGTCTTCCTTTCTTTGAAGAGATATTTTTCCCACCTTACTGTGAGTTCACTACAGACATTCCATGTAGAACCAGTTAAAGGAGAACTTCGGTGTAAAATGAAAATTGGCATGTTAAAACATCATACCGAGTTGGTATGTGTACTGAGGAGCAAAATTGATTTAGCATGTTGCATTCAGAGTTTAACTGTTTTTAATCGTTTGTCCCAGAAGGCTAACAATGGAAGTGGTAGGTGCCCTCAGACGAAGTATGACGACTACGCTATTTTTTAACCATTAAAACAGCTCGAAGAAACTCCACACTCCATCGGTAGTACAACACAGGTCCTGACATTAAAAACGAGGCACTGAGAACGTTATAAGTATACACAACATTTATTAATAAAATAGTTTTGGCAGGCAGTACCTTGCTGTAGTTTCTCGTCGCTGCCATGATGAAAGTCCAAACAAGTCGACTGTAGTACCTCTTCTCCTATTCTTCCTGCTGGTTCGTGTTCCTCAATCGACTTGTGCGGACTTTCATCATGGCGGCGACGAGAAACTACAGCAAGGTACTGCCTGTCGAAACTATTTATTAATAAATGTTGTGTACACTTACAAAGTTCTCAGTGCCTCGTTTTTAATGTCAGTACCTGTGTTGTAGTACCGATGGAGTGTGGAGTTCCTTCGAGCTGTTGTAATGGTTTAAACATAGCGTAGTCGTCATGCTTCGTCTGAGGGCACCTACCACTTCCATTGTTAGCCTTCTGGGACAAACGATAAAAAATAGTTAAACTCTGAATTCAACAGGCTAAATCAGATTTGCTCCCCAGTACACATACCAACTCGGTATGATGTTTTAATATGCCAATTTTCATTTTATACCAAAGTTCTCCTTTAAGTGGGTTACGTTCTTTGTTCAGGGCCATAATGGGTCCTAATACAACCTTTGTGTATGCAAATCCTCTTGTACGCATTCCATTTTGAAGCTTTGTAGTTGGTTGCACCAATTCAGAGTTATTCCATCTGAGTTTACAGTAGGGATGCAATGGTACAGTGTGCCCACGGTTCGGTTTACATTGCGGCTTTGGCCCACGGTAATGGTACAACTCTGACAAACACTCTAAAGTTATCAGAAGACAATATCTGTTTAACAGCAAGCTAGAAAGTCCGACCTAGAGACTAAAGTTCACTGTCGTCGAACTTTAAATTGGTGTATTTCTATTTCAACATCTCCACTCGTGTGACACGGAAAGTCGCAACTCAGCACTCATTGCACATTTGAAATACATGTAACCTGTTCACATTTTTTTTCCTTAGGTAATTTTATATTTTGTTCAAATATTATTTTGAAAGTTTTATTGAATTCTACAAATGATTTAAATCATCTAAGGAACATTCAAAACATAATAGAGATATTTGCTTTATTTTTTTCAGTGAATAAATACACAATAACAATGTGATATAGTCAGGACAAAATTGAAATGGTGCATTCAGTAACATTTACAATAAAACTTTTGATAAAAAACTTTGAATAATAAATTATTTTGGCATTTGTGGTAATAAATAAAAACATTAATACATAAATAAATAGGAGTGCAATATGTATGAAGTCACACAAAATTATCATTATCATTACCATCATTAAACAACAACAATATGTTTGTCATTAGCTCACAAAGAGCGAATACTGTAGTAGCACTGATACTCATAAAAGGTGCTGATATACTTCAATCAATGTGCAATAAAGCAGTAATTATTGCAACTACACAACATTTCAAAGTGCTGTAGCATCAAAACACACATTAATGCAGCTGGTAAAATAAATACAAAAATAACAGTTCTATTTCATTGCTTTGACTGAGCAGGTCTTAAGCGAACACAAATCAATTCTCTCTTTCTTCTGTTCCGGATCCTTCCTTCATGCAGTTGAGAGGGCAGAGGTGCTGGAGTCAGCTGACCAGCAGCGGACCAATGAACAGCTCCTACCATGGCCGCGTCACAAGCAGAGACAGCAGAGTGAGGCTACAGGTGGTGAACAGGCTGATCTTACTGCTGATGTCACCAGAGGAAGAAGCACTGACACCTGAGAAAAAAAAGAGCAGAAATGTTTTAAAATGGAGCCAAACAACAGAGAAGAAGACCATGGTTTAGGGTAATGCACATTTTCTCAGACCATGGCTCTATATGAAATTCACTCATTCACAATGTGGTGTACTGTATACTGTGTCAATTACACTGATTGATTCCATACATAGTCCACTATATAGTAAATCACTGAATGTTTTGGATTTGACAAAATTCCTTTAATTAGTCCCTGCTACTTAGGCAAGGCAAGGCAAGTTTATTTGTATTGTAACGGCAATACAATGTGCTTCACAAAAATAAAAGCAAAGGACAATATATAAAGGCATAAAAGATAAAGTAATTGTAGAAGCATAAAAGGTAAAACAAGCTACTTATTCGTCACATTTTGAAAAACACAACAGAGGATTTTTGAAACTGTGGCTGTACTCTTGGTTTATAAAAAAAATCTAAAGTCATTTACGGAAATAATAAGCCAAGCATAACTTACTTGTTCCATTGACTGAGATGATGTTCAGACTCAGCTTGCCACTTCTGGCTGCCCTCAGCATAGTGTTGTAGATAGCTGTGGCGCTGGGCAGGGTGGCGTTGTAGGTGAAGCAGAGGTCGGACAGGTGCAGGATGGAGTTGGGATAAACGGTCCCAACACTGAAAATAAAACACATTTGTCCGATGAGTATTACTTAAACTTAACAAAATGTTTTTTTTTTACTTTTATGTGACCCTATGTGTCCATTCGTAAAAAAAAAAAAAGAAGCAGATTGTTTGATTGTTAAAAGAAATCATATTCATAGTTTTTTTTTCCTCATTATTTTTTCGCATAAATACTAAGGCACAGCAAAATATTATCTAACATACCTGAAAGACTTGGGGGTGAGGCAGATGAAGTCCGGTGAGTAGTCTTCCTGGAAAAATTGCTCCAGCTGCAAAATAACAAAGAAGTTTATTTACTTGTCATTCATGCTGACATGTTTTTTTTACTTTTATTATGTTGTCACTGTCACTACAAGAGCAGCAACATCCCTGTCGACCTTTACAAAGCTTGTGAAAACCCTTCTTTTCTGAGACTGCTTCCCCTCCTAACAAAACTAATCTGTAGTAACCAACTCTTTACGTAGGTGCCTTGTGCTTGTATGAGTCTGTCTGTGTACGGGGTGTGTGTATCTGAAGTTTCCCTGCCCGGGAAACTTAGCTAAGGCACATGTATCTCCTTATGTGTATGCGTATAGTCTGTTTACTCTGTGTTCCTCTACACCTCTGTTAGCTTATTATGTCCTCTTTGTGTAAGTCGCTTTGGATAAAAGCATCTGCTAAGTGTAATGTAATGTAATAATGATGATGCTTTCACTGGGTAATGGGATATGACTTTTCTCCTCATGTACGCTCACCTCTTTCTTGATGAGGGAAGCCCTGTCTCGGAAAGAGGTGGAGTTGATCGTCAGCAGAGATAAGACAAAAGTCTCGTTGGTGGTGAACCTAGCATTGGGAGTCACACGAGGTGCACCTGAGGAAATCCAAAAGAAAGAGTGACAGATTAATGTAAGCCAAGCAGTAGTCATAAAAGGCCCTCAGTTAAGATCATGTTACCAGGCCCGCGGACAGTCTTGGCTGGGCCAGGGACAGGATAATATGATGCCCCCCCAGTATTCCATAATTTAAGGAGGGACCAGTTCTGGGGCCCCTTTTCCAAGGGCCCAGGACAAGAGACCCGTTTGTCCCCCCTTATCAGTGGGCCTGCATGTTACTATAATATTGTGTGTAATTATTACAACTTGAGAGTATCAGTGGTTGAATACTGACAGTAACTGGCACTTACGGGTGACCACGATGTTGTCTGTGTCCACTGAGAGGGGGTTTGAGGAGCTGGCTTCCTGCTTGAGGGCTAGAACCACATCGTCACTGGTTGGGGCCGTCTCAGGGGCGTCCTGGTTAAACTCCACCTGAATCTCCACCTCAGTGTTGTCCTGACGATAACGACTGCTGGACCTACAACAGGTGATGGGATACACAAAGTTAGCTTTTCTAAAAGACTAACGGTGTAGCACAAAGCTTCTTTATTGCTTTTGAAAAATGTTAATAAACAAAACAAACACATTCTTATCAAACATGGTACAAAACACAAGACTGTAATTTTACCTCAGTGAAATGACAAGAACTCTAAAGAACATGGATCCATATCGTCGTCTGTAAATGGGGGTGCACTGTGGAAATAATGACAGAACAAAGATAATTACAAACTGTATCAGTGAAAAGCACCACAATACTTGTTACTTTTACTTACAGTTATTTCTGTATTATCAACTTATTGTATGTTTAGACAAACACAAGCTACTGAGTTACAGGAACAAGAGTGGAGTTCAGTGTGTTTTGCTAAAAAATATATATCAATATATTGTGTTGAATACTATATATTATATGCCTTACCCAGGAAACAACTGATGCAGTCTGCTGTTGATATGCTGAGCTCTGAGGGTTGCTGAAATCAGAGTTGAAGGCCTTCAGCAGCAGAACACGGACTCCAACTATGAAGCGAGGGCGGTTTGATGTAGCTGTTGTAGTTGTGGTAGTGGTGGTGGTTGTCGCTGTGGTGACTGGACGCTTTGTAGTTGTTGTGGTGACTGTTGAGAAAGTGAAGAATCACATCATTAAAACAGATGACCAAAACTATGTGTCTGTCTGTCTGTCTGTCTGTCTGTCTGTCTGTCTACAAATGTGTTAAATTAGAATGAACTAGTACCTTCCAGCATGCCTGAGCCCTCATCAGCAAGCATTTCTACCGCAGCTCTCTGGACTCGATTTCTCCTCTCAGAAGTGTGTGTGCTGTCAGCATGTCCTGTCAGAGGAGCACTGGACCTGAAGTTTCTGTCCGTCAGTAAGAACTGTGAGCTCTCCAGGTCACTCTCGAACTCCATGTTGTCTGACTGTATGGAGAGGTCCTTGGGGATGCATAGCGACAAGACAAAAAGACCTGTGATGGAAGATAGAAATTAGTTAGGTGCTGACATAGACTGTCTATACTGTAACTGATTGATTCAAAACAGCAACATTTTAATTTATGTTAAAACAAGCAGTTTACTGACCTGAGAACAGCAGAAGTGTGAACATTGTTGGCAGTTTGTTTAGATGAAGAACGTAAGAATGTAGGTACACAGCAGTGCAAATCCTCTTATGCTGGTCTTTGCCTTGAGAGTTCTCTTTCTTGAGTATGCATGAGATTCAGACAGGCAGACATTTTATACTGTTGAGAGGGATTCCCTATTATGTGGGTGATACGTATGTGTGTACGCTATTACGCACTTACGCGCACACCACTACTGAGTCAAACATGCAGAAATAACATTCAACTGCTGTCATACTCATAACAAAGCTGCGAGAACAATGCTGGGCAGCGGTTCCAAACTAGACAAACAGGTATATGACAGGTTCATGACATAAGGAATTGGGTGTGTACCACTGTTACTGCGGTCATCAAAAAGAAAAACAACTGAATGAATGCAATGTCTGAGTTTTAGTCATAGAAGATATTTTTAAATGATTTTATTAAGTCAAAATAGGAGAGAATGCTACTACTCTGAGAGCTTGAGTGTAGCCTTCTATTTTGTGTGTTAAAAGGAAAACCAAAATGGAAGCCCAGTTAGTTTAGAGAAGCAGGCTATGTGACATTTACTGATGTGTAATTCACAGCTATCTTCGGGTCTCACTTTGGTCATTTATAATCTTAGAGAGTTCAGAGTTTGAAGGAGTAACAAAAATGTATCTGAACCAAATGAAATGCATGGAAAAGGGGAAGATATTATGAGGGCATCAAACAAAACTGAAAATAGGTCCTGATTCTGTACTTTGTTTTTGTTTGTTTGTTTATTTTGTATTTGTTTGTTTATTTTTTCAAATTCTTTATATACTGGAAAGACATACTAAAGAAGTATACAAACAGATGCATTTTTCCCCTCAAATGTGTCAGTTGAAATTATAAAATCATTTTATGATGTATGTATTTATGTATGAATTTATGTATGAATTTATTTATTTATTTATTTATTCGTCCAGAACGGCCGTCTGCTCGGCCCTGTTCAATAACCAAATTTAGAGTTTAACAACTTCCAACAGCAGAGGGCGATAATACGATAATTTTGTCTATTTGCCAAGCATAAATTCTACAGGCCTAAAAGCCAATACAGAAGAGTGAGTAGGCTAAATCGTTAGTTTCAACAGAAATATGACAAGCAGAAAACGTAAGGAGAAAGGTGGATTGGAAAGGTGAAAAGAAAGTCAAGCCAAGTTCAAAAAGATGCATCAAAATGTAAAAAGCTCACATAGGTTTTTGGCTGCAGTAAAAAAATGCCAGCAGCAACAGTAAGCTAATGTCTTAGTGAGTACCTACTGAATAACCTAGTGAGACTGAGAACCAGGTGGAAATTGAACCTGATAAGCAACATGCTGGTGGTCATGACGAGGGACAGACAGCAAGTGGAATTTAAAGGAGAACTTCGGTGTAAAATGAAAATTGGCATGTTAAAACATAATACCGAGTTGGTATGTGTACGGAGGAGCAAAATTGATTTAGCCTGTTGCATTCAGAGTTTAACTATTTTTTATCGTTTGTCCCAGAAGGCTAACAATGGAAGTGGTAGGTGCCCTTAGACGAAGCATGACGGCTACGCTATTTTTAAACCATTAAAACAGCTCAAAGAAACTCCACACTCCATCGGTAGTACAACAAAGGCTCTGACATTAAAAACGAGGCTCTGAGAACTTTGTAAGTGTACACAACATTTATTAATAAAACAGTTTTGACAAGCAGTACCTTGCTATAGTTTCTTGTTGCCGCCATGATGAAAGTCTGCACAGGTCGATTGACGAACACGAACCAGCAGGAAGAATAGGAGGAGAGGTAGTACAATCAACTTGTTTGGACTTTCATCATGGCGGCAACGAGAAACAACTGCAAACGACTGCATGTAAGAACAGCTTTTTAAATAAACGTTGTGTACATTTACAATATTCTCAGTGGTTCATTTTGAATGCCAGAGCCTTTGTTGTACTACCAATGGAATGTGGAGTTTCTTTGAGCTGTTTTAATGGTTTAAAAATAGCGTAGTCGTCATGCTTCGTCTAAGGGCACCTACCACTTCCATTGTTAGCCTTTTGGGACAAACGATAAAAAATAGTTAAACTCTGAATGCAACAGGCTAAATCAATTTTGCTCCTCAGTACACATACCAACTCGGTATTATGTTTTAACATGCCAATTTTCAGTTTACACCGAAGTTCTCCTTTAAGCGGGGGAAGAGGTACCGGTAAGTGAAGGACATAAAGCATGAAGTTATGTTAAGTCAGCTTCTATGAACTGGATTAGGGTCGTCATGATGAGAAACATCCTGTGGCTTATTGCTGTCAGAACGAATGCCAACTACCAAGCTAGCTTGACAGCATACAAATAAATAAATAGGCAAGCGCACTAACTCACCACGATTTCATCTCCTTATGCGCAGCAAATTAATTTCTGCAAATTCATAACCTAATAAAAGTGCAGCATAATATTAAAAGTATAAAATGTATCATGCAGGCTAATTCTTATAAGCAATGGACAGGCTATTGTCTGTGATCAGATCTAGGAAAATTCTACACATGGTGAAATGTCACCTTTTTGAGATTGTGATACAACCTGAAACCCTATTTCAAGCTCTTTTCAAATCTGTTTTAATTCTTCTTGCCTGTATCAAATATTGTGATTAACCAAAGTTGGCTATTTTTAAAATAAGTTTAAAACAGGGGTAAATGCTGGCATTCCAAATAGAATCACACAAAACAACAGTCACAAGCATATTTTAGTGAGATGCACTTGTGCTTGTGCTTACACCTGTCCACAGGTATACATTTTACTTTGATTTACCTGTGTGCCATTCACTTGAAAGTTGTGCTGTGTCCTGTGTGCTGGCAAGTTGTGCTCTTTTTTTCTTGTCTTCTTTTCTGTGAAGAAACATTTTTTCCCACCTTACTGTGAGTTCACTACAGACACATTCCATGTAGAACCAGTTAAGTGGGTTACGTTTTTTGTTCAGGGCCATAATGGGTCCTAATACAACCTTTGTGTATGCAAATCCTCTTGTACGCATTCCATTTTGAAGCTTTGTAGTTGGTTGCACCAATTCAGAGTTATTCCGTCAGAGTTTACAGTAGGGATGTAATGGTACAGTGTGCCCACGGTTCGGTTTACATTGCGGTTTTGGCACATGGTAATGGTACCTACTCCCCCCCACCCCGGCCTATTTGGGGGGGGGGGGGGGGGGGGGAGTCCAGGGCCGGTTTTTGGTCCCAGTCTGTCCCTGCCCTCATGTATATTGATGTATAACTATTCCCACCTGTTCATACTGGCTCCTATTTATTTCCAGATAATCTACTTCAAACTACAGTTTACTACACTATATATTGTACTTTACTCTATATACTGTGTAGGCTGTATTTCACACTTGCTGATTCTTGCACTTGATTAGATGTTAAACCACATTTTGTTACCCTGTGTTTATGTGTAATGACAATAAAGCTGAAAGTAATCTAATCTAATCTAATCTAATCTAATCTAATCTAATCTAATCTAATTATCTGTCGTGCTTGGCTCAGACAGGACTGATACATTAGCATGATGGGGAGGGTGTGTCTGCCGCTTGGAGCTGCCCCTTAACTGATAAAAACTTTTAGACTTTTGCCATAGGCACATGATTCGGCACGACATATAGGATCCACAGTGCACTTCAGGAACGCATGACGTAAGCCCATGTAAGGTCAATCGACAGCTTCTCCCCTACTATCTCCACCACATGTGTGTGAGCAAAGGCATAATGTTTGGTTTGCCTCAGTGTTGTGGGATTTGAGTTAAATACTAAAGGGGAATATCTTTATATAGTAAAAAATGGCCTCCATGAACATTTAACAACTCTGACAAACACTCTTTAGTTATCAGAAGAATATATCTGTTTAACAGCAAGCTAGAAAGTCCTAGAGACTAAAGTTCACTGTCGTCAAACTTTAAATTGGTGTATTTCTATTTCAACATCTCCACTCGTGTGACACAGAAAGTCGCAACTCAGCACTCATTGCACATTTGAAATACATGTAACCTGTTCACATTTTTCTTCCTTAGGTAATTTTATATTTTGTTCAAATATTATTTTGAAAGTTTTATTGAATTCTACAAATGATTTAAATTATCTAAGGAACATTCAAAACATAATAGAGATATTTGCTTTATTTTTTTCAGTGAATAAATACACAATAACAATGTGATATAGTCAGGACAAAATTGAAATGGTGCATTCAGTAACATTTACAATAAAACTTTTGATAAAAAACTTTGAATAATAAATTATTTTGGCATTTGTGGTAATAAATAAAAACACTAATACATAAATAAATAGGAGTGCAATATGTATGAAGTCACACAAAATTATCATTATCATTACCATCATTAAACAACAACAATATGTTTGTCATTAGCTCACAAAGAGCGAATACTGTAGTAGCACTGATACTCATAAAAGGTGCTGATAAACTTCAATCAATGTGCAATAAAGCAGTAATTATTGCAACTACACAACATTTCAAAGTGCTGTAGCATCAAAACACACATTAATGCAGCTGGTAAAATAAATACAAAAATAACAGTTCTATTTCATTGCTTTGACTGAGCAGGTCTTAAGCGAACACAAATCAATTCTCTCTTTCTTCTGTTCCGGATCCTTCCTTCATGCAGTTGAGAGGGCAGAGGTGCTGGAGTCAGCTGACCAGCAGCGGACCAATGAACAGCTCCTACCATGGCCGCGTCACAAGCAGAGACAGCAGAGTGAGGCTACAGGTGGTGAACAGGCTGATCTTACTGCTGATGTCACCAGAGGAAGAAGCACTGACACCTGAGAAAAAAAAAGAGCAGAAATGTTTTAAAATGGAGCCAAACAACAGAGAAGAAGACCATGGTTTAGGGTAATGCACATTTTCTCAGACTATGGCTCTGTCTGAAATTCACTCATTCACAATGTGGTGTACTGTATACTGTGCCAATTACACTGATTGATTCCATACATAGTCCACTATATAGTAAATCAGTGAATGTTTTGGATTTGACAAAATTCCTTTAATTAGTCCCTGTTACTTATTCGTCACATTTTGAAAAACACAACAGAGGATTTTTGAAAATGTGGCTCTACTCTTGGTCTATATAAAAAAATCTTAAGTTATTTATGTAAATAATGAGCCAAGCATAACTTACTTGTTCCATTGACTGAGATGATGTTCAGACTCAGCTTGCCACTTCTGGCTGCCCTCAGCATAGTGTTGTAGATAGCTGTGGCGCTGGGCAGGGTGGCGTTGTAGGTGAAGCAGAGGTCGGACAGGTGCAGGATGGAGTTGGGATAAACGGTCCCAAAACTGAAAATAAAACACATTTGTCCGATGAGTATTACTTAAACTTAACAAAATGTTTTTTTTTCACTTTTATGTGACCCTATGTGTCCATTAGTTAAAAAAAAGAAGCAGATTGTTGGATTGTTAAAACAAATCATATTCATAGTTTTTTTTTCTCATTATTTTTTCCCAAAAAGACTAAGGCACAGCAAAATATTATCTAACATACCTGAAAGAATTGGGGGTGAGGCAGATGAAGTCCGGTGAGTAGTCTTCCTGGAAAAATGGCTCCAGCTGCAAAATAACAAAGAAGTTTATTTACTTGTCATTCATGCTGACATGGTTTTTTTACTTTTATTATGTTGCCACTGTCACTACAAGAGCAGCAACATCCCTGTCGACCTTTAAAAAGCTTGTGAAAACCTTTCTTTTCCGAGACTGCTTCCCCTCCTAACAAAATTAATCTGTACTAACCAACTCTTTACGTAGGTGCCTTGTGCTTGTATGAGTCTGTCTGTGTACGGGGTGTGTGTATCTGAAGTTTCCCTCCCCCGGGAAACTTAGCTAAGGCACATGTATCTCCTTATGTGTATGCGTATAGTCTGTTTACTCTGTGTTCCTCTAAACCTCTGTTAGCTTATTATGTCCTCCTTGTGTAAGTCGCTTTGGATAAAAGCGTCTGCTAAGTGTAATGTAATGTAATAATGATGCTGCTTTCACTGGGTAATGGGATATGACTCTTCTCCTCATGTACGCTCACCTCTTTCTTGATGAGGGAAGCCCTGTCTCGGAAAGAGGTGGAGTTGATCGTCAGCAGAGATAAGACAAAAGTCTCGTTGGTGGTGAATCTAGCATTGGGAGTCACACGAGGTGCACCTGAGGAAATCCAAAAGAAAGAGTGACAGATTAATGTAAGCCAAGCAGTAGTCATAAAAGGCCCTCAGTTAAGATCATGTTACCAGGCCCGCGGACAGTCTTGGCTGGGCCAGGGACAGGATAATATGATGCCCCCCCAGTATTCCATAATTTAAGGAGGGACCAGTTCTGGGGCCCCTTTTTCAAGGGCCCAGGACAAGAGACCCGTTTGTCCCCCCTTATCAGTGGGCCTGCATGTTACTATAATATTGTGTGTAATTATTACAACTTGAGAGTATCAGTGGTTGAATACTGACAGTAATTGGCACTTACGGGTGACCACGATGTTGTCTGTGTCCACTGAGAGGGGGTTTGAGGAGCTGGCTTCCTGCTTGAGGGCTAGAACCACATCGTCACTGGTTGGGGCCGTCTCAGGGGCGTCCTGGTTAAACTCCACCTGAATCTCCACCTCAGTGTTGTCCTGACGATAACGACTGCTGGACCTACAACAGGTGATGGGATACACAAAGTTAGCTTTTCTAAAAGACTAACGGTGTAGCACAAAGCTTCTTTATTGCTTTTGAAAAATGTTAATAAACAAAACAAACACATTCTTATCAAACATGGTACAAAACACAAGACTGTAATTTTACCTCAGTGAAATGACAAGAACTCTAAAGAACATGGATCCATATCGTCGTCTGTAAATGGGGGTGCACTGTGGAAATAATGACAGAACAAAGATAATTACAAACTGTATCAGTGAAAAGCACCACAATACTTGTTACTTTTACTTACAGTTATTTCTGTATTATCAACTTATTGTATGTTTAGACAAACACAAGCTACTGAGTTACAGGAACAAGAGTGGAGTTCAGTGTGTTTTGCTAAAAAATATATATCAATATATTGTGTTGAATACTATATATTATATGCCTTACCCAGGAAACAACTGATGCAGTCTGCTGTTGATATGCTGAGCTCTGAGGGTTGCTGAAATCAGAGTTGAAGGCCTTCAGCAGCAGAACACGGACTCCAACTATGAAGCGAGGGCGGTTTGATGTAGCTGTTGTAGTTGTGGTAGTGGTGGTGGTTGTCGCTGTGGTGACTGGACGCTTTGTAGTTGTTGTGGTGACTGTTGAGAAAGTGAAGAATCACATCATTAAAACAGATGACCAAAACTATGTGTCTGTCTGTCTGTCTGTCTGTCTGTCTGTCTGTCTGTCTACAAATGTGTTAAATTAGAATGAACTAGTACCTTCCAGCATGCCTGAGCCCTCATCAGCAAGCATTTCTACCGCAGCTCTCTGGACTCGATTTCTCCTCTCAGAAGTGTGTGTGCTGTCAGCATGTCCTGTCAGAGGAGCACTGGACCTGAAGTTTCTGTCCGTCAGTAAGAACTGTGAGCTCTCCAGGTCACTCTCGAACTCCATGTTGTCTGACTGTATGGAGAGGTCCTTGGGGATGCATAGCGACAAGACAAAAAGACCTGTGATGGAAGATAGAAATTAGTTAGGTGCTGACATAGACTGTCTATACTGTAACTGATTGATTCAAAACAGCAACATTTTAATTTATGTTAAAACAAGCAGTTTACTGACCTGAGAACAGCAGAAGTGTGAACATTGTTGGCAGTTTGTTTAGATGAAGAACGTAAGAATGTAGGTACACAGCAGTGCAAATCCTCTTATGCTGGTCTTTGCCTTGAGAGTTCTCTTTCTTGAGTATGCATGAGATTCAGACAGGCAGACATTTTATACTGTTGAGAGGGATTCCCTATTATGTGGGTGATACGTATGTGTGTACGCTATTACGCACTTACGCGCACACCACTACTGAGTCAAACATGCAGAAATAACATTCAACTGCTGTCATACTCATAACAAAGCTGCGAGAACAATGCTGGGCAGCGGTTCCAAACTAGACAAACAGGTATATGACAGGTTCATGACATAAGGAATTGGGTGTGTACCACTGTTACTGCGGTCATCAAAAAGAAAAACAACTGAATGAATGCAATGTCTGAGTTTTAGTCATAGAAGATATTTTTAAATGATTTTATTAAGTCAAAATAGGAGAGAATGCTACTACTCTGAGAGCTTGAGTGTAGCCTTCTATTTTGTGTGTTAAAAGGAAAACCAAAATGGAAGCCCAGTTAGTTTAGAGAAGCAGGCTATGTGACATTTACTGATGTGTAATTCACAGCTATCTTCGGGTCTCACTTTGGTCATTTATAATCTTAGAGAGTTCAGAGTTTGAAGGAGTAACAAAAATGTATCTGAACCAAATGAAATGCATGGAAAAGGGGAAGATATTATGAGGGCATCAAACAAAACTGAAAATAGGTCCTGATTCTGTACTTTGTTTTTGTTTGTTTGTTTATTTTGTATTTGTTTGTTTATTTTTTCAAATTCTTTATATACTGGAAAGACATACTAAAGAAGTATACAAACAGATGCATTTTTCCCCTCAAATGTGTCAGTTGAAATTATAAAATCATTTTATGATGTATGTATTTATGTATGAATTTATGTATGAATTTATTTATTTATTTATTTATTCGTCCAGAACGGCCGTCTGCTCGGCCCTGTTCAATAACCAAATTTAGAGTTTAACAACTTCCAACAGCAGAGGGCGATAATACGATAATTTTGTCTATTTGCCAAGCATAAATTCTACAGGCCTAAAAGCCAATACAGAAGAGTGAGTAGGCTAAATCGTTAGTTTCAACAGAAATATGACAAGCAGAAAACGTAAGGAGAAAGGTGGATTGGAAAGGTGAAAAGAAAGTCAAGCCAAGTTCAAAAAGATGCATCAAAATGTAAAAAGCTCACATAGGTTTTTGGCTGCAGTAAAAAAATGCCAGCAGCAACAGTAAGCTAATGTCTTAGTGAGTACCTACTGAATAACCTAGTGAGACTGAGAACCAGGTGGAAATTGAACCTGATAAGCAACATGCTGGTGGTCATGACGAGGGACAGACAGCAAGTGGAATTTAAAGGAGAATTTCGGTGTAAAATGAAAATTGGCATGTTAAAACATAATACCGAGTTGGTATGTGTACGGAGGAGCAAAATTGATTTAGCCTGTTGCATTCAGAGTTTAACTATTTTTTATCGTTTGTCCCAGAAGGCTAACAATGGAAGTGGTAGGTGCCCTTAGACGAAGCATGACGGCTACGCTATTTTTAAACCATTAAAACAGCTCAAAGAAACTCCACACTCCATCGGTAGTACAACAAAGGCTCTGACATTAAAAACGAGGCTCTGAGAACTTTGTAAGTGTACACAACATTTATTAATAAAACAGTTTTGACAAGCAGTACCTTGCTATAGTTTCTTGTTGCCGCCATGATGAAAGTCTGCACAGGTCGATTGACGAACACGAACCAGCAGGAAGAATAGGAGGAGAGGTAGTACAATCAACTTGTTTGGACTTTCATCATGGCGGCAACGAGAAACAACTGCAAACGACTGCATGTAAGAACAGCTTTTTAAATAAACGTTGTGTACATTTACAATATTCTCAGTGGTTCATTTTGAATGCCAGAGCCTTTGTTGTACTACCAATGGAATGTGGAGTTTCTTTGAGCTGTTTTAATGGTTTAAAAATAGCGTAGTCGTCATGCTTCGTCTAAGGGCACCTACCACTTCCATTGTTAGCCTTTTGGGACAAACGATAAAAAATAGTTAAACTCTGAATGCAACAGGCTAAATCAATTTTGCTCCTCAGTACACATACCAACTCGGTATTATGTTTTAACATGCCAATTTTCAGTTTACACCGAAGTTCTCCTTTAAGCGGGGGAAGAGGTACCGGTAAGTGAAGGACATAAAGCATGAAGTTATGTTAAGTCAGCTTCTATGAACTGGATTAGGGTCGTCATGATGAGAAACATCCTGTGGCTTATTGCTGTCAGAACGAATGCCAACTACCAAGCTAGCTTGACAGCATACAAATAAATAAATAGGCAAGCGCACTAACTCACCACGATTTCATCTCCTTATGCGCAGCAAATTAATTTCTGCAAATTCATAACCTAATAAAAGTGCAGCATAATATTAAAAGTATAAAATGTATCATGCAGGCTAATTCTTATAAGCAATGGACAGGCTATTGTCTGTGATCAGATCTAGGAAAATTCTACACATGGTGAAATGTCACCTTTTTGAGATTGTGATACAACCTGAAACCCTATTTCAAGCTCTTTTCAAATCTGTTTTAATTCTTCTTGCCTGTATCAAATATTGTGATTAACCAAAGTTGGCTATTTTTAAAATAAGTTTAAAACAGGGGTAAATGCTGGCATTCCAAATAGAATCACACAAAACAACAGTCACAAGCATATTTTAGTGAGATGCACTTGTGCTTGTGCTTACACCTGTCCACAGGTATACATTTTACTTTGATTTACCTGTGTGCCATTCACTTGAAAGTTGTGCTGTGTCCTGTGTGCTGGCAAGTTGTGCTCTTTTTTTCTTGTCTTCTTTTCTGTGAAGAAACATTTTTTCCCACCTTACTGTGAGTTCACTACAGACACATTCCATGTAGAACCAGTTAAGTGGGTTACGTTTTTTGTTCAGGGCCATAATGGGTCCTAATACAACCTTTGTGTATGCAAATCCTCTTGTACGCATTCCATTTTGAAGCTTTGTAGTTGGTTGCACCAATTCAGAGTTATTCCGTCAGAGTTTACAGTAGGGATGTAATGGTACAGTGTGCCCACGGTTCGGTTTACATTGCGGTTTTGGCACATGGTAATGGTACCTACTCCCCCCCACCCCGGCCTATTTGGGGGGGGGGGGGGGGGGGGGGAGTCCAGGGCCGGTTTTTGGTCCCAGTCTGTCCCTGCCCTCATGTATATTGATGTATAACTATTCCCACCTGTTCATACTGGCTCCTATTTATTTCCAGATAATCTACTTCAAACTACAGTTTACTACACTATATATTGTACTTTACTCTATATACTGTGTAGGCTGTATTTCACACTTGCTGATTCTTGCACTTGATTAGATGTTAAACCACATTTTGTTACCCTGTGTTTATGTGTAATGACAATAAAGCTGAAAGTAATCTAATCTAATCTAATCTAATCTAATCTAATCTAATCTAATCTAATCTAATTATCTGTCGTGCTTGGCTCAGACAGGACTGATACATTAGCATGATGGGGAGGGTGTGTCTGCCGCTTGGAGCTGCCCCTTAACTGATAAAAACTTTTAGACTTTTGCCATAGGCACATGATTCGGCACGACATATAGGATCCACAGTGCACTTCAGGAACGCATGACGTAAGCCCATGTAAGGTCAATCGACAGCTTCTCTCCTACTATTTCCACCACATGTGTGTGAGCAAAGGCATAATGTTTGGTTTGCCTCAGTGTTGTGGGATTTGAGTTAAATACTAAAGGGGAATATCTTTATATAGTAAAAAATGGCCTCCATGAACATTTAACAACTCTGACAAACACTCTTTAGTTATCAGAAGAATATATCTGTTTAACAGCAAGCTAGAAAGTCCTAGAGACTAAAGTTCACTGTCGTCAAACTTTAAATTGGTGTATTTCTATTTCAACATCTCCACTCGTGTGACACAGAAAGTCGCAACTCAGCACTCATTGCACATTTGAAATACATGTAACCTGTTCACATTTTTCTTCCTTAGGTAATTTTATATTTTGTTCAAATATTATTTTGAAAGTTTTATTGAATTCTACAAATGATTTAAATTATCTAAGGAACATTCAAAACATAATAGAGATATTTGCTTTATTTTTTTCAGTGAATAAATACACAATAACAATGTGATATAGTCAGGACAAAATTGAAATGGTGCATTCAGTAACATTTACAATAAAACTTTTGATAAAAAACTTTGAATAATAAATTATTTTGGCATTTGTGGTAATAAATAAAAACACTAATACATAAATAAATAGGAGTGCAATATGTATGAAGTCACACAAAATTATCATTATCATTACCATCATTAAACAACAACAATATGTTTGTCATTAGCTCACAAAGAGCGAATACTGTAGTAGCACTGATACTCATAAAAGGTGCTGATAAACTTCAATCAATGTGCAATAAAGCAGTAATTATTGCAACTACACAACATTTCAAAGTGCTGTAGCATCAAAACACACATTAATGCAGCTGGTAAAATAAATACAAAAATAACAGTTCTATTTCATTGCTTTGACTGAGCAGGTCTTAAGCGAACACAAATCAATTCTCTCTTTCTTCTGTTCCGGATCCTTCCTTCATGCAGTTGAGAGGGCAGAGGTGCTGGAGTCAGCTGACCAGCAGCGGACCAATGAACAGCTCCTACCATGGCCGCGTCACAAGCAGAGACAGCAGAGTGAGGCTACAGGTGGTGAACAGGCTGATCTTACTGCTGATGTCACCAGAGGAAGAAGCACTGACACCTGAGAAAAAAAAAGAGCAGAAATGTTTTAAAATGGAGCCAAACAACAGAGAAGAAGACCATGGTTTAGGGTAATGCACATTTTCTCAGACTATGGCTCTGTCTGAAATTCACTCATTCACAATGTGGTGTACTGTATACTGTGCCAATTACACTGATTGATTCCATACATAGTCCACTATATAGTAAATCAGTGAATGTTTTGGATTTGACAAAATTCCTTTAATTAGTCCCTGTTACTTATTCGTCACATTTTGAAAAACACAACAGAGGATTTTTGAAAATGTGGCTCTACTCTTGGTCTATATAAAAAAATCTTAAGTTATTTATGTAAATAATGAGCCAAGCATAACTTACTTGTTCCATTGACTGAGATGATGTTCAGACTCAGCTTGCCACTTCTGGCTGCCCTCAGCATAGTGTTGTAGATAGCTGTGGCGCTGGGCAGGGTGGCGTTGTAGGTGAAGCAGAGGTCGGACAGGTGCAGGATGGAGTTGGGATAAACGGTCCCAAAACTGAAAATAAAACACATTTGTCCGATGAGTATTACTTAAACTTAACAAAATGTTTTTTTTTTACTTTTATGTGACCCTATGTGTCCATTAGTTAAAAAAAAGAAGCAGATTGTTGGATTGTTAAAACAAATCATATTCATAGTTTTTTTTTCTCATTATTTTTTCCCAAAAAGATTAAGGCACAGCAAAATATTATCTAACATACCTGAAAGAATTGGGGGTGAGGCAGATGAAGTCCGGTGAGTAGTCTTCCTGGAAAAATGGCTCCAGCTGCAAAATAACAAAGAAGTTTATTTACTTGTCATTCATGCTGACATGGTTTTTTTACTTTTATTATGTTGCCACTGTCACTACAAGAGCAGCAACATCCCTGTCGACCTTTAAAAAGCTTGTGAAAACCTTTCTTTTCCGAGACTGCTTCCCCTCCTAACAAAATTAATCTGTACTAACCAACTCTTTACGTAGGTGCCTTGTGCTTGTATGAGTCTGTCTGTGTACGGGGTGTGTGTATCTGAAGTTTCCCTCCCCCGGGAAACTTAGCTAAGGCACATGTATCTCCTTATGTGTATGCGTATAGTCTGTTTACTCTGTGTTCCTCTAAACCTCTGTTAGCTTATTATGTCCTCCTTGTGTAAGTCGCTTTGGATAAAAGCGTCTGCTAAGTGTAATGTAATGTAATAATGATGCTGCTTTCACTGGGTAATGGGATATGACTCTTCTCCTCATGTACGCTCACCTCTTTCTTGATGAGGGAAGCCCTGTCTCGGAAAGAGGTGGAGTTGATCGTCAGCAGAGATAAGACAAAAGTCTCGTTGGTGGTGAATCTAGCATTGGGAGTCACACGAGGTGCACCTGAGGAAATCCAAAAGAAAGAGTGACAGATTAATGTAAGCTAAGCAGTAGTCATAAAAGGCCCTCAGTTAAGATCATGTTACCAGGCCCGCGGACAGTCTTGGCTGGGCCAGGGACAGGATAATATGATGCCCCCCCAGTATTCCATAATTTAAGGAGGGACCAGTTCTGGGGCCCCTTTTCCAAGGGCCCGGGACAAGAGACCCGTTTGTCCCCCCTTATCAGTGGCCCTGCATGTTACTATAATATTGTGTGTAATTATTACAACTTGAGAGTATCAGTGGTTGAATACTGACAGTAATTGGCACTTACGGGTGACCACGATGTTGTCTGTGTCCACTGAGAGGGGGTTTGAGGAGCTGGCTTCCTGCTTGAGGGCTAGAACCACATCGTCACTGGTTGGGGCCGTCTCAGGGGCGTCCTGGTTAAACTCCACCTGAATCTCCACCTCAGTGTTGTCCTGACGATAACGACTGCTGGACCTACAACAAGTGATGGGATACACAAAGTTAGCTTTTCTATCAGACTAACGGTGTAGCACAAAGCTTCTTTATTGCTTTTGAAAAATGTTAATAAACAAAAAAAACACATTCTTATCAAACATGGTACAAAACACAAGACTGTAATTTTACCTCAGTGAAATGACAAGAACTCTAAAGAACATGGATCCATATCGTCGTCTGTAAATGGGAGTGCACTGTGGAAATAATGACAGAACAAAGATAATTACAAACTGTATCAGTGAAAAGCACCACTATACTTGTTACTTTTACTTACAGTTATTTCTGTATTATCAACTTATTGTATGTTTAGACAAACACAAGCTACTGAGTTACAGGAACAAGAGTGGAGTTCAGTGTGTTTTATCAGTGTTTTGGTATGCTAAAAAATATATATCAATATATTGTGTTGAATACTATATATTATATGCCTTACCCAGGAAACAACTGATGCAGTCTGCTGTTGATATGCTGAGCTCTGAGGGTTGCTGAAATCAGAGTTGAAGGCCTTCAGCAGCAGAACACGGACTCCAACTATGAAGCGAGGGCGGTTTGATGTAGCTGTTGTAGTTGTGGTAGTGGTGGTGGTTGTCGCTGTGGTGACTGGACGCTTTGTAGTTGTTGTGGTGACTGTTGAGAAAGTGAAGAATCACATCATTAAAACAGATGACCAAAACTATCTGTCTGTCTGTCTGTCTGTCTGTCTGTCTGTCTGTCTGTCTGTCTGTCTGTCTGTCTGTCTGTCTGTCTGTCTGTCTGTCTGTCTGTCTGTCTGTCTGTCTGTCTAAAAATGTGTTAAATTAGAATGAACTAGTACCTTCCAGCATGCCTGAGCCCTCATCAGCAAGCATTTCTACTGCAGCTCTCTGGACTCGATTTCTCCTCTCAGAAGTGTGTGTGCTGTCAGCATGTCCTGTCAGAGGAGCACTGGACCTGAAGTTTCTGTCCGTCAGTAAGAACTGTGAGCTCTCCAGGTCACTCTCGAACTCCATGTTGTCTGACTGTCTGGAGAGGTCCTTGGGGATGCATAGCGACAAGACAAAAAGACCTGTGATGGAAGATAGAAATTAGTTAGGTGCTGACATAGACTGTCTATACTGTAACTGATTGATTCAAAACAGCAACATTTTAATTTATGTTAAAACAAGCAGTTTACTGACCTGAGAACAGCAGAGGTTTGAACATTGTTGGTAGTTTGTTTAGATGAAGAACTTAAGAATGTAGGTACACAGCAGTGCAAATCCTCTTATGCTGGTCTTTGCCTTGAGAGTTCTCTTTTTTGAGTATGCATGAGATTCAGACAGGCAGACATTTTATACTGGTGAGAGGGATTCCCTATTATGTGGGTGATACGTATGTGTGTACGCTATTACGCACTTACCCGCACACCACTACTGAGTCAAACCTGTGGAAATAACATTCAACTGCAGTCATATCCATAAAAAAACTGCGAGAACAATGCTGGGTAGCGGTTCCAAACTAGACAAACAGGTATATGACAGGTTCATAACTATTTATTGCATAATGTAAATGCGTTGTAAGGATTGGAACAACTTAACCAACAAGGGTGGGTCTCAAAGTGCGTCTTCTTTTTAGTTGACGCACAGTCATTGTTTGAATGACTGACCTCCTCCCTGTTTCTAAGTCTGGTAAGGTGTAAGGTGTATCTCTAAAGGTGCTTGCACACCTGCCCAAACAAATGCCAACAACATTCTGAACATTCTTACCAACTTTTTTTTTCATTCTTAACATCTGCCTACTTTAGGACGTTGGTGTTGGTTTCTGGTGCTTTGTTGTTTCGTAACAGAATGTTTATGACTGCTGGGAGACATTTTTAAAGATGACAATCTTTTATGCAAGGCTGCCCACTTTAAAGTCTATATATAGCAAGACATTAGAGTTCAGAGGTACACGTTTACCAAAAGCAGTAGCAGATTTGTATGAGGTGTGTGTGTGTGTGTGTGTGTGTGTGTGTGTGTGTGTGTGTGTGTGTGTGTGTGTGTGTGTCTGAGCACAGATTAAGCAATATGCAGTAAGGCTGAAGTATAATAAAACTGTAATCACATGTAATCAGAAGTATATAGATGGCATAAATACGGTTTACTTTTCAATGACTGCAGTAGTGCCTCTTCTGAGGCCAATTACTCCGTGTTGTACAGAGAGAAAGTCACTGTCTAAAACAATATCAAGACTCCAAATTTGACTAATTGTACTAAACTGTTCATGAAGAACTGATCTTCACCTCTTTTGGTAAGTCAGCCGCATAGTGTCTGCATAGGAAAATCTATTGACAAGAATCAGAGAATGTAGCTGAAACAGTTGGATATCGGACAAATGACATTTTATACCACATCCATTAAGGGATTACACCAAAACCATGTGATGAAATGGTGTTGACCTGAACATTTCAAATGCCAATGCTATTTATCTCAGCTCTGTGTGCACAACTAAAGCTGTTAACAATTCGAAGTTGCAGTGAATCAAATTGATGTGGAAAGTAATCTTTTTTAATATTGTGAAGTATCCATATAGTGGTTATGATGCATTAGACACATACACACATTCACCACTCAGCACACACAAACTAACTTTACACCCGCCATTCTCCATCCTCCACTGCTTCCTCACACATGATTCCCCAAACCCCACCTCGGCAACCCCCCCCCCCCCCCGCGGCCCTCCCCTGCCTCATGCCCCCCTCCCAGACACACACACAACACGCAGCCCTAAGCTCTCGCCACTCGTTATCTGCCACCACAGCCAGTCCTTCCTCCCAACCATAACTGCACTTTATGCACTTTATCCCACCCCCCTTCACCTTTTTTCTACCTCTGCCCTTCTTATAGTAGTCATCCCCCCCAAATGCATTCTACGCACTTTACTCCCCACTCCCCATGTACAGTCTAGACTCACAATCAACAGTTTCACTGTCCTACTACCCAGTAGGCCTATGTCTATGCATGTGACAAATAAAACTCCTTGTATCCTTGTATCCTTATACACAGGGTTCGAATTATAAATTTGACCCTATGGGGGTCTCAATCTTTTAAAAAAAAAAAAAAAAAAAAAAAAAAAAAGCAAAACGCAAAACGCACTGTCCTTTTTAATTTTTTTCGCTGTGAAGCCAAACGACACAAGGCCAGCCAGTGCTGTTTTTTTCGGTGGCATGGCGGAAAGTTTAGGCAACCTACGTATTATTTTTGTATTTCTAAAAACGCATTACAAAATGAAGTTAGATTGATATAAGATAGGAGGTAGATGAGAAGTATTCTTCGGACTGAACGTCACGTTTGCAAGCCCCAAATTTCAGATTTGCGCGCATAGTGGTGTGATGGTGAATCAATATCACGTCGTAATTCAATACAAAGATGGCTGCATGGTGATCGTAAATGAAGCGAATTTTATTTATGTTTATATGGTGATATATTTAAACTGATCATGGTAATATGACTTATGACCCTCTGGAACGTGGTGCTGCTTTCTGATTGGTTGCTAGGCATGCAGTAAAATCGTATATCATGCACACCTTGAAAGTAGTTCTGGCAAAAAAGTTTAAAACTTCAGCACCGTTCCATATCAATACCCAATAGAATGTACGTACCTACTGTAACCGTCTCTATCAAACTTCACAATTTTGGCAATGTGGAGTACAATTTCCATGAACTTAGTAAACCGAAAATAACAAATAAATCAACGTTTTGGAATAAGTATTGCATGTGTCGCGTTGCTCAATCCAAGCTAGCTAACTCCTGATGAGCAGTAGCAATCACCTTACCAAATGAAAGGTAACCTTGACAACCAATTTGGCTAGTGACTGAAGGCTGCGTAGCGCTCTACTTAACGTTACAAATATTAGGCTACATTGTAGGCCACATTGTAGCGAAACTGAGTCTAAGTTAACCCTCTAAGTTAATTGAGAATTATTTTAGATACATTCTACATAATTGAGTGGCATTAACCGGGTCATAAGCGGGGTAACATCCTCCGAGCCGTGCATTATACAGTTTTAAGTCAACTTGGCGGAGCAAACTTCCCTCCGCTTCGCGTCGGGAAGTTCTTAGGCTCCACCTCGTTGGCTTAAAACTGTATAATGCACGCCTCGTCGGATGTTACCCCTTACATATTCGAGAAGCCTCCACAGTAAATGAAATTTGCTTCTTTCATTGGAGCCTGAGGGTATGGGAGCTCAGCTCCCATTGGCTCCCACGTAATTCGAACTATGCTTATACAATAGTTAGATCCGGTCGAATTATGTATCAATTGATCACAAGATTCCATGACATCATTCCACCCAATACGTAAATAAACAGTAATCGAGGAACAGTGCAAGTGAAAGGTAATCGAGGAACAGTGACTGCGATACAATGGACGAGTTTAATATCAACTTTGATTTAAAATATGAATTCGATGATGAAGAGAGGGAGGAGAGGGCAAGCGTGGAGCTTGGGCCTACGCCAAGCATAAGAACAATCAAATAAGCCCGAAGGATTTGGACTCTATTGAAAACAGCAGACACGAAGGCAATACGGTAAAACAAACTTCGTGGGCAGTTAAATGTTTCGAATGCACAGACATAATTATTTGTGGAAATGTGTTCGTGTAGTGTAGACGCTAAATATAGGCAATGTTTTTCTTTTAGGTCAGAGAGCTCTATTGCCAGTTACTGGCGCCCCACTTTGGAAAGCAGAAAGCGGTGGAGTCATGTTTTAGGAGACCATCAAACGGGAGACCAAACAAAACAAGCCAAACTGGATCAGTACATAAGACCATAGTTCTTCGGACTGTGAACATCCAGTCCCTTTTCTCAGCGGTTGCACAATCAACATAGCCTGGGTGTGCCCATACTGCCTGTGACGCTGCATTTACATTTCGCGAGCAGTCTGCTCTCAGAGCATTGACAAGTCGCGATAGTAGGCAGAGCAGTGGTGCGCACTGCGCGTTGCTCAGCAACCAAGACGCCAACTGGGACTATTTTCTGGAGCGGAGGAACTTGATTGTAACAAACAATCAATCAAATAAAGAAAATAAAATTAGCATTTTGTGTAATTAATTGTGTTGCCAAAGGAACTTTTGTATAAAAGCAATATAGTAACTCAGCCTGCGGCTTCGTGCCTGCGGCGAATCACACCCGTGAGGGTATTCCACAACAACCTCACTCCCACTCGTGTTATTGCTTAATCCTGAACTGGTAATATAGATTGTTCTCGTATGTTGATTGGAAAGGCATTAGAAAAGTTGGCCACTGTGAAAAGTTGCCAGCCAGTAGCACAAAGAATCTAACAATTTGTCCTGCTGACACAAAAAATACAGTGATTTTTAAAATGTTATTGTCTGACATTTTTGTCTTTGAACTGAGTCTTGTACTGTGTTTGGGTAATAAATCTTCTGTCCTGACAAAGTGTGTCTCATTTTCATTAGCCTGTATTAATTGAACATTTCATTATGTCTGAAATTAAAATAATAGGAAATGATGGAATACTAATGCAGTTTTGTTAATAAAATTATCATTTGTCACTCTTATTGAGAGTTTGCTTAGTCTCGTATTTTTTAGTACTTCGTGATTGTGTCCATTTTACTTCTTAAGAATCTATTTAGTCTTTGTCCTCGTTATATTATTATTGTTGACACAGAGCTGGTAGGGTGTCGAGTTTGGAGCTAGGCTGCATTTAGAGATGTGCCCACCGGGGGGCGCTCTTGAGAAGTCAACCTATTGAGTGTTCTATCTATGTTATTCAAACTTCAGTGGAAAGAGGAGTAGCCTGAAGACTTACTGTGATAAGTCGATATATCTTCATGATTCTAAGGGCCCAGTATTGACAGGGAGCCCTTTGAGGATTCTAATAATGTTATTAATGTGATATCATTAATAATAAAGGTGTAGGCTACAAAATTGTAACCTTTCATAGGACCCAAACTTTCTAGCAGCGTCCCTGAAGGTGGGCTTACCATCATGAGAAACGAAAAGTCCTATATTGAATGTCCTTTGCCTAAGCTATTAAGACAAGTGAATTAATTTACCTGGCTGATGTGTTGTGCTGATCAGGATTGGCTGTTTCAGTGGCTGGAACTTGTGGCAGGAATTTGTAGCAGGATTTGGGATGTCCACCTCTGAATTGTGAACTGGTGAAATAGAAAGGCTGATTATGCAGAAATGATGAGCTCAAAAAAATTCCAGATGTGCAAAACAGCAAGTGAAAATAGTTCAAACCACAAAACCTGCACTTTGTCTTATGTAAACTATTAATGCAACTGCCCAGTAGGGGGCAGCAGAGACCATTAGGTTCACCATGCGGAGACACTTCTGGTGAGACACCCAACCCTTTTCCCATTGTGGAAAACATGGTCATGTATCAGTTACACTCGTTACACTAGCCATTCAGCTTGGCTATGCACATAAACACACAGTGATACACTAAAAGCACAGCATCACACACTGTGTGCACACAACACCGTGGTCCTGATGCATATTAGCTACGCTCTCGCAGGCTATTCGAACCTCCCGTTATTTGCTGAAATGAGCTCTGTGCTCAAAGTTATCGGTATTAATAAAGGGTAGCCGTGGCAACGGCTCTTCGGTCGCGCGGGAACTGAGGCTGCTGCAAAAGGCCACGAGCTGTAACTGTGCAGAGGACTGTGACAGAACGACGTATACCCACAGATGACATGACAGTGCTGACATTTCATATTATATTAACCTCCTGCTTACTTGAGAGCACACAGCAAAGTTACCTCTAACTACAACTGTATTTGAGAAGTGTGGATGCAACATTATGGGAAAAATAAAGAAGGGGAGAGCTAGAGATAGATAGACAGATGGAGAGAGAAAGAGAGAGAGAGCGACAAAGAGAGAGAGAGATGTTGCAATTTTTGTTCACAAGAATTGTTGACATAGGAGGCTTTGTGACTTCGGTCACGTATACTACTGTTTTTTTTTTTAAACTGTGGGTAAACAGAGCTAGTGTGGAACAAGGTCACAGTCGCTCTACAACATATCAGTCATTGTTTGCTGTGCCTTTCTCAGGTCTCTGTTGGGCTGATTAAGAATAAAACCCATTTCCTTTAGATTAGATCACATGAGCCGCAGTTTGGCTTTGGTCTGTGCCTTTCTCCTTAACTTCGTTCCAAATGATAACAGTTCCAACAGCCCACCATAACTGCGGCAGAAAAAAAAGTATAATTTGTATAAAGCTGGGATCGGAGGTGAATGTTGTTCAACACTCAAAGCCCTCCCCACTCCCTTTATTTAACATTGGGGCTCAGGTCAGATCAGATTGTATTATAGTCCCATGTGGTGAGACACAGAGGAGGAGCTTGGTTAAAGTTATTTCATTCACAGCCAATGTTTCCCAATACTTTGAGGTCATTTAAAACTGTGGCCCTGAGAATTTCTGAAATAATATCACGTGGCCACATTTTTCCTTATTCTTTCTACCAATGCATAATGCATAAGAGTTGGTTTTGGACTGTTTGGCACTGGAAGACCAACTACCCCATCACTATGTTGACATGGAGACCCTTAAAACTGAACCGAGGGCAGGCATCAAATTCAAACCAGACCAGTGTGAAGGAGTCTTGCCATGTGTTCTAAATCAAAAGACCAATAGAAGGACTGTATCTGTTTTAGATGTTGTTGGCTGACACCATCTAACACCTTAGCATTTCTTTCTGGTAATCTCAGCCCTCAGTGTAGGGAGAAGGTTAAGTGATTTATTGTTTAACATGAGCGCAAAAAGTAGCCATCTTGGAGTTCTAGGGTTAGCCGAATTTACAACAGCTTTGCTTTTGCAGGGTTCTGGCTCGAAGGCACACTTGCACAGGGAGGCATAACTGATTTTACAAAGTAGGCAAAACAGATTTGGATGCCAAAATACACTCTGCATGAGGAACGATCCTTTGCTTGGGTCTGTGCAAAGCCTCCCTGTTACCTCAGCAACATATGCCTCTGTTCAAGCTCTTTAAAGCTCTACCAGTGTCTTCATCCTGTCACTCAAGAAGGAGGCTTGAGGGTCTCTTACTCCTACACAAAGCATGCTGGGAGTTGCTGAGGAAGCCTCTTTGGAGATCAGGGTCGCAGGTGAGGGGTGCTGTCAGCTGTCTGTTTCTGACAAACGGATGAGTGGAGAGGCCTTTGATGCCAACGCTGTGCTCACCACAGTGGAGTAAGGGTGAGGGTGAGGATGAGGGCCGGGCTGAAGGGGGTGGGGGTTGGGGGGGGGGGGGGTGTTTGAGGTAATAGGGAGGGAGATAACTGAGGAATGGGGGGGATTATGGAGGCCAGACGGGGTCACACTGGGTAGAGGCCATACTTCCCTTCTCAGCTTTGATTGAACATGCTGAAGGAGTCACCCCCCCAACCCCCCGAAGGAGTCATCCCCCAAACCCCCCCCCCCCCCCCCCTCCACCCCACCCCACCCCTCACCCCAACATAAACAGCAGGTGGTCTTGGGAGTGTTGGGAGGACCTTGAAAGTTCATGTTTAAACATAGATATACATTTGCACATATGTAGATGTTGTAGGGACACACCTGAACAACTCACACACTCTCTCTCTATATACACACTATCATACACAAACAACCACTTGTGGTAGTATGGTACCATTGCTCATATCTCACAGGATTCAGGGAGTAGACGTCATATTTTGCCTGGGACTTCTGACCCAATGTTATTAAATTAAAGGTGGGTTTGATGTCGAAAGTCTGTCTCGCTCTATTCACAGGATCAGTCTATAATAATTCAGGACAGCCTTAATGAACTTTGCTGTTAGACGGCATTATTTTCTCATCTCATTAAATCACAGATGCTCCTGTTAGATCTCCGCTCCCTTATAAATATTTATCAAACTGGGATAAGGGTGAGGGAGACTAGAAACAAAATCCAGACAAGGGTCCTTTTTTTTGCAGAGCTAGAGGTGAAACTGAATATTCTATTAAAGTCTGCCCTGTTAAATATTCATGGGTCACAGGTGACATTTTGCCAAACCTGATGGAGAGTACAGTGGCACAGTTAGAAACACTTCGGGCAGCCAACACGACCGTCTAAGCAAAAGAGTCTAACTAAGGACATCTTTATGACTAATAATAAAGACAAGGCCTATTCCTTAGACACTATGTACTACTGGAAAAATAAAAGGAAATGGACATCCCCTGTCATGTTTGAAGAATATTTTTATCCCATGAAGACCTAAAGGAAACAGGCTGAATGAGGAACATATGGAGACTCATGTTCTTGTAGAAGCTTTGTGCTCACATGGCTGTCAGGCTAAACTCACAGTAAGGAGGACTTTTCTGTCCCGGGAGAAACAGATGAGCGTTCATATATAAGATGATAAACAAGCTTTTTCATTTCTTTCTTTCTTTCTTTCTTTCTTTCTTTCTTTCTTTCTTTCTTTCTTTCTTTCTGTCTTTCTTTCTTTCTTTCTTTCTTTCTTTCTTTCTTTCTTTCTTTCTTTCTTTCTTTCTTTCTTTCTTTCTTTCTTTCTCATTTCCCTTCTGCCATTCTTTATTCTGTGCTTTGTGTTTTTTGTCTCACCCTCTTCTTTGTTGTCCTTCAGCAGTCTGCCTGCCTGCACTGCACTGCACTGCCTGCACTCTGCCGCTGGCCAGTCAGCTGACGGGTCCGAGTCCAAGGAGCCCGGCTTTGCAAAGAGGCCAAGTGAAGGATTGGAGCATCAGGTGTCAGCTATAGTGTTGGTCCAGCCAGCTGGATTTACAAGCGGGGCGCGTTTTGGCTGGGGTTCAGTGGTCAGTGCTATGGCTCCCTGAGAGAAAGAAAGAAGGACGAGAGACTGAGCAGGCTCCCCACCAACCCTCTGGTGTTGAGAAACAGACAGATAAAGAAAGAAAACAATGAAATGAAAAAAGAAAGAAAGAAAAAAGTCACAGGAAGAAAGGAAGAAGCACACAGATTGTTAGTGGAGAATAAAACTTAGTTAAAGTATGAAGGGACATGTGTGATGTGTGTAGGGGCATGTGTGATGTGTGTAGGGGTTTGTGTGTGTGTGTAGGGGTTTGATTATGTGTGCGTGTGTAAGTTAACGTCTCCCTCTTTCTCTCTCTCTCTCTCTCTCTCTCTCTCTCTCTCTAGCTCTCTCTCTCAATTCAATTCAATTCAATGTAACAGTGCTTTACTGGCAAAAAAGTGCATTCGTATTGCCAAAGCAGTAATACAGATGTGGGTGACACATGACACCAAGCTGTCTATGGATAGACATACAGAGTTGTACAGCTCTCTCTCTGACTCTCTCTCTCTCTCTCTCTCTCTCTCTCTCTCTCTCTCTCTCTGACTCTCTCTGTCTATCTCTCTAGTTCCCATAGGCACATTCCACTGTGCTGACAGCGAGGGCCTCTGTACTGGGCTGGCCTCACGAGGACGAGAGGACATGTCAGTGCCAGCGGGTGTGAAGCCACTGGTGTGGCCCCAGCATCCGTGAGCCTGTATGAGGTCACCGCATTGTGTCACAGGGGCAGGGACGCATGGTAGCACACTGGCCTTTGCTGAACACACACACATACATGTGTGTATACAGAAACATAGAGAAACGCACGTATGCACGCACACATAGACACAAACACACACATACCACACTCACATAGCACACATAGCAAGAAACACACACATGCACATACACACAAGCACACACACACACACACACATACACACACACAAACACGCACACACAAGTGCCATGCACACACACATACACACGTGCCATGAACACACACACACACACACACACACAGCTGGCTGTGCACTGGCTGCCTGACAATGCAATCAATTATCACTATATGGAAATAAAATTATGAGTAAAGTTGTGAAGAAGAGAAAACTCAATGCAGCCAAATCGTTTTTGAGGGATACATTTCCAAGGAAGCATCAGTTTCATGTGTCTCCTGTGGGTTTCTTCTGAATGAATCATGAGGCAACGAGAGCCCTGTCATTTCCTCTTTTATCTCAGCCAGTGGTTTAAAAAATGAGAGGGGAGACGCAGAACGTGGTCTACAGTTGGCCACCAACGTGTGAAAGTCAGTTAAGTGTGCTGATTTTGGACCTGGATAAGAAGAAACATTTGAGGGATCTATGGCCACAGCTTGCGTGTGCGTGTGTGTGTCCAAGAGAGAGCTCAAGAGAAGAAGAGAAAGCGAGTCTGCGCTATTAGAAAAGGCCAAAGAGTAAGTGTATAACGCAGCCGTATACTTTGCACATCTTGTTTTCGTTGGCCAACAAATACTATCTCCAGTCTGTCATCCCCTTCTAGGATTATAGTATGTGTTTCTCATTAGATGGCAAGGGACCACTGTTGGGGGGTCACAGCTACTTGACCCCTCTGTAGGATCAAGTCGACCTGCTCAGTCTCCGCCTGAGCAATATCGCAGATGAGGTGAAAAGGTCATTCAGATTCTGGCGGAGAAACACCCGGTGACAAGGGCAGATGAAGACAGGAGAAAGCTCTCCTCGCTTTGAATGATAACCTGACCCGAGCAACACAGACAAAGGACGGACATGCCAGAATGAGATTAGAGGAGGACCTGGAGCAGGAGCTTCCCCCTCTTGAACGGCGGCCATTTTGGCATCAGGGCGTATTATTGTTTGATGCGATGCTCACTCATTCCCATCTGTCACTTAAAATACCTTTC
>CM050202.1:12483773-12508773 GCA_027475355.1 Coilia nasus | reverse complement strand
CTGGCTGTCATCCAAGTTAGTCTGTGGTGTGCATTTAAAATGCTCTCATTGGGATGGTGGAATAGAGGCGTGTGTGTGTAGGTTGAAAAGATTATTTCAGTCCATCTGCGCTACATAAATGCACAATGTTCATACACAAATTCCTAAGAACATCCAGCATTAGAGTGCATATCATTATTATCATTATCATTGTTTGGTTTTTCTACACTGACTGTGCATATTTATGTGTCTTGTGTGAAGTGTAGACGTTGATGTTCTAGCAGAAGTTGGTTGCAAAGTGCAAATATAAACTGAACCTATATTTGTCAATGATGCTACCTAGTGATTCTAGCAGGTGAATAGTCAAACTAAAATGAAGATTCACAAAATGCAATTTCATGAAGTTTCATACCATCAAACCTTTGGTCCCTTGTGGAAAAAGCAGCTAGTCCAGAAACCATTGCAGGTAGTACCTGCAAGTAATCACAATAGTCCTCCAAATGATTGCTATTTCTGTAGAGCTAATTCTAGCATTCTGTTCAAAATGTCATGATCTGTGGAAACATCACATTTTTTGCACATATGTAGAATTAAAATCTCATGGCCTACTTCATAGACAGCCAATAAGAGAGTTTAAAACATGTACGCAAAAGTGAAGAATTTTAAATGGTAGTGTCATCAAAATAGGCTATACTGTGTGACTTTCACCTTGAATCTAATCTGTCACTTTTAGCATTTTGGGTCACTCTGAGTGCCAGATCAGATCACATATCGACTGTCTTTGCCTCAATCACACTTTTTAATTTTGTTTTCACCTAACATGAACAAACCCCCCCCCCCCAATCCCTGCACCTTCAGTGCCATAAAGGCCCTGCTGTCTTTTATCGACCCTTGTGTTGGCCAGTGGAAAAGAGAAGACAGAGCGATCGGCACGCACAAATCGCCCACCGAGTATCAGTCACAGCCAGCCCCGTTAGCCCTGACCTCTGGAAGCGCTTTCCCTCTCTGGTGACAAGTGCTATTTTTATCTCATCATATCCTTGGCAACCCTTATTCCTCGGCTATCACCTTTCACTCCGTCCCCACTCTTCCATCCATCCAACATTTACAGCGATATGAAATGTAACCTTTAATTCTGACACATTCTCTCTCTCTCTCTCTCCAGTAAGCAACACCTCAGCCTCACGTGCTCTCTCACCAGTCACCTTTATGAAAAGGTGAACAAAGTAAGAAAATTAAAAATGTGGACTAGAATGTATTATATATACATATATTTTAATTCTGAAAATCAGTATTATTAGATAATACTGAATAAATACTGAAAAAAACTGGTGATTTACCAGGAATGAATTGGGAAGCAATGGCTGCCTCCTCTTTTCTTTTTATATTTCTCAGAATATGCCTACATTGTCCCTAGGTACTGATTTGGAAAGGCTGTTTCTCTTCATGGACAAACTCTTATAATAATAATAATAATAAAACTTTACTTGTATAGCACAGTTCATACATGCAATATGCAACTCAAAGTGCTTTACAGTTTGGCAGGGTTGTTGCAAGACAACATTTCTTGCGGTTCAGTGATGTCAGAGCACATAAATACAGAAGCAGACTGACTCTTGCATGAACACAGGTGGCAGTCCTTGTAGGCCCTAGTCAGCAATCTTTGTAGTCCAGTGGCGTTAGAGCTATGCAACGCTCTGTTAATGTGGGCTCTTATGTGAACATAGGTCGGCAGTCTTTGCGGGCCAGTGGCACTAGACAAGGAAAGTTAATTTAGGCGCAGTCGGTTGTTAGTGTCCCCAGGGAGCAACAGGGGTGAGGGAAAACTCCCTGTTTGTTTGATTTGCGTGAATTCAGGAAGAAACCTCAGGAATCAGTGAGTAAAACTCCCTGTTTTTCTAGGAAGAAACCTCAGGCAGAACCACGTCTCCCAGGGTAGCCCATCTGCCGGGGCTGGTAACGGGAAGTCGTTGACTGAGTAGTTAGGTGTAGGCTTGGTTGAATAGGTAGGTCTTTAAGTTGTCGCTTTAAGATGTCGATGGATTCTGCTTCTCTGATGTGCTGTGGTAGGGCATTCCATCTCTTTGGGGCGTAGTATGAAAAGGCCGATTCCCCGATCCTTTTGGGTGGTGCGTCTGGAATCCTCAGGAGACCGGCATCAGCGGATCTAAGGGCTCGTGCAGGGGTATAAGAGGATAATGCGTCAGCAATATAGCATGGGGCAAGGCCATTTACAGCTTTAAATACCAGTAGTAGTACTTTGAAGTCAATTCTATAGGATACAGGTAGCCAGTGTAGTTCAGCCAGTACAGGAGTTATATGTTCCATCTTTCTTGTTTTTGTTAGTAATCTTGCAGCCGAGTTTTGAATAAGCTGTAGTTTTTCAATTGATTTTTTTGGGAGGCCTGTAAACAAGGCATTGCAGTAGTCTAATCTACTTGTAATAAATGCGTGAACAAGTTTTTCAGCGTCTGGCTTGGTCAAGAAGGGGCGAACTTTTGCTATATTTCTTAGATGGAAGTATGCTGTTTTAGTCACTTTGTTGATGTGTGGTTTAAGGCTAAGGTCAGAGTCAAGGATGACACCTAGGCTAGTTACCTGTTCTCTGACATATTGGTTTAGGTTGCCTAGACTGGGGAGGAGAGCTTCCCGTTTGTCTTTAGGGCCGATAAGTAGCAGTTCAGTTTTGTTTTCGTTTAACTTTAGAAAGTTATTGCTCATCCAATGCGTGACAGCTGACAAACAGGAGGTTAAAGACTGTAGAGCTGTGGTTTTGTTTGGCTCAACTGAGATATAAAGTTGTGTATCATCGGCATAACTATGAAAGTCTTTATTATGTTTTTTGATAATGTTGCCCAGCGGTAGCATGTATAATGAGAAAAGCAGGGGGCCAAGGCAGCTGCCTTGAGCAACACCGAAGGGTACGTCGTGATTTTTAGATATATGATCTCCTAAACTAATATAGAATTGTCTTCCGGTGATGTATGACTCAAGCCATTTTAGTACATGGCCTGAGAGGCCCACCCAAGTTTTGAGACGATGTAGTAGTATGTTGTGATCAATTGTGTCAAAGGCGGCACTTAGGTCCAAGAGGACTAGGGCAGAGACTTTGTTTGTGGCTGTACTGAGTCTGAGGTCGTTTACTATTTTGGTTAGAGCAGTCTCTGTGCTATGATTTGCTCTAAAGCCTGATTGGAATTTTTCTAGGATGTCGTTTTCATTAAGGAATTGGTTGAGCTGTAAGAAGACAGCCTTTTCGAGTATTTTGCTTATAAATGGGAGGTTGGAGATTGGTCTATAGTTGTTTAGTGTGTTATAGTCCAAATTTGGTTTCTTTAGCAATGGCTTCACTACAGCAGTTTTAAAGGCGCTTGGGAAAATACCTGTGAGAATGGAGGTGTTAATGATCTGTAATAGGGGTGTGGAGATATAATTAAAATTATTTTTCATAAGGAAAGTGGGAATAGGGTCAAGGCTGCATGTTGACCGCTTGCTATGTTTAATAAGTTTAATACGTTTCTTAACCGGTGTGTCTGAAAGAAACCATCTCAGACCCATTTCTTTAAACTTGAGCTAAAGTATGTGTATTTGATGGTCGAAAAGATTTCAATCTTTTCTGAAAAGGGTAGCAATTTGGACCAACTCCAAACTGGCATTAGCACAAGCTTGGAATTAACACCTCGTACACTGCTATGGAGCAAAAAGCATAACAGATATACTTGGTAATATTATGTAATGTTAGCTTGAAGATTTCTGTGTCTCTTTGTTAGTCTACAGTAGATTTATCTTACATGACATTGCTTAAGTAAGTGAAACCTACTGTTATGGAATCAACTAATGTAAGATGTTTGTCTTTTGGAGATTTCTGCCTTCGGTCTTTTGCAGGGCACCAGAAAACAAAGAAGAGTGAACAGGTGACAACATGTTAAGTTACAGTAAGATACAGATCCACCCGTCAACCTCAGACTAAATCAACATTAGTACTGATGTACTGATGTATAAGGCTGTGTTGGCTACACTAAAGAGAAGGGCAGTCATATCACTCTAATCACTTTCCCATATGGGACTACGTTTGCTTTTGAATGCTACATTAGTGTTGAAAGAAAAACAGGATATTTTTGAACTGGCAGGGTTACAGTAAATGGCAATTCAAATGAAGCATGGAGAGGACACAGTATGCTGCCTCTGTAGTTCTGAGAGAGTTCTTAAGTAGGCTGATTAACAATGTTGATGGAGACCCTTCAGATTCATCAGCAGACCAGCCACTTGTCTCAGACTGGTCATCTGAGACCAGGAGTTTAAAAAACCCCCACACATCCATGATCAGAGAATCCTTTGTAATTTTGTGTCAGTTTTTCAATGTAACATAACATTAGGTCACTCTGATTTAGATAGACAACTCTCATGATTACCAAACCCAGATTGCCAGTGTGCGAAACAAGACTACATAACAAAGCTTAAGCCTACTAGCCATAGTGGAATAGCCAGCGTGGGAACACTGTATGTGCTTTTATTTAAAGAGACAGGAAGGGCACAATAAACAATACAAATATTCATTTTTTATTTCCAGGCTCCTCATCTAACCCACAAGTACAAAATCAATGTTATTGTTGTAACAGTCAGCCAATCTTAATGCAAAACATAAATACATTTATATGTATTGCAGGATACCATATACAATTTGACCAGCTTTACAGTTTTTTTTTTTAGTATTTTGTTTCTGAAATCCTTCTGGCATCTGCCCTTCTGCTGGGATAAGGGATTGCTTTTTTTGCATAAAAAAGTGAGATGGAATGAAGGTTTCATCCAGATCAAAACCACTGCTACATTGCGTGAATTCAATGTCAGATTCTTTTTTGGCTGTTTTGAATGATCCATTTTCAAGATTAGATTCAACTCCTTTAAAATGCATTCACTGATATGTACACACTCTCACAGGCACACACAACCAGCCAGACAGACAGCCAGACAGACAGCCAAACACACACACACACACACACACACACACACACAAACAGTATAATGCCCATTAAGGCTGTCCATGTCAATTGTTCAGAGTCTGTCTTGTCTGGTGTTAGGTGACATCAACCCCAAGATTGTCAAAACAGATGACTGTAAATCAACAAATGGATCCCCAATCGGCCGCACCTTTGCCCTCTCTCTGTTGATTCATTATCTAAAGCCTGCAGTCACTAAAACGTGAAGCAAAAACATCCCCAGACCCTTAGCAAAACAAAGCCAGGACACTGTAAATCTAAAAGCAAGTCCTCAGGTACCAGGCTCAACAGAAAGGCAGCACCGCTGGGTGTCTCGAGTCTCCACAGTAGTCCCAGGTCACCGGGTGCTGTTGGGGGAGAGCAGGGTAACCGTTATCCTATGGAATCTAAACATGTGCCTGGGGAGGGAGTGTGCAGCCATCACAGAGAATTTCCTGATTGTACATCTAACCTTTCAGCACGTCCCGCGGTGTCCTGTGGTTGTTAACACTCTGTGGTCTGAAATGGGCACACTCCGTGTCATGTACTCCCCCATAGTTCTCAGTGCCGCTCTGAGGGCCAAGGATCTGTTTCAGTGGGGGAGGACTACAAAGGAGATAAAATTATATTGAAAACTTAAAAGACTTTAGTGATATATCTGGTATGTAATTATATAGATTGAAATTTCGGGTGCTTGCTTTTAATGGTGTCAGCAGTCCAGACAATGTTTGTTCATCACCTGACACTCAAGTGCTGTTGTCTCAGTTTCAAGGAGACATTACAGGGGTCTTAAAAATAGCTGCGCTTGGAAAGGTTGAACAGAGGTGTTAGTGTCTGCTTAACACTGTGGAGTTTGTTATGTGTTATGGTGCGCTCCTGCTATACACAATTGGCAATACAACTGCCTGTGTGGGACATATTAGAAAAACCTGGCGGAAAATTTTACGCTGGTCAGCTTCAGCTGTCCCTATTACTGGGCAAGAGCATTTTATGCCAACTCTTGTACTTGCAGCACTTAATTTCAAAGTCGGGTTCATTTTACTTTAACAAAACCAGGTGTAACATTTGGGGAGGGGCTGGGGGGTGCTGGGGGGATTCAAACAGCACTGAAAGGGAACCCCCCCTAAGGGCGATCTATAAGCCAGTAGTAATGCCCCTGAATGTTGACCAAATGTCCACATAGTGCAAACACTCAAACACCTCTTTTGATTTTTTCTGTTACTGTCTATGTAACAGCAGAGAAACAGAAGAGGAGTAGTTAAATATCGCCTCTGAACAACACCTGCAGCTGCAGTGTGTTGTTTATCTAGCGTTGCCAGATTTTGCTCAAACTGTAAAATTTTGTGACTTCAATGTGCAATTGATTATAGAAGAGAGGTCCTTTCTAAGAGGCAGCACTGTGCTCAGAGCCTCAAGCAGCAGGTGTTGCTTATTAAGGGTTGATGATTCGGCCATGTTGACTGACTCCCTTCTTTGTTGAAAAGAATGTCAGATGCTATTCAACAGATTCAGGGCCAGCCACAGTCATTTAATCAACCATTGATGTTTCGCATCTTTGGGTCCATCAATGTACAGTACATCAAAGCTCACCACAGGTGGGTATCCTTCATGGACGAGCTCAAGATGTTCAGCAGACACACGGGGCATCGCAAGGGAAGTTTCCATTATGTTTTGTATCTGGTGCATGAGTTCATGTTTTTGTAAGCTCTACTGTTTTCATTTGGTCCTTGTGCCAAAAATGATGTGTAAGTTGATGTAATAACGCCTCTCTTTACACATTTGACTGTTCACCGGTGACCCTGAAATGCTACCACACGTTATCTGAAGAGGTAATGAAAATGCTCATTAGGTGTCTCATTTGTCTCTGTTTGGCCTTGGTGTCAGGGGCATACTTTGAAGCAGGCTGCTCATCGTTTGCTGGGTCCAAAGAGTAGAAACGCCCTGATGTACCCACAATACCTGAAGATTAATACACTAGATAAACCAGCTCGTGTCACAGTCCAGTTGTGGTGCACATTCTGACACATTCTGAGCAAACGTGTGCGCTAGTCAAAACAATGGAGCATTGCCAAGCATGAGCCAGTGGAGTATATCAAGTCCACAGGTGTTTTTATGCGTCGCCGGTGAACCAACGCTCGGCTGAGACAATGCTCGAATTCTTGGCTGCCTAGGAGGACGTGGAAGCGATGAGCGAAACTGACATTCTTAGCCATTTCCTCGACGCACGCTGCGTTTGTTACCTTGAGTGTCTTCGCGGCCGGCCGCATATTTTCCAGCCGATGCATCCTCTGACCCGGGCCGCGTGCAGGGATTCCGAGATGGGCCGGTGAGCAGGTGCGTAGCCCGTGAGGACTTTCCAAGGATGTCAGCTCAACGGAAGACGTGCTAATGCTCTTTCCTTATAGCCCCGAAAACAAAAGAACTGGAATTCAGGAGGATGCATGCCTACATGCTTCAGATGGTAAAGATAGGGCCTCGTTTTGAATAGGAACTTGAACCACGGGCCAAGATATTGTCTATACACTGTAGGGGCTTTTTCATTCGCTCAAGGTTTTTCCCATCTGAAGGAACTTCGCACTGACAACAACAATTTTTCATGAGGCCTCAAAAAAACATGACAAACTGACAAACTTTAATGTTTACCTTGAGGGGCCTTTGTGAAAAAAAAAAAAACTGAAAACAATGGGCGTAAACAAAATCAGGTAGCATGCAAAAGCGTAGACTTTTGTCAAACACCACAACATCTCACAAATGGCCTTGAATAAAAAAAGGCAAAGCAGAAACAAAACAAACCAAAAACATCCTAAAATCACTGTGGTGATTATAGAGGAGATGGGTTTAAAAAGAGAAAAATTGCATGTAATTGTTCTGTCTCAGCTTGAATGGATTTTGCTGAGGGCCTGTGACACAGGGTCCAAACAAATAAGCCCACAGCTTGCCTTCCCGGCAATGACGACAGCAGCGGGAGAAAAGCAATTTCAGCCTTCAAAATGTGCCCTATAAATATGTTGACTTGATTTCAGCTCTGAGCAGAGAAAAAAAACATTGTCACTGGCTGTGTACACTACATTGCCACCTGCAATTTTGCATTCAGTTTGAGTGAATGTGATTTTGAATGAGAACTAGCAGAGTGCAGTGGTAACAGGTTAAACTCTCCATTTGGGGCCTTTTGCTGTGGATCAGTGCAGTTGTTGTTCCTCTGTGTGCGGAGCTGTCTTGAACACAGCACAATTTTTTCTTAACACTTCTATAGACACAGATGTGTCTGATTAATTCTCTGTGTCTTTCAGTTGGCAATGATTCAAATTTATAATTGGCTTTTTTTTGTTTGTATATAACACTGGGTTAACAAATAAATGCGGATGATTCTGTAACTAAATTACTAAGCCCAGACGTAAAACCAAAAAGAGAAGAGAAGAGAAAAAAAAACTTTGTTGGTGTTTTTGTGCGGTTCCATATGGCCTTTGGAGATTGCCTCTTCCTGAGTACTGTTTGCGAGCGCAATGAAAAGCTCGTGTCCGTTGTCGCCAGTGTCGCCACTGGTGAAGCCGCAGCTGGGTTGTCGCTGTGTTTTTAATGAGGCATCCTTGATGGATGATTTCATTACTGTACCGCCACACACCATGTCCACCACCTCCAGATGCATCCATGGTCACAACCGCTAGCCCCAACCCCCCCACTGTCCCTCCAACCACCCCCACTGTCCCTCCAGCACCCCCCCCCCCAAGGATGTCACCTAATTGTTTGTGTGGGAGGAAACAAATACATTAGCAAAACAAACAAACAGAAATATCTCTCGCAGCACTTACTTCCTGTTGATAAGGAAGTGCTGGCTTGCGACTGCAGGGGCCCCCATGAGTCCAACTGTCAGGCGATGACGGCTGCGGTGGCGGGCGCGAGCGGGTGAGTGAGCGAGTGAGTGAGCGAGGCCAGTTCCTGTGGGATTGTGGGATTGGACATGGCTCCTTCTGCACTTGGTCTTCAGGGGGAAGCGAGCTGCTGAGCTGGAAGGGGGGTAGGGCTGGGGTTGTGGTGGTGGTGGTGGTTGGGGTGGGGGGCAGTTTGGAGAAAAGAGAGAGGGTGAAGCTGCTTAAGGCTTTTAAAACGAAGTGAAGAAGAAGGAAGGAAGGAAAAAAACGCACCCCGGACAGCTGTTCTTTCATTCGTAGCTAGAAATTGCTGAAGCGAAGCGCTACCGGGAAAAGTGGGCAGAAGATTGGAGGGAGCCGAAAGAGACAGAGCCGCCACAACAAACAAGCCCCCCCCCTGCCCCCTGCCCCCTGCCCCCCTGCCCTGCCCCCCCCAACCATCATCACCTCGCACGCGATACGAGCCACATTAGTCAGGCCTGAAGAACCCCAGCTACCCCACCCCCACCCCCACACCCACACACACCCCGCTCACCAAAGACAAAGATGAAGGTGAAAATGACAAACTACATGCTGTAGAAAATAGCCAGCATAGCACTAAAATAACAGCCCTGAGGCGCTAAAATGGGGGGGGGGGGGGGACTTTCTCTATCAGTGTTTCATGGGTCAGTTGTCAACAGTGCTGATGAAGTGTGCCGAGCCCTAGTGAGGTTCCTGGTGTGTTGCGTCGTGAACACACCGTTGCCGCCCGGGGAAAATCCCGACGTCATAAAACCGAAAGAGGCCGAGTGCACTTGCAAAGCTCGAGGTCCTGTTTTGAAGCTTTATTACAGTCTTTTGGGCTTTATTTAAAGTCCAGCCAAAAGGTGTGAACGCGGGCCGTATATTTAGTCCTGCTCTCAACGACAGCTCGTGCACTGTGTACGCTTGTGTGAGCGAGGACATTTCTCATTGGTTACACACGCACGCTGTAATCGGTCACAGGTGTGTGTGGCTTTGGCGGGTGTGAACTTTGGGGGCCCAAGCCAGTCTCCCTCGAGGAGGGTCTCAGGACCAGGGTCAATCACACACACACACACACACACACACACACACACACACGCACACACACACACACACACACACACACACGCACAGACACGCACAGACACACACATGCACACACACAAAGGCACACATAGGCATGCTCGCACACACACACTAACACACACACACATACTTATACACACACTTGCAAAGGCACACATACACACATACTAATACATATACTCACACACACACGCACACACACACACACACACACACACACACACACACACACACACACACACACACTCACACTAACCCAGACACACACACATACAGACAGACACCCAGTCCACAAACCATAAAGAGTCAGGTGGGCTTTTTAAAGGGCCATTGTAGTGTATTACTGGAGTGACAGAGAGATATAATGTAGTCCTTGTTACTGGGGCAGGAAATACATGTGAGTATGATTAGCCAAGCCTTTGTGGATTGACACATGACCTCTGGGCTGCAGGCTAGTCGGGGGTCATTTATATCTAAGACAATGTGTGTATGCTGTGTGTAAGTGTCCCCGACAAATACAGTCAGGCCTGAAAGGGTCACCGTGTGCAGACAGCATGAGGATGTTATGTCTGCTGCCTTTTGGAGCAATGCACATATACAGTAGTATGCATACTGTAGTATGCATGTGAAGAGTTCAGATGCAAAACCATATAAGTCCATTTGCGATGAATTCACAGAAATATATTATTTTATTTACTTTAAAGTACTCTAACACTTTATTACCAGTCCACCTCCAATTGGATTGTTTTGGCTTGTTTTTTTTTACTTGATAATGATATTTAAATTGCAGTTTGATAGAGATTACTTGGAAATTATTATTGTATATTCCTCAAATGGACTTAGAGGATTTTGCATCTGAACTCTTCATATACTCTTAGTCATGATGGACATGTTAGTAGATTGAGTGCATATCGGTGTGTGTGTGTGTGTGTGTGTGTGTGTGTGTGTGTGTGTAGAAGTGTGTGGTAAGTGACTGACATATACAGTGAACCATGAAAGGCAGACCGTGTGCAGACAAGATGAGGACACTACACTATGTCTGCCTTTTGGACCAATGCACATACACTATAGTCACTCCACATGGACATGTGTGTAGATGGAGCACATATGTGGGTGTGTGAGTATGGGAGTGTGTGTGTGTGTGTGTGTGTGTGTGTGTGTGTGTGTGTGTGTGTGTGTGAGTGAAAGTGTGGGTGAGTGAGAGACAGGCTACAGGGGTATTAAGGAAAGAGTCACTCCAGGAATGATACAGCACACAGGATACCATCAGGGGGCCTCTGAAATGGGGTTATAAAACATTCACTACCCTGCAATAAATTTTTCACAGACAAAAAGAGAAAAAAGAAAACCTTACCCTGTTCCACTTGGTATGAGGTCTGGAGTACAGTCTAGGTTTAGTAAGAATTTATTCATGTATGTATTTATTTCTCTCTTCATAGCTTTGCATGTCGCTGAAAAAACCTTTATCACATGCATAAATGTATACGGTGTACTATCAGCCTGATTTAGAGGGCACTAAGGTTAAGATACACATTTAAAATCATTTTAAGACCAATTGTTACCACAAGCACAATAAAACGTATGAGGCATGATGCCTTTGAGGCAAAATTTAAGGATTGTACTAGTTGGAAAAAAATCCAAGTTTTTAGATTTTAGATACATTTTAAAAAAAATAAAAAAAATAAATATATATATATATATATATATATACAGTGGTTACTCCCTCGTTATTCGTGGGAGTTAGGTTCTAAAAATAACTCGCGATAGGCGAAATCCACGAAGTAGTCAGCTTTATTTTTTACAATTATTATAGATGTTTTAAGGATGTAAAACCCCTCACTACACTTATACACTTTTCTCAGACAGACATTGACATTTTCTCACATTTCTCTCTCTTCTACTCTCAAAGTTCACACTTGCAAACATACAGCACTTCAGAGTCACACAGCTAGTGATGGAAGATTTATGTAAATTTTACAAGCTGAGCGCATTCTGTACTGTACAGGAGATTGATTGACAATGTTTTACAGTCCCTAAAAAAATCTAGAAAAAAATCTGCGAAACAGCGAGGCAGCGAAAGGTGAACTGCAATATAGCGAGGGACCACTGTACACTGCAAGCTTACTGAGCATAGGCTTTGATCAGTATGATATGTGACACTTTCTTCTGTGAAGTTAAGAGCAACAACCCAACAACTATTCATTCAACCACCATTTATATATTCTGAAGTATTTCTCCAAACTTGTCTCTTTCTGTACCTTGTTATTTAATCAGCAAATGAACTTGTTGCAGGATTCTATGGTTAGACTAGAAAAGCACTCAGAGAGCGCAGACCTCTGCCAGGGCGGCTCAGATCACCACCAAAATCTAATCACTTCTAAATTAGCCCATTGCTGACCTATTCCATCAAAATCCATCCATAACCTTTTGGGTTATGTTGCTAACAAACAAACAAACAAACAAACAAACAAACAAATGCAGACGATTACATAACTTCCGCTGGCAGAGGTAAAAATATTGCTTTAGGGCTGTAGGGCTGTATACTGTAAGTCGCTCTGAATAAAAGCATCAGCTAAGTGTAATGTATATTGAGTATCATCCGGTGGGAATTAGTAGTTGTAGCCACAGTCATATTGTCCATACAGGTCTCCATATAGTGTGGGTTTAAAAGAAATGGGCTGCGCTGCAGTGCATCTAGGGGTTGTATTACACAAAAAGTGGCAGATTTTATTTAGTCATTTATAATTTATAGCAATTCATTTATATTAAATAAGTGAACTGACATTTGAAGCTAATTTGTTTTGGTTATAGATGACTTAATATATGAAATGTATTCAGAAGTTTTGGGAATTCAGTTATTTGGCAATTCTTAGCACATCTCCAAGACACATTTATCATGGCTTTTGGCCCGCGACCACAAGATAACCGCTCGCTGTGTTTGAAGTGGTGTTCTTACTTACACACTAAACACCCAGAACAGTTAGGCAGCTGTTACAGGCAAAGATTTCAGTAATCTGTTTTAATGTTCCACATTAGTGGCAAGCTGCAGATTCCCATAATCACTTAGAGGAGGAATCTTTTCTGAGGCCCTAGGGCTAGGGCTTGTTGTGTGTATCGGACCACCGAAACGTAGTTTCATCATCCATCCAGTCATTTGTTTGTCACAGGCAAGAAACATGAGAATTCCTGACCTCGTTAAACCCAAGCCAAAAATGGGTGGGCACCTGTTTTCTGTAAACAGAACCAAACATCTGCACTACACTACCCCTCCCCCCTCCCCCCACCCCCCAACCACCTTAATTCCACCCTCCACACACAAACATACACATACACACACTCACACACACATTCACACACACACACACACACACACACACACACACACACACACACACACACACACACACACACACACACACACACACACACACACGTGGGCATACACATACACATACACATACACACACACACACACACACACACACACACACACACAGATGCACACACACACACACATACACACCCATGCACACATTCACACACGTTCACACACACACACACACACACACACACACACACACACACACACACACACACACACACACACACACACACACACACACACACACACACGTGCGCATACACACACGTCTCCATCTCCGTCACTTCTCCCTAACCTTCCTGAGCATCAGTTTATTCCCACTTGACCGGGTCCCTTGTGGGACATGCATCCCCCCCCCCCCCCCCCCGGAGGAATTTTTCATGATTCCGCGGATCTTCTTCCTTGAATTACTCTCATCCTGCGCATTGTCTGCTGAGTGCCAGCGGGCCGCGGCTGAAACACAGATGGGAGCATGGCCCTGTGATCGCTTCCATATGTCGCCCCACTCCTCCTCTGAGCGCCTCTCTCTCTTTCTCCCTCTCTTTCCCTCTCTCTCTCTCTCTCCCTCTTTCTCTCATCCAGCTTCTGCTTCTCTCCTCAGACACAGTGTCCAGTCAGAGACAGGTTAGTGCGGTCAGAGAGTGCATCACCATCCAATGCCGGTGAAGAAATGCTCAACATATTGTAAATATCACCAAAGAGTCATTACCCACCAGAAATGGTAACTAGAACAATGTGTTATTTAAAGTCGTTGTAACTTCAGTGGATGGCTGAGTTCACAACACATCTACTGTATATTGATCACAACATGGCGTGATATTGTTCGAACCACTATCAGAGCGATTTGATGAAAGATTAAAACACTGCGGCTAATTGCAGTTACTTTTTTTTTCTCTCTCTCTCTCTCTCTCTCCCTCTCTTTCCCTCTCCCTCTCTTTCTCTTTCTCTCTCTCTCCCTGATCTCTTTCCTTTGGTACTCATTCCATCTCTTATCCAGCCTCTGCTTCTCTCCTCAGACACAGTGGGCAGTCATTGACAGGTTAGTGCGGTCAGGGAGTGCATCACTATCAAATGGCAGTGAAGAAATGTTCAGCTTATTGCACATATCAGCAAAGGGTCATTCCCACCAAAAAATGGTAACTATAAAAAGCATTATTTATTATTTAACTAACAATGTTTTATTTAAAGTTGTTGTAACTTCAGTGGATGGCTAAGTTCACAACACCACTATAATAATTACAACATGGCGTAATATTGTTTGAATCACTTTCAGAGCGATTTGATAAATGATTAAAACACTACAATGAACTAGAATTTACAGTGTTGTAAATTAGTTGTTTACACTCACAACAAGAATCTTGTCATTAAAATGTCATTCTTCAGTGTGGACACTCATACTATCGTAGCTGTGGTTATTGTTGGAATTCTTAATGTGAACGGGCCAAAAAAAGTATTGTCTTTTTTCTGTTCTTCACATGAGTGACCATCAGTTGTGGAAAATCCCATTGTGCATGTTGGCCCATAGAAGGGGCAAGTCGAAAACTTGGCCTTTTGTTTTTGAGGAGGCCTCGCTGTGTCCCGAGGGGGTCTTTGGAAATGTAATCCATCTGTTTAGCATAACTTATCTGGGTAAAGTGTTAGAGAGCTTTAAGCAACCCTTAGGGGAAAGGTGGGGGGAGATATAGAGCCTGTGTTGTTGTATGGTAAATACGAACTGCAAGGAAGTGGGCCAAGGTCCTTTTCTGACACTACAACCCTGGGAGGTTCACTCGTCAGGACTGACACATGTGGCCAGAAACATCCCCCTACCCCCAGATTTCCCACTTCTGATTATAATTCGCCAAGTCCTCCTCATTAGCCAGACATCCGCAGTGAACCTTGTCTGAATAGGGGCATGGAACCTGAGCTGTCAATCAACACCAATCACTTGAGGTCGGCCGGAGGGGGGAATATTCCAGAATTCCCACCTTGGGGCCAACAGGTTCGGAACCCCCAACGTAAGCTCAAGATCCTTGGCGGAGAAGGAGCAGAGACAAATCTCGGAAAAGTATCGGATGAATTGTTGTGTGGGGAAAAAAAGAAGTGGTGTTTGATTTGACGCCAACAGAATCTCTAGGGATAATTATAAAACTGACATGGTAATGAAATCAGAAAAAAATGAATTCTGCACCAGGGATTTTCGGTCATTGAGCCAAGCCAAGCCCTACATCATATCTTCCCACAACATGCCTGCGAGGTGCACATACCCTGGAAACGGTTTATACATATATAAAAACGGTTTATATACTGTATATAAAAAGTTACACTTTTTAATACATGTCCCAACATGTATATGTACAGTATGGACTGTTTTGTAGACTAACAAATGTATGCGTAGTACACAGCACTCAGTTCAAACGGCACAAATAAAATCCATACACAAGCATTTACCGAGTATCAAGCACAGGCCTTGACTCCCTCTCTCACACACACTCACTTTCTGTTTCACTTTGTCTGCCTGTTTCTTTTCTGCCTGACTCACTGTGTCAGAGGGTGTTCATCTAGGGCAGTCGCTACAGGTATATGACTCAGTTCTGCTACCACATGGGGCAGAGGAACAACATTGGAGAACCGTGGCTTTGGGCAACCTCTGGCTTCAAAACAACACGAAGCCTTGCCACTTTTGATTAATGACGTGACCGCTTCCTCCGAAAGTGACAGATGAGGAGACCGGAGCCGAGACCCGTTTGTGAGCTCATAAAGAATTGAGCGAAGGGACCCCGTTGCTTTCATAACATTCCTGTGATGTTGGGGCACCGGAGCATGGCGAGAAACAATATGGCAGTTATGGCGTGCGCCGTGTCAACAGATATTGACAGGATTACGGTGCAGGAGCTAGAAAAAATAACCATCGCATTTGAGACTGCCACATGTGGTGTGAATATGACAGGAAAGTAACTTCGAACAAGACCTGAGAAAATGAAACAACCACGACCACTGACTGTGGTAGATAGGTGGATAGGTAAATTTGCAGATTTGCAGTATTACTATTAGCTTACTAGTAGCATTACTATTACCATTTATCATCACGGGTATAGTGGTAAAATAAGAGGTGGGGAATCTATTCATTTGATCACTGTAAGGTGGATGTGCTGTGCAACATCAGATGTTTTAAAAGACATTTCAAACATGTTTCAACAATACCAATGGTATCAAATGTCCCCTACCATACATATTGTAAATATAGAGGATGTAGTGTGATTTTGGAACATTAAAAAGTTTATTTTGAGGTAAATAATCTCTATTGGAAAGATGGATAACCTCCTTTGAAATGTGAATAAACTGTGATTCTGAAAATTAAGAGGTGGGTAAACTGAATTTACTTGCATTTCCCCTCCACTACAGCCTGTCAGTTCACCAGTCTGTTTCAGCATTAGTCTTGGACTCTTGGTAGCACGAGTAGGCCATGGTGGCGCTGTTTTGAGCCTGGATTAGTGGCCCTGTGTCTTGCCAGGCGAGCGGTTTAAGCCCCCGGTGCATTTAGCCCTGATAAGACCAGGGAAGGACCCCGCCTGCACTTCCTCACAGATGGGCAGAGGGAGCGTCTTCCTCCACGCCCGCGCCTGAAGTGCCACTGGACCTCCGCCTGTGAAGCAGATGGCAGAGAACGGGAGAGGAGCGGACCCTGAAAAAGGGAACACCCTAAGCCAGCGTGTTTATTTATGACGGAGCAACTCTGTCTGTCTGTCTGTCTGTCTGTTTGTCTGTCTGTCTGTCTGGGCTTCTGTCTATCTGCACATTTGCTAAATAGCAAACTCCACCCCTGCCCTTGACCTTTGCACACTGTATGGAGATTAAGCAGCTAGCAGTTTAAAATAAAACACCTGAGCAACACAAGCAAACAACCTTAGCTCATGCAAAGGCACTATGTCATTAGGGTCCATTCATACTGCAATGCTTTTTTTCTCTGCTCAAATTCAATTGTTTTCCTATGGAACAATGTGGCGTTTTGAAAGCGTTTTGACTGTTGAGACACGCCTCGCTTCTTTTTCTGCCTGCACCTTGCTCAAAAAACAGCGAGGCTTCTAAAATACGTAAGGCACTGTTTGGACTTTTGGAACACATTGTTTTCTACAATGGGTCGTTGCACAGCTACAGAACAGTGACTCATGGACAGCTGAGTTAAAAAAAATCCAAGGGTAAAAAAATGAAAGGTTGTAAGTAACTTAGCAACAATAAATTAACCTTAATATCTCCAGCAAGCGCTATATCTTCAGCTAGCACTTGGATTTCGGAATACTAGTGATGCTTCTCTCGTTTTGGAGACGGAAAAAGCATCCCGGTGTAAATGCCCCCTTAGGGTTTATTCTGTTACCTAACAACCATGACTGGCAGCTGCGTGGGGGCAGAGGCGGAGGTCATGGGACAAAACAAGAAAGGCCTGAGGATCTACCTGATCCACCGTGGACCAATCAAATGGTCCGAAGAAGAGGACTCGCGCCATTTTATTGTGATGTTTGTAGTACACACTGAAGAGATTTAGGAAATTAGCCATTTAAAAGGGATCAGTGAGCTTGGTGGAAGAAGTGGGCTGAACCAGATTTGCACAGTTAAAGTAGATTGAACAGGACACATTCCCAAACAGATTACACCAAAGAAATCAACCGTCACACGAACACTTCACCCTGCTTGGCTAATTAACCAAAGGGAAGTGTTTATCATTCAGTGTTAGGAGACACTTTTGTTTTAAGCAGCCCAATAAAGCCTTCAAGACAGTGATGCAAGATGATCTAGGCTGTTTTTAACCTTCATAATCCCAATAGCTTTTCATGTGGAACGCAGGCATTTTAATGGGACTGTAGTGCGTGAGCATGTTGCATAGCTCCCTCTATGGCTTCTCTCAGATGGGTTGAGAAGAAGCCATTTGATTGCCCTTAGATGTGGAAACAACAATATTCATCTGGGAATTCAGTCTCAGACTGTATGACGAGGGGTTTTGTGAAGGCGACATCACTTCTGAAGCTTTGTCCTAATGGAAGAGAGCACCAGCAGCAGAGCTTTAAGCTTGTCATGTTATAGATCCATTGTAGTAGACATCACTATTTTATCCACCATGATGATTAGCTGGGTGTAGTTCTAAGACAAAAATAGTTATCAAAAAAGGCCTTTTATATTTCTCTGATTTGTTGAAAGAGGTTATTTTTTGTTAATTGAGGAAAAAGTACACATGTTAAAACAAAGGTTTAGTTTTGAAAAAGGCTAAATTCATGTCTGGTTAATGTATTTTTCATGAGTGGGGAAAGGCAATAATAAAAAAAAAAAAAAAAAAATTATCATTGTTTGGCTCTGCTTGTTACCATTGTCATCATCAAATGATTGCTATCATTTTTGTTTAGTTCTTGTGTTTGTAAGTATGTATTACTGGTAGTATTAGTAACGACTCCATCATGAGGTTGACAGTAATAAAAACACAATTCTACATTAAACTGACTGACCCTCAACATTTTTTGCATGTTTGCTAGGATTAATTTTATTCATTTGTCATTGCATTTAATTCCTGCATTGTTTTCTTTCTGGCATGCTTATATGCAGGTACATTTATACTGTGGATATTGAATAAACATTTGTAGTTTTTGTCTTTTTTGTGTACTTTTTATGATTTTTCAACCATAACAATCTATGTCTGGGCACAGCTTTGAGGGAGTGCTTTGTAACTATGACAGGCAGACAAATTGATTGTTTAACAAGCTTAGCATTCTATTTAACCCTCTTCAACAAACAGGAAGACCAAAAAAAAAATCCCTTGTCTGACTGATTTTAGATTCGGTCTGATTTGCCACGCGGCAGCAATGTGATTTGTTCCAAGCCGGGTCATGTTTATCCAGAGCTGCACGTGGTCCACGTTCCTCTCCCCCTTCTCCCCGCTCCATAATTCGGCCCCCACCCACCCTGCCCATTCACCCCCATCTTGCGCCAGGAGTCTGTTCAAGCTGACACCCCGCCGAGAGAGAGGTAACCCTGTCCTGGTACCAGTGGCTCTCGCGGTGCCCTGCGGCCCCGGGTCTGGTTGTGTTACCTGACAGGATGCCCTATAGCTGCTCTCTTGACTACCGACACCATGCATGCCTGGCCAACAGCTCCTCCCTCCCTCTCTCCCTCCTTCCTTGTGCTCACATCTGGAGTCGTGGCTGCAGCTGGACTGCTCTGCTCTTGACAAAGAGTCTGGAGACAGATGGATAGATGCTTTGTAGCCGGTGGAAGTCCTGATTGCCCCCCCCCCCCACCCCCCACTCCCTCTGCAGCCCTGTCGGATCCCCCTCCTACCCCACTGGACGTAATTAATCCTTTGCTCTCTCCCGGGCCACATGTGTCAGTCGTGGTCAATCACTAATGCCACTTGTAAAAGTACAGAAAAACACAACATGATGTTTAAAAGGCTGCGAAGCAAACAGTAACAGTCAATGTTATTCTTTCAGAGTTTCAATTTTTATTACACAGGCTCCATCTGAGGTGACAAGTGAATTAAGCGAAATATGAGAACTTCATTTGTCTTCTCCTTTACTCCCACTTCAAGGCTGTCATTTATGTATGCATAGAATTCTCTGGAACACTTGACTTGTCTGTTAAGACATGAAGAGCATTAATTATATCTTACTGCTGAAGTTAAACAAAGTTTAGATGAAAAAAAGTGAGTTCAGTCTACACTTAGTTTGATTTGAAAAGGGAACATGATTGATTTTGAATGACAGTAAAGCACAATTTCATTTCTCTCTACACTCAATTAACATTTCTGAGACAAACAGCCTAACATAAACCTTTAGTGTTAACACATTTTTGGACGCTTGTCAAAGACACTGACAGACGCATACTTTCTGCTGACTCGTAATTGTGTCAGAGCTGTTAAACAGACATGGTTAGGATCATCTTGCTACGCAAGTGCTGTGCAGCCTGTAGTGAAAGGCAGAAGTGAAGCAAGGAGAGATAAGCTTCTCAGAACCCAGCCTAAGCAGGAGAAACTATGTCATGCTAACCACAAATAGCAAGGGTCATACCTCTTGAGGAGATAGTGCTAGCCTAATAGCAAAACCTTTTGTTGATTCGGTTGTAAATAGAAATGTAACACAAATACTAAAAGGGGTGTAAAAAATATTGTAGACGTACATATCGAATATATATTGAATATATATAATATATTGAACATATATTGATCCAGTGGAAGTGGACTACTGATTCCAGATTCAGAAAGTAACAAACCTGCTATGTTTTTCCTCCTAGCTGTGCACCCCGGTGATTTCACTAGATATGAAATCTACCTATCTGATGATTTGTGTGGTCATAAGGATCAGCTGCTTGAGAAAAAGGTTGGATGCAATATTTGGCAGGGATTTTACTTTCTGAAGCCAGCATTGACACCTCTGGATTATGCTAAAGGGGCATCATGTCACAGTTCCAGAGCAATGTTTTTTTTTTTTTTTTTCGTTTAGATGTTTCTCATGCTGTCACCAGCCACTCATGCTGCCTTATGAAAAGTGTCAATTTCATGGTAAATATCCAAAACATTTACAGCAAGACTACTGTACCATCTGCAGCAACGTACTGTTCAGCGGGTTTCAGAGAAGGATGTCCACACTTCTGCTGTTGCAGCAACCCCTCAAGGCCCCGGCATCGGATGACAATGATCATTCGAGCAGCTGTCCTTCACAACCTCTGGAGCCTTGCCACATGTGTTCTTCAACGCACGATAACCTCCCGATGGCCCCCGAGTAAGACTATTCGTTGTCTTGTCCCAAGAACCTGTTTAGATTTTTACTTTTTTTTTGGAGAGACGAGCTCAGCAATCTCAGCTATGTGTCGTATACTGTTCAAACTTCCACTCTTCAGCACCCCAGGAGAACACCGTTCTGTCTTCAGGAAACATAATCTCATGTCAAAACAGCAGGGGAACGGGAGTAACTTATGGGCACAGAGTGGTTGAGAAGCCTTTGAAATGAGCTCGATGACAAGAGAAAATATGACGGCTTAAGCGCTGCAGATGAGCACTGTGTTTAGCCCCCCCAACCCTGACACCAGTCATGTTTTAGTTTTTGTGTGTGTGTGTGTGTGTGTGTCCCTTTTTTGTGTGTGCTGACAGAGACAGCTGTTTAATTTAGCATTTTTCAATGGTTCATTTTCACATTACTGTCTGTCTATGACATGGATCAGCCACCATGTTCAGCATTACATTTTTTCAAATGTTTTTCTAACAATTCCCCTTGACTGGATCCATACGACATGGCACATGGTCACTCGCCTATCGGCATACACAAAATTTCTTTCACTTTTTCCAGTGCTTGAGTATTACCAATGAGACTCGCATGTTAAAAAAACACATAGGAGTGTTTTAGTGAACCCTGTTCTCCTCATGTGTGTGCTGTATGCACAGTCGTGACAGGTGTCCTTTGTGTCAAAGGACTGTAGTGTTGTCTTAGCGTCTACTGAGGCCTCCCTTTTTGGAAGTCACAAAAGCTTTACTTCAGGAAGTTTAGTCAACACAGTAATGCCGGCAATAAATCAGGCACTGCGTGGATTATTGAGCAAAATCCTTTGGAGCAGACTCTTGGACCACGGCCAGCTTGCAAACAAAAGGCCGTCTCTCCACAGCGTTCCGTCAAAGTGTTGTACTTGTGAAACTCTGACTGAGGTTTGTCCTCTTTTTTTTTTTTTAAGTTTGCTGACTTGAACACTGCAACTAAACTTTAAACCAGTAGCCTTTCTGACTCTTGCTTGTGCTCTTCCTCTAACACACACACACACACACACACACACACACACACACACACACACACACACACACACACACACACAGAGAGAGAGAGAGAGACACACACAGAGTCTTTCTAATTTGCTGGCCACAGTTAGGAGGCAGCCAGCCGGGACTTGCCTGTAATTGAAGTCTCCACAGTGACTGCGTGCAGCGCACCTCAGAACGGGGCACTGGGGAGGTTTCCGAGAGAAAGCTCGGTAAGCCCTCGCCACTTAAGGTGAACCATCATCACAGCTTTTTCCACTTTAGCTCACAGAATTTCACTTGTTGACTTCCCTCTTGAAATCACACCTGAAAAACATCTTGCCCACTTCCTCCTAGAATTAGAGTAACTACTGAGCATGGAAGTGAACATTTAGATAATGGGCACATCAATATCTTTAAATCTACCAACCAAGTCTACCAAGAAATGTGTGGAAATTGTAATAGTGGCAGTGAAAGATTGTGACTAAAATAATATGCATTTTGGAGTGGACACTTTTGAATACACAGGATATGAGGGAATAAAAAAGGTGTGAAATTCCTGAGATTAGTTTTTAATCAGACACAGTGGAGAGGCCCTGACCGACTGAACATCTTATTTTCTCTATTTTATGACTAGCGGGATGTTTGTGATTTTTGTGGTTTTTGTGGTTTAGACAGTATGAAAACAAAAAGATCAAACACAAAACAGCTTACATGGATATAAATATTCCCAAACCTCTGGAGGGTTGTAGAAGTTCTGAAGGGCTTAATTCAGGCATCTACAGTACTACTATGACCCAGCAAATCAGCTCCCAGAGGCTCAGCGCGACCGTTCTGGAGGATAGGGTTTACTTGTTAACCTCCAGCCCCACGTTTGAAGCTGAAATACACCCCTCCTGACCTCCGGGCCGCACCCTTAAGAAAAAAAGACAGAAAGAAAGAAAGAAAGAAAGAGAGTAAAAAGGTTTTTTTTCTCGTTCTAGAGGAGCCGATTGCTGCAGACCACTGCTCGCTCGCACCTGGCAGTGCATGCTGGGAAGGCGAGCTGTGACAGTGTGATGGATGACCAGGTGATGGAACACAGGTTTTTTACGGCCCTCCAGGACGAGGCCGGCTCAAGGCCCCCATGAGGCGAGGCGGGATTGTGTTTCTACAGGTCTGCGCCGCCGCACGTATGGTTGTAGCAGACCTGGAGATAGGGGCGATCTGATGGCTAATTTAGTACAGTCATTAAGGGCCGTGGTGATGTGTGTGTATGTGTGTGTGTGTGTGTGTGTGTGTGCGTGTGCACTCTCCATCAACACAGCTGGTAGATCTTCACATTTTATCACAGGGGGAACTTTTGTTTTTTTTGGAGGCTCTCGTACTAAGTTGGATCCAGGTCTATTTTCGGGCGATTTCCCAGTGCTGAAATAGCTCTTGCTGATTAAAAAAACAAAAACAAAAAAAAACAAAAAACAAACAAGCATCCTCACACTATTTTCTGTGGAAACTTTCCAGACCTCTCCAAACCCCAACTCTTACATTAAACCCCCAAATGACAGCTCAGCTGCGTTTGAGAGTCTCTCTTTCTTCTTGCTTCCTCCCCACTCCCCCCCACCCTCTCTCTAATCAGCACGGGGAAGGAAGCTGATGACACGGGCGGCTGTTGAAGGGTTGCTCTTCCTCATTAGAACAGGAAGAGTGACGACCTCGCTCATCCTCGGTTGAGTTATCGCGCTCGGCGCTGCTCATTGCCATGGTGACTCAGCTCCCTCGTTCTTCCTCCAGATAGCAGAGGCACAACCCCGGGGCGGTGGGGAATTTTGTCAGAAAAGGTGTGGCATCACTCTGTGTGTAAACAAGCACAAACACACACACAGCGTCACAGAAACATACACACTGTCTACATCAGAATTACTGCAAAAACAAGCCATTAACACACACCTCCAAAGAAATACACAAACACAGACATGCACACAAACACATGCACACACACACCTCCCCCCCAACACACAAACACACACACACACACACACACACACACACACACACACACACACACACACACACGCACATATGAACAGACTAACACAAACTCTACACCCCAGGGTGAGTTGCAGCCTATTATAGATTGTCATGGAACCGCCACACTGCACTTTTCAATGGGAGTTAATGAGGAGCTCCACGCCACTATATTGAGCTAAAGTTATCGAATTCATATCATGGGCTTGATTAATGTCACTTTGTTCTTACTAACCTAAAAATTAGGTCTGTCATGGATTTTACCATGTATTGATTGTCTTTTTGCAAGATCTAAGCGTAAGCAATTGTTGAATATTATTATTCACTTATTAGATTACTGCTGTCTGCCTGTCGGAATGATACATAGACATGTGGAGCCTGAGGGTGTCAGGGTGACACTCTCTCAGTCACTGTGGGGGTGGTGTGTGTGTATTTGTGTGTATGTGTGTGTGTGTGTGTGGAGGGGGGGGGGTGTCACTGCTGGTTGGTGTGTGTGAGTGTGTGGGCTGGGGGTCGCTGCTGGTTGGTGTGTGTGTGGTATTTGGTGTTTGGTGTGTGAGTGTGTGTGGGGGAGGGGGTGACTTGGCTTGCAGTCACTCTGCACACATAATTCATCTGCCATTTAACAGTTCCCCTTGGCCTACATAATCTTTAATGAGTCATGGGTGCACTTAAACACGAGGGTCAGCGGAGTTGCGCCTGTAGCCACCCACAGCCGCAGCGCCGAGCCTCCAGACCTGACATTAATCCTGAGGGTAATGTGGAGCTTCCTGTCGCTAATGAAATCTGAAGCTTGTAAATGGCGGCTTCTAATGACGCGCCCTGACAGTTTTCTGGATTAAGCAGCCACGGCTGTTTGGGAATCCGGCTAAATAGCACACAGATGGCCGAGCAGGAAAAAAAATGCAAGGTTTTGGTGTGCTTCACGGAGGGCGTCTGACTTCTAAAGGAGCCG
>CM050202.1:12466273-12476273 GCA_027475355.1 Coilia nasus | reverse complement strand
CAAGTAAGTGAATTAAAGCATAGCTTGTGATCCAGATCCAGTCTTCATGGTTATGACACCATCATATTGATGCTTGAGAAAATAAGACTAAATCATACTCAATTGCAGCAATCGCACAATATTAAAATGTCATCAAGTTTCAAACTACACGAGTGGGATTTGCTTTTAAACTCTCCTAAGCTGTGCCACAGCAAATAGAGACTGACACAGACATCTAAAGCTATGCCTTACTAGATAGTGAGTGTCTCTGTTGTCTTGGATCTTTCAGCATGCTGTTTTTCCACTTCAGTGACCTCCTCAAGTTTTTTTTTTTTCTTCTCTCTCTTCCTTTGGTCCTTTCTGAAGGACAATTTACTTTTCATGTCCTCTGGGTGCTGCAGTGCTGCAGTTGTTATGACTGGAGAGTAGAACAGATATTTTAGAACAGCTTCTGGCGAGGAGCTGCCTGGCTGCCTCCGAGGATTCTGGGAGCTGCGAAACACTGATTGCAGAAAACGCCATCGGGAGAGCGGCCATGCCGCCGTGATACACAGAATAATTTTCTCATTATCAGGTTTGGAAGGTGGCCCAAGCAATGCTGGAAATTACATCAAAATCAACACATGATGATTTGTCGACTCTTCATTTATTTATGAACACGCATCATAATGGGATCCAATTTGGTGCCTTATTGTGTAGGAGCAATTAACCCGAAATTTTAAAAGTTGAGATGTTGAGAAGAGAGATGCTTTTTGTTTGTCTTTGGAGCATGTGCTGTGATGATGCGAACAGAACAAACTGACAGGATAATGCAGCTGTGGGATTTGGTTGGTGGGAAACAGATATAGTGAGCCAGGCCAGGGAAGAAATAAGAGAGAGGAGATCACACGTCCGGTTTTAAATGTCAGTGTTTGTGTGAACAGCTCAACCTGAGCCAGAATTGCTGGAAGTATTTGATAAGCAAAATGTGAAAGGTTTGAAAAATATCCCAGCCACCTTCCTGTCGACGCAGATGGCTTTTCTTGTTGATTAACAACTGCAGAGGGGTTTGTAGATAAAACAGGGACACAGAATACTATTCCTTCCCCTGAAAGGCCAGTTGCTACGTAACTGAGAGTAAAGGGGTCAGACGAAACATGTGAGAGAAACAGGATTTCTCTGGGGAGAGTTCATTCATCACCAGCTGCCAAAACATGCCAAAAAATACAAAAATAAAGGACAACACATCCTTTTGTGGCTCAATTTTCTCCCCTTTCTCTCAGCACCCCCCTTGACGCTTTCCCCCCCTAAGTAGGCTCTTCCACCTATGGGCTCACTGCAAATATAAATCTTGCATGAAATGACTAACAGTTAGAACCGTGGTGAAACCTTCTCTACTGTGTGAAGCTAACACATCGCAGCGGTCGACCACTTACCCACACAGCCATTTCATATGTCCTACAGGGCTTTAAATAACAGAAAGAGGAATTTCATTTCAGGTGGTTTCCATCTTCGTTCGGCGGTGGTAGAGTGAAACCATACGTGCCGTGCCGAGGGTTTCCGCAATCCTATGATAAAAAACAACCCAGGCGCCCCCCTCCCACCCCACAACTACCACCAACACCACCACCCCTCTTCCTCCAGCCTAAATCTTACCCCCCCCTAGCAGGTGGGGACCCACGAGTGGCACAAAGCAAAAAAAAAAAGCAAGGATTTATGATATGGATATTTCGGCCCATGAGGTGGTCATTAAAAGACTATGGGTCATTAAGAGTTGCCTTTCTCTGGACCTCTTTTTTTTTCCTTTTCATTGGAGAACAATGCACAGCTGGGGGCAGGATAAGTGTCACATGACCAAAATGCCTTTGACTTTATACGCGACACAATATAAATAATGTTTATTACTCACCCAAGGCGCACTAAAGCAGCCCTAAAGTGTTTGAATTGCCGCATTATGCCCGCCTGCAAGAAAAGGCCCAACAGAGAGAATTCATGATGAAGGAAGGTGTCAGCCGCATCAAAGCCGCGTTTCCCAGGATTGGAGATAAGAGACAATGAAGTCTGAGGGTTCAAAACGTGGCGCCACTCGACAGAAGCTTTTATAGAGGCTCCTTATTTTCGTTTCATTCAACTCGCCGCGTCCACAAGCCCTCTGTTGTTGTCATCCGTCCACCTCTCAAAACAGCTCCCACATCCAAGGGAGAGAGGAACAAGGGAGAGAGGAGAAGAAGACTTGGTCTCCTTGGTCACTGACCCTAATGGCATTCCGGCGTGCGCAACACAAATCTGTCAACGGTAATTCCAGAGGAGTGTCACAAAAAGAGTGTGTGGAGGTGGAGATGCATCTCCTCCTTTTTTTCTTGAATGTACGTCAAGTCCAGAAAGAGCACTCTTGTTCACCCTTCTTATTATTGACACGCTGCTTCCCTCTGCTTTTCTTCACCTTGGCCTGATTGCATCAGAGTGAAGAAGAATGACCCCTAGAAGAAAATAACTGCAATTTTCCTAGGAGAAGTCACTTCTAGTGGCAGATGTGAAATGGCTGGAAAGCAGTGGGTAGGAGAGATAGAAAAAAGAACAGGACAGAATAAATATCAACTGGAGAGAAAAAAAAACAACTCTCTAAAGCTTCATACTGCGACCGGTTGCATGTTGCATGTGTATGTGTATTTGTGCAGATGTTTTACAGATTCTGCTGAACACGGGTGTTATTTCTAATCTCTAGATTATAATCTGTCTCCCTCCAAAACATAACAGAGGACATGTTTCGCACGTTCCTGACCCTCTCTCTGGCTCAGTGCCCATTGTTCCTTACCTGTGCCAATCTGATGAGAGAAAGGGGTGTCTGAAAACAGGAAAATCAGTGAAAGGTTCTGTAGCAGCTATTTGCAGCCAGCAATCATCAAACTCGTATAAGTAGATAGAGGTGTGGGTCTTTTTTGCAGTTTCAAAGAGAGCCATTCACCGACACTTTATGGCTGTCTGCCGGGTCTATCCTCTCCCTCAGAAAACAAGTCCTTATCTCTGCTCTCTGTCAAGTCGCATCGGGCTGTCTCACAATGTGTCGGAGGGTCCAAGCCAGAGCAAGCTCCAGCCCCCAGCACTTACAGCCAGTATCTATATGAAACAAGTCGTCCGTTCCCAAACTGCGTGTGACTGTGTGAACCGATGGAAATTGCGATAAGCCCCAACAATATTGTCGAAAGCGAGAGAGAGAGAGAGAGAGATAGAGAGAGAGAGAGAGAGAGAGAGAGAGATAGAGAGAGACCAAGGCGAACGCTACCCTCTAAGGCTGCATCAGTCCAACCATTTAATTTGTTTTGACTTCTTTTGATCCCCCGTGCTACAATGAGAGAGCTGCAGATGAACAGCCTATCTCCTGTTTGAGAACCCTCACCCTCTGATAGCAGAGAGAAAGAGAGAGAGAGAGAGAGGAAGGGAGAGAGAGAGAAAGAGAGAGAGAAAGAGAGAAAGAGGGAGAGAGAGAAAAGAAAACACACCTGAAGCAAGGCAGACGACACTGCCTTGCAGGGATTCAGGAAGCCATACAAAATGCTGGCACAGTTCCACTCTCGATACAGTATACGCCTGTGCGCGCCAGAGACATGATGCAGGGGACGAAAAGCAGAATCCTCACTCCTCTGTTCCCGGTTGCTGCTGCTGCGTTTCAACACCGCCATTGAGACAAACAGCATGACGTCTGGATCATCGTTTGAATTACCTGCCACCTGTGAAACTCTCTGAAGATTGTGGGTCGCGATTAAAGCGCGCACACAGAAAGAATTCAAAGCCTCGCTGATCTACCTTGTTTGTTGTTTTAATATATCGGTCGGTAAATCTCTGCTTGACAGGAACATGAGGGCCTAGAATGGTCTAGAAACTATCAAGCATTCTATTTGGGTTTGGTCATGTCCATCAGGCTTGCCTTTTTTGTTAAAGGTGACAAGAGGAAAATACACAGATGCGTCAAAGTCAAAGTGTCTAAGTGTACTTTATTGTCAATTCACTATGTAACAAGCATTCCACAGAGGACTGAACTTGCATTTCACCAAACATCAAATGTGCAATTTGAAACTAGAAACACGCACACATGCCACAAACACACAGCTACACTCATTAACATGAAGTGTGTACAGGCATCAACAATAATTAGACATAAAACATACAGGTAGACATATACGCTTCCAACAAGAACAAAAGTCTGAGGTAGCTCTGTTTGGTAGCTGGTAAAGGTGAAAAATTAAATGTGCAACATGTAAGGTGCAATAGGTGAAGGTGCAATTGGTAAAGTGCAAGAGTGCTGGAAGCAGCATGGACATCAGTGTGTGTAAGATTGTTTTTTGGATGTCAGTATCATGTTCATGGAATGTTCATGGAATTTTCTTTAGTGTGTTGATTAGCCTGATGGCTTGTGGAAAGAAGCTGTTTTTCAGTTTATTTGTGTGGCACCACATGCTGTGGTAGTGCTGTGTTGGTTTTATCTATTGTGTGATCATAGATCTGGCAAAAAAACAGTGATTTGTTTGAAAGAAAAACATGCACAGGAAAGGACATTGTTGTCTGAATAAGAATCTGCACCTTTAGGACGTAGATTTTTCCTTCGGGATTAATAAAGTTACTCTACTCTACTAGATCCGGCACATATGGGCGATAGCTCCTGACAGATTGTCATTACACAGATGATTATTTTTGCGTGTTCAATGATCACTTTGCGTGTTCAATGATTAGTTTGCGTGTTCAATGATTAGTTTGCGTGTTCGATGATTAGTTTGCGTGTTCAATGATTAGTCTGCGTGTTCGATGATTAGTCTGCGTGTTCGATGATTAGTCTGCGTGTTAGTTTATCTCAGCTAATAAATACTTTGAGCCATCTTATGTTTGAGCACAGCTTTGGCTTCATATTGGCATGTCTGCCTTTTCATCTTTATATGTCTGAAACTTTAAAGTGTCGTCCCCCCGTAGTCTTAGTGTCAGTTACTGCTCTCACACACACAGAGACCTGATAACCTGGATTATGGGGGCAGCTGCTGAGGAGTCACGCAAGACTAGAGCAAATGTTCATTGGAGATAATTGGCCCGGGAGGCTTAAGAGTGTGCCACAAATCAGGCAACGGGAACATTTTCTGTTCCCGCCTTTCTGTTCCCTGCGTCAGTCCCAGCTCTTCTCACTGCATAGTTCTGCCACTGTGTCTAGCAGCACAGTCCAAAGAGGACTCGGCAGAGGAAAATATTACTTTCTACCACAGTCATATTCTAGTCTCCCAAAAATATATAAGATCTGATTGACTTCTGATCTGGTTCACTTAGAATACAATTAGGAGGAAAAGGACAGCATAACACTATTATTAAGATCTCAAGTTTGGACTTATATTGGCCTTCACTAGACACTGTTTAAATTCAGAAGCATCAGACAAAGCCTAGGTGTTACGTAACTTGGCAGAGCCAACAAAAGCAAGTTCTTCGCCTCCACCTCGCCATTATTTCCAAGGAACTGGTCACCTCATCGGCCGTTGTCTCTTTTATCTACCATTTCTATTCATGATCTAATTTTATATGCATAAACTAAAGAAATAAATGGCTGATTTGCTACTTTATAGCATCCGTTAAGAAGAAGTAGGGCATGGAATAGTCATTTAACCGTTAATTTGGCTATGAGAGTTGTCATAGTTACCATTCATAAGCGCATTCATATGGAACGGTGATTTAACATTTTGAGATCTACTTTAAATGTAGCCAGTTATACAAAGTTAATTCCCCCCTCATTAGCCAGCCAGAAAAGACAATTCCATTGAGGAGATAATGAATTCGAAATTGTCTCTCATAAAACCCTCTTAGCAGAAAGGGAAACACAATTAGCTCAATATAAGTATAAGTATATAATATTAGAGTATTTGTTTCTCAAAGACAAAGCACAGACAATTGTAAGGGGCTATATTTTTTCTCTGCGCAGCTCTGGACACTGATAGTTTTGCTGCCTGCACTAGCAGTATCGTCAAAAGAGGGCTCAGCAGAAAGCTAAAATTTTGCAACTCAATGTGAACTAAAGATTTCAGTCAGCGCATAATGTGGACTTAGTTTACATCTTGTTAGGGAGAACCGGCTTACTCATGGGCTTGTTTGCCCCAATCAGCCAAATTAGTCCCTTTTGCACCATTTGTTGGTAATTAATTGTGTGTAAGTTGTAAACAAGAGGGCATGCTATTTCATTGGCAGTGAGTAGCTTTTGTCCAAACCTTTGTAGTCAGAAAGGTTTTTTTCATGACATACAGTACAAGACATTTTTAGTAGCCTATATCACATCATTGCAAATTCTTTTCCAGGGGCATTATGTTTTTTTTTTTTTTTCGTATCGGTTGATGAGTTTTATTAATAAACAAGACATTTGTTTGGAGTTCTGTGGATAATGAAAACCAGGATTTTATCAACGCTGAACAACATTTATCCACTGAAGTACAACACACATTGCCATGTGAAGAAAACTCTGCGTGCAGCGAGGTTCAGCCTGGTCAAGCTAGCGCCAGTACCCGGTTATGAAAACAAGTGGTGTCAAGAGTAAAGTACACTGTTCTACTTGAGATCTTCTACTGAGATTAACATTAGTTGGTGGATGTGTTCAGCAAGCCAGTAAAATAAATGCATGATGCAGCTCCTCTAATCCTATGGTTTTATTTAAAGGTGTACTTCCATCGTGTTTTCATTAATTTTGCGGTTGTCTGTAGTATCAATAAATGCCCTGTGAGCCGGTTTTGGTGAAAAAAATGCTTTAGTGCTTCTGTTTCAGGATGTTGTAGTTTGGTGGAGGGAGAATGACAGGTTCTTGGCTATCCTAGTCACGGACGACAATCATTCGAATCCCATTCGGTCATAGCCAACCAAATAGACGCTCTAAACGTTCTACACAGACACACATACTTACCTATACTTCGCTAAGTGAATGTGTGCTACAACAAAACTTCTCCAGTAATGACAACTGTGGCATAGCTTTTTCTAATTTACAAACCTATGTAACTTTGTTGGCCTTTTTCTTTTTCACTCATTTTTCCGCCTACTTTCTTTCTCTGACTAATTGAGGCAATCGGGTTAGAAGAACATTTTCACGTGCAGCATGCATATGCAACTCGGAGTGACCTGTCGTATTTCAAAAGAGCAAGTACTAAACGGTTTCTCATGGAAGTACTCCTTTAAAACATTGTCTGTGGTATTCATTCTGAACATTTTGACTGGTCTGGTTCCTGTGACTGGTCTTTTCTTCTATTATATTTGTTTGTGCAAGAGTTTCACATTATTAAATTGCACCCTCAACATATCTGTCAGATCATTAGGCTAACTGAACGGGCTGAAGACAAACACTGTGGCAGGCATATGTTTTTGCATAAACCAAGGTCTTGACATTTGGAAAGTTGGTTTTGAAACATCATCTGTTACACTGTAAATGTTGTTTTTTATCAGCGATGTGTGAAATGCTAGCTATGATGTAGTCTGTGACCAGTATTACCATCTTGACATGACATGTTTCATACTGTGGTCTGTGCTACAGATGCAGGACTAAAAAGTTGAGCTGCTGTCAGTGGAGTTCCCACAACACGAAATATTGCCTTCACCAATCACTCTCATCTCTCAAAACACCAACCCAATAGACGCTAAACAAAATAATGTAAGATATACATGCATAAATGTATCTGAGAAATTCTCCACAGATGTTTTTACTCAGCTCTACTTATATTCAAATGTTAGTTTTGAATATGAAAACATTGTGAAGCCCGGACCTCTCTGACCCCATTCCAGGTTATGGCCATAGCTAGCAGCGCTACGTCCTGTTGTCATAAAACCAGGACAGGGAGTCATTTTCAGCAGAAAGCCCCCACAAAAGCTGTGTTTTTCATTATGTGGGTTGCTTAACCACCCTCTAAAATGTTTTGTGTTGACCAACATTTCCATTTTGACAACCCAATTGCCCTCACCTCAACACCGGTCATAATCTTACCTCCGCTCTTTCTTCCACCACACAAACAAACATCCGCCTCAGGCAAGCCAGCAAACATAGTCCATCCACGTTAAGCTGTTCAGGTGTATTATGCTGCCGTGCCGAATCCAGATCCCTAATTAAGAGAACGGATAATAAACAGGATGCCCATTAATCATGAATGCAGAAGAATAATGAGGTAAACATTTTGTCAGATAAGCGGACCCATTTTTAGCACCGACTGGATGAAAGGCCACCTGTTGATCTTCCGCATGTATCGATCGATATTGCGTCTAAACTTGGTGACACCAAGAGAAGGGTTTTCTCTTCTGTTTTTTTTTCTTTCTTTGTTTATTTACTTTCAACAAAATTCCCCCAATAACCCAGTGATATTAGCCAGCACATACCTAAGGGAGGCTGTGGCCACAGCTATTAATACAATGCCAGGAAGGCCCTTTATTCTCAAGTGCCACGGGGGCACAGTCGAGAGCCGTCACCGGTAGCAGACAGGTAGCATAGATGGAATTCTTTCATTGAAACAACTTCCTGTAAACAGCCAAGTGCTTCCTGTGTTGAGGGCACGTGTCACGTGCGCCTGCCTCAACAACCTCCGTGACACATCCCTCCCAACCACCACCTACTGCTCCACACAGGTTGACTCATAGCAAGTCCGGTGAGGTACCCATCGGAAAAGCTCGGGAGGAATTCGGAAATGTCAGTGAATGACGGGCGGATCGGGCCCTTTGCCACTGGAGGGGAAGCCAGTGTCCATCTGGCACACTTCAAAGCTTTTACAGCGTGCTGCAGACAATTAAAAATAATATGGTGCAAATGTTTGAACTTTACAGCAGACTTTATAATGTCACACATGTCCTTTTCTTTATACAGGGCATTTAAGTGATTCATTAAGTTGGCAGTAACGTTCGGTGGGCAAATTTGCAGCTGGACACCAGCAGTGTAGATGTCGTGTTGCCCCTGACTATATAATTTTTTAATGCACAAAAAGTCAAATCCATTTTGGTAAGGTAAAATTTTTGTTAAACAAAACTAATGTTAGGGTGGTTTAATTGACTAAGGTACCATAAATCCAGGGACCCAGGTTTAAGTCTGACCCAAAGTAATTTTTTTTATCCTACCCCATATCTCTCTTCAAATCATTTCCCATGAAAAAGGGCAAAAAGGGTCTACAAATAACTTTAAAATAATGTTACTCTTGCCTGAGTAATGCATCGAGGTATTAGTAAAAAGATTCACAGATGGAGAGTAGCCCAAACGGACTGTGGGTTTGCTGTGGCCTGTTAATGTGTCCACTGTGCTCCGGTGAATTATCTTAAAGCTAAAAAAAGGTTACACACAGATAAGCATCTTTTCTCAGCTCGTCAGCCAACCCTCTGGGCGAGAGGGGATTACTTCAGGAGCAGCAGTGGCTTCAAGTGGCCGGTGTAAAAATGGAACGTGCTCCCGTTGCTAGGCTTCGAGTGGGTGACACAGACGAGCTCGCGGCTCCCTCTCGGGAACATTCGCCCGGAGAGAGGAAAACAATGGCCGCCCCTGTGCTGTGTGCTCAGAAGAGGGAGGGAAAGAGACAGAGAGAGAGCCTTGGTCCCCTGAACCGGGGAGTCGATGTCAGGGTGACTTTTTAAGCTGCGACTCTGCTGCTCAAGGGGTCGATAGCCAACAGCCAACCAAAGCCTGTCCAGCCTGGGCCTTTAAAGACTTGTGACAGCGACGGGGGGAAGCTCATTCATCTTATGTCACCATCATGCATTAAGCAGCTAAGCTGCCCTAAGAATGATTTAGCAACACTCATCAGTGCATTACAATTAACATGTGTAGGCTCCATCTGGCACACCAGTTTGCCTGCACTGCTCCTGAGCTCTCTCCATTTGTGTGGCCTTACAATTGCAGCTATTTATGGTATTGAAACACACATGATCTTGTTTATTGTTTTCAGTGTATTGTGCATGAAATGATGGAATTGTGTTGAGGAATAAAAAATAATCCCATTGCTAATATGGTAGGCATTAATTATCAGTAAGAGCCTTGTGTTCTTGGTTGGTCTCATATGACCTAACCAGC
>CM050202.1:12456273-12461273 GCA_027475355.1 Coilia nasus | reverse complement strand
TGAGTAACTGCTTGAGTCCAAAGCCCCAGCAGGACTGTACAGGATGATACTTATCACCACCAGAGATAGGAACAGAACAAAAGAAAAGAAAGGAAAAGGGACTCAGAGGGAGAAAGAGGGAGAAAGGGAAAGAAATAGAGAGAGAGAGAGAGAGAGAGATCTGTGGCATTATCGGCAAGAAATCGTCTATGCGCAGAAGGGGCAATTTCACGCAAGCTGTCAGCGATGCCATTATTCCGTATTATACTTTGATGTATCGCCGCGGCCGGAGCAATGCGACTGGCACGGACCCTTTGCCACACGTTCAGGGTCATCGCCAGCCATAGAGGGGCCAGCAAAAATAAATACAGCCCTCATTAAGCAATCCACAAGCACACAATGTTTCTTTTCAGTCGCAAAAAAAAAAAAATTGACACAAGATGAAGTGGGGGGCAAAGGAAAAAAAAGGAACTGCCCGAGAATGGAGCGAGGGCCTGGATATTTTGTGAAACAACATCAATGGAGCAGTGCTTAACAGAGCTCAGGAAGCATTAAATCATAATTCCAGCTCTTTTTCACCCGCCTGCGCTAATGTAAAGAAGGTGTTTGTGCCCACAGTCATGATTATAGGGGCCACAAAGAGAGAGAGAGGGAGAGAGAGAGAGAGAGAGAGAGAGAGAGAGAGAGAAAGAGAGAGAACAAGAAAAAAATAACCAAACTTTTCCAGATGTCCTGCAATAACATAACAACACCAGCGGGCGATGAAGAAGCAATAAGCAGTAGTGAAGTTTTGGTTTTTACTCTATTGAGTGTGTGTGTGTGTGTGTGTGTGTGTGTGTGTGTGTGTGTGTGTGTGTGTGTGTGTGTGTGTGTGTGTGTGTGTGTGTGTGCTTGGGGGCGAGGGGGTGTTGTGGTTTGAGGGAGGAAGACTTGAGTTGGAAGCCAAAGGCTAGAATTGGCAGGCGCTAGCCAAAAGTCTTTGCACAAACACGCGCCCGTCCTACTGAGATAGACACTTAAGGTCGGAGTTCATGTCTTTTTCATGAGTGGCCTGGATATCCTTAATGGCCAGCTGGAGACTTGAGTGAGCAGAGTGGTGTTGTTGCTGTAGAAGAATAAGGACCAGAGCCTGTCTAGCCTGTCTGATTCACCGGTGAGACGGCTGCCTCAGACATCCTATCAGAGCATCCTTACTTTAAAAAACGTTTTTTTTATGTTTGCGTCTTTGTTTGTTTGTTTGAAGACTGTTTTGTTTAAACTCTTTTTGGTGAGCAGGTCTGGTCTTGTATGCCTCCTCACTCTGAAGATTAAGTCAGCATATGTGAAATGGAAATCTAGAAGGAGATGCAGTGTTTCTACCATCTACCAGTCAGGATTTTTTTGTACAGAAAATCTAGAGTGGAAGCGTGCAGTATCAAAAAAAAGAAAACAAAATCAGACACACCCATGGTTTGAACCTTGGAAGGAAGGAGAACATATGCTTCATTATCACCCCCTACACTCCGCTCACATGCTACTTGTTGCACCCGGCAGTGCCAAGGGGAGGTGGGGGGTCTGGGCTGAGCTCTAAAAATCTGTCTGATCCTCAGGTCAAAAACAAACCAAAAAAAAAGATTGTGGATTTACTCTTGGTCATTGCATGCTGTGGCTGTCGTAAATACACCACCTGATTGCCTGTAGTCTAGTGCGTGCCATACAGGGGCAGGAGTGGATGGAGGGAGTGATGGAGGGAGGGATGGAGGGAGGGATGGAGGGATGGAGGGAGGGAGGGAGGGAGGGATGGATGGAGGGAGGGAGGGAGGGAGGGGGAGTCATAACTCATTTGGTAGGGATATATCAGGCTATAGTCCTTTTCAGCTCAGGCCCTCCCTCCCCATGAGGACCTGGTCTGGTGAATGCTTTGGCATATGTGACTGCAAGGCCTGCTCCGGGTCATTGTAATGCAATTCAGATCGCTTTGAATAAATCGGTGATATACACTGCAGATGCTGCAGGTTTTTTAAATATGTAAGCAGGAAAGGAGGAAAAGGGGGAGCAGGCAGGGAAAGAAAAAGAAAGAAAGAAAGAAAGAAAGAAATGGTGAGGAGGGGAGGGGAGGAGGGGCAGGAGAGAAAGAAAAGAGCCAAGAAGAGAAAGGTGGGTCTCGCAGGCTTTCAGTAGTGCACGAGGAGCTGTGCAGCCCTGAAATATTAAATAGCCTCTGAAACTTCACAGCGTGTGGTCTCGCCAGCTCACCCAGTTTTGCAGGTGGATCGGCGAGGAGCATATGAAAGGGAGCCGTGCTGTAATAAACGCATTAAAAAACACGGGGCAGGTTTTATAAGGGCCGGTGCTGTCTGCACTGCCTCACAGCCACCAGTCTGCATCTGGATGTTTCAGTCCTCCTTTTGCTTTCTCTTTCACTGTCTCTCTCTCTCTGTCTCTCTCTGTCTCCCTTTCTTCTCTTTGCTGTCTGTCACTACCAGTTGTCGGCACACTGGGAGCTTCCATGACAGATTCATTCTCTCTTTTCCCTCCCTCCCTGCCTCCCTCCCTCCTTCCCTCTCCCGCCATCTCTCTTGCTCTTTCTCTCTCTCTGTTTCTGTCTGCTGAAGATCAAAACTTATTTGTCAGGCCCGAGAAGTCTCCACACAACACTCGGACGGCTTAATTAATGCCAGATATGCCCAGCGTCTGGTCTGTTCCACCAGGGGACCGATATTAATGTGATTTATGGTTCCTTTTTCAAACATTAAGTCTAACATTTATAGTGGTTGCCAATCTAATGCGATCAGAAGGGACATTTTTATTAAGAGCAAAAGCTCAGCTGCTGAATAAATATTTTAAGTCATGGAAATGAGTGCGCTCTAATTACTTTCACGGTCAATTTGAAAAAACACAGAGTGGGAAAATATTACTCTTGTGCAGGGGCGCTGTCACTGATATCCAAACCCCTCACTGCCCTGGCAGTCTCTTTGTGTTTTATCAGCTTTCATCTTGTCATGTAACATACAACTCAACCTTCACCTCGCAAAATTAGAAATTAAAAAATGGCTGTTTTGGTACCAGAATATTTGAGATTTATGCAGCCCCAGATAGGTAAAAAGAAGTGAACCTTAGCTGAAAGCCATTGATCTTGTTTTTTTTTTTTCTTTTCCTTAACAGTTTCAATTTTCCTGCTTTCTTGTCTTCAGCTAGTCAGGAATAGCACAGCATGAGCATCACTGACGAAAGCCATGCATAGAAATCCTAGGTGCTCTTGAAGGCTTTGAGCTGTCAGAGAACATTTACAAAATGTGGCCTACAAGATCACCCACAATTCCATGCCTCAAGTCAGGTGACAGGGATGCTGTGTTGAGTCTCTTATCGGAGAACATTTTCCAACAGGGAGAAATATGAAACATGCATCTACTACTATACAATAGATTAGACAATGAAGCAATTTATAGCTCTACATAGAGAAAAAGGACTCGTTCTCACTCATTTATCTAATGCTCAATGGCATGTGTCTTGCCGTGTGAAAATCACTTGCATTACTCATTGCGTGGTAAACGTCCATTTCACCATATGCTTCCTCTGCAGGGAAAATACAAAATGTTTCAAATAGATAAACATGTCTTTCTCAAGGGAAGGACATATATGCTAGCAGAACAATTTATGGTGAAACGCAAACAGAAACTCGCATTCCCTCCTGCTGTGACTTATCAATCATCGTCTCAACCATCATCTGGCTACCTCATACTGACGTTGGCTTCCCAATGCGAAACACACTTTAGCATTAGCTATAGCATGCTGGTTGGCCTCCTCTTCCTTTGCTACACAGGGCAATAATGAACTTTTCATCTAACTTGCAACTGAAACACCAAGTTCAGCAAACTGGTTTTAATGGTGAAGTCCACTGCAAAAAAAAAAAAAAAGCGTGTGCTTAGATCTTATGAAGTGGCTATTACGGCAGCTTCTGTGCCCATAGAACTGGTATTATTAGTACGGAATCTAGGGTTAGGGTTAGGGTTAGGGTTAGTAGGGAATTTTTATCTGATAAATCTGTGGGAGCCCTGTCTGAGTATGGTACAGATTTCAAGTTCCGCACCTATAACTTTACATGTATTGGTCCGGAAGAATATAGAGTATAGGTTCCAGACCAATATCCTTACATCTACTGGTACAGAATTCCGGACCCGTAGCCACTGCCTAGATCTTGAATGCGGCTCTTGCTCAAGATGGCAGAAATTTCCTCTCTACACACAGTGTAGAAATAACAAATGGAATTCGTAAACATATATCTACATCCAGACAAACAGTTTACTCAAGGGTCTAGTGAATATCCCATTCATCTGGCAAAGGCTATAAACACTGACAGGTTAACCCACATGTAATCACCATCACTCACCTTATAAACACTCCCCATTTTCCACTGTACGTCGGCCGTGGTTTGCAAACTAAACAGGTCCCTTACTTTAACAAGGTAAAGTTGCTGCCGCTAAGAACTTTGAACTTCTCATTAAATGCTGTTTCTCCATCCACTTACACTGATCCATTCAGACATCCTTAAGCCCGCTAATAACCCAGGACAGCACAAATTAGATGAGCCACAGTGCTGGTAATTGCCTGTCAGTTTATTACTTTGAATGCCAGCCTGGTAAAAGTTGCAACCCGCACAAGATTGGATTGTGTGTGTTAATTTAGAAATGTCACGCAGCGCTATAGGGCGCCTAAGATTGTGGGCAGGGAAAGTAGGTAGGGGAGAAACATATAAGGGGCAGAAAAATGCACTTACTAAGAGAAACACAATATAGCCAAGCTGCTGCACTGTAGTCAGTTTTCTTCCTCCTATAGGTCACTGTGTGTGAAGGTGGCACTGAGCCTGAGGCACAGGGTATATTGAATGTGTGTGTGTGTGTGTGTGTGTGTGTGTGTGTGTGTGTGTGTGTGTGTGTGTGTGTGTGTGTGTGTGTGTGTGTGTGTGTGTGTGTGTGTGTGTGTGTGTGTGTGTGTGTGTGCGTGTGTGTGTTTGTGTTTTGGGGGAGGGTAAGTAGACTTCA
>CM050202.1:12428773-12451273 GCA_027475355.1 Coilia nasus | reverse complement strand
CGCGGCGTCTTGCAGTCACAAACAAGTCGGCGGTTCTCACCTGTTTCTGGTTTACACTGGATGGCTATAAGTAGATCTAATCTCTCGCTTCCTGGAGGGCCAAAGGGGAGTCCAGAGGTCGGGCACCGCAGATGAAGCCCATGTGGGCCTCCCGTCTTTACAAGCAGCCAGGCCCTAACCCAGACCTTTCGCTTCTCCTTCTCCTTGAACTACTCCGTGTCCCCACACCTCCCCAGTCCATCAGTGCACACCTTTTAAGAACATTATGTGGCCTTTTGTTTGGCTTTACTTGACAGGACAGTGCAGATGGAGAGGGAAGTGGTGGAATGGAGAGATGGGAAAGGGATTAGGAAACGACCACAGGCTGAATTCAAATCTCCGAATTCGCGTCCTCATGACCACCTGCCCTTTTTATGGTATAGGCAGGCGCTGTAGCCAGCTGCACCACAGTACCAACCCCCACCCTGCACACCCCAATCAGCACACACCTTCTAAAACGACAAAACCGAACCTTTTATTCTTCCAGGCCACTCTCAGGTGTTTAATAACCCAGAGACGACCAGAGCCGCCCTGGGCTTCATAAATCTCCGGCGTGGTATCCAGCGTGGCCTTCTGTCCAAGATGGCCGTCTCTACTCAGCGATGCACAACTAACCCTGAGTGAAAGACAGCAGTGAGGATTTATGGGGACGGCACTGTCAGGAGTTGTACGACGCAGTGGCTGGCTGTGCGACAAAGAGGGATGGTAGGAGAGAGAGAGAGAGAGAGAGAGAGAGAGAAGAAGGGAGGGGCGGTTGGAGGGAGGGAGAAGGGGGGAAAGAGAAAGAGAAAAAGCTACATAATGGATGGTACCTGAGGAGCTTGGTGAAACAGGGTGGGGAGTGGGGGTTTGGGGAGGATGAGATGGCAGGAGCGAAGCCATTCATCAGCAAGACTGGGTTGAGGCGTGGTGGAGGTGCCAAGAGCTTATTCTCTCTCTCTCTCTTTCTCTATCTCTCTCTCTATCTCTCTCACCACCTTGGCTCTTCTTACCCCTATGGTTCTGCTCAGCTCTCCCTTTCTCTCCTTCTCTCTCTTCCTCTCTCTCTCTCTCTCTCTTTCTCTCTCTCTCTTTCTCTCTATCTCTCTCACCACCCTCCTCCTTGTCTCTTCTTACTCCTCTGTTTCTGCTCAGCTCCCCCTTTCTCTCCTTCTCTCTCTTTCTCTATCTCTCTCTTTCTCTCTTCTCTTCCCTTTTCATCACCATCTGCAACCTGCAAGCCTTGGAAAAATACTATGGTACACCAGTGTTACCACCCACCACCAAAATTCCCACTTTATTAAAGTTTAATGACAGAATTTCCCAGGCAGGGCAGCAAGCAATGGGGGGCTGACTGAAATAAGCCAGGTGTTTCTCTGAGGGGGGTAGATGTAATGATAAGTGTGCCCGTATCGTGAGAACCATCTTCACGATCGCCTTTGGTATTATACCCTCCCTCACTCGGACTATTGTTGCACTGAATCTGGGGGGAAAGGGCCGGCAACGACAAAATATTGGCCCCTCGTATCGCTGGCATCAGTTATAACGTAATAACAGGACAGAAGGTTCTGGATTCAAGGGATTTGGGGACTTAGTAGACATATGGGCTAGATGATTGCGTTAGGACGAGCACTCGGCGTTATTGTGCCTTTTATTGTTCCTGTCTGGTTTGGTATGCGATGTGAGTGAGGCAGGCATTGGAGTTATATAACGCTCCGAGCTCACACCCCCCACACACACACCCCCCCACACACACCCCCAGTGCCAGGAGCACAGGAGCCGTCAATGGTGATGACAAAGTCAGGAAGCTCCTATTTCGTTTCTACACCATACCACCCACACACACCAGACACATACATACACACACCAGCCACTACCACTGGCTTTTCTCTCTTCCAGAAGCTCAACCAAGCTTCCCCAATATCAGTGGGAGCTGTGATTCAAGAACAGGGTACACGTCCATCCCATCACTGCAGCCCCTTTCATTATGCATGTTCCCATACAGCATCCACAAGTTCAGTGGAGGAGATGTGAAGGGGAGAAGAGGAGCTTGTGTGTGTGTGTGTATATGTGTGTATAAGCATGTGTGTGTGTGTGTGTGTGTGTGGGTAAGGAGTGTACAGAGAGGGAGGGGGCAGTGGCTCCCCACCTCAGCCCAACTTTGCGCAGTGTCTGACAGCTTGCTCTGGCAGGAAACATCTAAATTGTCTCATTACTGAGCTGGAGGTTGTGACAGCCAGAGCTGGGTAAGGAGGGAGGAGGAGGGAGGGGGTGGGAGGGTGGGAGTCTGTGGTGGTGGTGGTGGTGGTGTGGGGGCTACGGTGACGGGTTGAGTTCTGCTCGGCTCAGCTCTGCTCATCCCATCTAAGGTGTAATTACAGGTTTGCCTGCTGACATGCAGATGTGAGATCTTTCTCCCGGTCCTGCATATCCCCTCTCTATTTACCCTCCTAATACACACACACACACATTCTGATACGCACACACACACATACTCACACACACACATACACACACACACACATTCTGATAAACACTCACACACATTCTGATATGTACTCATACACATTCTGATGCACACATGCACACACAGAAACAGACAGACACACACACACAGGTTTCTGCTCACCCCTACAAGCAACGTGCATTTGCACTGTCACGTGTGTGCACATGGTGTATTTGTGTGGTGTGTTTGTGTGTGACAGTGTGTGTGTGTGTCACGGAAATGGGGCTGTTCAGCTGACTGATGGTTTGGTTTTGTCGGCAGTCTCCACTCGGCTGGAGCAAGACCAACAGCCCGGTTTCTCTCGCTGCAGTGAAAGGCGTGCTAGGGAGACGGCTTGGGGTGTGTGTGTGTGCGTGTGTGTGTGGTGGTGGTGGTGGAAGGCTATTACATGGGCCCCCACCAGTGTGCGAGGAGGTTGGACTCCTGTCAGTCCTCCTCACTCGCTCACGCATGGGGATTTTTTACTCACTAAACCCCTCCAGATTAGAAAGAAATGACTTGAATGCAGGCAGAATGTGTAAACTTCCTCCATTCATTCCCTATCTGGTACAATAACAAGGGGATAATGCAGGGATTATGTTGCCTGAGTGAAAAGATGGTTTTAGGGCAAGGCCACCTCCCCCCTCCACCTTTTGTCTATAAAATGGTGAAATATGCAACACAGTCTTTACCCTGTAGTGAGTAAATCAATCCTTTCAAAAAGGCGATTAGTGAGGGGAAAAAGGAAAGCTTGACAAAGCCTGAATTTGTGTGGTATACACTAAAAACACTTGGGCATAGTTGATGCAGTTCAGCTCTCCTAACATATACTGTACACATCTAAATCGCCTCATAATGCTGCAAATGTGATTAAAACCAGTTTGACGAGGTGTGATTCTGGAATATTCTGTGTGTGTGTGCAGGCAGTAGAGTTCCCACAGTGACTGCCAATCGACATTCAGCGATCCTCAGCTTATTTGCATTCTCTCCAGGAAGATGCCAGAATGAATTTTCTTCATTACTAGGAGATGGGTCAGAATATCTAAGGCTGTTCATCTTCCAGCCGTCTAGCAGTTTGTTAGCCTGCTAATTAGCCTACTTTGTCTATCATCCAGATTCACTGCAAATCCACATAATTGGATTTCATTGATTTTGGCAGCCTTTAATGGTGTTTTTCTTACAGTGAGTCGTAGCTCTGAGAGCTAACATCATTTGGCATTATATAAGAATCAAATTCTACTCAAACAGCAGGATCGATTTTTCTTTCTTTTTTTTTATAACAAAAAGCTTTTGAAAATGAGTCAATCTGAAGAAGTGTTTCTCTACGGTGAGGGTTGTTTTGCTCCCGGAGGACATCTTAAGAGAGGAATGTCTTGACCTACCGCGAGTGGTATCACTCAGGGTGCTTGACAGGAAAAGCATAATGGGGTTTTCTGTTTACGTTTTAGGCTAGGCATTTACACCTCTCTCGCTGAGAGATGCCTTCTTTAAGACGTGGAGAGACACTCTGGCTGAGGGCAGAAGGTTTGTGAGCTCGGAGCCGTGACAGAAATAGAGAGAGAGGTCAAGATTGTGGGATGGATGGATGGATGGATGGATGGATGGAGGGAGGGTGGGTGGGTGGGGTGCTTAGAGGACTTCACTCAGCCATTCAGCGCACAGCTATTGCACAAAGGACTCCTTCAAGATGGTGGCAGCTTGAGGACCATTATCAATAAATGGAGGGATGGTGAATAGAGTTGGGGAGGTGGAGGGGGAGTCATGAAGGTGAACTATACCAATGCAGGAAGCAGGTGTGTGTGTGTGTGTGTGTGTGTGTGTGTGTGTCTGTGCGTGTGATTAAAGAGTCATGAGGTGCTCTGCTTCAGAGCTCCAGAGAAAAAGATTGATGATTGCAGAATGACTGAACCGGATTTTATGGGTTTGTCATCTGGTCCGGTTCATTCGGGCAGCAAAGTAGAATTGCAACGATCTGAAATGTTTCCACTGCGAGATGCTTAAATCTTTAAAGCCCCACAGTCTGCACGTGAAAGGCATAGAAGAAAACCAGGTTTAGACGGCAAAAACCTTACCCGGATATATGCACATACATGGAATACCACTTTTAACACCTCAGTATCCCAGAGGGCACGTACAGCGCTGGCTCTGCTACAGGCAGATCTTGCATGAGGGTCGCTTTAAGTCTGGCCAGGAGGTTGAAAGGTTACTGGGTGTGCTGATACAGATCAAACTCAAAAGAAGGCAAAAGGCTTAAAGAGGCTTCCCACACTTATTGGGAGATGACTGAAAACATCTGGGCACCCTGGGACTGACTGACTGACACACACATGGACGCACGCACGCACACACGCACGCACGCATGTACACACATGCCCACACAAGCACACAGTCATGCAAATATATACTTTAGACATGCTGTGCTCTGTTTCGCTAAATCAAACAAAGTGATGCAATGGGACGTTCAAAGTTTAGTGTGTTTGTGTGTGTGTGTGTGTGTGTGAGTGCGTGTGTGTGTGTGTGTGTGTGTGTGACAGCTGTGATTTCCAGGCAGGGTGAGCGTAGACGTGAAACATGCTGCTTCCCCACTGTGCTAAGCACACATGTGCCCCAGCACCATCACCGCCAGCTTCATACTAACCTGCTGAGGCAGTCTGGGAAGGCCACACACACACTACACAAACGCCGCACAACAGAGCTCCTCTGTGTTCTGCGACTGCTGTTCGCCTCTGGCCCGCAGCAGACATCAGTCGGAGACATCGATAAGGGAGGGAATCGAATTAAGAGCGGTGTCGGCGTTCTGAGTCCTGTGGCGAACATAACACGAGGGGTGAAATGGAATTATGTCTTAGAAGATCTGGAGTGAAATTGTAGCTCTTGTGCTCACTCACTCTCTCTCTCCATCTCTCCCTTTCTCTCTCTCTCTCTCTCTCTGTTTCGCTTCTCATGTTGTTTCAAGGTTTTAATCCATAAGTGCTTGGTGTAGTTAAGTAGAAGGAAGGAAGGCAAGGAAGGAAATTAAAAACTCCTATATGTGACAATCTAAATCAAGAGAGAGGTGGGGCACAGCTTGGTGTGCCTTGTATTTATCTAAAATCCAATCTTGAAAGAAGGGAACAGAATATATATGGATATATTTGTATAGAGAAGTTTATACAAGTAGAGGTCAAATGTATATGTGTATGCGAGTATTGCTTTGGTGTTTTGTTTCCAAATAGTAGTGTAAACACGTGTGTGAAAACCCCACTGTCAGCATATACATTGGGTTTAAAATATCAAGTCTGTGATGGGTCTCTGCTGTGTTTGCCCAGAGTCTTAAAAGTCAATCTGTTTGTGTTTGTCTGTGTGTGTGTGTGTGTGTGTGTGTGTGTGTGTGTGTGTGTGTGTGTGTGTGTGTGTGTGTGTGTGTGTGCGTGTGCGTGTGTGTGTGTGTGTGTGTGTCTGCAGGTCCAATGGCCTCCACAGAGCACAGTAAGGGTCTGGAGGAGGTGGACGCGGCACAGAATCCCGTTCAGCAAAACCCAGGCAGAGGTGGGAGGAGCCAAAGACCCAATGGCTTGAGGAGGAGACGTCCTTCGCGCCTCCGACCCCGCCTCTCCCACAAGGGGCCAATGCCATTCTAGAGCAAGGTGAGTCCAGAAACACAACAAAAACACTATGTTTAAAAGAATCTGTGAAGATTCTCATTTATCCAGGTCAGGGCAGTCAAAGGAGCTGTTGTAAGCAACCGGACTTCTTTTTGGAGCTTGAAGACGTTTAACCTTTCATCCAAAAGCCCTCTTCTTCAGTTCTGGCCTGATGATGGGGAACCAAGAGCTATCACACCATCAGGCAAGAACTGAAGAGGCCTTTTGGATGAAAGGTGAAATGTCTTCAAGCTCCAAAACGAAGTCCAGTTGCTTACAAATTAGCCCCTTTGACTATGTTAAAAAGCTATGTGACTAAAGGAGTAGGCGGAAAAAAACAGATTAGATTTCAGCTACTTTGAAATGCGACTGAATGCCCCAGTGAAATATGAGGAGAGTGTAAATGACCAACACCTTTCTTTTGCATACATCTTTGCCACCCTTCATCACTTCCACAGATTATTGTTGGCGCAGAAAAACATCATCTTGCGTTTATAAGATTACAGGACTACAGCTCCGTAGACCAGAAAATCTCCATTCACCTCCAACAGTTGTTTGTGATGGAGTGAAACATAATAGCAATAGGAGATTGAGGTTCCAAAATACATAGAAATATTACCTGGCTGTTTCAGGGCCCCTCTCATGTAAATGTTTCTTTTATTCCGATTAAAGCCAATTAAAACCATTCGCTAAGGATAACATTCACTGGGGTTGATTTTCACGTCCATAGGCCCTGTGGTTTATTTTTTCACTGGAGAAGCATATTTGACTTGTAGGGTGGGAAAATAAGGCTTTGCGTGAAGTCCCTTTCATCTCTGTAGCCGACGAGAGTATTGCATTTTCACCTTACATCTGCGTGAAAGTCTCCATGAAATCGCCAGTGAAAAATTCCACCCGTATCATCACCGCTCTGAGGGCTGCTATTGCAGTGGGAAAAAATATACACAAACGCCTCTCAAAAAACCAGAAGCATGTCCAGCGTCCAAACAGATATCAATTACCTGCGCCAGCTCGCGTTCGCCTTCACAGCATGTTAGACTGCAGGCCTCTGGTACCGGATAGTCCGCCAGGGAGGTAACCACTCACCCACCCTGGAAGGAGCCGGTCCAAGTTGGAAGGAGCTCTCAGTCAAAAAAAGAAACTATTGACTGGCTGGGACCCCTTCGCTCCTTTCTCACCAGAACCCCCTGAGGGTAAGACAAGACAGCCCTGTGGGATACAATGACCCCACAGGAGGTGCCAGTCACTCCATGCCAGTGCACCAGATTCTCTGCAGTAAATTAAGCGCACAACAGAGACGACCCTGGCCCCGTGGACAGTGCTCCCTTTATAATGACATGACTTTATGGCTTTTAAAAGACCCAAGGCTGACTGCCATAAAAAAGTGAGATATTCGCACCCTTTCATCTCCCGGAGGTATTGCGGTAAATTGTGTTTTCTGAAATTTTCTCCCGTTTGAAGTGTTTTCTTGTTGTTGTCGGGTGTCATTGTGCGCCCACTTTTATATCCTCGATTCTCACGCCTGTCGGTTTGGCGGAGTGAAAAACAGGACGACGTCACCGCAGAGGTGCACACAAAAGAGAGAGGGCAAAGGGAAGGCACGGTCATAACACAAAACTTCAAAACCCTCAATGGCCGACCCTGTCAACAAAAAGAGAGAGAGAGAGAGAGAGAGAGAGGGAGAGAGAGAGAGAGAGGTAGAGGGAGAGAGAGAGAGAGAGGGGGAGAAAGAGAGAGAGAGAGGGGGGGTGCGAAAGAGAGAGAGAGAGAGAGAGAGAGAGAGGGGAGATCAGGAGAGTTGAGGCAGGCATTCTGTGGATGTGTCGGGCAGTCAATGCTTGTTTTCGGGCCTCCACAGAGGCCGGCGGGCACAAAAGGGCCGAGCCGCAGGAAGTTGTGTAGCTCTATTAAAAAGGGAACGGCTCAGCGACTCACAATGCGGGCCCCCTCGCTCGGTGAAGAGCCCTTCAAGCGAGACGGTGCCGCGAAAACGCCGCCTTTCATCCAGCGCCCGTCCTCTGCACCCCTCGAGCCTCACCAGGGGTCAGAGTTCACCACATTCAGAACTTTTCACCCGCATCGCCTGCATACAACCCAACCAAGGCATACCAGTGCACTTGACCTGACCGTTATGTTAATCAAGTCAAGAGTTTCCGCTGAATAGATGAAAGTACAAAATTCAAAAATGATGCACAGTCCTATGTTAGATGTATTGCGTTTCAGATGTATTGCCCATTTATACTCATAGGTTTTGCAGTTTCTATTTTCTTCTCAGTGAAGTGAGGAGAAGTCTTTTCTTCAAGTTGGTCTTGAAAAGTGGGAAATATGAAACGACATTGGTAATTAAGTGCATCTCCCAGGAGCTGCGAATCAAAATGTACACTTATGTAGATCAGCTTACTCCCCACTATTCCCCACTGGACAAACTTCTCAAACTCAAAACAAACTTGTCTGAGCCGCGGCATAAAAGTGGTCTGGCTTGGCTAGTGTGTGCTGTGAGTAAACCCCCTGGAGCTGCAGCCTCACACTTCATCAAGAAAAGGCCCCAGTGGAGAGAGAGAGAGAGAGAGATGGCTGGCTGAGGGGCAGAATTAACTCTTTACACGGCCTGACAACCACCAGAGAACTGGCCACACCGAGAGTGCCAACATAAAAGGCCCTCATTTGCAGTTCTCTTTTTTTTTGTCTTTCTCTTTTGCTCTCTCTGCCTCTTGCTCTCTTTCCCTTCCTCACTCTCTCTCTCTCTCTCTCTCTGTCTCTTTCTCTCTGGCCCATCTATGTCCCCATTGCATTCCGTCTCTCGGATGGGAAACAAGCCTTTGGAAACAGCTGGAGAGAAGCGTTGTTCCACCCAAGGGGGAAGAGCCATGCAGAATCAATAGAGGGGTGGGTTTAGGGGAAGTCATTTGAAAAAGACGTGATTACTTCTGCGCTGAACTATGGATAAGTCATCCAACAGGCACTCAGCGTTTAATTAATTCTGCATGTTAACAGCAGACACTACCCTTGAACTAAATTCAAACCCATAAATTCATTCCAACCCATTCCCATTTCCGAACCACCGCCCATTTTTACTAATAGATACACAGACACACAAATAAAGACAGAGAAACAAAAAAAGACACAGACACAAAGACACAAATGAAGACACAGACATGCACAAACAGACATGGAGACGCACGCACACGTGCATGCACACACACATACGCACCGACGCACGCGTATACACACACACACATACACACACACACACACAAACTGTCATTGCCAATTACTCCATCGTGCTCCCCAGTATATAAGACAGGACTCCAGAGGATTGACATGCCGCAGACACATCATGAGAGTTGAGAAGAATTACAATCAAATTTAAACACATTCCCTCCCCACACTCAGCTGCCAAAGAGCATTAGAGAGCTCTGCGGACAGAGAACACTGTCCAGGAATGCCCTCTAGCTTTGAGACACTCCACGAGATTGTAGGACAAGAAGCCTGGCCTCAACAGATGGACCCTGGGCTTCGACTTAAGTCCCGCAGTGCAGCCACTCTATTTTTACATTTTTCTTGAAGTAGTCAATTGAGACAAGACACCCTGATCTATTTCTCAGCAAAAATGAATCTGAAGAGCCTTACCACAGAATAGCTGTGTTAGGTTTTCTTTTTAGTTATTTATTTATTTAATTATTTTGCTGGAGCAGGTACAGTAGCTGTGTTTCGAGAGAGCTTGGATAAGCTTCTTGTTTACCCACTGAGGTGAACAGAAGGGCAAATCCACATTCAGCAAAAACACACAACAGCACAAAAAAAGTAAACCTGCAGACAGTAAACAGAGACAAAGCAGTGCACAAGGCAGCACAAGCAGAAAAGAAGATATCCATCAGCTTCCCCTCCACATTACACACGCAGAGAAATATGCACAGGTGGACGGAGAGACAAGAGGAAGATGCTTATCAATCACAGCGCTCTGTTGTCATGTAACAAAGCCGCTTCAGAACCCACGACTGTACCAAATCTCTCGGAATAATTGACTTAAGAAACGAAAAAAAAAAAGACAACAAAACAAGCATTAAGATTGCGCGGAACGAGCCCGATGCCCCGAGCTTTGTGTTCTGAATAGAATGCGCAGTCTCCCGCTTCACAAGGGGATAATTGTTCCCCAGATTTGCGTCAGGGGCAGGGATTTATTGTGCTGTGCATTGAACGCAGAGGTTTAATGGCTGTTTGAGTGATTTTTTCCCCCCTTTTTAGGTCAAGTCTTCCATCATGGTCTCAAGAGTAGTGTCTGAGCTTACTTAGAGCAATACAGTGTGCTGTGTTACTTAGAGAGGGAGGGTTCGTGGAAAAAAACAGCACTGTATCCTCACGGTGTCCCTCTCTTTGGGTTTTATCTTGCAGGCACTGCTTCGAGCGCCCTCCCCCAGGTTTTGATCTAATGCTCTTCCTTTGCCTTGGGGGGCCTTGCTACTACGAGGGGCCTTCGCCAGGCCCCAATCTGAAGAGTGATGTCCATAGCACCTGCTGGTTCTTCAAGCAACTCTTCTTCTGTCCACATACAAACCAGGACGAGCCACTCACCCTCAAGCTCTGCCAAGACCTGGGGGGGCCAGGATCACGGGGGGGTGGGGTGTGGGGTTGGGGTGGGGTAGGGTGGGGTGGGGGGGGTGTTGAGCTTGAGCTACCAGATTACGCTCTCTATCTCTGTTCTTCCCCTCTCTCCATCTCTCCCTTCTCTCTCTCCTACTCCTCTTCTCTCTCTCTCTCTCTCTCTCTCTCTCTCTCTCTCTCCCTCTCCCTCTCCCTCTCTGCCCCCCACCCCTCGTTTTTCTCTCATTTGCTTTCTAGAGCCCTCCTCCTGTCATTGATGTGTCCCCTGCTGTGCCGCACACAGTTTGCATGACGTGTGTGTCCCCCCACCCCAGGGGAGCCCGGCCCAAAACAGTCTTAGAACACGAAATGAAAAGCCGCCAGTTTCATCCTTAAGGTGTGGTTAGTCTCATCTCCTCTCTGACTGGTTCAAGGTGACCACATTCCTTTTCTTTCCAGTGCTGTGGGGTTATATCTGGCTTAAGAAATGTTGGAGGGGGGGATTGTTTGATGACAGTAAACTAGGGGAGAGAACCAAATGTAATGGCATTATCCAATGTTATCGATGTAATCCCGTTTTGTTGAAATGCTTTCTGAGATCCCATAGAAGCCAGGTCAATAGCATGTACAGATCTTTCATTTTTTTCCCCACCTGTCTGTTGCAATATATTTATCACTATATCATTTTTTTATTTAAATACCATTGGTTGGTTTAATTAATTACCACTGTTAATTACTCTTGTTTTTTACTTTTAATTTTATCTCATTTTATTCCTATAATCAAATATCAAGTAAACAGTGTACACTGAGGGTTAAAGAGTTTCCATTTCACCTTTTGTTCCCAAAAAAATATATAGTGCACATACTATAGACGACACTCAAACATTCTGCTTCTCCACATCTCACACATAACTACATGTAAGGAATTCCTCTTCAGTGCAGAACCGATTATATGTTTACGAGCTCACTGTTAAAACCTTTGGGGACCCCCTGAGTGGTGTACCCCAGGGGTTGTCTAGCCGCCACGTCCTCGTCTGGGACACCGGCTGGGGACAGTGTCCTCGTGTTCCGAGTCCTCGCCTCCCACAAAAAAGAAACACCCCAAAATGCTGCGTTTCCCGCGGCCTCTCTTTACTGCGACTGTTAACTGGCCGGGGTGGTTTTTACCCCCAACCCCTGAGGGCAAGCCACCCCACCTTCATAAGAAGTGCCAAATAGCGATCTACTCCACAATGCTGCCAGGAGAGACAGAAACAAACACATTACCTCTTATTTCAAGTCTCAAAACACTGACTCGCTCGCGTAAAAGTTCTCATCCAAACGGCTTTTAGTAGTCATTGGGTCTCTTGTTTTTGTTAACTAGCATCGAAGATTTAAATGAAATGCTTCAAAAGGCTGGAAGGCGTCTCTGAGAAATTAGACCAAAAAACTAAAACCACAGTCTGCTTTCAAAGCAGCCATTTTGCTTTAGCCCACTGATACCATGTACAGCCTACCACTTGTGCTCTAACCCCCATCCACTGAGACTTTTATTGACAGAATCACTATGCCTTTACATCGTACTGGAATTTGTTCTGTTAAATTTGTTTTTGATTATTTCTTTTTTATTTGTCTTTAATTTCCTCAGGGTGCTGTGATACAAGCCTATACCAGAATCGTTATGCTTTATGCATTTATTTAAGAATCTAATTTTCTGTCTCTCTCACACACATACAGTATACGCTCACACACAATTACACATACACTAAACACACACAAACACAAATGTATCTTAGTGTATGTATGCATTATATAACGCTATATCTCCCTGCCTATATATTTACACACAAACACTATCGTCTTGTATCCAGGGTTTCTGTCCCACTATGAAGGTGTTCAATGCGATCCCCCCTTTGGAAGCGAGCTATTCCCTTGCAGCCTTCCCTTCCCCCCTGTCAAGCTTAAAATTTGTCTGAGGCCAAGTGTGGCAGACCAGCTCAGCTTGCAACCACACCAGACCCCCCACCGCATTTTGTTTTTGTTTTCAAACGCAACACCGAAAAAGATAGCTCTAACACCTGGGAACCCTACACCACCCTACCCCACCCCACCACACCAGACCTCACCCCGCTTCACCCCCTAGCCCCCACCGCCACCCCTCAACCCCACCCTGTGGCAGGCAGGCCAAGGGCGGTGCCGTCCGTGAAACCGTCCGTGAAACCCAAGCACTGGTAGCAGAGCCAGGGCGGCGTGCTCGCTTGTCCCATCGCAACCACTCTTATCCTATTACGCGTCTGATGCTTACTGTACTACAGTCTGATGCCAAGACGTGTCATGAGGCTTTAACAAGACTGTTACTCCCCAACACCCGCCCCATCCCACGATTCCCTTTGCTTTAGTCTGACCACAGAGTTGGCAAACCGCCACCCTTCCTGTCTTTCTTTTCCCCTGTCCTTTTTCGCCGCTATATGATCAAAAACAGACTTGTTGGCGTTTTTTTCCACCCCTCCGTGTGTGTGGAATTGAAAGTGAGAGCCGGGTACTCTCCGGAAAGCTCCTGCAAAACCGAGAGAGCGCCCAAAAGATCAGGCAAGGTCCTGCAGTCGAGCACGCGCTCACCTTGATTAAAAATGTATTAAAATCAGAGGGCACTGTGAATGTGGATTGTGATGGCCACAGCGTAGCTCCCCCTAAAAATATAACCTAGTCGCCCAGCCCATCTGGAGGAGTTGGTTTTTTTTTATCATTTTAGGGAGGTAGGGGGTTGTGAATACACAACAAGAAAAGAAAAAAAAAGAAAAGAAAAAAAATCACCATTTCCTGTCTAGAGAGTTACCACCATGGTGTGGGGCGATGCCTATATACTCCACACCGTTTTCTCATGAATGTATCTTTCACCGTCTGCACCAGCTGAGCAGCCCTTCCAGGGAGAAATAAAAGGCAAATAAAACGCTGCCTCCAAGCCCCCTTGTTTACCAGAGCCATGAGTCTGAAAAAAACCTAACCCCCACACCCTAGCCCACCCCACTCCACCACAGCCCCATGTAGCTCCCTCCTCCTCCCCTCTCTCTCCTCTCTCCCCATTACCCATCACCATAGCTACACCCTGGTGATGCTGGCTTTCCATCAGATGGATTCGGGGGAAAGAAAAAAAAAACAAATCCACACACAGATGAATGATCGGTGACATCTATCAAAAAGAGATAGGAATCCAAAGCCTACCTCCGTCTCGGCTCCCCTTTCCCCGTCAATCACCTGGCTTTGGTCCTCTCTGTATGGGCATGCAAGGCTGCACTTTTTTGCAATTCCATTATGCTGCTGGAAAAATAAATCCCGAAAAACAAGTCTCCTTGGCATGTAATGTTTTTCCAGTGTATTGTGACAATTATTCCTTTTTGACTGATTCTCGTCTAGCTGGTTGTCCAAAGCTTATTTTGAACTTGGAAATACAGTGTGGGAAAGCTGTATTAATTTTTTTACAATAATTATTATTTATTTTGTTTTTGTGTAGTATAAAAATAGACAGTATAGAAATTAGTCTGCTACACGAAAAAAAAGAAAAAGAAAATCAATGTCATAGATATGTCAACACTGTCAGACCTCTCTCTCTCTCTATCTCTCTTTCTCTCTCTCTGTCCGTGCAGTGCACTTGACGACTCCCCCACCACAAGAAAGCATCAGGTTAAATGGGGCTTGGTTGCATAAAATAGGACAAAGGGGTTGACACAGTCTAAAGTGGCACACCAATACATTTCACTTAGAGAACAAGACTTTTTCCTCTCAAGGAGGGTCCTTGTTCTCGAGATAGACAAAAGCCCTGTGTCGTTCACCTCACAACACCTTGTGCACTTGTACTCTGCATGTTACATGGGTACATTTCAGCCCCCACCCCCCATCTCTCCCACAAACAGAAAGATGTGCATTTGGCTTGGAAAAATGTGATATGTCAAGATGTAGGAGGGTAGAAGATAGAAGAGGTGTTGAAAAGAGACTGTAGAAGCAAGTGACTAGAAAGCCAAAGTTGACCTGAGCATACTGGCCAAGTCCTAAACAGTAGGAGGCACAGATGCACCACACACGCACGCACGCACACACGCACGCACACACATACGGGCCATCATCACCAACCAGCATCCCCAACGCTCTACATTGCTCGCTCGTTTTGAATATTACAAGGGTAACATTGTAGAGTAGTAGAGGACATGGGCAGACAAAGAAAAAAAGAAAATGGAGGCCGGCATGGAACGCTTAACTTTGCTGCTGATCGGCACCAAGCGTATCTGTGATGACTGAGGTGACTGGGTTTGCTGAAATCCAATCCCACTCATTCATTCACACGTATACATACACAGCAGGCTGGGCAGCCACCAGGATAACTCTCTCTGCCAGATTCTTCTGGTAAAGCAGTGCTGGGTGTGAGGGGCCATTTTGTTTTTTTTTTGGTTTGTTTTTGGTTTGATTTTCATCTGTGTTTTCATTTTTGTTTTTTAATACAAACACAAAAATGATACTTCTAAAACCCAGACGACATGGCTCTTCTCTCACATCCGCTACGATCTTTTACTATGGCCAGTGTGTAGCACCAAAAAATGAATACACAAACAAACAGCAAACAAAAAAAAGAGTTATGTGTCATGACACAGGTGCAAACCTGGGAGTCTTTTTTATGTAAAAAAACAACAACAACAAAAAAAACACACACATCCACAGTGCTTTGGTGTCACCTTGGCTCTGGTGTTCTGCAGAATAATACTCCGCGCTCTGGCACCATAGTCCATTGATGCTCTACTCTGTTCTTGGGCCCCCGCTCGCAGGGGGGCACCTCTGGGACTCTCACCTGGGCACAGTTGCCGTTTTCATCAGTATTAGTAGGTGACAAGCACAGTACCGTACAGACAGTGTATAAGTCCTCTTTTATCCAGTTAAAACGGTGTGTGTGTGTGTGTGTGTGTGTGCTCATGTTACTCGCCAGGCCAAATGTACAGTACAGTCTGTCTCTGTTTTTGATGTTGAACTGGGCAAAAATAAATGACATAAATTAATAACATTTAAAAAAAAACAAGTGTATCAGAAATGGTTGAAATACTGTGTACATATTTGAACTTTTGGTTTCTAATTTATAAAAGATAAGCTTTAGCTCTTGGAGTACTTATTTTATTTTCCTTTCATGCGTAGCTTTGTGTTTTTATTTTCTATTTCTGTAAAGTGTGTAAATATATCTTTATGATAATAAGTAATATTAAAAAATCTTATTTTAAGAATCCAGTGTGTGTTTGTCCTTTATGTAACCGACTAGCCTTTTGAGAGTTTCCGTTTTGTGACATGGCTATAATGGGACTGAGAACAAGTAATCCGCCCAATAACTTACAGACCCCTGTACCTTCGGGAACACTCCGTCCCCAAAATGCTGCACAGCTGTGGCAGCTTTCTCTTTTTTGGATAGGAAAGGTCAGTCAACGCTCCCCTCCGCCTGTCACAAAAATCAAATTAAGCTCTGAAATCTATTCCCCCTTGTCCCAACCCCCCACCCCAACCCACTCCAAAGAAAAGAGAAAAGAAAAGTAAAGTAAAGGAGGCGGTGTTGAAAGAAATTTTAAACACATGGGCATTTCAAGGGTAAAGTAAGATATCTAGGAGCGAGCGCTCCATATGAGATATCAAAGCGGGACCTCGGCCCGTCACTTGCCAACCCCACTGGTGGCAGACGCCCATGCTGCTCGCACTGCATATTTCATCATAAGGTGGCATAACTGCTGAGCACAGAGATCACGTCTTATGGGCGCTGAGATATTAGCATATTTCCCACCATGCAATTTACTGGAATATAGACCCCCCCCCCCCCGATTCTAAAAATATTACCGACACGGTTGGGGAACGATCCCTGAAGGCGTCTGGCAGAGACAATTATTACCGAGTTAATGACGATGACCACGTCTCCCCTCGTGTGTTCAAAGCGAACTGTGAAACAGAATCCTTGGAAGTAGGAATAACGAGATTTTCTTTTACGTATGCAAGAAAACTGTTGGTTGTCCAATATGTTTATTGGAAAATCTGACTGAAATGCATTTTAATCCTGATTCCGATTTACACTGTGGTTGATTATGAGGAAGTAGGACAAAATGTGAAACTGGGGTCATATTTTACATCCTTCCATCTTCTAAATCATACATTGCAAATGTTGGGGATGGTACTGTACAATCCTGGCTATTATCTAATAAAGCAAGCTATGTCTTATGCAACCCATCTAATGATGTACTGTACATGGTCACATGTTCCATTAAAATCAGAGAAGGTGTTCAAGAACAAAATGCTTCCATCTACACATCTGAGGAATAAGTCATTAATTATCGAAATAGTCAGCCTGTTAGTGCCACCGGAACTTTACTTAGACTGCACCAACCAACATTTAAGTAGCTAAATTAGGTGAGATGTTAATGGCAGCGGTGAAATATATTCATTTAATAATGAAGAAGTTCGGACATTTTAAATTAAAGGGGAATTAGTGATTAAAAATGAGAGAGAGATGGGAGCTGGGTCTGAACTATTGGTAAGAATCCAGGAAAAAGCAGGAGGGTTGGCAGCTATGACTTACAGCACTTAGGAGACGTCAGCGTGTGTCCTCCCAAACACTCATAAAGAGGGTGAGCTCACATGAAGAGGTCTGAAGTGGTTGAAGGGGCGGTTGGGATGAGGGTTGTCGGGGGTGGGATCCGTACTCAAGGTAGCGGGGTACCCCACAGGGAACAGCCTGGGAAGTGGCTGGTTAGTATGCGGGGGTCGACGCGGCGTGACAAGACGTGAGGCCCCCCCCCGCCGCGAGACGGCACCTCCGCTCGGTGGGGTTATGTCATCAGAACCTGGGTCAGGCCGTATAATTGGGCCTGGGGTCGGTGAGGTGATATGGAGCGTGACGACGAGACTCTCCAGTTACAGTCCCAAGAACAGCATTTATTTGGGCCGGGGGGGGGGGGGGGGGGGGGGGGAGAAGGGTGTGTGTATGTGTGTGTGTGTGTGTGTGGTGTGTGTGAGGGAGATGAGGGGGGTTAAATCTCGGAGGCATTAACACAAAACATGGTGCAGACAGATCTCTTAACGGTTCAAGGTTCAACAGGAAAGGTCTGCTCACTCTCATTCTCTCTGCTGGAATGCGAATTACCTCCTCACAGCCAAAACAGACCCGTGTCAAATGTATTTAAGAACTGAGCATCACTCTCACACATAAATCTGCAAAGGCTGCCCACATGTTTCTCAGTCAGTTTCGGCATTTTGTGCAGCCTCAAACAAATGACACAAACACAGACTCTTCCTGGAAAGGGGCCACTACTGTTATCTACAATATGTGCGCAATAAATGCTGAAGTTTCACTTATGTGTATCTTGTAAATTGTATCAGCTACACGTCTACACGTCTGTAACACAAGACTTAAATAATTTGTGCAATGCTGAGCTGTTGTCACTGGGCCAAATGACAGAATTTGGATTTAAAAAAAAAAAAAAAAGCACAACACGGGTTAATGGGTAATATCAGTGTGCCAAATCCAGCGACTAAAATCTCCCGTGACCTCCTTAATTACTGATAATGTCCCAATGGCAGAGGGACAGATGGGAGGATGGCATGTCGGGGTAAGAACAAAGAGAGAGGAGATGAGTAAAGCACTGTCACACAAGGAGGAAGTGAGAGGGTGCAGTCATACATGGAGACATGGCGAAGGCCCTGCTGTGGAGGTAACATCACTCCTGCTGCTCTATACAAATGCTGCTTTAGTGTAGTGTTTCAATGCTTGGCAACGTAGTACGAATTACAACAGGGTAGTGGGGGGTATAGTACACCCTGATCAAGACCCAGTAAGGACTAAAGACTAAAGACAGGGTTGGGCGGTACCAACATATTAATGTACTAAACATAAAAGGTCATACCCCTCGTAAAAGGTAGCACCCCTTAATTATAAAGGGGTAATTTACACTCTGATTGGCAAACCGGGTGTACCTACAGTACCCACCCTACCATTATTACATTGCACCTATCTGACGCTCTTATTCAGAGTGACAGTCCCTGGAGCAATATGGGGTTAGATGCCTTGCTCAAGGCACTTCAGCCATGGATGAGCGTGCAGGAGAGCACTAGTTGTTTACTCCCAGAGCCCCATTCTTCCTGCTGGAACAGGACTCGAACCTGTGACCCTCCGATCTCAAGACCAACACTAGGCCACAGCTGCCACCCACTGCTTCCCACCCTGCCCTACAGAGCTAAAAGTCAGTAACTATATATTGAGTTTAGACTGGAAATTGACTTCATAACACCTTTATTGTCTTGTGACTAAATCTTTTGCTTCTTCCTATTACGAAAGCGCATAAAGCATCACGACTATTATACAAACATGGCACAACAACATTAGACTAGGCATTATGACAACTTTTAAGGCATTTTTTTCTCAGTTTCATTATTCATATAGTTACTGCACTTTGCTGGGCAGCACAGCCTTCCAGAGGCCTGATTGATGAGTGACGTAGATGCTGTCTAGTTATCCCTTGCCAGTCCCTCGCACTCATCAGATGGGGATTAATGCTGGGGGGTGGGTGCTGCTCGAATGCGACCCTGCGGCTGCCATCCTGCTGAACGAGAGATCCAGATAAACAGCAGCCAGTGGCAATTAAATGCATTACCACTTCACAGAGGTGCCAAGCAGTCTGATGTGAGAGGAAGAATGTGTGAGCATGTGTGCATGTTTGTGTGTGTGTATGTGTGTGTGTGTGTGTGTTCATGTGTGTGCGTGTGTGTGCGTGTGTGGATGTGTGCATGTGCATGTTCGTGTGTGTGTGTGTGTGTGTGTGTGCATGTGTGTGTGTGCATGTGTGTGCGTGCATGTGTGCGCGTGTGTGTGCATGTGTGCATGTGCATGTTCGTGTGTGTGTGTGTGCATGTGTGTGCGTGCATGTGTGCGTGTGTGTGTGCATGTGTACGTGTGCATGTTTTGTGTGTGTGTGTGTGTGGATGTGTGCGTGTGCATGTTCGTGTGTGTGTGTGTGTGTGTATGTGTGTGTGTGTGTGTGTGTGTGTGTGTGCATGTGTGTGTGTGTGCGTGTGTTTGTGTGCATGCGTGCGTGTGTGTGTGCATGTTTATGTGTGAATGTTTGTGTTTGTGTGTGTGTGTGTGTGTGTGTGTGTGTGTGTGTGTGTGTGTGCGTGTGTGTGTGCGTGTGTGTGGAGAGAGAGAGGGGTTCTGCACCCAAGTGAAAGGAAAACACTGGGGATGGTAGGCAAGGCCCTGCAGCCACAGGTAGAGGGGCAGGAGCCATGGGCAAGTCCCTAATGCTCCTCAGCTGTGTTAACACAATGGCAGCTCCATAGACGGCGATGGGTCACTGGCATGGTCATAAAAACAGGCCCAGCACAAACACACAAGTGTTGGGGGTGGGTGTGGGATATGTTTACATGTGGGGGGTGGGTGGGTGTGTGTGTGTGGGGGGGGTGGTTAAAGGAGAGGGGATCACTGGAGAGAGTGATGTGTTTAATGGCTTTGGGGGCTTTTCGTGTTGTTATGGGTTGCTGGGTGAAAGGAGGAGAAAGAGGTGTGGTGTGGTGTGGGGGCAAGGCTCATTCTCCTGATTCCTTCTGTTGGTAACCTGAGAGGTGATCGCCTCAAACAGGCCCATGAGACCACCTCAGGGAGGAGGAGGAGGAGAAGGAGGAGATGACTACCACAGTAGGAGGTGTGGAGAGTAGTCTGAGCAGTAGTCTGTGTCTCCGTTCTTGCTCTCCTCCTTGAATTTCCCATCAGCAGCCCCCTCTGTCTCAGGCGAGCGAGCCAAAAACTTGTCGTGCGGGATTAGAATCTTGAGCGACGCAGCTCAGCCACATTAGGCCTGCCTCACGGCGCAGGAACAAAGGTAGGACCGACAGCACCCACTCCAACCCACCTAAGGTCAAGCAGTTCCCATCATTACACTGTTACACATCAAGTGGTACATTCTAAGTGGGCAGATGGCTGAAGGTGGGGCTGGGTACGGTGGGGGTTGACAACAAGTTTCATATTTTGGATCGAAAAGGTGGTGTCAAAAGTGGTCTGGCCTAGTGGCTGTGGTGGGTGGTAAGATGGGGGGGGGTGACTGTGAAAGTGGGGGTTGACAACAGTCAACTTTGACAAAAGTTTAATATTTCGAAATTGAAAAGGTGGTGTCAAAAGTGGTATGGCCTGGCCATTTCACTCACCACGCGAAGAGAATGTTCCGGAGGCGTGTGGTGTCCCGGGAGGCCCCAGGGTTGCTGGGGTGAGAAAATGCGAGTGGCAGTGCAATCTTTACGGCGACATTTTTGCCCGTAAACAACAGCTTCTCCTGGGGATTGAGTGACATTGTAAAATGGGGCGAGGACCATTCCTGAGCTGTCATGTTAAAGGAGGGGATAAAAGTACTCCATTTTATGAGCACTGAAAACTTTTACAGAAGTATTTCCCAAATCTTGTTGAAGCCCTGTAACACTGCCAGGCCCCTTTTTCTGGCTGTTTTATTTTAAGACGGCGTGCATTGTTAACGGGCCAACACCCCAAAATAAACGCGGAGGGAATGACATTTAAGGTGCTCCAGTCTCCTTGAGACCAGCGCTGAGTGTTTAACACTACAGCATCTAAACGTACAGCAGCCCTCTCTTTTCTTAGTCTGCTCATAGAAGGATAAGGAGAGGCTGGGGCACAAAAGAAACATTATATAGGAGTCACCCCCGGAGTGAAGGTTATCAGGGCCGAGCACCAGAGAGATTACCTGATACAACCAACAATAAAACATCCTGATCCAGGAAAACACCACTGATGAATACCATTCAAGGTCAGTCTGCCAGAACCTGCCCTGCCCCACCTTCTCTCCCATTACTGCCACCACCACTACCACCACCCATCTCTTGTACGCTCAAAAAAAAAAAAAAAAACACTGAAACAAAAATGACTGGGATGCTAATCACAGGAGCCGGGTGGTGTTGTTATCTGTCGAGAGCGATTGAGCGACCACACGTCTGCTGCTGCTGTGGTGGAGTATGAAAGGCTGAAAAGAAGGCAGGCTGGCTGGCTGACCCCCCCCCCACCCCTAGCCTGGTAAACCCGGCCCTCGTACTACACTTCATTACGTACAGAGGGTCTGGATGTGCTGCACTGAGAAACATTTTCTTCCTGGAGGTGTAGACTCTGCTGTTTAAAACGAGTGTCCTGCCTTTACCCAACCTAGTCTGGTCGTGACATATGCAATTGGCCAGGCCATAAGCCTGCCTACGCACTACAATTCAAATGTAGCACAAAGTTGACACCATCACTCACGAACACTCCCTCTTTTCGCTGATTGGTCCGGCAAAATGCGGCCTGAGACAACCATGTCAGTGGAAGCACAGCCAGACCTTCTGTACGAAATGAAGTGTAGTACTGTATGAGGGGCTGGTTTACCAGGCTGTTTCAACCCACCCCTGCAGTAACAGGAAGTTTGTGTGGTCTGCGGGCAGACCAAGGCATCAAGCCAAGAAACCTGCACTCAGAGATAAACAGCAGTGGCAGCACGAGCCGCTACCCTCCAGGTATTCTGCTAATCTCTCAAGTGGGAAATTAATCTTCCTCCTCAGCTGAAACAGCATGAGAGGGGCAGCTTTCGTCTGATCCTGCCTGCTGAAGTTTGGGTAGTCAGGCGATGGAGTTGAGAGAAATCAAGGGGAATGGAGCTCCACATTGCATGACAGGCATTCACGACAGGCAACATACGGTTTGTATTTTCACAATATTGGGAGCAAGCTAAAGCTTTATGTGGATTAAAGAAAATCACTGAGCTTATTTGGGCACAT
>CM050202.1:12421273-12423773 GCA_027475355.1 Coilia nasus | reverse complement strand
AGATAGTAGTCCACACCTTGAACGAAAAACACTATGAACTTTGATGGCATTTTGTTGTTGGAGTGTTTTGTATCATGTGTTGCTATCTACTGTACTTGTTGATAACATACCCCTATATATGTACCATATATATTCTTGTAAACTGCTTCAAATCTTCTCTGTATCACCAGTATCAACCCTCATTTCACCATTGCAAAAACATGGAGTTTTATTCCTGTTTTTACAGGTCTAAAACAATATTTCATTTTACAACAACTCAAAATGGGGTACAATATCTATTTTACATCAAGGATCTCATTGTTTGCCACAGGTGTGAAGTATGTGAACGAGTTTGCATTCTTCACAGCCATCTTCACAGCCAGCAGCTTTGTTTGTGTCTTCGGGCCCACATATATGTGAGGACACTGGTCTTATCTCACATTCTCGTCTACGTCCTGCCCTTAGGAGGCACGTTCGTCTGGAGCAGTGTTTCTCAAAGCTTTTCAGAGCGAGGAGCACTTCCTCCCCTTACAAAAACCCTAAAGACCACTTCCCCCCATCTGGGCTATGTAAATGCATGAATTGGTGCAGCATCACAGCCCTAACTAGGGAATGGCATGAAGATGATATACATGTTGTTTAAACACACTGTGCATACTGTAGCATAGGTAGCTGCAGAAACATGAAAAAAAAAAACAATATTTTAACACAACTGCTCACGGACCACTTGGGATTTCTTGCGGACCACACTTTGAGAAACACTGGTCTAGAGCTCTGATTAGAGGGTCTTCATAAGAGCACAATTTAAATGCACTGTGAAAGCTCTGACTGGTATCTGTCCTTGTGTGGTATGTTGCTCCTCCACAGAGAGAAATAAAAGCAGCATTTATTCGTGGAAAGGGGAGCTAAAGTGTTATTGCATTAAATCTAAGACCATCTACACACACACACCACACTTCCATTTGTTTGACTGTGGTGTATACAATGGGTTTCAACACATGTCGTTTTGACTGTTATGCACCCTATGCTACAACACAGGAAATTCAGGCATTTTAAGCAGCCTAGATTGTGCATTCACATCACATCAACACAATTATTCAGTAGTGCATAAACAGATTAAAGCAATGTTTGTGTTGGGGTCTGCATCTGCTGTTTAGCACTTTGTGTTGCTGAATTCCAGGAGAACTGTTTACCAGAAAGTATTCGAGGATTCACACTGATTATTTCATTAGAGTATAATTGAGAGGAAAGGCACTTTTAAAACAAAACAAAAAAAAAATTCTCCAGGTTATATGGAAGCATCCAGAAAAACAGTGACTGCCGTCCCCAATCCTGCCTGGCGATGGTTGCCATAACTACACTTGGCTGAGCGGTACAGTGACCCCTGGCAACGATGGCCGCCTGCCACAGACCTCCCCATGAACTGCCGGTCCAATCCGAGAGCCAGCTTAAGAGCTGAGAACAAACAAACTCACTCGTGGTCAAGCAAATGCGACTTCGGCAGACCACACAACATCTGCTGGGTAAACGGTGCAATGTACTTACTTAGGTCACCTGGTCCACTCTGCACACACACAAAACACACACACGCACACACACACACACAGGGCTGCAGTCGGCATGGTTCATTTCATACAATGTATACACATAAAAGCCATGGCTGCCCACCGGTGCGACTTCCCTTTTGATAACATCTGTGTATCTGTTCTCAGCTGCCTGTCTAAATACGGGCAAATGAGACACACTTGAGCTGATACAGCCATTGCTCCCCCTTTTACCCTGCATCTACACACAAAGTGCTGTGCCCTTAAACACTCCAACAACAACAACACAATCTGATTAGCTTCTGAGGGGAAAAAGCTCTCTCACCTTCAGCTTGGCAAGGTCAAGTGCCACGGTGGCTGGTGTTTTTTTGTGCATCTGTCATCGTCCGCGCCACCAAGTCCCCCAGAGTAGATGGTGGCAACAGGCTGGCTGCATGCTGTTGTGTGCTGTGATTGGTGAAATGTGGACAAATGAGACTTAAATGGGTAAATGTCTCCTTGTACAGAGATACGAATGTTGCTTTTTGGCTTAATCTACTGGATACACGATAGCTTTTTCAATACTTGGTCAATGTCAGTCAGATAGCTCTCTCCCAAGCCCCCGTGAAATGTGTTTCCGACCTCTAACTGGAAACCCGATCTCATTTCAGATGCGGCTCAGTCAGTGCCACTCTCGGCCATATCAGTAAAAAGATCCAGCTGGTGCTCTTGTACAGGGAGCAGTGGGCTACAAAATTGACTGGGAGCTTTCCACACAGTGTTTCCACACTGTCTAAAGTATGACAAAAATATGTGTGAACTTGAATGTTCTTGAATATCCCACCATACAGAACCCTACATGTAATCTATCCTGATAATTAATGTGAGGCTTCAGTGTACATTGCTGGGTTCGATGATACAGCAATATTCTATTTTTTTGGATCAGAAAACAAACTTTTGGTGGTTAGTAAGTTACTAAGGAGGAAATTGATACCAAC
>CM050202.1:12403773-12418773 GCA_027475355.1 Coilia nasus | reverse complement strand
GAGGGCTGGGGTGCTGTGGGGTGGGTTGGGCTGTGGAGGGGAGCCCATGGCTAGGAGCTGTTTTGTCTACAAGCTGGGCTGTAAAATATCGCTGGGCTTGACATCTCCTGCCGTGAACACTCCACCGAACGGGGACACTCCGGGGATATCAGCCCGGTTGCACAGGGGGTCAAAGTTCACTGACAGCCACTTGAGCATTTCACGAGCTGCTACTTCATTGGGGATGCCCCTGCCACGGAGACGGCTGACCGATAGGTTTACTGCGAGGATTACATCCCAAAGATTAGCAGACGGATAAATGTCTTTCGGTGACTCAGTAATCTCCATTAGCTCCATATGTTTTCGATCCCTGTGTGTACAGTCATCTCCAGTCCTTATCCAGATAATGGGGGACGGAGACAATTTGTCTGCAATGATCTGACTCTTTGGCTAAGGCCTCTTACGTCAGATAACCCAACAGTTTTAATCAGCAGGATTAGAGCGCCGTGCCAACACATACACCTCGAACCAGACCTCGTCTGAACAGGGGAAAAACAAAACAAAAAAAACTAAAAACTCCGGTTGCCGGGGCGGAAATGGACTGCCTCGGTTACCTGCTCAGCCTGTCAACACCGAGGGAAACCAGACCTCGTTGGTGGAGTGAGATGGATGAGAAGCGAATCGGGAAGTCGTTCCGAGGGTCTGTTTCAAATACGCCGGGCTGACCATCGCTCCGGGCGCTGGGCCTTGGGATGGAAATGCGTGGTGACGTGAGGATGAAAAGGAAAAGAGAGGAAAGGAATGAGCGGGGGACATTCAGATGCATGTTTGTGCCCCTGCAACGATTGATTTTGGCTGTGTTCCTCCCCCTCCTCTTTTCCCCAAACCTGTCTTCCTGTACATGCTAACATGAGGTCCTAATGACCCAAGCAGATGTCTGCTCTGTCAGAGCACTAAGTCTTGCCCTGGTAGTTCAGACACAGGCCTTTCAAAGCCCATTGGTGTGATGCAGAAACCATTAGATCATCGAGCAAAAATGGGGAATTTGGTTCACCTGGTAATACATAACATAATGATAGCCCTACAGGGTCTTGGCTTGGTAGTTCAGACACAGGCCTTTCAAACCCCATTGGTGTGATGCAGAAACCATTAGATCATCAAGCAAAAATGAAGTCTGGTTGACCTGGTAATACATAATGATAGCCCTACAGTCCTACAGGGTCTTGACTTGGTAGTTCAAACACAGGCCTTTCAAACCCCATTGGTGTGATGCAGAAACCATTAGATCATTGAGCAAAAATGAAGAATCTGGTTCATCTGGTAATACATAAATAATGGCACAGCCCTACAGTCCTAGAGTGCTGAGTCTTCACCTGGTAGTTCAGACTGATGCACCTATGGAGTGATGCGGAAACCATTAGATGATCAAACAGAAATGGTGAATCTGGTTGACCTAGTCATGTATAACATTACGGTACAGCTCTACAGGGCAGGCTAGGTAGGAGTGAGTGAGGTCTGTAATGGTCTGAGAACACTCTCCATCCCTGGATTACGGCTGGGTAATTATGTCATAGTGCTGACGGGCTGTGAGTGAGGACTGCAACAGAATGTGAATGGGGGCCAGCTTATGGACATAAACCTGCCAAATCTCTTGGTCCCCTTGTAGATCCAGCACAGCATGTGATGCTGATTAAGCGAACAAATCAGATGAGCATGTAACCCTCTCACAGCCCAGCACCCCCCCCCCCAGAGCTTTAGCTGAGACCCATTTTCCGATTGGAAGTTGGAAAATTGCCCCAAAAATAAATCCGCAACATGCTATGACATGCAACATTGCTATGACATGCAACTTTGCTATGACACGCACAGTGGCTTTGAGAAAGAATGTTGACAGAACACGATGCTGGTCAGAAGTCTGTACTCTGAAATGTCAATCATCACAAGTTCAACTATTTGCCTGTCAATAATTGTCCTGAATATGAGTTTTAACAGCAGTTAATACAGCCCATTTAAAACAAGACATTGAATGTTCCTACAATAAATGGTATGTGGTAACGTGTGTTTGTGGTTTCTGTTTTTTAACATAATTTTAGGAGATATGCTGTGAAAGAGCTGCAGCCATCCCAAGTGTTTCATGCCTCAGCTACCTTTTAGTGCTGCTTGGGTAAGGAAAAATAAAGAAATAAGTTCTCTATTGTCAAGTAATTTTTAACGCTCAAGATTCATCACACGAAACAGTTGTCACCTGTCATAACCATGAGAACTCAGCATGTGGAGAGCTTTGTGGTGTGTGTGTGTCTGTGTGTGTGTGTATGGTACATGTGTTATAGACAAAGCGGTCAAGCCCTAGTATGACTGTCAACACCTTCTCACTTACACACCCAAAACCCACGAGGGCCCTCGCAATGGACGCATGAACATTTTTCTTGTTCTGCTTGACACATTTGCAGTACATTCAGGTTAGGAAAACACACCTACAGAATTGATGATGATTTTCATGTGGGTACCTGAGAGCTGAGGACTAAGACAGCCTTTCGTTTCCCATTTACTTCAACTGAAGCTTTGGCTGTGCTCAGGTTGAGAAGCAGAGAACATGAGAAGAATTATGAAACTTTCATTCCTCATCCTCTGCCACGCTTAGAGGACATGAGAACACAGGCACCAGGGGGCATGAGGATGGAAAATGTTTGAGAGGGTGACTGGGAGAGACCGAAAGATAAAGGGAAAAAAAGAGCAGAGAGAGAGAGAGAGAGAGAAAGAAAGAGAGAGAGAGAGCACAAAATGAATGAGAGAAGAGCGATGGAGATGCCCACTTCCCTTTGCCCTCAAGCTTAGCAATTCTTCCCCGGAGGACAGGGCCCCCAAAATTTATTATTTGTTCCCTTCGAGTTAAGGAAATACTTTCTCAATGGCCTTTCTATTTTGTATATTATTACAGTCTCTGTTTTCTTCCGTTAGTCATTCCCCCTCCTTCTCTCCTTTGTTTATTTGCTGTATAAATACGACCCTGGTCCCAAGCCTCCAGACACACCATCAACTAACCTGGAGAAGAAAAAAAATGACTCTTCTCTTTACAGAGGACATTGTTTGTTTAGCCAGTGGCTCAGGTTGGGGATGAAAGCTGGGCTGGGCTGGACTGGGCTGAACTATCCGTAGGTGAAAGCTCAATTGAATCATACCAGGCTGCCTGCTCACAATTACCTCAGCGCCTTAATCAAATTCCTCAGTCTCCTCAAAAACAGTAGATACGCAGGCCGATAGAGCTCATTTAATTGGTCTCAGATATCGCAGCATGTCAGCCGTGCCTGGTGGGAGCACTAGGGCTCTACATTTCCAAATGTCAAATGGTATAGGACGTTTTAATGAGACAGAGGACAAGTGGTTTGTGTCAGAAGTTTAAGTTTTTTTTTTGTGTGTGTGTGGTACAGGAACTGCAAATCAGAACGAGATCAAAGTGTGTTCTCTACTCTCTCCCTGGTCTCACATCTCTCTGCACTGCCACCAGGAAAGGCAAGTCTGTCCTGTCTGCATCTTGCTTAGATGTGCCATCAGTGGATTCACATGCACGGGATGCTTTGATGCCAGTACAAAATGAACAGCGTCAAGATAAGGGCCCTTTTCTTGTGTCTCTGCGGTTCCACGGGTGTGAACGCGTTCTTCTCCCTCCCTCCCTCCTTCCCTCCCTTCTTCCCTCCCTCCCTCCCTCCCTCCACCCATTGCCCCCTCTTTTCAAATACTCATCAAGGGCTGTGGGGATTAAAAGGCCGCCTGTGTCAGCGACCGCTGACCCAATCCGACCTGTTTTTCTGCAGGCTTTGATGACTGTGGCTCCCTCTTGTTCCAGAAATCAAAATTAGCCCGTTCTGGAGACGAGGGGACAGAGTGAAGAGGGGGACCTACTATAGAGAGAGGTATGTGGGTGAGACAACAAGCGGGGGGGGGGTGTGCGGTCCCCCTCCCACCAGCACCAACAGCCACCTAAAAAAAAGTAAGGCCATTGCCCCCGGGGTTAACAGCTATTACACTCAATTGTCAAAGGCAAACAGAGGGCCCAAGGCTGCCGCAGAACGAACAGCAGCAGCCCTGTGAAACACGCTTAAGCTCTTTAATCAACATTAATAAGCCATTATATCAGTGATTTGGCCAACCACAGGGCAGCCATTTCCATTTCAATAAGGGGCCTTCTCAGTAAAGATGAAGAGCAGCTTTTCGCAGATGCACGCACACAAAGACGCATGCGCTCACTAACAGACACATCCACACACACACACACACACACGCACACACACACACAAGCAAATGTATGAAAATGTAAATGAGTCGTAATTGTTGCCTGTGCATTAGGGGTTTTAACATAATGTGAAACTTTTTTCTTTCTTTTTCTCCCCCATGTTGAGTCATCAGTGCCATCAATGAACACATTTATTATTCTTTCCTCAATTTGGGGATAATCTTCTGAATGGCAAAACAAATAAGCGGGAGAATAAATTAGGGCAGGGAGAGAGGGAGCGAGGGAGACGGAGAAACACAAACGGAGGGAGAGAAAGAGAGAGAGAGAGAGAGCGAGACAAACTGAGATGGACAGAAATGTAGACAAGCTGGAGGGGAGAGATGGGGGAGGGGAGGGGAGGGGAGGGGGGGGGCGGAGGAGGGGGTGGAAAAAAAAGAGAGAGAGGGAGGGATGGAGGGAGAGGGAGAACTCAACCCCTCTGCCCATAAATCTTGCCAAGTGCTAGACCTGACCTCTGGGCCTCCCTGCAGCTCCGCAGGACTCGGCTTCCTCCTCTGTTCCCTATGGCAAACCGACTGAGAGGGCCAGATATCAAGCCTCGGCCCTGTGGACTTGCCCTGAAGGATGTGGGATTCTATAAGTGTGAGAACTATTGTGTGTGTGTGTGTGTGTGTGTCTGTGTGAGAGAGTCAGTGTGAGTGTGTGTGTGTGTCTGAGACTGTGTTTGAGTGAGTGTGTCTGTGCGTACGTCTTCATGTGCATGTGTCTGTGTGTGCATGTCTGCAAGTGTGTGTGTGTGTGTGTGTGTCACAGAGAGCCAGAGAGGTGAGGTTGGAGCAGTGGAAGGGAGGGAGGGTGGTTGTGGTGGTGGTGAATAAGTCACACAGGTCTAGCCACTCGGACAGCTGGCTTTAAGTGAGTCAGTAAGAATGATTGAGCGCCTGCCAGCCAGAGAACATAAGAAGCCCCACAGACGTGGCCTCTTCCTCCTCCTCCTCCTCTTCTCCAGCCGCCCTGCTTCACATCCACACAATTAAAACAGTCACCTCAGCAGCCTGACAACACCACCCCCATCTCCACCACCACCCACCACCACCACCCACCACCACCCACAGGCTCCCCAACCAACACTAACACCCCTCCAACAGACCACTGGCCTGACGGTCGCGTTTAAATTGAACAAAGGGTCACTTTGCTGAGGTGGCTGGTGTGTGTGTGTGTGTGTGTGTGTGTGTGGGTGTGCGTGTGGGTGTAGATGTGTGTGTTGGTGTGCAGATGTGTGTGTGTATGTGGGTGTGCGTGTGAGTGTAGGTGTGTGTGTGTATGTGGGTGTGCAGATGTGTGTGTGTCTGGGTATGTGTGTGTGTATGTGGTTGTGCATGTGAGTGTAGGTGTGTGTGTGTGTGTTTGTGCATGTCGGTGTGGGTGTGCGTGTAGGTGTGCAGATGTGTGTGTGTGTCTGCGATGAGGATAATCTTATCTGATCCTTTATTAGCGGCCTTTTTTCATCTCGGCTGACCGTGAAAATGGCCAGAATGGCGGAACAGGGAGAGGTACCATGAGGACACGGCCAGGCTGGCAGTTGCTTAACACAGTGGGGGGGGGGGGGGGGGGCACAGGCTGTAGATCTAAGAGAGTTTTAAGCGGCCAATGCTTGGGGGGGGGGGGGGGGGGGGGGACACAGAGGTTCATCTGAGGAAGCGGGAACATCTTACTACTAGACTTGGGACAGGACAGGAAGGGTGGGGGCCAGACACTCCTACAGACACTGCTACAAGGGATCTCGGACTGCTTTATAAGCTTAGAGCTGTGATGCGGAGACAATCTGATTCTCTCATAACAGGTTCAGGTGAGGTTAGCCTAAAAGTGTCTTCTAAATGTGAGTGCATACAAAGGCATCTAGAACAGCAAACTATAACACTGTGTTCAGTCTTTAAAAGTGAAGAAACCATTGCTTTTTCATACCCCTTTCCCAGAATGCTTCAGTGATCTGTTGCTATCCACTAGTCATTCAGGTAGACCCCACCATGAAGCACACACAGGGTACCTATTAATATAAGATATAATTGATAAGACCTCTTAGGTAGAGATGAAATAATGACAACCAAGTAAGAATTTAATAATGCAAAAGGCCTTAGTTTAATCAGACTTTTCCTGTCCATTTTAATATCATGCGCGCACACATAGCAAACAAAACAGAAACTGCTCTGTGACAGACAGACAGACAAGAACACCCCACAAGCAGCACCACCACAGACTTTATTTTATGAGTTTGTGTTGTGTACAAATGAGCAGATCACGTGAGTGTGTTTTTGGTATGTGCATGTCTGTGTATGTGTGTGTGTGTGCGCATGTGCATATGCATGTGTGTGTGTGTGTGTGTGTGCGTGTGTATGTATGCATATCGGTGTATGAGTGTATCTTAAAGAAGCTAAAAAAAAAAAAAATGTAAATCACTAGTTGTTATGGCTGGTGTGTGATCTGTGGCCCAGAGGCCATTTTATCTGGAGTGTGGGAGAGTGTGGGGGGGTTGTAGGGGCGTGGGGGTTGGACAGTGCGGCGGTCGAGGGGTTAGGAACGTGTAATCAGGTCAGGCTTGAGTGAGGGGTGATGAGTGGCAGGGGGTAGGTGACGGCACCTAAACCACACACAGAGGAGACCGTGAGGGAGAGACAGAGATGACTGGATGTTTCCGTGTGTATTTATGTATGTGTGTGTGTGTGTGTGTGTGCGTGCGTGTTTGTGTCAAAGATGATGTGGCTGCATGTGTGTATGTTAAACATTGTGTGTGTCCTGTGTCTTGTGCGTGTGACAAGGTGTGTGTGAAAGTATGTGTATGGTGGGAGGGCCTCTGTGTGTGTGTGTGTGTGTATGTGTGTGTGTGCGTGTGTGTGTGTGTGCGTGCGTGTGTACATGAGTGCGTGCGGTGGGTACAGGGCCAAGCGCCAACTGAGAGCCCATCAGTGACAGCACTCCAAACACTGGGGCCCAGAAGAGAATACACTGACAGATCTCAGAGCCCTCCCAGATCCTCCTGTGTGTCTGCACACACACAGTCCCAGCCACTGAGTCTGCACGCAATACACACATACACACACATAGACAGACATACACCCAGACACACACAATACGCACACAGAGATAGACACAGACAGACACACAGACACACACACGCAGACACACAGATATACATAAACACACAGACAGATATACACACGTACGTACACTCACAATACGCACACAGAGATAGACACAGACACACAGACACAGACACACACACAGACACACACACAGACACACACACACTTACACACACAAACACGCCTGCACACACTCCCACCCACATTGGGACAATCAGAGCCTTTGACTAGGGCATGGGGTTACCTGACAGTGACCGGTTATCAATGGCCCAGTGTGGGGCTTCCAGATGCCATTTATCTGTCAGGACGCCTCTACATCTGGACAAAGGATTGTGTGTGTGTGCGTGTGTGTGTGTGTGTGGTGTGTGTGAGTGTCGGTGGGCTTTGTTCTAGAGAGGTTCACCTTAATGTCTGCAATATGCCTGGCTTGTTTTTTTTTTGTCGTCTTTGTCTGCATGGTTCTATGGGAGAGTGTTTTGCCCCTTCCGCCTCCCCACCTCCCCGCCATCCTCTCGCCTCCCCCCACACACACTGCTGTCACCCCCCCCCCGTCCCACTTCTCCTCCACCTCCAGGGCCCCGCTCATCCCTCGCTTCACCCATCCGCTCACAGACAGTACAGGCGCTCCTCTTCCTCCTCCACCAGACCCCTGGGAGCGACAGAAGCACAGAGAGGTGAGCAGGGAGGACGAGGAAAAGGAGGTGAGAGGAGAAGGAGGAGGAGGAAGAGGAGGAAAAAGAGAAGGATTAAGAGGAGGAGGAGGAGGAAGTCATGGAGACAAAAACATCAACAGAGGGAGAGGTAGCCCAAACATGGCTTTCCATCTCAGCAGGGTCCAAGAGAGGCATCAGGGTGGCGGGGGGCACAGAGGCGGCAAATAAGCGCCCTGGCTCTGCAGCCAACAGATACTCTTACTTAAGGGAAAGGCTTAGCTCCACACACCTGGTGTTTGTATGTTTGTACAAGAGTCTGCAAGTGTGTGTCTGTGTGTGTGTGTGTCTGTGTGTGTGTGTGTGTGTGCATAAGGGTATAGGATGTATATGTGTGTGCGAATGTAAGTCAAGAGGGGACGTATGTGTGTACATGAGCTTGTGAGTATGAGACAAGAGTGTGTGTGTGAGTGTGTGTGTGTGTGTGTGCGTACTGTAGGGGATTAATGTGTATGTGTATGTGTCTGTGTGTGTGTGTGTGTCTGTCTTAGTGGCCCGGTGCCACGCCATCATTAGGCTCTGTGGTGCAGACAGCCCTCCACAGCCAAGAGACAGTAAACAACCCTGCTGTTCATTTCTTATTCATGGTTTTAATCACGGATGGCAAAGCAACAGTAATCTTCTCAAAGAGAAAGAAAAAAGGCAACTGTGTACACACATACATATACATACAGTATGTGTGTGTGTGTGTGTGTGTGAAGGAGGGAGGGAGAGAGACAGAAAGAGAGAGAGAGAGAGAAAGAGAGAGACAGAAAGAGAGTCTGTGCGTTTGTCTGTGTAGGGACTAAAAGTAGTTCCAGACAGTCTGCACCACAGTGTGACTTTGAAAACAGGCTGTTCAGGGACAGTGCATCGCAGAACGCTACAGAGCTACTAGTCTGCCTGTGAGGTCAGCGGGGTTGACAGTGAGCAACCTGGCAATGCAGCTATGTCTTGAGGGTACCAGCACGTACACAACACACACACACACACACACACAAACACAAACACACACACACACACACACACACACTATAAACAAGCAAGCAGACAGGATGGGCTAGCAGGAAAAACAACACAACAATGCGCAAAAAATAATTATAAGACTTGGCGCTGCTGTGTTTCTAAGTGCACTCCTGTGTCTACAATGTTACAGCCAAGGTCGCCAGCACAGCTAAGGTCATATTTCCCCTTCCCTGTCAGGGTTTATACTCAGTCGAAGACTATCCACTAAATAGTGATGACTGTGAGAAAAAAAAAGAATTAAACTCTTCAAAGGAGTTAACAGAAGAGTTCCCATGTACCAGATTTGATTGAGGAAAAGCGGCAATGGTTGTTTGCGGTGAGGTCGTAGCAGAGAGCCGGAATTCCCATTCCCATTCTTTCCCAACCCCCCTCCCTCCCTGCCTCCCTCCCTCAGCACATCAGGGGTTCAGCGAGAACGCTCTGGCATCCCAGCACCGCACATCCATTTTAATGAAGCATTGTTTGGGTGCGGACGTGTGGGGAGATGGGGGAGAGAGAGAGAAAGGACGTCGGGTGAGCAGGCGGGCGGATGGACGGATGAGGCACTTCCTGTGGGCGTCTGGCCACCTCCGCTGGGCCTTTCCGGCGAGTGGCGGTCGCCTGCGAAGGGCGTCCGAGTGCATAGGTATTTGTGGAGGGTGGGGGACTGGATGTGGGTTGGAGTGGGGGGGGGGGGGGGGGACTGGATCTAGAGGCCCACCTGCGTCACATCGCATACCAGCCTGGCAGATGGCGAACGTCCCCCAAACACGGGGAGGTAAAGTGACATAAACACAAAGCTGTCTTCAAGGACACAGGAAATGGCATCATAGTTTCTCTGACTGCCGAGAATAGAAAAAAAAAAAACTAAAAGCAGGATCTGTTTCCTATCTTGACCCCAGCTGGCCACAGAGGGGTTAGACTTTATTCTTAGGAATGTCTTAATCTGTGTGTGGAGGGGGTTGGTGGGGATTACTCTTTTAAACACACACACACACAAATAGGCCTGCACACACAGGCACATACACACACAAACACAGACACATACGTGCACGCACACACATACACACGTACACACACATGTACACACACACACATGTACACACACACACACACACACACACACACAAACACGTACATATACCCCTTAGCAGCAGGTCAGCTCTTTCTGACTCACGTACCACAGTGCCATATTTTCATATCTGCTCGCTCATCTTCAGCCACACACACACACACTCCCAGGTTTGTGGGAGTAAGGCCCTCACTCATGACAGGAGCTAATCCTACAATTTACGGACGTGTGCTCGACAGGTAAAGGAGTTGCTGAGTCCCTCAATCTCAAAATGGCTGCAGGAAGACCTGTAACCATAGCAACGTGGCTGCGTCTTAGTGGAATCAGCGCAGAAGCTCAGTGTCAGTGCGAAACGCCAGAGCCATTAGGGATGTCTGAGGGAGTCCGAGCTGAAATGTTATCACTGGGAATGAAGCCCATTAGTATCTTGTTTGTTCCTGTATGTACGGGAGAAGGGAGTCTCTCGCCACACCTTAATTGTGTGATGGTTGGAATAATGCAACCAGAGCATGATTTGTGTATGTCAGCTGGGCTAATCAACCCCAGCAGAGATATCTTTCTGCTTACAGTGGAAAAACACTGATTGTAACTGATTGCTTGAGTTTTTGTAAAGTAAAGGACATACATCTGTGTGTATATTTTGAGTGTACCAAACATCCCTATGATGACTAGGTGTTGTGTGTTAGACCCAGTGCTGCTATTTTCCTATTTAAACCAAATGTTACAAATGGCTACCGTTCACCTCATTCCATGGCATTACCTGTAGGCCGCGATTTCAATGTCTAGGGCCATCTTTTGGCTCAGCAGCTCGTCATAGTCACCGCAGTGATCCCTCATCTGGGCCTCAAGGTCAGCCTGCGAGTCCTTCAGGTCCAACACGGTGTCCTGGAGAGTCAGGGGCAGAGAGGTGAGGAAGCGACCCAGCAGGAGCACCACGAAGTGGGACAGATTTGGAAGGGCTGAAGGGGGGATGTGTGGGTGGATGGTGGGCGGGAATGTCAGTGGGAGGTGTGGAGGTTCTTACGGCTCACCTCCAGGTCTTCGATCTCCAGCAGGTAAGCCTCTTTCCTGGCCTCGATCTCATCCTCCAGCTCCTGATAGCGCTTCTCCAGTTCGGCCAGCTCCTTCTGCAGCTCAGCAATCTACAAACAAAACAAACAAGAATCAATCTAAAATGCAACACAACACATTTGGAGGGCAGCTTTACTTTTTTTCTATATTAACAAAAAAGCCAGTTTCAACATCACATTCAGTCTTGACTGATGATGAATGATGATTATGTAAAGAAAGTATTCACCATCAAAATCGTGTTATTCATTTCTCTTTAATTATATAAATATATGTCTTTGCCACTCGACACATGGCAGTGTGGTAACAGGACAGTGTTCCCTCCTGACAGGCGCAGACAGTAAGCTTCCAGCCTCGGCGTGTGTGCACGCCAGCCCCTGCTGTGAGTAATTACAGCAATCAGCCAGCTTAAACACGAGCCTCTCCGAGACCAACGAAAGGACGATGGCGGCGGTCGCGGTGGTGGTGGTGACGGCAGCCTCTGTTTGTCTTCCAGGTAGATCTCAGGAGCCTCTCTGCAGCTTCATTAGTCGGGTGATGATGGCGGGGCCTCCCCAGACCTGAGCCCGTTACCCATAGGCACACACGAGACTGACGACGACACAACTTCATGTTTTCCAGACTCAGTGGTGCACACTGCAGATGTTGCATTTCATTTTTGTTTCTTTTTTTTTCTCACTCATTTTTTCCCGGTTTATTTGCCTTTAACCTGAGAGGACAGTGCAGAGTGATAGAGAGTGACAGGAGATGATTTGGAGAGGGGTGGGGTACGAAATATCCGGAAATGACCTTGGCTTGACCTCGATCCCAGAACCTCGGAGTTATGGTACAGACAGCAGACACCACCCCCAGATGTTGGGTTGTTTCTGTGTGTTACATGAAATGTGTGTAGCTGTAAGTAGCTTATCTCTGCTGCTGTCTGATCCAGTTATGATAAAGGAGGTCTGCTGACATAGTTTTTTTTATTTGCGGTGCATAATTTGTCATGTGTGATTATTTCTCTGTGAGGACAGGATAATATACTGTCAGCTTTCAGTGAAACTGATACGCCAACTAATATTCGCTTTGTGACAGGTGACATCACGCCGGTCTGAGTAGGTGAGTGGTGATGTCTGGCGTCGTTTCTGGTGTGATTAGTCATGTCTGGACATGTGGGTAGGGTCAGGGAAGCGCATCAGTGGTGGGCAGTATCGAGCGATGTTGCCACACCAGTGACTTCGAGTCAGCGCAAGCTGACCTCAACGTGGACTGTTTGTTTAGCCAAGCTGTGGCACAGCGAGAAACTAGACCCGCAACATCCATCAGTGAAGACGGGCGAGGAGGAGGAGGAGGAGGGAAAGGAAAGAGGGAGATGTAGAAGAGAGAGAAAGATGGAGAGAGAGAACATTGGAGACAAAAAGAACTGATAGGTGAAAAGTCAGGGAGTTGGAGGTGGGTGCCAAGATAGTTCAGTTCAGTAGCCAAAAACTCCAGAGGCTGGTACTGTCAGAACTAAAGACAAAAGAACAATAGACAAAAAAAATGGAGAGAGCGATAGAGTAAAAGGGAGAGAGAGAGATAGGACAGGGACAAGGACAGGGGAAGGGAAGAGGGCAGACAGAGAGCAGATCTGAGCTGTCCATCAGTGTTGCTCGCGTGCTGCACATTAGGAAAGGGGATCTGCTGTTATGAAAGCGCCGCTGTGGTTTATGCGGATGGGCTGTTTATTTAAAGAGAGGGGGTACGACCACAGCCACCATAATTAGAACCAAACCACTCCCATCTGTTATTGGAAATGGAGAGGTGTCAGCCGTGGCCAAGCGATGATTCCCTCCTCGTAAAGAATGTAAACATAGGTCATGCAGTTAGTTTTATTTTCTTCTCCTGCTCTCATACCCTAATTGTTTTAGAGGTTTTCTTGTAAAAAGGGGATTCTTGGCGAACCTTCTCGTCCTTGTCAGCTTGTTACAGGACACTGTGAGACGAGACGTCTGAGCTATAGAGGGTACACTGAGAACAGAGTTTAGAAGCAGAAAAAGCAGAGGGGAGAGAACGAGCTAGCAAGTGAGAGAGAGAGAAGGGAGACAGAGAGAGAGAGAGAGAGAGTGAGTGCGAGAGAGAAGAGAGAGAGAGAGAGAGACAGAGACAGAGAGAGAGAGACCAAGAGAGAGACCGAGAGAGAGACAGAGAGAGAGAGGAGAGGGAGAGACAGAGAGAGAGAGAGACCGAGATAGAGACAGAGAGAGAGAGACAGAGAGAGAGAGACTGAGAGAGAGAGACCGAGAGAGAGAGACCGAGAGAGAGAGCGAGAGAGAGGAGAGGGAGAGACAGAGAGAGAGAGAGACCGAGATAGAGACAGAGAGAGAGAGACAGAGAGAGAGAGCGAGAGAGAGGAGAGAGAGAGACAGAGAGAGAGAGGAGAGAGAGAGACAGAGAGAGAGAGACTGAGAGAGAGAGACAGAGAGAGAGAGGCGTAAAGAGGGAGAGAGTGAGTAGGGATGACAGGTGAGGTTTATTGCTGTCTCTACGACATGTTTGGCATCTCAAGTGAGAGCACTGTGGAGGAATGTGTGAAGTTTATGAAGTTGAGGGGTATAGGGGAGAAAAGAGGGAGAGAAAGAGAAAGAGAGAGAGAGGTAGAGAGAAAATGAGATAGACAGAGAGAGAGAGAGAGAGAGCGAGAGAGAGAGAGAGAGAGAGAGAGAGAGAGAGCGAGAGAGACTGCAAAAAGGCATTACTGATAATGGAAGGCAGCAAAGGAGATAAACAGTGCAGAGCAGACACATCAGCACCCTCATATCTCACCCCCATATCTCTCCGTGCAAACAGTGGAGATGGAGGAAGGGAAGGAGATACAGCAAAGGAGACAGAGCGAGTAAAAAAGGAGACAGAAAGCGAGAGCGAGCAAGAGAGAGAAGAGAGAGTGAAAGAGAGATAGGGAGAAAGAGAGAAAGGCCGTGAGAGAGAGAGAGAGAGGGGTAGGGAGAAAGAGAGACAAGAGAGAGTGAAAGAGAGATGGGGAGAAAGAGAGAAATGCAGTGAGAGAGGTAGGGAGAAAAAAAAGATTATGAAAGAGAGAGAGAGAGAGAGAGCAAGAGAAAGAGAGAAAAATATATGGGAGAGAAAGATATGGGAGAGAGAGAGAGAGAGAGAGAGAGAGAGAGAGAGAGGGAGAGGGAGAAAAAAAGAGAGAGAGAGAGAGAAAGATATGGGAGAGGCGGACATATGCAACCCTGCAACCCACATCTAAACACTCAGTGTCTGCGGGACTTTGTCCAATCCATTTACGGAGCTGTCAGAGGTAAGGCAGGCTGAAAGGCACTGAGGTCTCTGTACCCCTACGGAGGACTGAAGTGCGGCAGATTGAACAATTTCCCCATTATAGCCAATTTCGCTGCTGACGCCTGACAAACTAAACTGCGGCTAAAACCATCTTGGACGAGCTCCTCCTCTGAGACGACGCCGGCGTGATTATCACCGCTGGGAAGAAGGGAGACGAGGGTGGGAGGAAAGAAAGATAGAACATTTCCAGTTAAAGAAGTAGCGAGAGAGAGAGAGAGGCAGAGAGAGAGAGAAAGAGAGAGAGAGAGAGGCAGAGAGAGAGAGAGAGGGAGAGAGGACGAGCGAGATGGCTCCATCAGTTGCCAGCATTAGTGAGGGAGGCTGGCAGGTGTGCTTGAGAGGAACAGAAAGAGACAGACAAAAAGAGAGAAGAGCCCAGTGGGATTAAGATGGAGTGGGAGAGGAGGGGAAAAGAGAGGGAGAGGAGGAGAGATGGAGGATGAGATAGAGAGAGAGAGAGAGAGAGAGAGAGAGAGAGAGAGAGAAAGAGAAAGA
>CM050202.1:12366273-12396273 GCA_027475355.1 Coilia nasus | reverse complement strand
TGAGGAGGAGATGAAGAGAGGAGGAGGAGGAGAAGGAGGTGGTGGTGAGGAGGAGAGGAGGAAGAGGAGAGGAGGAGGAGAGATGAAGAGGCAGCTTTGGCTGAGGCTATCTTACTGCAGCTGCTCATCCTTACACGTGGATTCCTGATGTGCATCAAGGCAGAGCGGCTAGCCTCTGCCCACCACCATCTCCTGCTATACACACACACACACACACACACACACACACACACACACACACACACACACACACACACCACCTCTGCTTGTCTTTGCACAAACACTAGCCATGACTGGCTAGAGTCATCAAGCCAATGCAGAGATACTTCCCTCCTTCACACACAGACACAGACACACACACACTTTGCACTGAGCTGACTGTGAATTCACCCCTCTTTGGGTATAGCTTCATTTAATGCTGGTGGGCTTGTAACACAAGAAAGTTTTTTTTTTTTTTTTTGGTGGTACACCGCAGGTAATCAAGCATCCATGACATCACAGACCGTGATCCCAGGAACAGGAACGTGCCAGAAATCCGACAGCTTGAGAACCCTGGCTAGCTCGGAGCACTGTCTCCAGGGAATGGGGCTTGGAATTCTTGGCCAGGGGTCAACCTTAATAACCGGAGGATGATTTCCGATGAGGCACCCGATCATCTTCGAGGGCTCCCACAATTGACTCTTTCAATCCCCCTCCTCCCATTCCCCATTCCCCTAGCACCTCCACCACCACCACCACCACCACCATTCCTCCACCACCATTCCTCTGCCCCTGCCCTGCCCGGCCACCCCCATGCTGCACCGCCTGCCCTCTGACATGGAGTCTGAGTATGGAGTCTTGCTCCAGTGGTGTAGACTACAGCTGCTACTACTATTTCCTTTCCACTGTGTGTTTTTTTACCCACAAGGTGGTGATCCCAGCTTCAGAAAGTACAAAAAAATCTGCCATGTATTCATGCGATCAAGTGATTTCACCAATTACCTGATGATCTGGTCTGATGATTTTTTTATGTTCTCATTAGCTGGTTCAGAAAAATGGTTGGATCAAATATATTGCAAGACTTTTTTTTACTTTCTGAAGCCAGAATCTCCACCTCTGATATTCACTCCTTTCTCCCATACCATACCACACCACCAGCACCACACCACACCCAAAAACCTCCACACACACACACCCACACAAACCCACACATAGGTAACAATGACCCAGGAGCAAAAGCTCAGTTAGGTAATGGAATCGGCGTGTCCTCAGCACAGCTCCTGGCCACCGTGTGAGTGACACGAGCGATACGAAACCCCCGGCCCCACGGAGGCCGAACGAGGTGTCACGCTAACAGCTCTTTTACATCTGGCTGTTTTCACACGGCTGCGGACGTGTTGTGACACGCACTGCTGGCCCAGGCAGGCTTTTCTAGGACAGGCGGCGGCAGGGCTCTGGTTGCACAGCAGCCACTTGGCTCGGGGTCTGAGAGACGGATAATGGATAGAAAGTTTGTCTTTTTTCTTTTTTGGGGATGAGGGGAGGGGCAGTGAGCGCGGAGGGGGAGGGGAGTGGATGGGGGGGGTCATCTGCAGGAGAAGCAGCTGTGTTGACATGCTGCCCAACACCACAGGCAGGGAAATCAGAGCCAGGGCACGATGACCATAGCACCTAAGAGCAAACTAAGATGGGGAAGGGGGAAGTCAAAAGGTCAATACTGCCACCTAGTGGACACATGCTATATTTTACTAGGTGAGGTCTCAAAATTAAAAAAAAAAAAAAAAAGCTGGGGTTTATTTAATAGAATAGCAATTTCATGGGCTAAGAATTGGCAGTTGATGAAATAAGTACAGCAAATAAAACAGTCATTGCTGCCAATCCACAGATCCAAAGCTGCAAGCTATCAGACGCACAAATGAGGCTGAGCAGCATTACCACGGCAACATCTTCCTTCTCCAGCTGGATGAGGGTGCGCTGCTCCACCACCTGGTCGTACCGCGCCTGCAGGTGCACCAGCTCCTTCCTCAAGCCCTCTGTGTCACTCTCAATCTCCTCCTGAGGGAAACAAAGACCACAACCGCAACACACTCAGGGCTCATTCACACCAAACACTCTCCGCATCTGTTTTCTGTCCGTATTCATTTAGAATGCATGTTAACAAATTAGACTATTCACACCGCACACATGATCTGAGCGTATTCTGTCACTGTCACACACACACACACACACACACACACACACACACACGCACACACACACACGCACACACACACACACACACACACACACACACACACACACACACACACACACACACACACACACACACACACACACACACACACACACACACATGCTGTACACGGTTGGTGTGAATGAGGCCTCAGGCTGGCATAAAAAAAACATCTGCCATGAAGAAACATCAGGCAAGGTTGACTGATATACAGTGTAGCAATATACAAATGGAAATCTTTGTGCCTCCTGTGTTCAACCAGTGATTGTATATAACTGTACTCAGTCATTGTGTTCAACCATAACATTTGTGAGGACATTACTAGAGGCTGAAAGGAGGCTGAATGGTTGCCTAGGTCAACACACACATTGCTGTGATTTACAAAATGGAGGCAAAGTGGTTGTCCAGTGGTTGTCAGGAACTAGATGTGTTCTGCTGTTCAAATGTGGCACAAAGGTTGTGTAAAGGGGGTATTGGGTGGGGGTCTCCTATCAGTGTCTCATCTTCCCTTTGCACACAGTAAGGTGGGCATCCTGGATTCAGGAAGTAAAAGTCCTGCCGCATATTTTTTTTTTCAGCCAATTTACTGAATCAGCTGATCTCTTCAGCCAGGTAGATGAGCTAATTACTAAAATCACCCGTGTTAAGAGTACAGGCAGACTGAATACATGGCATGACTTTTACATTCCCAAGCCAGTTCGTCCAATTTTGGTGAGCACTGTGGTAGAAGGGTACGAACTGCAGTGCCGTCTGCACCTTTTCACGCTGCAGCCTCTCTATCACGGCTTCAAGGCTGTAGTCTGGGGGGCCCCGGACGGTGACAGCAGTCGTGTCGTCCCCCTCTTGTCCCCCACCACGCTGTGCCCTCAGCTCAATGATCTCCACCTCCAGGGACTCATTCTCCTCCTCCAGACACCGGGCCTGGCATGAAGAAAGACACATTTAAACCTTTTGCACAACATTCAAGGCAGATCTGTTTTATGTGTTGGCATTATGCCTGGATCTTACCAAAGCATCACTGAACAAGTACTACTATGAATCCCATTAAAGGGGACTCTTTAAAATAATGGTTAAAATGCAGAACCCATAGTCAGGTCCCATATTTGCTATTGCTGGGCAAGTAAATAATTCAGAATTAAAATTACTGATCACACATTTCAGCACAGGCTTGCTAATGTCTTGGTGGGACCATTGCAAAGATGGTGCGAGGTCTCATCTCACGAGCATGTCCAGCCCAAGCCAGTCTAAGTCATTCTCACCACATCGATGAGGACGGCCAGGCGGTCATTCAGGGCGGCGATGAGGGAGCGCTCCTTGGCGAATCGCACGGTGCATTCCTTATTCATCGTCCGCGCCGCCTGGAAATCTGGCGCGGACCACGGGCACGAGCCCGAAGCTCCACCCCTGTGAACGAAGAGAACAGTGTGGGTTCACGCCTGGTCACAACAATATTTCCACAATCGCTGGTGGCCTCAACTGGGAGGGGTCCCTTTTTTTGCTGATGTCATGCAGAACTTGTGAGGGCCCACACCCTCCTGCTAAAGAAACTCGACGCCACAGAATGTTCTGGAATTCTCTTTGTACACTCCCCCCACCACCACTACAAAGGGAGAAATTAACTTGTAATGAACTGAGCGGCGAATAACTTAACAGAAACATTTTCTGGCCAATGAAAAGTATAAGTGCTGTCCTAAAATTACTGCCATTTTTGACCCCTCTGAGGGAAAGAGACGTGCACTTGTGCTCATGAGCAAGTTTATTTGAGGTCAACACCATCGTGTAATTCTGTTTTAACTAGGTGTGGTTTGTGTAAACACAGAACAGCACCATTATTGAGGTCAATGGTCTGTCAAATTAAACAAATTCATCCCTTCCAGCGGTTTCATTATTTCATAATATAACTTCTGGAATGTCTGCAAAAGAAAAGATTGATGAGATAGTCTACTCTGATCTTCATCAGACCAGCATAATCAGGGCTCCAACTCTCACCACCAGTGCATTTGGCAACATGACAGCATCTATCTTACATCATACAATACAGAACTATAGCATCACAAGGATTTAAGGATTTAAAACAACTGATGATCTACAGTCTACACATAGTCCCATCAGAGCCCATCCATTGTATATATCTGGCCATATACTACATGCAAGAACAGTCAACTACACTATAGCACAGGAATTCGATTTAGTTCCCTCTGCATAACTGCAGCTTCATTTGTGTCCTCTATTGGAAGATGCATTGAATAGTTATAATAATGTTATTGTAATGCAATACCTATATAGCTCTTCCCTATAGCCCCTGTATCTTTGACCAGGGTAAGAAATCAAGACCTTTATTGTGATTGTACAGTACAGTACAACTGTACAACAAAACAACAAGGCCACAAAGGTGCAAGACAAAAGTATCAAAGTGTCAAGTACAAAAAAACAATGAAGAAGGGAGTATATACAAATAATAAACACAATAGAATACAACAGAATAATAAACAATAAGGGGTGAAGAATGAGCTATATACAGACTAGTACAGTAGCAGTAGTATTGTTAAGTAGTAGTGGTACTAACCTGGCGGAGGCAAAGGTGACCCCAGCCCCAGCTCCTACTGCACTCCACTGCTGCTGCTCCTCAAAGATCCTGCGGTAGGACGACACCCTGACGGCCATGTTTAGTCCAGTCAGTGGGGAAGGCTCGCGTTTTGGTGAGGGGGGAAATGGCAGCAACTGGCCTGCGGTCCTTTATAATGTGAGGCAGTTGGTAGGGGAATCTCACACGCACCTGAAGGAGCCGCTCAGCAGCCTAACTATAGGCCAACGCGTCAGCAGAGGGGGATTTCACAAAGGCCGGAGACAATTTGGCCTGAGCCACTCACTACGCTTGTTGGTCAGCAGCTCACTGACAGTCCGAGGGGAAAATGATCGAGAGGATGATCGACAGTTTTCTGGGGTGAGGCAGGCATGACGTTACAGTGTGGTGTTTTGACAAGCCTGACTTTGAACAATGATCTAACTATAGGCCTCATAAGTCATTCACTATAATATTCTTCATGTTCCACTATTGTATTTCCATGCACTTTATCTGTGTAAAACACCTCTCTCCATTCATCTGAACAAAAGTCTTAACCAATTTTAGACACCAGGAACACAGAAACATCTGAAAAGAGGTGTACAAATGGTACTCTTTAAGGTCCTTGAGTCAGTCAACAACATGTCAAAATCAATCAAACTCCAGATGTCAACATTAAAAAAATATCTGTAGGGCATTTCAGACACACAGACAAATTCTGTTTTTCAAATCTGTTTATTTCCATTAAATAAATTAAAAGTACCAAAAATAGGGGGAGAAATGAAAACATGTGCAAGTTTTTGTTTGCATAAGTACCATAATTATGAGACAGACCAGACCAGTTACGAATAAAGCCCCAAACCCACTGAACATACAGCTGAAAAAGAACAGGACAAACATTTAAATCGTAGGGGCAAAAAAACACTGTCCAACACATCCAAACACCCTGGTATGAGGATGGTGGCCTAGCAGTGCCAAAAAGCCTAAAATGAGGAAGCGTTCACTACGTGGTTGCTCTCTTCCTGTTGACATACATGATGGATTTCTCTCCTTCCTAAGCATCATTTGTTTGGCAATGCTGAGCAAGCGATTAAGGCAGGGAGAAAGGCAGGAGGTGTGAGTCTATGTAGCAGATTTGCTGATGATCTCTGGGAAATGGAAGATTACAAAAGACGTGATGGGGTGCCCTTACAATCTGCTGACGCGGCGATTCTGGAGTCCAAGGCCGCCGTAGGTGGTCAGGACTGACAACCGCACCGCGAGGGTCTGGTGTGAAAACCGGTTGCCTTTTAGGTCCTCGTCCAAATCTCTCCCTCGAACTGGCTAGACGCCAGGAGGAAGTCAGGGAAAACATATTCAGCGATTCCTCAATCAGTCAAGCGCACGCTGAAATGATTACACTTAAAGTGCACTACCAGTCCTGGTAAAAAAAAAAAAAAAAAAAAAGTGTGACATAAACATGGGTTGTGCGAAAGGCAATGAAATGAAGCAACAATTCTGAGAAAAATAAAAGTGTTGAGAAAAGAAACGGAACGGAAGGAAGAGTGTTCAGAAGGGGCCTCCAGAGAGGTAAAAAAAAAAAAAAAAAAAAAAAAAAAAAAGAGGCCCTCTTGACCACAACTTCTAAGGAATAAAATGGCAACACAGACTGTGACTGCAGTCTTTCATGGATCAGCATCTGTGGCTAGCAAGCACATGCTGGAGCACGAGTTGCCCTTTTCCACTTCAAACGGGAGCAAGTGGGAGTTAACAGACGGATCGTCTGAGGATCGGCACTGACATTTCCAGCAGACGATGCAGATAGCTAACCACTGAACTTTTTTTTGGTGTTGGGAGTTCAAAACTGTTCCGCGCTACTTCCGTGGAACAGACAGGAGAGGTTACGGCCAATCCTTTTTTTTCACAGAGTTTAGAAGAGGAAATGAACTTGCAAAAAAAAAACAAGAAAGAAAAAAATCTGCACATCCTGCAGTTTCAAACCGACTTGCCAAATAGTAGCACGTCACACTGAGCCATAAGCCACACACACACAGACACACACACACGCACACACACAGCCATACTGCAGCTTAACAGACAGGACTGCGTGCAAAACAAATGCGAAACACAAGAAGCATACAAAACTCAAACGTTCACTGTCAAACATACCTAAATATGTAAAGGTCATGGTTCAACACTGTAAACACGGAGTAGGGGGAGATCCAGAGGCATGAGTGTTGCTTGACACCCAACATACTGTAATGACATCAACAGCAAAAGCCAGAGGAACACAGGCACTCCACCATCGCAGATAAGACATGACAGCACGATTAATAATTAATTAACACCTACAAACAGAGACCAAGGGCCGATTATGATAAACACACATACACACACACAGACACAAACATACACAACAGTTAAGACGTAAAAGTTACAGAGTTCAGGCTGGACAGGAAGGAGGGACACCAGAGGCAGGTTCAAAGGCAGTTTGAAGGACGAGGCGGGGCAGGGGGAGCAGACGGGGCGCATCATTGAGTGCTGACAGGTCCTTAGCAGAGCTTCACAGCTACAGTTTCTATCCCCCATCAGGCTGCTGTGGCAGCCCCAGTCCAGTCCAGGTAAGAAGCTGAGGTGTTCATTTTGTTTTCTGTCGCCAACAGTGCAGAAAGAGGTTGACAGACGTACTATATATCCAGAGTGTGTTTCAGAAAACTTAAAATACCATGGACAATAAAAAAAAAAAAAAAAACTCAACAACATGACATGATTGAGCAACCAGATGACAGAAACAAGTATATATATCTATATGCATATAAATAACATTCGCTTGCACTACAACATGTATCTACAACCCTCCCGTTGATGACAACGAGGCTAACTCCAACCTACTGGTACTCCCGAATATTAGCCATAGTAGTTTTGTCTATCTCCTCACTCAGCCTCAACAATAAAAGGTAGTCGATTGTCATAGCCATCCCGTGAGAGAGACGCTCCTCTTTAAGTCATGACATGACACAGCTCCTCTCCCACCCCCCCATCTTCCTGTCCTTGACATGAACGGCTACAGAGAGGACGGATGGTCACAGTGGAGGCTCCACGCAAGTCCAGTTCAGGAACTGTGAACCCCTGGAACTGAAGGGTGCTGAACTCCACTCAGCCAGCCTCCAGTCCATTCCTAAGTTCCAGTTCAGGAACCAGGAACTATAAGAACCTGGGGGGTGCACCGAAACTCCACTCAAACACGACAGCCTCCAGTCCATTCGTGAGTTCCTCTTGAGTGGAGCTCGAATGCCAGTTCTCCTGCTTATTTGCCTTAAAAAGGGGTGAAACACATCCCACCCGCAAGTCCGCTGAGGTCAGTAAGCACGAAGAGGAGAGCGACGACATGACAACGGTGATGCTCAGCTTGCTGACGGTGGCCCGGATGGGCCAAACTTAGTGTGCTGAAGAGGACAACTCCGGTCCACTGAGCATTGCGTGGGCGTACAGTGCATGCTCAGATATAACGGAGTGTTTGTGTTTTTTTGGCATGAACTGCACCACTGTGCAGTGTGTTTTAAGGTACGAGTGGGGGGTGGGGGTGGGGTCATGAACTGAACAATGAGGAGAAAGGGGCGGAGTTAAACTAGCGGCAGAGATGAGGCAACTCAGTCCTTCACACCCAGCCCCCGCCTCCAGAGCCACTGTGCAAAAATAGGCAGTTGAGGGCAGGCACACACACACACACACACACACACACACACACACACACACACACACACACACACAGTAATGGTAGGCTCTGTGTGCAAAAGAAATATAACCACAGCAGAGTGCCATTTTAATGCATCTAGCCACAGGCTAACACCCACTCATCCACAATTCAATCTCTCTCTCTCTCATACCCATACACACACACCTCAACTCTTTTGCTCCAGGTTTCAAATCCAGTATAACGCATAAGTCAGAGCGGGGCGGGGTGGGGTGAAGGTGGAGGTAGGGGGGGCATCACCCTTTCACTGCTGACCCCAGAAGCGCACCTCCTCTGTCTCACTCACTCGTCGTCTCCCGCCATGAGAAAGCCCAGGATGAAGTCGTTGGCCTTCTGTCGCTCGTGTGACGTCTGCCGGCTCACCAGGTTAGGGGGCGGCCGGACGAGGAGGCTGGCGAAGAGGGACGCTGAGAGAGATAAAAGAGAAAAAGAGAGGGGGAGAGAGAGAGAGAGAGAGAGAGAGAGAGAGAGAGAGAGAGAGAGAGAGAGAGAGAGAGGGAAGAGAGAGACAGAGAGATAGAGAGAGAGAGAGAGAAAGACAGAAAGAGAGAGTAAAGAGATGGAGTGGGAGGGGAAAAAAAAGAAAAGAAATTAAATTAAATTAAATGTTTGGACTGTGCAGTTTTTGTTTCAGTTTTAGGACAATGAATGACTCAACTGGAAACTTTCTCTTAAAAAGATTTGTCGTCATCTATCTTTGTCTTAGAAGTGGAGGAACAAGAGTATAAGGTGGGCAATTTTAAAGATCAAACTTAAAGTATCTGCCTTGTCCTTTATACTGCTAATGGAAAACCATAATGTACATGCATGCGTGTGCGTGTGCGTGTGTGTGTGTGTGTGTGTGTGTGTGTGTGTGTGTGTGTGTGTGTGTGTGTGTGTGTGTGTGTGCGTGCGTGCGTGTGCGTGATAGCAACTGACCTAAGAGGCTGGCGGTGAGGTTATTGTCTAGCGAGTGCTTCAGTAGTTCTCGCAGAAAGGCCATCAGGTAGCGGAACACGTTCCGGTGGGCCCGGGGAAGCTGGGATATCAGCTGTGAATCAGAAGACACTTTGTGAAAACTCAAACCAGCAACTTAGTTTCATCATTCGTTCTCTACTTGGGAACTTGGTAAACACTAGTTCAAGTACACTACTCATACACTCAGAGGGAGGTTGCTCGTCGCTTTGCTGTGTCACGTAGCATGATAAGTCAGCTCTGGACACGTTACCAGGAGACTGGGGAATACAGTATTCCAGACGATGGGGCCAAGGTCATAACCGTTGTACAACAGCCCAACATATATTCTGCTTGCTCCCTTAATTGTTTTGAGTAGTGTAGACTGCCATAAAATATTTATTCTTTCTCTACTTGGGAACTTGGGAAACACTTGTTCAAATAGATTACCATAAAATAGCAGTATTACAGCAAAATAGAGGTGCTAATAATTTAATTACCTAACAGCTAACTGTACATATTGCTTTACTCTACTGGGACTCACTCAACTATTGCACTACAGACCAGCTTGCACATTACACAGACACTTTTTCAATTGCACACATTGCTTTTGGCTATAATAAGAATAAGAATAAGAATAAGAATAGGAATAAGAATAAGAATAAGAATAAGAATAAGAATAAGAATAAGAATAAGAATAAGAATAAGAATAAGAGTGTAGCACAATTCATACAAGATGCAGCTGAAAGTGCTTCACAGTTTGGCAAGAAAAATACAAGACAACATTTCTTGCAGTCTAGTGGCGCCGGAGCGGAAGAACACAATAACGTAATAATGTGATGACGCAATGCCCAACTGATGTAGGCTCTTGCGTGACGCAATAACGCAATGTCACAGCAACGCTATGTCTTATGTCTTGTATTATTACGTGTGGCATTCAAGTGGACAGCAAAGTAAGAATTTTATTGTGCAGGGAAACGTGTTTTCTAACTGTACATTAGACAATAAACTGGACATTGTGTGATGGTGAAGAGACGTGGCACTGAGTAGCTGATCTTGATTGTGCTCATTATGGTCAACTGATTCAGAGCTGGTTGGATCAAATTTGAGGCAGGATTTCTACTTTCTGAACCTACTTCCTTTTACTTTTTGACACCTCTGATGGTGAAGAGATGTGTGGCGCGTTCAAGTGAGTAAGAAAAGTAAGTAAAAAAGTAAGCAAAGTAAGAATTTCATAATGCAGGGAAACGTGTTTTCTAACTGTACATTAGACAATAAACTGGACATTGTGTGAAAAAATAATAATTTGCTTGCAGAATGGATATAATATAGAGCTTACAGGAGTGTTAATTTGGTCGAGGAAAATCAGTTTTAGTGAACAACCTTTTTTTTTTTGTTTCTGATGGAAACAAGATAAATTACGAAAGTTACTGACACTTTTAGCAACAAATACAAATTAGACTGAAAATCTCACTACTCAGATCTACTTTACACGCTTTACATGTCCCCAGGTTTAGAGGGATGGTGAAGAGACGCGTGGCGCGTACCTGTTTGCACAAGCGGCTGTCGTGCGTGCAGTCGAGGCAGCGCTGGTACAGCTCGTAGCACACCACGGGCTCCGGCAGCGCCTCCAGGAAGATCAGCAGCGCCTCGGCCACCGAGTGGTTGCACCCAGCTAGCGCACAAGCACCGGTCAAGGAAGTAACGCTTCGACTGACCGCAACTCTAAAGTTAACATCTTAAATTAACATTTTTAAGTTTGCACTCTCGAATGAAGGCACTGAGGCAGAGGACCATGTAAAAACACTCACATACATGTGTACACACACAAGCACCAAATAGCCTTACGGGCCACACACAGATACATACAGCACGTTCACAATCATGTATAAAAAAAACTGCAAACACACACACACACACACACACAAAGAATTGACAACAAAAATATAGAAGGGCAGAAAAAAAAAACACACACACACACACACACAGTCACTACTGAGGCTGCGGGTGTCCAAGGAGATGGCCAACAACCCTTAAAAGAATGTGAGATGAAATAGACATGAATAGAAAGTGTGTAAACAAGAGGACAACCCAGAGAAAGAAGGAAAAATGGCAAAGAGGAGATTTAAGGGACATGGGGGGGAAGGGTGGTTACTGTGTAATTAATGCTAAGTACCAAAAACAATATATCACACACACACACACACACACACACACTCACTCTACTCTTCTCAGCTCTTCAGATAGTCCTCCCTGTTGTGACAGTTTTAGAACACACACACACACACACACACACACACTGTCAAAACAAGGCCTCAAGTGCCAAAACAAAACTGACCTTTGAGTATTATGAGTAAGAGGGTGATCTACAGAGAACACACACAGGAAAAAAGACCACAAAGAGTACAAACACAGACATACACACATAAGGCGGCACAGTAGTACACACACACACACACGAACACACACACACACGAACACACACACACACACACACACACACACACACACACACACACACACACACACACACACACACACACACACACACACACACACACACACACACACGAATATCTGAGGTGTCAAAGAGTGGATACGGATGTTGTCAGGAATGCTGGTGTCCAGGCAGTCTATAATGCCCTGCAGCTCCTCCTGCAGGCCTGGAGTCTGAAACAGGTCCTCCTGAGGTGACAGACAGACAGACAGACAGACAGACAGACAGACCATAACAGCATGAGAAAAAAATGGAAATAGAGACAAGCAAGATAAAGAAATAATAATAATGAAGAGTAACTTTGACCAAGACCTATTAGACAGGCAAAATCTAACAACTGCACTTAAGACCTCAAACTAGGATAAAAGATCTCTTCTCTGGTGGTTACTAGGTCAGTGAGGTTACATGTGCTGAACATCTGATTAAAGCAACTATTTGATTATGATCAGAATTCAGGAGTACTCCAGTTTATATGACAAGTGAGCTGGTAAAAATATCTGATTTTCTCAACAACCGAATGTATATTACATCTATTAATCGGACTAAATAAACGAAAATCTGACTTATTTCCATGTAACTTTACATCACATTACACTTAGCTGACGCTCTTATCCAGAGTGACTTAGTTATTTAGGTACAGAGTTTCAGTTACAGTCCCTGGAGCAATGTGGGGTTAGGTGCCTTGCTCAAGGGCACTTCAGCCATGGATAAGGGTGCAGGAAAGCACTGGTTGTTTGCTCCCCCACCCCCCATTCTTCCTACTAGGGGTGGGTATTGGCAAGGACTTGACGATACGATACGCATCACGATACATATGCCACAATACGATTCTATCACGATACATTGCGATACTTGCAATATATTGCGATATTCTAAATTGAATTATCAGTTGCTATTTACAATCTAGATAGTCTCACATCTTATCAAAACTTAATTGAATCAACATAACTCAGAGTTACTGAACTCAACATAACACAAAAACATAAAGTGCATAGGATTGGAGTCAGAAATTGATGTAGTATATTGTAAAAATTAGTATCACGATATTGATGTTTAAAACAATACAGTGTATTGCGATACGATATATTGCGATACGATATATTACGATATTTTTTGCACACCCCTACTTCCTACTGGAACGAGATTCAAACCTGCGACCCTCCGATCCCAAGACCAACTCTCTAACCACAGCTGACCAAGTGCCCCAAGTGTGACTGACCTGGTGGGAGGCCTTGGTGAAGAGGTGGTTGACCAGCAGCCAGACCTCCTTGGGAATCTTCAGCGGCTTGTCCTCAGTGCCGGCGCTGTCCGCCAGCAGGACGTTCATCCTGGCCTTCTCCTGAAGCACCAAAACACCCACAGTCCCAGCGTCAGATTCAGATTCAATCCAATGTATTTTTTACAGTACAAAATCATCATTATGGTCATGGTCTCAATAGACTTCACAGAGGAAACGCTTCATTCCAGAAGCATCACGTGAACTGGATGACCATCCTTGCTAAGTGCTTTGAGGCTAGGGCTAACCTCCTCTCCTCCTCCCCTACAGGCCAGTAATCAAGACAGTCTCGGGATGTTCCTGCGTGAAGGTTTTAAACGCGTCATTGTGGAATGGGAAACAGATTATTTTAAATCACCCAGAGAAAGCAGCTGGCGTCCGGAGGGAACTGTTTTGATGGTGCAATCAATCCTCCAAACAGAGGACTACTGTAAGTGACCCAAGCGCTGCAGGCATGGGTTGCTCAGTGCTATAGAGGGCCATTTTGTATCGAGAGCATCGCATTCTTTTGGCCTCGGCAAATGGATGCCTGGGAATTCTGAAGCAGGGCCAAAAATAACCTCAACTGGCAGGAGGGGTTACACAGGCACACACTCACACGGACATGAAGAGAACACACACACACACACACACAGGAGGAAAAGTGCGGTGGGGAAACGGTGATAGCCTGCAGGTCCTGCGGCACTGACAGGAGGCTGATAATGAGAAGGGTCTCTCAGATACACTGGGCGCTGGGCGCTGCCGCGGCCGCCTCGAGCTACGAGGGAAAGGGGCCCCAAAGTGTGAAGGTGAGTGGAGGCACAGTGACAACCGATGACTCCTCTGAACTGCTCTGAGAATTCAGCTACTGCTCGAACACAGCATCGTGAACACACAGACACAAGAAAGAAAGAAAGAAAGAAAGACAGAAAGAAAGAAAGACAGAAAGAAAGAAGGAAAGAAAGAAAGAAAGAAAGACAGGAAGAGAGAAGGAAAGAAAGAAAGAAAGAAAGAAAGAAAGATGCAAGGATGAAAGGATGAAAGAAGGAAAGAAAGACGCAAATTGAAAGAGAAAGACAGAGTAAGACCTCTGCGTAAAAGGTCTTTGCTTGAAACGCGATCTTAAAATCACTAGCGCTAAATGATTTATCGTGACAGCTCTAATCTGATTTATCTGTGGCAGGCTCTCAGGAGCAAGTCACCTGCCTGGAGAAAGACAAAGGATTACACTGCAGCATAATGAGTGTGAAATCTGAGCCAACACACACACACACACACACACACACACACACACACACACACACACACACACACACACACACACACACAGTCTCTCTTGCTCTCTCATACTCACTACACACACTCTCACTATTTCTTCATGCACACACACGCACGCACACACACAAAGCTTTTTACAGGAGGCCTCAGTTTTCACTAAAAGTTCCCTAATTATGTATGATCATGTGTGCATGGGTCTGCGCATGGGTGAGTTAATGGCTGAAAAAAAAAAACACAGAAATGGAGGAATGCAGGGGACATATAAGGACTGATTCAATGTCAAGAAGGAAAAAATGGTAGACCTGGAAAAAATACAATTGACCAGTATACACACACATACATTTATATTCCTAATGCTTTTCAACCAACCTGCCAACCAACTTCATTTCATTTCGTGCAGAGGGTCTGGAACAGAGACCGTCAGAAACGATTTGCTGGAGGTGTGGACTCTGCTGAAGTTTAAAAAAAGTGCATCTGCCTTTACCCAATCGCTAATGCATGGTCGTCACGTATGCAATTAGCCTACCTACGCACTAGAATTCAAATGTAGCACACAAGGTCAACGTCACAGCTAACGAACACACCCTCGGTTTGCTGATTGGAGCGTTTGATTTTCTAGTCCCCAAATGCTCCCCAAGAGCGTCCGGACCAGACCCTCTGCACGAAATGAAATGTACGAGGGGCGGGTCTTACCAGGCTAACTTCAAGCTACCACATACAAAGTACAAACAGATTTTTCAACAATTCTCACACAACTTATAAGCAGCATATTTGACCAGCAGTGAACATTATTTGAGTACCCACACCAGAGGGGGTCTACACCAGATGTTACCTTTTCCGTGAAGCTATCTTCTCCCTGCAGCAAGCAGCCCAGACAGTGATTGGATGGAAAGGAGCGGTGTCAAGGCAAGGATGCAAGGAGGCAAGGTGAAGGAGGAGAGGAGAGGGGAAACAAACAGGGTGAGAACAAGCAAAAAAAAAAGAGAGAGAGAGAAACAGGTGACAGAGTACCATGGCATCAGAGAAATAAATCCGTCAGGCAGAATTTACAGAGGGCCATGGTAGGAGAACACAAAGAAGCAGGCATCACTTTAAAAAGTAGGATTCTCAGTATGTGAAGCCAAATGGATACATTTTATCACTGAGGCCAAACTTGACACACTAAAAGGGGCCTTTTACATTCTGTTTGGGTTGCTAAGGATCAACTTGGCACCTTGTTCTGTGAGGCAATATTTATCCTCACATAATGCCCACAATCTTGTAGCTTCCTTGTATCTTCCTAGGAGGCCCTGTGAGGTCACATTCCTTGGCTTGTTTTCAATGTGCAGTCTGGAAAAGCACAGTAGAACTGTGGCAGCTAAACCCGCACCCACAAATCCCCCCAGTTAACCCACCTCAGATACACTGCAGTGAAGTGAATGAGAATTAGAAATGTACAAGGGGGAAATTAAGAGAGAAAACCAAAGTGATGTTTCTAGAGGTTTTTTGAAGCAGGCCGAGATGAAGACAGCAGAAACTGCATGCTGTAAGTAACCCATCTTAGAGGAAAAGCCCTTTTGGGAGAGGCATACATACTTCCTCATTTTATTAGATGCCACTACTGGTATGGGCTTTAAAACGGACACTGGTTATGATGAATGTTCTGTCTATAGACACCAGTAAAAACACCATAAAAGCATGATGACGTGGTGACAGGTAACGCCACACCTGGTTAAATTACCTTACTGTGTCCACACCCAGAAGTGTTATGGGAGTGTTTTTACTACCTGTTCTAGTAACCGCAACAACAATGCTGCCGAATGTCTACGCAGACACAAGTAGGTAGGTAGGAGTACACTTTATCCTACAAAAAATATACATGGGAACATTTTATTTTGTATCAAAAGAGACCACTGCAAATTTTCCTAAAATCAGCATCTCTACATGTATGACAACCATTCCTTTGGGAGGAAATACTGTCAGTAGTTGACAGAATAAAACAAAAATGTTTACTTAACTCATACATATACCTATAAATAGTTAAATCAGAGAAACTGATAATTGTACAGTGCTCTTAATTTTTACCATAGCTTTATTTGTCTTTCCTCACATATATTTTTAATGTCGGGCCGTTGTTTGAAAAATGTGCGATATGCGGTAACATTGCTGAATGTTGTGATGACGATATGTTTTGCGATAAATACACATCTTTCAGCTTAATCTTCACCGCTAGGCTGTAGCCAGTGTGCAGCCTATCGGGTGGGTATCAAGGACAGTAAGACTCAATTTGAATTTTTGATTTCCATTTTCATTCAATTTGAATATCTTCATACGTGAAAATATGGCTTAACTGGAATAAATGGGACATTACTGTAAGCTTTTTCACAGTATTGTTCCATTTATTCCAGTTAAGCTATGTTTTGCGATATGTGCATCACGATACTGTATGTTGTGATATCACGATATTTTCAATATAATGTGCAGCCCTAATCTCGGGCAGCTCATCTCTCCCCTGTCCATCGGGGGCTCGGCTGGGCCGGGACTGGGTTGGGACTGGGCCAGGGGTGTGGCCTGGCCCCACTCACCAGGTCTATGAGCTTGGTGACGGGGATCTCGCGGATGGGCTTCTTCATGCGGCACAGCGTCTCCAGCGAGGTGCCGAAGCAGCTGGGCAGGTAGTTTCCCGAGATGGTGATGAAGTAGTCCTTGCCCCGGTCCAGGTGCAACACCAGGATGTCCTCGATCTTGTCTTCGCCCGAGTTAAGCAGCGTCACCGAGTCCTTGCTCACGTACACCTCCAGGTGGATCTCCAGTGTCTCATCTGGGTGGGTGTAACAAAAAAAGGGCAAGATTTCAGGGTGCGTGCAAATGTATAAATGCAGACAAATATTTGTGAATGTTGGGAAACGTATTTCTATTTGTTTTATGTTCTCAGCAAACATTTATTACAAATGAACTGAGGAGGTAGTTCTTGGAAAACATACACTGACCCTGGCCTACTGGTTTACTGTTTAAATGAAATGATTACACACATTTGTTTAAACTAAAGCATTTAATGAAAATTTGTTTGCCTCTACTGTCTGCCAGTGCTTGCTAAATCTGAACACACCTCATGACTAAAATGATTTCTGTTGGTGGACAAAAAATGCAGCCAAATCTACAAAAGTTCACACAGGACAGCCTCAGCCACAGGTCAACATTAGTGTACTGCAACAATAAGCCTATAGTGTAAAACCTTTCTAAGAATGACTCTTTATGCCAATTTCATATAGCCAATGGAACCAAGTTAATGAGGCAGCACACAAACTAATGACAATTAACAGGGCATCAGCCCAAATAAGTCATTATTTAAGCCCTGTCTCCTGAGTTTGAGGGAATGTGAATGCTCCTGGTGATTAAAAAGATAGTCAGGCTGGCTGGTTACACTTTACTTTAAGGGAAATGACATTCCAGCTCACTGTATACTTGTATATGGCTGTACTGACAAATGAACACCCTTGAGTCTTGAAAATAAAAGCAAGAAGGGTGGTTAATTGTACTCGCTAGGCCAGCACTGCAATCATCACCCTCGTCATCAGTGGGCAAGAAGAGGAGGACTGAGAACTCACTGGGCTCCAGGTAACCGTCGCTGGGTTCGGCTCGTAGCCAGTTCTTGCAGTACTGCGTGTCGTTGAGCTTGGGGATGAAGGCGAAGTGGCAGGGCACCTGGCCGTCGTTGGTGATCTGGAAGCACTGGAGCTGGAGCTGCCGGAACTTCACGTTCTCAAAGGTGAACTGCAACACGTTGACAAGGTCAGGTCAAGGGCAGAGGTCAAGGTCACCAACAATCATCATTTCCTACCTTCTGGAACTGCAGTTTTAGTGTTTTATTCTTAAACAATTTATTAATGATTCACTCACAATCCATAGTAATTGCTGAGTAACTCCTTAATAATTATTTCTGTTTGTGCGTCATAAAGCTCAATAACTGCCTATTCATCATCTAGTCTTACAAAATGCCTTCTGCGCGAGTAAAATGGTACATAAAGGACACTATTGTAGTCTGGTCACGACACAAATGGGGGAAAAAACAGGAACCTGATGCTGTATTGATCAGACTCCCACTATAATATCACAGGGAGGAAAGTGGGCGACAGAAAATCGATGAAGGTATTAAACATGTTCCCCTCCACTCACGTCGGTGCGAGTCAGCGATAATGAGGGCAGGAAGTCATTCTCCATCCGGTCGAGCATGCGCACCGTCTCCTCGAAGACCTTCTTATAACGCTGATCGTTCACAACCTTCACCTGAGAACATGGATTGTTTGTTTCATTCAGTTTATTGCCATTTTAACAACTGTGGCTATTAATGGCCAGAACAGATTAAAATAAATAAATTAAAATATAAATATTAAACTAGTTTTAAATTTGAGAGCAGAACAAGAAAATAAAATGTGCTTGATTGATAAAAACTCATTACAAAAAGGACACAATGGATGTTCACCTCCAGTCAACAAAAAAGCATGTGTAAGTCTAGAATGACCAATTCTACATCTAGTATATACAACCTGAGAACATGGAAGACACACACACACAGCAAATGATTATGCTGCTCACAGTCTCATGCATGCTCAAACATGAAATCTGCCAGTGTCTACTCAACAGCAAACTAGCAAGCAAACCCTGAAAGATTTTGTGGACAGAACAAGTCATGAATTGATGAAAGAACTGACAATCGCATCCAGACCAAAGCAAGAGGCCATTGTTCTAGTCCAGTGATGGGCAACCTGGCTTAAGAAGCTACAATCCAGTGTCACATATTTGTTTCAGTTATTCACTGAAACAGCTGATTCTAGTACCCAGAACTTTTCAGCAAGGTGAAAGAGTGAACTAGTTAAATCCCTACAATTGTGATATTCTTTTAGGAGCACAGGTAGACCTGGTGATTTGCAATATGTGGTATTGGAAGGCAGCTTTCGAATCCAGATTGCCCATCGCTACTGTATAATTAACGACTTAATAATTCTTTGCCCGTTTTGTCATTACAAAAAGGTGCCCCGTGGTATGGTCTCCTCTCCCCCCGTCTCTTACCCCGATGCTGAAGAGCGAGCTGACAGGCTTGTGGTCGCTGGTCTTCAGCTCCATGTGACTGCGGTAGTGCAGCTGTTTCACGTTGCTGCCGCGCCACAGCACTCGGTCGCACCATGCCGGGGTACGGCACTTCCCACTGCAGAGATGGTGGTGGGGGGAGGACACAGGAGGTTACAAGGGTCAAGGGTTCACAGCCTACCGGGAATGGAATTACCTTTGCAAAATGTGAACTCCACTACCAGCCACTGACAAATAAATGGTAAAATTCACCAGCCACCCAATAATAATAATAATAATAATAATTTGTGTCCAAAATTTACCAGCCACTTCCCTTCTTTACCAACATTTGGCTGGTGCGAATTTTCATCCCTGCAGCCTATGTACCAAACCCTGCCCCACCTTGCCAAGCCACCTAACCTAGCATTAGCATCCCAGCAAGACACATGATGAGTGGATCAAACCCTACTGCTAATGTTACAAGACATGAAATGCTTAATTTATATGTGTTAAAAATAAACACGTACAGCACTACAGTAAAATGTACCGAAATCTGCCTTTCAGGACGGTGCATTTAATTAAGCACTGTTTAGATATATTAATGTTAGATTTGCTAAAATAGTTAAAAGGAGCCAAATAGAAAGGAACTAAAATGTTTAAAATGAGCTTAAAAAATAGAGAAGCGCAGTGGAACTCAGGGGCTTGACCATAGTGTGAGAAGCAGATTGCTATTTTGGGTATCTGAGTGACAAAAAGGTTTATAGAGGCCTCCACAGACCAGTTTAAGTTAGGCATCATTATATAGCTGTGCAGAGGTTAAAAACCTCATAAGCCAGCAGTCAAATGCTGTCACCTGGAGTCCCAATGGTTGGTCTTGGGATCATATTTATACGTGGGGATGAAGTTGATCTCGCCCTCCATGAAGTCTGTGAACGCCTTCTTGGTTTGCCTCTGGATGTTCAGCTACAGGGACACAGAATAACAATAAAAAAAAGTATGAGAAACCACGTGGAGATGGTAGGGAAATATTAATGGTCCTGTGTTTCTTCTCCTTCTTTTATAAACACTGAAAAGGGGAAATGGTGGGGGATTCCACTGACAGAGACACGGCAAGGGCTTCAGCAGCATGCGCAAAATGCGGAAGTACAAAGGACACGCCACCATCATTGTTTGCATTACGCTTCAACACACAACACACACCCATGCAAACAACTCCCCTTTCTCGGGGTGTAGACTAAAAACGTTATCAACTGTCTCTACGAATGTGACTACAAGGAAGAACTCTGCTTCAGGTTGGCAGTGCAGAAATGTTGGCACGCACACAAGTGGTTGTGACACCATTGTTTCCCCTCAGGGCATAATAGTTAAGGCAGCCACCTTAACAACGCTTCTCTGTCATCTTAGCGAGTTTCCCCAATAGAACGCTAAAAATAGACTTGGGCTCACAATTAGGTAATGAAAATGTAGGGATATGTGTAACCACAGATACGTCATCAATTGCCCTCCGTTCACACCAGATGGAAAGCGTAAAACAAACACAACACAAAGGACTAATATAAATTTAGAGTGATATACTGTACAAATATACTATACAAATATAACCCTGTACCTCCTTGGACAACCACTACCTTAACTAATAAACAGCTTGCAGAAAGCACTGGAAATTACATGAAAAAATAAAACAGCACCTGCTTTCCATTAATGGATTTGTGGTCTCTGCCACAACTGTCCACACGAACATACAAGGGTTTGTATGCAAGACCGCCCCACCTGGTCATGCTCGAGCAGTTTCCTAAGCTCATTAGTAGCCATGAAGCACTTCACCTCCGTGGTGCAGGAGTGGTGCTGAGCACAGAAGTGGTTGTGAGACTACAGTGATCCCCCGCTATATCGCTGTTCACCTTTCACGGTCCTGCTATATCGCAGATTTGTTTTCATTAATAAATGCACTGAGGTGGGTTAATTAGAGGATTTGGTAAGTGCAGGTTTAGCTGCCAGAGTTCTGTGCTGCCTCCTGGACTGCACATTGAAACCAAGCCAAGGAATGTGACCTCAGAGGGCCTCCTAGGAAGATACAAGATTGTGGGCATTATGCGAGGAAAAATATTCCCTCACAGAACAAGGCCAAATGTATCCAATATATGCAATATATGCTATATCACTATGCATGCTCAAGAAATGTTTGTCAGAACAATATTATTTTATGATATATTATTATATTATGATAACTATGCTGTAGCATACAAATATCAATTCACCTACCCCAGGGGGTTCTGGAACATAACTACCGCGATAGATGGGGCATCACTGTATATTCAAACAAAGCCTGCCTTCCCTTTTATCTGCCACTAGCTAAATTAGCGCTGTCGAAGTGCCTCCGCTCAACATTGAATTTCGGTACAGTACTACATCAGAGAACTCTCTTAAGGCTTTGCAATCCCTCAACTAAATTTCTTAGCAACCAATCAGCTAACAGAAATTGAAGGAAGAACCAATAGGTTGTAATTTCAAACAAGTTCCCACCCACTGCAAAGAAAACAGATGCCTATAGAGAGTGTCTGGACTCTTGTGGAGAGTGTCTGGACCCTTTGCACAAAGTGGTCCACCAGGCTACTCCACCACGCTACGGCCATTCATACAAATATACATTACACTTAGCTGATGCTCTTATCCAGAGCAACTTCCAGTTATTTACGTACAGGGTACAGTCTCTGGAGCAATGTGGGGTTAGATGCCTTGCTCAAGGGCACTTCAGCCATGGATAAGGGTGCAGGAGAGCACTAGTTGTTTACTCCCCCACCCACATTCTTCTTACTGGTGTGGGATTCGAACCTGCAACCCTCTGATTCCAAGACCAATTCCCTAAATATTAGGCCACAGCTGCCCCACAGTCGATATGCGGACTTCCCCACCTGGTCATACTCCTGCAGCTTCCTCAGGTCATTCCCAGCGATAAAGCGTTTCACCTCGCTGGCGTCGAGCTGGAACAGCCGGTAGTTCAGATCTCCCAGCCAGATCACAACGCTGCGAGACAGAGTGAAAAAATAAGGTTAGCCACTGTGATCTCAGAAGCAGAAGGAAAACCCCCACAGTCGGTTGCATTTTTTGTTCTATCCCCACAGCTCAATCTTATAATCTCACCATCTTTAACCAGAGATTAAAAAAGAAACTTCAGTTCTGTACCACTCTGTAAGATAAGAGTTACCTTACTTTTATCTTACAGAGTGACCTCAATTGGCACAGCACACAGTGTCTAAGCTTACGCCGCTATAATTCTCTACTTTTCAGCTCAGCCATTTTGGGTTCGGCTGCACTACCACTGAGGTTTCAGTTAAATGATGTATGGGGGGCCATTCAAGACATAACTCATGTATGTGGGGAACGGGGGGGATTCTCTACCATCCAAATGTTTTAAAGCTCAGATACATAATGTATTACTGCCATTAGAGCTGTTAGCATTCCTTAATGTTCACCTCCTTAAGCCAGTGTGTGGTGAGTGGTTTGCTGTGTGCTTTGGCAAATGGACGTTAAGCTAAGCTGTGTGTGTGTGAGAGAGAGAGAGAGAGAGAGAGAGAGAGAGAGAGAGAGAGAGAGAGAGTGTGCTTGTTGTGCTATGCTTGTGAGGGCCAAATGTCCTGACAACGATAGGAAAACTACAAAAAAGTGGACTTGTAAGGACATTATGATGGTCCTCACAACTTCACAACAGTGTTTTCTTGGCCATTTTGTTGTTATTGAAAAAAGTAAAAGTGCAAAAACATTTCTTTACTGACAGGTTAAGGTTAGGGATTGTTTTGGTCTGGGCACAGTTAGGCATTATTTAGTTAGATATTAATGGGAGTCAATGGAAGGTCCTCACAAGCATAGAGAAACAGGTGTGAGTGTGTGTGTGTGTGTGTGTGTGTGTGTGGCGCTCACTCGTGCTTGACGATGCTGAGGGGGGGGCTCTCGGGCACGTGGAAGCTCATGCGGGCGCAGATGTCCTTGTAGTCCTGGTTGCGCCTCTCAAAGTCGTCCACGTGCGCCGCCAGGTGGGAGTTGACGAAGCAGAAGCTGGTGTTGTGGAACACGAAGCGCGCTGCTACACCACCCTTGTTGCCCTGCGTGGGGGCAACAGAGGCAGTTAGATGCCAGTTCAACAGAGAATGGGACTCTTGGGTGAAACGCTCTTACGTTTTTCTTTACAGACAATAGTAACAGTGCCAAAATATATTCCATTTCACCCAAATATACTCCAAATAAAAGGGAAGAAAATAAATAAATAAATAAACTCAATGTTTCCTTTTTTATTTATATTTGTCTTATTTTGGCAATGTATGGACTAGCTGTAACCACCCTTTTCATATGTAGTACAATAAAACGCATATAGTCTATATCACATATAGCCTATACACAAACAGCAAACCCCACACTGGCTTAATAACCCCACACTGCTCCAGGGACTGTAACTGAAACCCTGTAAATATCTGTAAGTCACTCTGGATAAGAGTGTCAGCTAAGTGTAATGTTACTACAGTAATTAAAGGGAAATATATCAGGGAAAGAAACAGACACAGGCAAAGAGAGCTAACTGTATGCTAAAGCTGCAGCCATGTTCGGCTACAACTTAACTACCAACACAACACCATACAAAAATGCTCCAACAACACAATGCAAAACTATGTCACAGAAAAAGCTGGCCCTGTTTTGGGGGTAGACCATGTATATTTAGGCAGAGCAGAGGAGCAAAAATACACAGGGACAGAAGCGTCCTTCCCCTTTGGGCGCTGACTCACGCGTACCATTTTTCCCATGATGCCGGTGCCCACGGTCTCAGTCACCACATCTCTGATGTGGCTCAAGTGCTCCCTGTTCACAAACACCACCAGCATCATGCCCACCAGACGGATTATGCACACCTGCGGAAGCACCAGACCACACAATTTATGGTTTATAGTTTATGGAATCATCTGCATTTGTTTATTTGTATGTTTGCAACATAACTCAAAAAGTCGTGGATGGATTTTGATTACATTTTCAGGGTAGGTCAAAAAAGGGTTAACTTAAAAGTGATTACATTTTGGTGGTGATCTAAGCTACCCTGGCAGAGGTCTGCGCTCTCTGAGCGCTTTTCTATTTAGTGAAGGGGAGGATGAAAAAAAATCTGCCTTGGGATGTTTTGCATTTTGCATAATGTGCAAAAAAGAAAAAAAAAACAAATAAATCATCAGAGGATTCAAATATTTTTTTCTGGTAAAACCAGCACAATTTAAAGTCAAACTGATGGACAACTTCAGTGTTAGTCTGCCTACACTGCTACAAACATCTCAGTCCACCACCGTCCTTTCAACCATGAAGATTTGTTCAATATAGCATTAATTCTCAGCAAATAAACAGAACAACCGCTCTTGTCAACATACGTTTTTGAGGCATAAATTGACAAAAGACCCTACAAAAACTAAAATCAAAGGATAGGATGCAACACAAAAGCTAGTTAATTAAATAACTGCTAGTTTTTCCATGTAACTATACAGTACAACAGATGCTATTTTTAAGTTGTTAAGTATTTTATATGCACGTTCAATAACATCTCAGCTGATTCAGACAGTGCTACTTACCCGCCGGTACTTGGCTTTAGGGTGCAGGCTCCTCTCCACCACATCTACCCACTGCTGCTCCTTAGAAGAGTCCATGTAGAAGAAGGCCTCAGTGCTCAGGTCCAGCTCCTGAAACCTAACAGGACACATACACACACACACATACACACATCACTTTAATACAGGGCTGAGGTCAGTCTCCTAAAACCTACCAGGGCAAGACACACAACACTTTACACAGGGCTGAAATCAGTCTCCTGAAACCTACCACATAAACACAAATCACTTTACACTGAGCTGAAGTCAAGCTCCTGGTTACTACCAGGTCAAACACTCATATCTATTACATTGGGCCTCAAACTCACGTCAGCACTGGTTTTACTGTGCACATTTTCCACGCTGGCTTTTCTTTCTTGTTTCCTGAAACAAGCCGAGTCATTATCACTCCCTGCCTCAAACCTTTCAGTCATCATCTAGACTGGGCTTGTTTGAAATGACTGGTTGGCTGAGTGGCTGGCTTAAAGCAATGCATTCTGGACTTGAAATCTCGTCCAACGTCACCGTACCACATAGGTGGGTACGGTGTGGTATGGTGATGTTCTGACGAGACCACCCAAAAAAAAATCCTATTTCAAGTCCAGAATGCATTACTTTAGCCCAGCCAACCATTTCAAACAAGCCAAGTAATGAAGCTCCTGAAACCTACCCCATGTCAAAAAAGGCAGACATCCAGCATTTTAGAAAGTAAAAGTCTTGCCACATATTTGTTCCAGCTAATTCACTAAACCCACTGATCCTAATTAGCACAACTGTTCATCCTGGTAGATGTGCAAATTAGTGAAACGGCCTGCGTTAAGAGCACAGGCAGAAGGGATACATGACAGGTCTGGTACTCCTCCACCTCTTCCACTGGGTCTCAGATTCACATCAACACTGGTTTTAACATGCATGTTTTACACCCTGGCTTTGCTCTCTTTCTCCCCCAAACATGCTGAGTCATCATTAATTTTTTTTCTAAACCTTTCAGTCATCATCGAAGGATTAATGAAATCCCACCTTAATTATTAATACATTCAGGAAATGAGAGTCCGGTTTAACCGTCATATCCACATCAGAAAAGCTTAAATATGGGTATCTCCTCCCCCCATGACATTCTATTTTTATCTGGCTGAAAATTTCATGCAGAAAAACCCCAATCAACCCCTGCTTGTCCTGGCCTAGTTTCTGGGCCACCATCCAGAGGTTAATACCATCGTTATAAGGAGCCCTGAGACAAAGGGGCCGGATTTTATTTTTACCTCCGCCAGTGGAGGTTATGTGACCACCAGCGTTTGTTTGTTTGTTTGTTTGTTTGTTACCAACATAACTAAAAAAAGTTATCGATGGATTTTGATGAAAATAAGCTCACTTAAAAGTGATTCGATTTTGGTGATGATCTGAGCTGCCCAGGCAGAGGTCTGCGCTCTCTGAGTGCTTTTCTAGTTATTATTATTACTAATTTACTAATCCCTCATTACTCATTCCCCATTAGCTGACCCACCCCAGGGCATAGACGTCAGGTGGGTCGGTGTCGCAGCACAGCCAGGCCTCCAGAGTGCTGTCTGGCGACTGTCCGTTCACATTCCACGTCCCCGTGAAGAACCTGCGGGGGGGGGAAGAGAGCGGGAAGAGCGGGAAGAGAGAGAGAGGAAAAAAAACATAGGCCGCCAACGTCATGGAAACATCTACTTAACCAGGGGCAAGCATGACACAGCATCCTGTTGTTGTGGTATGAGGGTAAGGAGGTGGGGATTGCCTTGCCTGCTATATTCACATCGAGGTTTTAAGACAATATTTTTACACCTGGGTGGTTTTACACCAAAAACATTGCATAGTTTTCTTTACTGACACTAATTCCTTTAAACTTCTCTCTGACTCCTAGCAGGGGTTTGCTGTTGGATGTTAAAAGGGACTTCAAAAAAAGGCAGATATGATTCCACCGTTCTAATTGTATTTACTCAATTTTTGTCCATATGGAGGTCTGTCCCTTATACTACAACATAAAAAACCCATCTCTCTTCCTTGCAGTATTATATTCCACCACAATATATTAAATCAAAACACTCTGCACCACAGTGTGCATCACATCACCAGACTGCTGCCAATACACAGCCGATCTGTAAGTCACAAAGTCTATGAGAGTACTGCGGGAGCAAGTGCTCATTCAACCACCAATGAATCTCTACCAAGACCCTCGGTCAGGTCACTAACACTTCATACTTATGTCAAAACAATCTGATGGCTATACATCATCATCTTGGGTGAAGGATACTTCACGTTGCTAGATGAATTGTCAGTGAATGGCACCAAACCCAACTAGGCCAATGGTTTACCATCAGTACAGAATGCATCCTGATGATCAAGTATATCTCTGCTTTCTGCATCATAAAGTGAAAAAATATATCCAAAAAATATATAATATATATATAAGATAAATAAAATATATAATATATATAAGTATAATAAAATATATATTAGTATAAGGTCACTGCAGTAAAGCAGTGTATCGAATATATTCTTTTACTTACTTTTTCTGGATATCTGTGCTCTCCACCATGATTCACTCCGACATGTACGCTGGGCGGGGGCTCACCTGAAGTTGTTGATGTCCACGTACTCCTTCTCCTTCTTGGCCATGCGGTGGCGGATGATGCCCTCCCTCTGGCCCTGGCTCAGCAGCGCCTGCCGCATGGTGTTGCTGGAGGGGCTGTCCGTCCACGTGGCGTTCCTGTCCCCCGCCGACGTCCGGAAGCTGCCACCCCATACACAAACACTCCAGTTTGCTAGTGTGCCAACTTAACTAATGCCACAATTCATGTCTTTTTATAACAAGCTTTCATATGGAGATACTGTTTGGCATGACCACAGGTTCATCTGCATTACTGCGTTACTGAACGAAAAACACATGCTCATTACTTTCCTTACAGGTTTTCACACTGAGATACTGTTCACAGAGGTCTTTGGCACGTAACAGCCCCCACAACTCAGTCAATACGCGTGCGCACACACACACACACACACACACACACACACACACACACACACACACACACACACACACACACACACACACACACACACCTCCTTTGGAAAGCCACTGGGTACCCAGAAAGGCGCTACATAAAACTGAGATATTGGTATTATTATTATTTTATGACAACAGGCTCATCTGCATTACTGAGTTCAGTACATGGAGATAGTACAGTGGTAAACTTGTTCTGCTTGAGTGTAAGACTTGCCCAACTCCTTCACTGACTGTGTGGTTTTCAGTTGCAACAAAGTGCTGACACATCTGACTGTGAAAAACTGTAAAAATCCCCCCCCCCCCCCCCCCCACACCACGGAACACTCCGGGTGCACTCACTCGGTCATGATGGGCGTCATGTTCTGCACGGGGGGTGGCCCTCGGTCTCTGGTGGGCGGGGTGGCGGGCAGAGGGGCTGAGGGGGTGTAGGAGCCCTTTCGTGGGGGCAGCGGCGGGGCCGGGAGCCGGTCCCGGGACGGGGGTCCAGTTGTGTTTGTGGTGTTTGTGGTGGTGGTGGTGGTAGTGGTAGTGCTGCCACGGTTCTGCTGGTTCTTCTTCTCTTCCACCTTAAGCGCGTGGTTGAAGTTGTCCTCGAAGCCGAAGTCGGAGGCCAGCAGGAGAGTGGGGTCTGCGTGCGGGGGGAGAGTGAGCCAAGGGGAGGGGAGGGGAGCAGAGCGGATATAAGGGATCATAAATCACAACGCGAGCACCACACTGCACCACCACATACATCACAGCAGCAACAGCAGCCGCAGCAGCAGCAGCAGCAGCAGCACTGGGTGCCTTTACCGCCGCATTTGTTCCACTTTAGGGTCCCCGTGCAGAAAGCCCATGTCAAAGGTTATAAATGGGTGTGAGGCTGCTCTACATGAAAAAGCAATTAGGGAGAAATGTCTCGGATGGGACAGCGACCGGGCACATTTATCACAAAGCCACGGCGCTGTGAAGCAAAAAGAAAAAGAAAAAGAAGAGGAGGAGGAGGAGGAGGAGGAGGAGGAGGAGGAGGAGGAAGAGGGCGGCGAGGTACAAACTGTGCTGTCTCACCACACCTGAGTTGGTGTGCCTTCCTAATGAGTTGCTCTTGGGGCTGCCGGGCACCGAGTTCCTGGCGAGGTTGGCAACCGCCGGGGGGGCGGCGTTGACGGATCTGGAAGCTCCTCGCTGTGGGGCCACGGGGACCGACCCCTTTCGAGGGGGAGGGGCGGCCAGAGCTTCCTGGGATTTCGGAACGCTTGTTTTGGACTCCGCTGTAAAACAACAACAGAGACGGCCATAAATCATTTCCACACGCATTTCTTTGGTACCACAACCCTTTTTTCTCTGAGGGGGACACAGGGCTAATAAAAGCTGAAAGCAAAAAAATATGTAATTTGTAATTTTACCCATAAGGTCAAATAAACTGACTGGTAAGGGTGGCAAAGTCCAACATTCAATCTAATAGGACAGCAATATCTGACGTCTAGCCAAGATTTACAACGAAGACCCAGGCCAACATTAGCATTCAGGTAGATGAACAGAACATATTTGTCTGCAGAACAGTGGAGGCAGTCAAAAGCAATTATGATAATCTAGACTTGCATAATGTGTCTGTGCCTGGCTACCCATTAATTCACCTCTATTGCTGATTCACTAATACAGCACACAGTGACAAACACAGTCTTCACACAGACAACCAGCTCCTTTATTATGCCAAACACCACACACTCACACACACTCACACACACTCACACACACTCACACACACACACTCACACACACTCACATACACTCACACACACTCACACACACTCACACACACTCACACACACTCACACACACTCACACACACTCACACACACTCACA
>CM050202.1:12243773-12363773 GCA_027475355.1 Coilia nasus | reverse complement strand
TCAGAAACGTGTGACCCTCTGTGTCAAATACGGTTTCCAAAACAAAACAAACAAAAAAAATCACCATTACTTGGTTGAAATGATTTTGGAGGTAAAAAACTTAAAGGAGTTCAACCCGGCACTCAGGTAGAGTTATAGTCCAACAAGTGGGGTAGGAAAAGAATTCAATGAAAAACACAAAGCAGGTCCCAGGCCATCACATGTATATCTCAGGAGAAGGAGTAAGTTAAAAAGCCTTTATTAGGTATGGCTTATCATTTAATAACAAACGCCAACATGTTTCGACCCACAAGTGGTCTTCTTCAGGGCAAAGTAACGAATGATTCTGGAGGTGTTGCACTTACTGTTCAGGGTTACGGTAAGTGTTAAAGAATAATCATTAGAGATGTGTGACCTTCCGTGTCAGATACAGTTTCCACAACAAAAAAAAAACCAAAAAAAAAAAACAATCACCATTGCTTTGTCGAAATGATTTTGGAGCTGTTGCACTTACTGTTTAGGGGGATGTCAATGAGCAGCGCCTCCTCAGCTTCTGAAAGGAGAGAATGAAAGAGAACGTTATGAAAAAAAAAATGTGCAAAGGTCATGTTTAAAGAGCGCCAACAAACCAGGAAGGCTTTACGATTGGCTTTTTCTAAGCCAGGGTTTATTTTTAAATTCAACACAGCGGAAGGATAAGAGGGGGGAGGAACAAATGCTAGCCTCTCTGTACATAAAGTTTGACACGGCAATTCAACTCGTAAATAAGCGTAAATAAAGGCACAATGATTTCTTAAGTGAATATGAAGTCACAGTAGGGTGTTATCGGTTGTTAATAATGTCTGTAAAATGCAGAAAAGAACAAAACTGACTCTTACCTCGTACAATCTGAAAATGACTGTTGATGGGTATGTACAGGTCTGGCTGAGGACTTGACACAACAGAGTCTGGATTTGCCAAAACTGCCAACCTGTAGAGAGATATACAGTCGTAACTTAATGCAGTACACGTTCCACAAAAACACGACAACACAAAATAAGTGACACATCCTTGATCCATGATTTGAGAACACAAACACAAAAGACATTTGGCTGCTTTAAGATTGAACATGCACAGCACTATGATAATCCATAGTTTCCATACCTCTATGCATCCGTTATGATAATCCATTTTCAAAAGCACTAACAGGTACCAAAACAACACCTCACAAGGTTGACAGATGATGAAGGATGTTTGTTGGCAAGAGTGCATCTCCACTGCCAGTGATAGCTGGTTTGACACCTGTTCTTTGTCATGCCAAACTACCCGCATGCACTATTGACTAAGGAAGACTGAGGACTCGGGGGAGAAAAGTGTTTGGTTTTGTGCTTGGTCAAATAAGCTGTTGTGGCTAACACCCTTTCTTTTTCATTTCTCTCAAGGTACATTCGGCTCAATGCCCTGTGCTAATGCTGGTGCAATTATAACAAAATCCCATTAGAAAACCCCTTAAAACTGGGCTTGAAACTTCCATTTGGGGCCTAATTCTCACACAAAGAACTCTTAAGTTGTCCAAGTGTCTGTGCGTACAATCCATGTGCAGAAACAATGTTTCAAACCTTGGTGAGTGGATACCCTGTGATCTCTGTGACATGGGCATTTCTTAGCTCAGCCACACTTCTCAAAAAGTGTGCACAGTTGCTTTTCTCACGTGTGGTCAAAGAAGCATCATCAGCGAAAATGTCAAAACCAAATGCAAGCCTATGAGACCAGAGGTGGAGATCATGGCTTCAGAAAGTAAAAAAAAAATTGCCACATATTTGATCCAATCATTTTCCGAAAGAGATGATCACACAAATCATCAGACAGGTATATGAGCCAATTACTGAAATCACCTGGACTAAGTGCACAGGCAGAGAGAATACTCAGCAAATGTTTTTACTTTCTGAAGCTGGGATGTTTACCTCTGCTAAAACAGTGTGACTGTGTGACAAGGTCAGCGCTGGAAACGGGAGTTATAGTAATTTAAACATGCAGTGTAGAGTAAAACTGCTGTTAAAGAGAGTTTACGTTTCACTTTTTTTAAGCAGTGCAGTGAGAGAGTACGGCAGGAACTTGGCCCCACATTTAGCACAGCATGTCTACAGTTACACCAATGACCGGAGGAGAGGTAATTAGGCCTGCTTATTAAATGCACATTATTAAATCTGGTAAAGCGGTGTGTCTCTCTCAGAGACACTCAGGCCCAGGAACAAACATGCTTAGCTTACTTCGTCCTCCTCAACATGTGTCTGATCCTAGGCAGGAAAGGCAGTATGTCAGGTCAGCTTTCACCTCATGACATACTGACCTTCATGCAATGCTTAGAACAAATGTGCAAGCTTTTTTCTATTTCACTTTCTCAATCTCTCAGTCCTCACCATGGCACCAGTGCAGTGATGTTATGCAGTGAATAGAAGCAGAAGGTGGGCAGATTTTAATTGAGTCCAAGTGATCAGGTATATTTTACAATCTCTTCACTTTACAGACAACATATTAAACACTACCCAGGTCACAAAGAAACCACCTCTTCAGCTGAAAATGCAGAGAGGACAGAAAAGTAAGTGTGTACTCTGTGTCGTCTTCTTTACTTTTGGGAAGCGAAAACTGATCTTTATTTTACTCTCTCTCTCTCTCTCTCTCTCTTTCTCTCTCTCTCTGCATGTGTGCACATGCGTGTGTTTGTAATCCTCCAGCTGACAGCACAGTGTAGTAAGTACGCTGATTATGCAGGTTAAAAGCTGATCAGCTGTCTCTTCCTTTGTGTTTGTGTGTCTGTGTGTGTGTGTGTGTGTCTGCTCCTCCAGCTGACAGCCAAGTAGTGTGTACACACTGTTTATGCTGTTTAATGGCTGATGTGCTCTCTCTACCCCTCCGTGTGTGTGTGTGTGTGTGTGTGTGTGTGTACACTCCTACAGCTGACAGCATGGTGTGTACACTGTTAATGCAGTTAAATGGCTGCTGTGCTCATGTGAGTCCTGTTAGGTCGTCAGCACAAGGAAGCGGAATGCAGGCCTAATGGGCAGCATGCTGGCTGGCACTAAGCTTGCCACACACACATACACACACAGCAGAAGCACACAGACACATACACATACTATGAGTAATGATGAAAACATCACAGCAGCAAGGTCTGGGAATGCCACGGCATTATAACCATGGTCACACACAGTGACAGAAAACTGACACAAACTGTGCCTTCCTGGTCATGCAACAATCAGAGAAATATAATCCACAGAACCGTTTCCTCAAAACGAATTCTGTTCAAATAACCCAAGCCCTTGTAAGACTCAAAATCTCTTTATCACTGTTGAAATGTAACCACATTAACTTCACAATTCTATCAGTTTAATGACTAGCCTAATAAATAAGTTCAAAAATAAATAAGTTCAGTAATTATGAACAACACAGTATAATAGTACAGATGGCATATTGACAGGCCAGCATGTTTTTAGTTTACATATTTTTTTTCAATTAGAATAAAATATACTTTTATCATTCAGAACACAGGTCAAGTTACTTACACAAACTCCCCAGAACGCTCGAGGAGAGAGAGAAGCCTTGGTTCCTTCTGTCCACCTCGGTGTTCCACGGCTTTTACAGTCTGCACCTCACAGTCAAGGTCTTAACGGCATTCCCAAGGAGGAAACAGCACAGATGTGGCCACAACCGGCTGGAAATCGCGTAGTCAGTGCGTATCATCAAACCATGCAAAAGGCTGGGTTTAGAGTCAAAACGTCATCTGATCATTACCTAGGATGACTACAACGGCTACATCCATGTGCACATGACGACTAATAGGTTAACAGGATGGCTGTTCCGAAGTTATTCTGGTGAGGTACCTCACTTTGCTGGCTACATGTCATAAAACTATCAGCTGGTTATCGCTAATTGTGTAGCTTGCAAGAGACCAAATAAGCCATGGCTGTATCTACTCTACTCACAACGCTACACTCGAATAAAGTTGTCAGCGCGTAATACACTCAGGGGAAATTCCCTAAAACTAGCCAGTTGCCCCCCACCAGGTTTAGCTGCTACCTCAGATAAAACAAAATATGAACATGCTTCAGTTCGGCAAGGCTTGTCCGCTAGCTGTTTAAACATCCTAGCATGTCAAGTTACGTTAGCCCATAAAACAACACGAAAAAGCCAAGGATTGGAAACGTTAGCAGTAAAGACATCTAGCAGTACATATGACAAAACTTTCTGAAGGATACCGCCACACATTTTTCTTCAGACAATCCCAAAGACGACTCCATCATGAAATTGCAATGTCCTTTCCTCCGGTCAATGTTTCTCCAGATGTTTTTTTTTTCGTATGTGCTCCCTTGAAGTCCCCACCCCTCCACCGGCGGCCTTCCGGAGAGGTTTCTTCACAGCTAACTTGGGATAGTATTGCTAGACCAGCTAGCGGTTTGAGTCAACGTCAATTTAGACCATAATCGGAAACCGATGCCAAGTAATAATGTGCTCTTTGGAGGAAAACGTATATATTGTGTTTGTTAGAAGTAGCTCGCAGAGATCTCTTGCCAGCAAGCGTTGTAACTAGCAAGTTGCCTGGCTGGCTAGCCGGATAACCAACCAGCTAGCTATCGTTGCCATAAGTGATTCAGCCCTGTTGGAGCAGGACGACAACTGTCATTACGCTGCCTAAAAGGGTAAAACCTTCCATTAATGACTGGTTGTATTTTCTGGCAAGCTTTACAGACTTCCTGCTACATTTAGAACCGTAGCCTTGGTGTCTACATTCACGTCGCTAGTTGGCTGGCTAACTGCAGCCAACTAAGTTAGCTTGCCTACGGAGCGTGCATCATTCCACCCGGTCTGGTACCAACTTGCATTCGCGCATGTTTGTCAAAATGTTGCTTGCTTCTCCCCAGTTTTGCGCACTTTTTGCGCATGTACCCCTTTGACTTATATCTGCATGGTAAGCCTTATTAATAAAATAGTAATTGCGAACTTTTGATGAAGTATTGCTAGGTTCATGGCTCTAGTTGGTCTTTAATAGGCATAATAGCTGACATTTTGTTATAGGTTTTAATTGTAAACGTTTCCCTTTTTGTTTTCCCTGTTTGTTTTGTTTGATTTTGTTCTTTACACATTCACAATAGTGTTTTCAAATAACGATGAAGTATGTCTGAAAACAAAAAAAAATATTTTATTATTTTGGATACATAAACCACCCAATGAAGAAGATAACAAGAATGAAAAAAGTTAATTTTACACAATCTTCATTCACTAGTGCAATTCTCATATTTTACTTACTTCACAGTTGAAAATGAAAGATTTCATGTAGACAATTAATATTGCTACTCTTAAGATATTATGGACATAATTAGCAAAGAGTTTTAGCATGTGGGTGTCACTGAATCTTTCCATCTAACCTCCAGTAACATAGTACACACATTCTGACACAATTCCCTAATTTTACAGTGACAGAAACACCAGTCCAGTTGTCTCATGTTGAAGAGGACTTCATGTTGTGTATAGCATAAGGACTAGAGTCCCTGTGAGGCCACATGTCCCCATTCGCGAGGTCTTTCCCCCTCTCGTCATCCCTCTCCACCATCTCCACAGTCATGATCATGTCTGGACCAAACATGTCCGCCATCCGGTACGGCTGGGTAAGCCGGCGGAAGGACGAATCAGAAATAATGTCCTCATCGTCCTCGTAATTGCCCCGCCGTCGCGTGGCTTTGATCTCATCGCCCAGTTCGGTGAACAATTCCTTGGCGTCTCGCACGAATGTGGATTTTAGCCCAAACAAACATAGTAGGAATACTAGACCAGCACAGATCCCAGAGACAAAATATAGAGCTACCGTCTCAGGAACACCTGTGGAGTAAAATACAGAGTGTAAAAAAGGAGGAAAATGCCTGAAATTGCAGCCTGGAATACAAGTAAAGTGACATTAAAAGGCACTAAAAGGGTGAATTTATTGAAGACTGTCAACAGCGACACAGTTAGAACAGTGCTGTGCTGAAAGTAAGCCTGACACAATTAGAAATGATTAGACGCAGAGGACATTGCTGTGTTGTTCAAACTGTTAAGGAAGATACATGAGTATTGCATAGAAAGGCTACTCCGCAAAGTAAGGTTCTCGTTGTGTTTTTATAGCCAAACAGCCACTGAACCACATACCCTGAATTTGAGAAAAGATTTCCAGAGAGTTGGTGAAAATGTTTTGAGGTCTGGACACGCCGGGGCCAGTGTACCAGCCGCCTGTGTACGAGAGGTTCATCTGTTTGCTTATTGGCTCTGATTCATAGGTATAGGTTCATAGATAATGCTGTAAATTCTTTGCCTGTAGTGGTATTCATAAGTCCAATTGCCATGACAGATCTATCAGTGAAGTTTTCACAAATGTCCTAATCATCTGAGATAATACATTTAAAAAGCAGTAGGCCCATAAAATGTTATTTGCAATTAAAAACAGGGATATTTACCATGGGTGTAGTCACTTATTAAAAACGGGTCCGTGGTTCCCTCTCCAACATCCTCCAGGAGATATTTGGGAACTGATTAAACAGAAAACCTTTTAAGTCAGAGAATATTTTTTTCCTATCTATTATCATCTTGTCATATCCACTTATAGTATCTTAAACATAAATGCTTTTTATATTGCTTTTAGTTTAGATAATAAAAAATATAGGTATGTCTACATGACATTTTTTAGCTGTAATGTAAATAATGTAATGTAAATGTAATGTAACATAAATGTTAATAATACATTTTAGCACAAATAATGTGGTGGGTCCATCAGACCCATGACCCTAAGCTGAGTAACAAAAATATCAACACCACACAAGGGTTAATGCCATAGTAATATCACCAACTGACAATAGATCCTGGAATACCAGCATTGGCCTTGGTGATCCTTGGATATAAGGATATACAGTATAAGGATATTTCATTGTAGGACATGCAGTGAAATTGCTGGTTGTTAGTCTAAACTGTGCAGGGGATGGGAGTGGGTAAAGTGCATAGAATGCAGTTGGGGGGATGACTAGTATCTGGTGAAGGGCAGCAGTAGAATAGGTGATGGGGGCTGGGATAAAGTGCAGTTGGGGTTGGGAGGGAGTATTGTGGTGTGGTGGTTTTGGAAGAGCCAGAATTCTACACAGCAGAAGTATTCACACTCTGATTCATCCTCTCTCACCACATGTGTAGGACACACGCAGATGCTTCCTGGTTCCAGGGAAACATGGGTCACCGAAATTCTGAATATCTGCCAGCACAGAGCAGTTGGTTCGGCCATGACACCGACGAGATACTCTCCTCAGCGCAGTCGGTGAGAGACACTCTGGAAAACAATTATATCTGTGTTTTGCACGGACAAATTGTCTTTGGGTATGACCTTTCACTAGGTTTTGTTGTTAATGTTAAACAGGCATACACCATTTGATGCTTTTTTCAAAAACGGGAAATACATTTGTAATGCATTTTTAAAGGAGATTTATGTACGACCAAAACTGGTAGGACAATCTGCAAAGCATTGATCCTCCTCCAGAGGCAAGAAGCATAAAACAAAATCAACATATAAACACAATTTGTGTGCTGTAAATTCAGCTTTGAAATATGATAATTCTGCCTGTACTCTTGTTGTCAGTAAGATCAGTATTTCAAAAAGTGTGGTTTCCTTAATTCCTGGTGACAAATCAGGAACTTTTCATGATTACTTGCCGTAATTTCTTACATATAGGACCTTTAACTTATTCTAATATTCTATGAAAACTGCACCACACCAATCCTGTAACATCATTATCATTCAGAACCTATAGCTCAAAATGCATGATGGACATTAAACCTGTCTTTATCAAAAGATAGCAGGCAAAGAGAGAATTGTCTGGCTTCTGGCTTGCTGATGGATTGTAGAGTACAGTACTAGCATTATTCCACAAGATGGCAGTATTGTAGCTATATAACAGCAGACCCATGTCAGCCTTGACGTCAGTTTCCTGTGGGCAGTCGTGGTTCCAGTGCAGCTGGTGGCCAAACGTGGCAGAGTAGATGGCGAGCACTGTGTTGTTCTTACACGCCAGCCGCAGCCTTTCGTTCTCACACACCATCCTGGTCCTGTGATGCTCTTTAAGGCAAAGACACATACAACCAAACTTTACTCTATTTCTCTATTTCTCACAGACACTAACCTAAAAGCGATGAAGCGAAAAAGAGTAATGTTTTGGATACCAAATGTTTAACCACAATGTCATGGTGTATAGGGTCACTTTTCTTTTTTTATATGGGAAAAAGTTAAGCTGGGTGGTACTTAAATCATCTCTATTGTTTGTGTATGTGTGTGACACACAGTTGCTAATGCTGACGAAGAACTGCATTATGTAATGGTTATATATACAGCCATGAACTAAGAAACTTCCTCCTACATCGTCATATCCTAAAACTAACCTGGGCGGCACTTGTAAGACACAATCATGTATTTGCTGGTCTCAGGGCAGGGATCTTGTCCAAACACTTGGCTGACGACCGGTATCTGACAGCTTCTGTGGTCTTGACACTCTGACGTCACTTTCTACAAACAACCACACATAACAGGCAATGGAGGTTACTACGTAGCATGGTGTTTAACAATGGTCAGAGAAGCAGAGCAATGGATTAGAATTTATTGTGACAAACTGTTTCCAGATTTGGCATTATGATGTATTCAACATTCATGTTACTATTACTCATGATTTATGAAGTAGATCAATTTATATCATGTGACAATCGAGGTGATGTCAAGAGGTTTTGTGTGCATAACACTCATATGACTTCACTCTTTTTGGTGTTACTTACAAAATTAGTTTAAAGTTTAGTGGTGGTGAAGTTTTTTTTTAGAGGTTTGAGTAGTTGACTAATGCTTTGTCAGACCTGATGGTAAACAAAATCCATGGTGCCAAATCTATGATGACACTGGCTCATGTTTTGTTTTCATAGAAACATGCTGATATCAAAAAAGGAACAGTAAAAAGAACAGTTTTTTTTTTTTTTTTTTTTTTTAGTGGTTGTTTAACCCACTGTGACACCATGTGCCTACTTATACATTATTGCCCATATTGGGTGCCTGTATGTATATTGTATATTGTTGTCCCTACTGTGCAATACAAGTACTCATACTTGTTTAGTCTATTGTATTTATTGTATTGTATTATGTTCTGTGTTATGTGTATAGAGAGCTAACATCTGCCGGAGTCAAATTCCTTGTATACGTAAGTATACTTGGCCAATAAAGCTGATTCTGATTCTGATTCTTCTGGGGTACCTGAATAGCCACGGGTGACATGCACTCTGTGTTCTCCTCCAGAGTTATGTTTGGGTTTGTAGTGGGGCACAAGTATTCGCTCGGCACACGCCGTCCGTAGAAAGCAGAGATGATGGCGACGGTGGTTTTGGAGGGGCATCTGATTTCGAGGGTACCCCCATCGCATGCATGCGCAGTGTGGTTCCTAAGAACTTTATGCAGGTAGACTGTGGAAACATTTGTGTAAGAAAACAGCTCTCCATAGGCCTTAGTCAGTTAGTGTAGTGACCAACTGGAAATATAAGTGCTCAGAACATGTTGTGCATGCATTTAGTCTAGTAAATTATGCATGACCATAATCAATGTAATGCTTAACACAATTCACATGAATTGCTGACATCAGACCTTTGTTTAAAACAAACATACTGTACCTCCATATCTAATCTTTTAGGTGGAGCTCTGCAATTGCTAAGTCCTATTTTGACTGTCATGCCAAACCCATAAATACTTTTTTATTTTTAAATATATCAAAGAAACTATTGTGAGTCAGTATGGACAAGAAAACAGTACAAAACACTTAAGTGGTAAACCTTTCAGCAAAAAAACAAACAAAACAAACAAAAAAAACAACCTTCTAGTGTGACCATGCAAGCTATGTCATTTGAAATAAAAATGCCATTATTGGGACATACTTCCTCAGTGCTAAAATAACAAGAGCCTGGCAAGCACACAGCTGCACCTTCCTGTTTCCTGCTCTGTTAGCAGAGCTTAGTGAGCAGTCAGTGGCTTCAACATCTACGGCCCCTTTTCCCATAGCCAGGCTGTAGTGCCTCTGCTTAATACTGTATTTCGCTAGTATTACTATGTCAGGGTAAAGTGAAGTGAAGTACAGTGAAAGAGTGTGGTCTACCAGGATACCATTTCCTGGCCCTGGCCCTGTCCCCGGCATTGACTGTAAACAGCCATAAGTCACACATAGAATAGAATGCCTTTTATTGTCACTATGTACATGCACTATGCACATGTGCAATGCAATTCAAAGCAACTCACTCTTCAGTGCAAACATGTATGTGGATTAATTACAACCTAAACAAGTGCAATCAGAGATAGCAACTTGGTCCCCCATATGGGCAGACAGACAGATACACACACACAGACAGGCACACACACAGATGGACAGGCTCATTGCAATACCTGGTCAGTTCCTCTGAGGACCAGGTGATAAATAAATAGTCTATACACATGTTTGCACCGTTTGCATGTGGTCATTTTAAAAGGCCTGGTTGCTGGCACCGGGCCTCCCTCCCTCCCTCCCTCCCTCACTCACTCCCTCTCTGTCAGGGGCGGCCTGCTTCCCCTCCCTGGCTGGCACATGCACCGGCCCTCCAGGGAGGCAGTAGTACCAGGCACAGTCACACAATGCCCTATTCTTAGGCGAAGACTCCCTCTCTGTGGTGAAGCATATTGTTTGGGTCAACTGTGGGGTATCAAGGTCAGAGCCACTTCTGGGTTTCGGATTAGTGTGTCACAAAATGAGGAATGCCACCCTTGGGTATTCCGAATGTGTACCGGTTCACTTTTGCACAGCATTGTTTTTCTAAAAGCCATGTCTTCCCTTTGCTGCTGATTACCAATTAAAAAACTGCATTGACATTTATAAAAAACATTCTATTAATATTCCTGGTAACTAATTATTTTGCATATTATGGCAAAACCTTTATTACAATTTTATATCAATTGGAAATCTGTCAGGAACATCACACAATTTCAAACATCAGCTACAGCTGTGTAGTGAACTTTACTACTTATAAAACATCTCTAATCTAATTTTCTGTAATTATTGTTAGATTATTCAGTGATTCTAAAGGTCATGAATGAGTCCCAACCTAGGCTGTGCTGGTATTGAAGCGCCACTGGAATGGTTTGGGTTAACTGTCTCCCTTCCTAAATGGTGAGAGGAGAGGCCAGAATGAACACACACACACACACACACCTCATAATCTTTAAACACACACAATGTTCTTAACCCCGACAGCACATCTCTCAGCGTGACACTGTGCAGCTGCTTTTGTACAGGATGTGCAAGCGATAAATTGCACAAATTTGCAAAAAGCCCTCACACACTCTCCCCCCCTCTTGCACACACACACACGCACACCCACACAGACATACACACACAGACACACACACACAGACACACACACAAACACACCCACATACACACACACACACACACGCACCCACCCACACACACACACGCACAAACTCCCATCACTCTTTACTCAATATTATGACTTTGAAGCCTGTCCTGCTGACACGTACATTCCAGCCCCTCATGTTTTGTCCTCCACGCTACACACACTACACCGCAGCAGCCTACAAGGGCAAAAAAGAGCAACAAATCGAGCGCTAACGTAACGCTAACTCACCGGTGAAATCTGGCGCTGCCTGGGCGCGGTGCGTGGCTGTGGCCACGAGAACGCAGAAGGGCAGGAGGTGCCAGGATCTGCTGAAGCTCCACGAGGGATCGAGCTGAAGCTCCATGATGCAAAAGGATGCCAGCGCGGTGCCTGCTCTGGCTGTGCCAAGGGGGGTTGTTTACTGCATGGGGCCCTCTGACCATGATGGGGACGAGTGGGAGAGAGAGGGAGAGAGGGAAGTTTGTGTGTGTGTGTGTGTGTGTGTGTGTGTGTGTATAGGGGTATCAATGCTGCTATTGTGGGCTTGCTCCTCTTCCCTTGTTGTCACAGCTATAGGGGCAACTGGCCACCACTGGACAGACAGCAGCGTCATCTTGATGAGAGTGTGCAAGGCCTCACTGATAACATTGCCATTAGTTTTGTCTAGTGTTAGCATAACATTACATGGAAGGCTAAGTGGAAGGCAAAGCAGGAGCTGACTTTAAAGTGGACCTATGCCAGATCGAGGCCAAACCCTTCCAAGTCATAGCCACCTCCTGTTTGGGGTGATAGCCTGTGCTAACAATGATATAAGCTGCAGTTAAGCTAAACTAGTGAAAAGGAATCACGTGGTTTGTTTTGAAAGTGTCTTTTTTTTTGCTGCGCACATTTGGACTGTAATGCCAGTGTCAATAGTGACCCTGCATGCCTCCGCAGTTCCCGCACAGACTGCTGTGGTCAGGGGAGATAAAGAGGGGACTTCCAGGGTGAGCTCCAGCAGTTTTGGGTCTTTCAGGGCTGCCCCATCTCCAACAGATAAACACTTCCTTCCTCACTGAGATCGAGAGGGTGGAGGGTCGGCAGCAAGGTGTGGATTTCCAGTGCGTCTGTTTTTCCCAAGAAAACACTTTTGATTTCTTCCTTCTGTCCCGCTATCTCAGTTTGAAACAATAGATCTGGCAAATATTTTTTTTTCATTTGTCTCTTCCTTGAATCCTTCCTCAGAGTTTTAAACTGTTATTCTGACCGGATAGTGTTGCCATAACGACCAAAGAGTGAATGGACAAACACACTCAGCCTTTGTGTGATCCAAGTCCATGTACAGCCACTCCTTTACTTTCACCGCTGTACACTCATTGTGTGGGAGAGACTTGCCTTTCGCAAGTTGGCCAGTGTAGTTACTTTTATCAGGCCTCACTTTTTTTGTTAAAAGACCGATTGTACCGATGGTTGTGAAATTCTGAATGGTCCTCCACCGCCCACTTTATTACCCTCCAAGAGAAAAGAGGCTTCCACTCCTCCCATGGGCCGTGCTGTGTGTAAATGACAGAAAGGAATGCAGTGGGGGACTCAACCTGTCCATTCAGCCTCTGCTTATTGCCACTGTTAACTAGCACTTTTGTTATTATTTATGCTCAAATATTATTTCTTTTATTTCATCTGGTCCTGCTGGAATAATGAAAAGTGTTAATAAAATGTATAATTTTGGTGTTACCTAGTTTAGTTTCAGGGAAGCAGTTTCCCATCAGGAGGGATGTTGGGTAGTTCTTCAAATCAGAAGAAAACTTAGTCTATTGTGTTATGCTGTCTCTGTGGTTATTCAATAAAGAAGTTCTTTCCGTCAACTTTAACCTATCTGTCATCTTCACTCATGTCCAAGGCTGAAGGGTGTTGGTCCGCTGAATAGAAAATAAGGTTATACCACCATCAAGAAGGTCACACTTCTGATCGTTCGTCATGTAAGATGGATCACACAAAAACTACTGGTGTGTTTTTCATGAAATATGCTATAAACATGTAGCTTGGCCTGAGGAGGAAGAACCTAATACATTTTTGGAGCAGATCCAAATAGCTGGCCTACATCCACGAATCTACTTTCACTTTGACATGATACAGCAGCACTGAGCATTTGGACCTGTCTGTGCTCTCCAAATGCCCTTCGAGTTCAGAATCACACATATACTGTAGGTTGCATCTCCCTCTATGTCTTCTCCGTTATGGTCTCTCTGGCGTTATCACACTGAGGTTGTGTGTTGCACATTGATCCACCACAAGAATGCCACTTTCGCCATGCCGACTTGGGGCTATTATTATTACATGAGTCAGTGACATGACTCAGACAACCGCCATTTTGGAAGTGAGGTGATGTGAAAGTGCACTCTTTCTAACTGGAGGAAGAGTAAGAGGCTGCCTGTTATTTTGTGGTCATGGTGATTGCCACTGCGCTCCTGCTGCTGCCTGCCTGCCTGCCTGCCTGCCTGCCTGCCTGCCTGCCTGCCTGCCTGCCTGCCTGCCTGCCTGACAGACTGACTGACTGCCTGTCTGCCTGTCTGCCTGCCTGACTCAGAGAGCCCTGTAGTTCTGAGAGGGGGCCGCTGCCCTGCTGGGCTTCCTGAGCACACCAGAGCGTTGCGTGCTTAATTTCCAGGATTTGTCCGGGGTTTCCATTTCAAGCTTTTGTTTTCTTGCCCCGACACCCCCCCCCCCAGCACCACCACCCACGAACTCACCACCACCTACCAACCCCCCCCGTCCTTGAACTCCTCCTCCGGTTGCGGAAAGCCTCAGCAGTCCCGCAGGACTCATGGGATCTGTTGTCTGTATTGATGTCTATTCCCCCTTGGGCGTGTCTTCCTTGCTCTTCCACTGTCCTCCCTGACATATCTCTCCTTTATCCAATCTTCTCATGTCCAGCCATTTCAATCAGTCCTGCTGTGAGTCCTCCTCCTCCGTTATTTCTCATAAAAGCAATGATTTCCCAGAATAGGTGGGAAACTCCCCCCCAAAAAACTAACCACCATCTCTGACATAGGCATGTGTGAATGTGATGCAAAATGTCTGAAAGAAAAAGTAGAAAGAAGCTTGAAAGGAGAAATGAAACTCTGTGGGACCCATTAAAGCTATCAGTATGAGTAATGTTGTAATTTTGTTTCTGCATTCCTCACTGAAGTCGGTCGACTGTGGCTGTTGTGAAATTTCTCAAGCCAGTCAAAGCATTTCACAATCTCAGTTCAGTTTGCAATCTGGTGGTGCTCTCAGCCACTCATATTGTCAATCCCACATATTAAAGCCCCACAGTAAAGGTCTTCAGGAAGGAACACGTGCAGAGCAAGCCCATCCTGCTTCATCCAAACAAGGTCACAGGCAACCTGAAGCACTCCAACCTGCTCCATTGAGAGACTCCTTAAGTCATTGTAGGACTGGGCGGGTCTCAGAAGGATGACTTATTAATCAACAATAAAGGCCATGTCCTGACACTGAGTCATAGACACAGCACATAAAAACTATATATGGGATTTGAAGGACCGTTTTCAACTACCTATGATCACATACATGCATACATACACACACACACACACACGCATAACCCATTCCCACTTCCCACTCTCTCCATGGTAACGCATTACTCAAAGGGATCTCCAAGCCGGTATTCGGGAGGAGTTCTCAGCTCCAGCATGACTAATCACTGACTCTAAGCACAAAAATGTCAAATTGAGTAGAATGTTACATTTCCACGGAATAGAGGAGGGAAAACCAAACACAGCAGCGGACACTGCGGAAAAAAAGCAACATTTGGAACAGTTTTCATTTTGTAGAGTGTGGTGTAGTGTGGTTTGTGGCCTCTGTTTTAAAGTTTGATGGAAATTGTGAGGAACATTTTATGTACAGCAACAAAAAAAAACAAAAAAAAAAACAGATGGAACTCATGACTAAACTGCAAGTAGGTCCTTCATGGAAAACTACAACTGTAGGCCTACCTTGTGCCTTAAAACGTTCAGGGGAAGGGTGTGTGTTCTTTCTAACATGCTCCCCCTTCCACCCACCCACCAACCCTCCACATACACACACCCCCAAACTGAATCAGGGCAGGAAAGGAGGAACATTGTGACGGCACATAGTGGGGGCTTTGTAAGCGTTAGCCGCTCAAGCAGCCTGGTGGCAGCGCCACAGAGGAGTTCGATCCGCCAAAACTGGGGGTCAGTGGCTGTTAACACCTCCCCGGTTTTCCTGTTCCCCTCACGTTTGTCAATGAGATGTGTCATTCTACAGTTTGTCGTCACGTTACACGAGGTAAAAACGGTTGCTATTTTGAGCTCCCCCTCAGAATCTGGCAGGGTGTTTATATGAGCACACACCCCCACGCCCATCCTCGGGGCCCCTCCCTCTCCTCCTCGGACTTTTTAAAAAGTGTGCCAAGGGAGTGATAGCCCCAGAGGAGCCAGCAGACATCCCTCAAGCCAAACACGAGACTTTTTTTTCTCCTCCTTTACTGTCCTCAGGCGCTCTGACTTTTTTTTGCGCAATAGCCCGGAGAGACATATTTATACAGCTCGAAAAGGAGTTGGCATTTTATTGGTGGTTTGTACTTCGGCTCTCTCACTCTGTGTGCTGTGGTCAAGGCTTGCCCAGACGACTGGACTTACACTACTGACTTCTCTGATCATCTCCTGAGGACGAGCAACATGGCTCAGAGGCAAAACTCCAATAGAGACCCCAGCATCGAACTCTTCATTAAGGTCTGTTCCTAATTTTCTTTTTTTTTCTTTTTTTTTAAATATCCATCTAAGTTGAGCAGTAAAGAATGGCAACATGCATTCACTGGAGATACTGAACTCATAGGAAAATGGCTTCAAATATTGTGTCATTAATTTTAGATCTTTAAATTTGTCAGACAAAAATGGATGAGGAAGAATGGTTGGAAACTTTAAAAACTGTTTTAATAGACTGTATATATCTGTTAGCTCTAAACAGTGCCAAGGCACCCTAACCCTAATCCTAACCCTAACCTTAAACCTAACTCTAACCCTAACTCAGGGTCCACTCCAAAAGCTTAACCTTACCACACGTCCTGGTGATTAACCCCTAACCCTCAATCCTACCACATTATTAGGGTCAGATTTGGTGCAGGACTAATCAGAGCTCGTTCTTAACTGAGGGCAGAGATCACTGTGGGCAATGCGAAGCTTCAGTTTATGCCCATGCTGTGGGCGTCAGGACTGTGGTTGCGTAAAACCAACACGCCGTGAAAGTGTGTGGCCAACGACGAGCATGTTTAACTGTCTTTGGTGACGTCGAGCCTCTTTATCAATGAACACACAGCAGGCAGCAAAGCACATCTTATCTGTAGACACACACACACACACACACACACACACACACACACACACAGAAGCTGTAGCGACAGCACAGGGTCACCCCTGTCCCAAAGCCGTGACTAACACACCCACACGAACTCTCTCTCACACACACACACACACCCACACACCGACACACACACACACAACACACACACACACACACACACACACACACACACACACACACACACACACACACACACACACACACACACACACACACACACACGCACACACACCAGACCTGGTCAGCATCAGGGATGGCCTCAGAAGAGAAGATGAAAGTAGTACTTGGATTTGTGTCTCAGAGCTCCTTTCTTCTGCCTCCCATCTCCACGCCTTTCCGACGCCTCTTTGTAAGATCCTAGAGAGGCAGTTTTAGCAAGGGAGTAAAGTAGACAAAACAGAGACAAATTGTCCTCAGTAGTCACCACCCCCTCCCCACACACACACACACACACATACACACAAACACACACACACACCCTTTTTCATATATTAGTTGTTCAGCTAGATGAGAGGTCTGTTTATTTGTGTTAATGGTGGGGGTGCTGTTATCACAACAGCTTGTCATGTGATGCAGGTGTGTGTGTGTGTGTGTGTGTACACTTGGAGGAGTGACAGCTTAGCTAATATCTGCTATCTCTCCTGCTAAGACAATGCCTGCTTTCCCTCTCCTCCTATCCTTTAAAAAGCCTAGCCACCACCACCCCTACAGCACTTGGTGTGTGTGTGCACATGTCTCTCTCGCTGTCTCTGTCTCTGTCTCTGTCTCTGTATCTGTATCTCTCTCTTTCTCTCTCTCTCTCTCTCTGTCTTTCTGTGTGTGTGTGTGTGTGTGTGTGTGTGTGTGTGTGTGTGTGTGTGTGTTATTGGCATGATTATCACACATCAAGAAAAACAATAAAACGTTATGTGTTGTATTACACATCGATTGAATCTATACATTCATTGTGTTCTATTTCACTATGATCGAGGAAGTATGTATGTGTCATTTAGGGCCTGCTGGGTGTGTAATTACTAACGGGAGGGTGTTGGTGTTTACAGGCGGGCCACGACGGAGAGCAGGTGGGGAACTGCCCGTTCTGTCAAAGGCTCTTTATGGTGCTTTGGCTGAAAGGAGTCAAGTTCACCGTGACCACCGTCGATATGAGGAAGTAAGTTGGAAGCCCTCTCCACCACCACTATCACCCCTTTGCCCCGAAACACACACACACACACACACACACACAGACACACACACACACACACACACACACACACACAGACACACACACACACACACACACACACACACACACACACACACACACACACACACACACACACACAAACACACACACACACACAGACCACCACCACCAAAACCAAAAATTCATCGCGTTATGAAATTCCAAGTATGCCTTTGTTTGACAAAGACGTCCAATCTCTATTTACGCAAGCCATCCACTTTGGAATGGGAATTATTTTATCTTTAATTTATTTCTTCAATTATAATGGATCCGTTTCGGCCAGACGTGGTTTACTGGGGTGCGGCACACTACTGAAACCGCGCCACCAATGTCGTGGTAAACAAACAATTGTGTAGTCGAGTCATTCCTTCGAAGGGAGGAATTGGATTCGGCCACTACACACAAAGCAAATGAATCTACGATGCTTTGAATAAAGGCCAAAAAAACAATGAGCCGTCCATAGAAACACAAAGTGCCATCAGAGCCTTCCACGCAGGCAGCCTCTCCCACAGACTAGTGATTACTTTATGAGCAAGTGTGCATTAACTGACATCCATCAGGCTCTGAAGGCACCTTTGCAGATAACCACAAAGTTTAGTGCCTGTTGGCCAAAGAATAAGCCATCATGTGTCAGGTCCACTCCCTGCTAGTCTGTCAACAAATGAATACATCTCTCTCTATCTCTCTCTCTCTCTCTCTCTCTCTCTCTCTCTCTCTCAACTCAACCTCGCAATTGCATTGTAATTTATTCTCAACTCAACCTGCAATTGAATTGCAATTTACAATAATATTTGCAATTATATATACATCTCTCTCCTTCTCTCTCTCGCTCTCTCTCTCTCACACACACACACACACACAAGCACACACACCCACTCTCATACACTAAGTAACTCTCCCTCTTATGGTCTTGTGGTTCTCAGGAAGCCAGACGAGCTAAAGGAATTAGCCCCAGGGACCAACCCTCCTTTCCTGCTCTACAATGGAACACTGAAAACAGACTTCATCAAGATTGAGGAGTTTCTGGAGCAGACTCTAGCCCCACCAACGTGAGTTAAAGTAGTTTGTTAAGTTTTTTTACAAAAATAGATTTGGGAGAAATGTAAAGTGTACTGTTGACATTACTGAATTGTTCTTCCTTTCTTTTTCACCATAGTTACCCACACCTAAGTCCTCTTAATAAAGAGTCCTTTGACGTGGGAGCAGACATCTTTGCGAAGTTCTCCGCTTACATCAAAAACAGCCCCACCAACACCTGTAAGTAAAGCATAATGGTGACTTGTTGTCACATGTATTGTTGTCACCAGGGGCGCCGCTAGAATTTGTGGGTGTCCTGAAATTTTGGGCTACCAACCGGACCAACTAACTTGTTGATTAAAAAATCATAGTCCTCTGTGGGCCCCTGTGATGCTCTGTGCCCCCTAATTGCCCCCCCCCCAGTGGCAGGCGCCCCTGGCTGTCACATTGTATGTCTGCTAAAGCAGGGAAAGTCTCACACAGAAGCTAAATAGTTTCAGAAATCTATATTTGGTTAAGATGTCGAAACAATATAGGCCATACAGGCATTTGGGAGAGAAATGTTTTGGGTCTAGCCTATCACCAGTGTTTCCAGTTTCCAGCATAATGGTCACTTGTTGTCACGTGTATCGTATGACTGCTATTCATGTGTGGCTACTTGTTGAAATCCGCTCTACAATACCTTAGATAAGACTGGATAGGGCTGTGAATACAACATGTTTTTCTCTTTCAAAATAATTAAATATTTGACTAGTCACCATACAAAAATTGCACTGTGTGATTGTTTATCTTATCGCAGTTCAAGAAAAGAACTTGCTACGTGAGTTTAAGAGATTGGATGACTACCTCAACTCTCCCCTGCCTGAGGAGATTGACCACAACTCCATGCAAAACATCACCGTCTCAAGGAGGAAGTATTTGGACGGCAATCGACTTACTCTAGCTGACTGCAACCTGCTGCCCAAACTGCACATCATCAAGGTGAGACCCTCTCCCAGCAATACAGTATTATGTCAGGTGACCTTAAACACAAGTCATGCAGACTGTCTACATGACGTGTAACAAGGTTGAATTTTATTGCGTACTGGTACCATAGTTCTTTTTTTTTCAATGAATGTGTGATAGCTTCATAAAACTGCCAAAATAGGTGTTTTTTGCAACAGAAACCTTTAAACCACTAAACCACACACACACACACCGCACTTTCATTTGGATTCTACACTTTACACTCTACGTTAAATGTTGGTTGTCTGTACTATAAAACCAACAGAATGGAAACTCATCTAACACTATCCTTTTCATTGTAAAGGTTGCCGCTAAGAAGTACTGTGACTTTGAGATCCCGGCCCAGTTCACAGGCGTGTGGCGTTACCTGAACAACGCCTACGAGAGAGAGGAGTTCACTCAGACCTGCCCTGCTGACATCGAAATTGAGAAAGCCTACATGAGCGTGGCCAAACGGAGATAAACCTCCATCAGTCTTCCCCCACATTTACACACTGTTACTGAACATCCTTCTGCCATTCATTTTGCCACAGACAAGGCCTAATTGTACATATGTGTTTTTTCAAATGCTACATTTACATTAGTTTGCCCACATAAAAAACCTGGTCCTGGTACCTGGTCAAAAGGCAAAAACAAAGAGAAAGATCTGGAAGATTTTTGAGAATGTAAAATATTCTTGGATGTAGTCCAGAATCTTACTGGTTATGCTTTTAAAACTACGTTTTATTCATTTTACTGAGGAAAAAATACTCTTAAAAAAACAACTGCAGAAAATTCAGCAAATATAGAGTGGCTGCTACTGATTGTCCTCACGTAGTGCATATATCAGCAAAAAGTACAAATAAATACTAGTGCTACCCAATACTACTAAACCCAGCAGAACACATAACTGCTCCACAACAAAGGCCAAGTGTGCAATTGACTGTATGTCCACTTCAGACTCTTTTATGTCAATATTGTAAATAAGTGTTAATACTTTTGTATGACTCTACATGTGCTTGCATCTTTTTTATTTTATTTAATCTTGTCAACCACGTGATTAGGATGCATTCACAATGAAATGAATTACAAGGTTGTGTTTGGTATGGCAGTGCATCATTTCCCTTTCAACAAAGTTCACAGTGTTTAATTCAATAAACAAATAAGCCTAACAAGCATAAACCATGCTTAGGACAGGATGTCAACAACCACAAAATGACAGGGTTTGCACACAAATGGTTGTACTGTTATACTGTTTGATTCATCTGATGTACTTTGACCTCCATTCAAATATTTCAGATTTAAAATTAAATAAATGATCTTAATGATGTGATCTTGGTGTCTTTGTGAATGAGAGACACACAAATAAAACATTAGCCTAATGGATACTTGAAGCATAGCTAAAACAAGTTAATATACTATCATATTGACTGTTTTATGACATATATGACAACTTAATATACCGTCATACTGACTGTTCTGCTGACGTAAAGTAATAGGTATGATATGTAAAGCTATCTACTACTCAATGCCGTAAACACACAAAACACATTTACATGAACATTTCGTTCAACACATAGCTTTTCTCACACACAACAACAACATATTTTCATCCAAACAACACAAGATTATTTATTTATTGCGCCAATGTAAGACCGCCCTCACCTTCATTAAAAATATATCTTTTATTTATGACACAGCTTTTAAACATGATATAAAACAGTCATCATGTTCAGGATTTGTGGTACCTATCTAATATCTATCTTAATGGCTTGAGATGAACATTTGATGGATTGTTCTGTACAATTAGTTTCAGAAGGTTCAGTCGTCACTGAAATTATGCTTCCTTTCAGTTCGTCACACAGTACTTCCAGAAACAAGCTAGAGGAATGATAGGAAAGAAGGGGGGAAAAGAGGGGAGAGAGTGAAATATTTCAGTGAAATACGCAAAAATACTTATCAAATCATATGAGTCATCGCACTGTTTATTCTTATGTCTGCCTGCGTTGTAGATATGCATCAGTTTTGTGTTACGTACATGAGATCATTCTGGTTATACTCCTAAAGTACTGTCACCAGATCTGGGCAAGGACAGACAGTGACTGAAGAGGCCAATCACTATCACATGTACTGTATCTATCACATGTTCGTCTTTGTCAACCTCAAGATGTTTCAGAGGTTTTTCTTCACAGGAACGTTACTCACCTCTTTTATTGTTTTTTGGCGAGCTCTGGTCGGACCGCGTAAACCCAGTGGAGCGGAGTTTGTTTGCTGCTGCGAGCTTGAAGACCACTTCCTTCAGGCCATCCACCTGGAGGGAGGTCCAAATTGTTCATAATTGTTTGAAATATATTCCCCGTGGTACAAAAATACCACTCTACATTGTTTGTGTAAAGACAAAAACAATGAGGCTGAGTAATTGAGTAAGATTTTTCAAGAGAGGTACTTACCATGTTACTGATCTTCTCCTGCTCTACCAATTGTTTTGCTCCTGGGAATTGCAAAATGTCAGTTAAATTTAAAAAAAAATCTCTCTGCACTACCAGGCATTTCTTGTGAGCAGATGCTGGTGGGTTGCAGGGTTACAAGATCTGTAGTCACCACCGCACACTGGAAAATCACAGCGAAATTTAAAATCACATCAGCGATGGAATGGTCCTTTTCATTCAAATCTGACACACAGTTTTCTCACCTCTCTCCATAATCTCCCTGTCCTGGTCCAAAAGGAGGGGGTAGACGCTTTTCACCCCTCTCGCCTCACCCGCATCGCTGCTCTGAGACTCCTCCAGCTCCTCCACCAGTTTCTGCAGCAGGTCTGACAGGAATGGGACACAATGGTGTCATTACAACAGCATGCATCTGCTGTGCCACTCGGTGGGTTGGTGATAAAATAAGCAAACAGCCTGCATTCAGGATAGCCCTGAGGTTGTTAAAGCCATTGCCTGTCAGAATAGCAGCCTCCTGAATGAACTGAACACACAGTGGGCTGGTGTAACTAAAGTGGACCACAGCAGGACATACTGTAGCAACAAGCACTGCCTCTTTTTTGAGGTATAACAGTTACCAGTTTGGGTTAAAATCTATAGCTAAGTATTGGAAAGGCATTCAAATACATATAAAACACCAACACTAATAAAAGGTGTGCAAACATACTGTCTTCATGCTTTTGATGATGGCTATAGCATGAGAACTATCTCTGTTAAATACCTAACCCATGAGCTGTATAAACAGAGGTATTAGACAGTTCTGCAGATGCTCAAAACCTTATCAACTCCATCTCCTCCCCACACATATGCGAAACATTCCTTTCATTATTTGCCATTAATGTAATAACACCACATAGGCTGCTGCTTCCAAGAAAAGATTTGAGATATTTTTACGGTAAAGAAAGGGGATACACGGGGGATGCACACAGGAGATACATAATATCAAAACCTTGTATTGAATTAAAGACAATTTCACAGAGCAGAAAACATTGCATCCAACTTTTAATCCATACCTCAAAACTACAAACTACAATTACTGGTGTAAATTAAAGATCAAGTCAATCCTTGTTTAAGGCTGGCCATGCATTGGTTTGAATTACATGATAAGGTCGTAAATCACATTACATAATGCAATATACCCAATAAACCATTTAACAAAGCGCAGAACCATGACGCTTACCTTCCTGTGCTTCCGAAGGTGAGTTTGAGTAAAGAGGAAAGGCTTTACTACTCCATGCGGAGCACAGCACAACCAGAAATGACAAAACGGCCACAGAGTGCATGATGACAGAGCGCCTCACGACCCAAACTACCATTCTGCCCCAAAAACCTGGCACCCAACTTTTATATCTGCCTAGGGCCATCTGTCCCGATGCGATCAATACATTTCGTGTCACCCCATCCTGCCGTTAATGGTTTTGACGCGATGTGTCCCCCGTCATGGACGCAATTAACGGCCACACTGCCAATTCACTGGTTCACTATCTCTGCTTGCACAGAGACACCTAACAAATGTTTGCTCACCCCGGACAGTCACAGGCCTCTCCGCTGAACGTTTCGTGTCTGCCATGATTGTTTTTTTGTTTTTTTTTGCGTCCATGTTCAGTTTGGGCGTGATGTCACACGTGAAGAATTACAGTGGTGCTGAAAAAGAACTACCTGCTGTGCTTATTAGGGCTACTGAGTTGCCCTAACTGAAGAGTCAGGCCCAAACTTGGAGGTCTTTGTCTGTTTTGCTAATCAATGGTTGAGTTTGATGTTCCCTTGGTCTGTCTTGTATGAGTTAAGCATCTGCTATAGTAGGCTAGAGCTTCCACATCTTACCAAACCAGACAAAAGCTTAGCAAAGAATAAACTAATTCTATATTTAACAGTTTCTTCTTTCAGAAATGTCCATTTACAGCATAACACCTATATAAACATGTGACACCGAAAACTCTGTTTTGGTATATATATATAGAAGGCATAAAGTAAATAGATACAGGTACATGACCTTCATCATACATACAATGGCCCAGTATAAAAGTATTTTAAGGAGAGTGGCGATGTTGTAGACCATTTATCAATGGTGAAGGATGTTTAACTAACATAAAAGATATAGATACAGGCACATGACCCAGTATAAAAATATTTTTAAGGAGAGTGGCAGTGTTGTAGACAGTTTATCAAAGGTGAAGGATGTTTAATGAGTGGGAAAGAGAGCAGCTTCACTAGCATCCACAGTGTGCCATGATGGATCAGGCTGTCGGCGGGTGTCTGATATTGCTGCTGAAAAGGTCACGTCTCTCCACAGTTTCTCATCTGTGGTGCCTGTGATGGAGTGCTGTGCTGCTTCCGAGAAGATGACGCACACAGAGAAAATGTGGAGAGAATGTCTGTTGGAAAAAACAATGGTTTCTATTGTTTCTCTTTTGGGTAAGACTTTATTTTAACAGTCCCTTTGTGCAGTATACAATCTACATGTAACATGTAACATTATGTACATACACTGTGCATGCCTAACGCTAACCAAAATCCTAACCTTGACCATAAATGTAACGTACAGTGTAATTACATAATGTTACATGTTGTTACACACTTTGTTACACGGTGCTTCATCATGTACATACATTTTAAGAGGGACTGTAAAGTTGTGAAATGTACACTACACATTTGAGTTGTTAAAAAAACAATATTTTGCCATGTGTACTCTGCTGAAGCAGTATGAGCATTAATGCATACCTGGTTAGGTCCTATTCAGGGTTCATGGTAAGATGTAAACACATCCACACACAAATTATGTTTACAATCTGCAAAACCTCCCTGTACCTGTGTAATTCACGGATGTCAGTTCAACACTACATGTTAAGAAGCAATGTTCCTTGGAAGCAAGTTTAGGGGGAATTTGTTTTACTAATGTTTTTTTTTTCACTGTCATGCTGAATTTACTTCCATTGCTATTCACACTCAGCACTTGTCAGTCTGGTCTTGTTGTTCCACTACCATTGCTTTCAGTATGGTTTGGACTCCGCCCTCTGGATCTGGCATAGAATTCGAGAGGGCATAGTGTAGTGTGCGTACATACAACCAAATAATCTGATTTCACTCTGTATTCTCGGAGTATTCACTCTGGTTAAAAATGAGCATATAACTCGACAAATCTGACTGAAATCAGATTTCTGTGTGCTCCCGTCAAGTAAAATGGAACATTATTTAGCACAACATACTGTAGGCTGCTGACATCATTCTCTTCAGCTTTCCACAATTTTTTGTCATCTCTTCTGAGGAAGTAACCTTAATATGTGTAATACACGTTTCTAAACTGTACTAAAACATTGGGCTGACCTTAAGATATAGCAGTACTCAGTCATCTCACCATCATGGCAAAATAGTTAAAATTATGAATTTTCTATTTTATGTGAAGATAGCGGGATCTTGTTTTCTTTCTTTCTTTCTTTCTTTCTTTCTTTCTTTCTTTCTTTCTTTCTTTCTTTCTTTCTTTCTTTCTTTCTTTCTTTCTGTCTTTGTTTGTTTGTTTGTTTGTTTGTTTGTTTCTTTCTTTCTTTGTTTCTTTCTTTCTTTCTTTCTTTCTGTCTGTGTCTTTTTTTCTTTCTTTTTCAAAATATTTTCTCTTTGCACCATAATTTGTTGTACTTGTCTTGGCATCAAGGACAAATTCACTATAAGGACAACAGAGCATTTATTGCACAGACAAGGTTTATTGCACTCAACACACAAAAAAGTTGATTTCAAAGCATTAGGATGACCTTGGAGTAAGGGTGCCATGCCTCTCATGGATCACAGACTGAAAAGAACTAAAAACGTCAAAACACATTAACTTAAAAATCTCACACAATACTGAAGCTCCACCACTCATGATCATTTGTGAAATAGATACATAAGTTATCTGTCTTTTTTTTCTCTCTCTCTCTCTGTAAAAATATTCAGTTTCCATAAAATGAAGCAGCTAATAGCATTGTTATCTCTACCCCAGAGTGGTCAATGTGTACCGTTAAGATGAACTGCCACAACTGAGGTATATGGGATACACGATGTCCTCTCAAAGATTATGATTAAATTTAACACATAACCCTAATGTATACCAGTGCAGGAAATGTATAGCCCAGTACTCGAGACTAAACTAAGTGCTAAGTGGGGCGAGTTCTAAACCTGTTTAAAAACAATACTGTTAAGTCTGTAAACAGCAGGAGGAGCAAGGTATAACAAAAATAATTAACTTTTACTCAATTTACCTTTCCAATTTACAAAACAATGTAATATGACACAAAATAAAAGTTGAAACCAGCTACATTTTTGGTATTCCTATCAAATAGTTAATACTGAATTAGGTGCATGAATCTTCACAACACTGCCAATACTGACGATTCTCTAAAGTGCCCAAGAAATGCCTATGTCTTCAGATAATGGAAAAAAGGCTTACAAACATGGATTCATAGCAAAATTACAAAGAGTATAGGCAAAAGACACCCAGAAGTTTGTGATAATAATACTCTAAGGACAGGTGCTTGGCCTACATGTCCCAACTAATACAAACCCACAGCATTAATATAAGTCTGTGCACACATGTGCCCCTTTTACTTAAAGTGGAACTAGAAATAATTTAAAATTTAATCACCATAAAATCAGATACCTCGTTCAGACAGCACATTTAAAAAACTGTGATCACTGAGTATCATCTCTGAGATAACCAGATCTAAGACTATCCTGGTAAACCAGCCCTTCGAACTACACTTCTTTTCATACAGAGGGTCTAGCTGTGCTGCTTCCTGGAGGTGTAGACTCTGCTGAAGTTTAAAACGGTTGGACCTGCCTTTACCCAATTGCTAACGTCTTGGCATGACGTGTGCAATTAGCCTGGCTATAGGCCTGACTATGCAATACAATTCAAATGTAGCACACAGTCGACGTCATTGCTCTGTTCACTGATTGCTCCGGTAAAGATTCTGCGATTCTACCAGAGTCAACCATGTCAGTGGAAGCACAGCCAGATCCTCTATACGAAAAGAAGTGTTGTACGAAGGGCTGGTTTACCAGGCTAATCTAAGACTAGGTGCTGTCTAGCTTTAGTTAGTGAAAACTATGTCAAGGGTATAGTGTCTGTTCAGTTAAGGTCAGTGTTAGGCTTGTGTGCGACAGCAATACTAAAATATACAGGAATACTGTGCCATGATTTTTGTAAACACACAGTATGTCCTATGCACAGTACATTTAACTGAATCTGCCACACAAGTTGATGATAGCCCCAAGACAACCTGGAAATTATTGAACGTAAATTAACTAAGGTACCACAATATACAGAGCAGTTATGTTTTGCTCTGTACTACCCTATTAAACCATCACAGTAAAACAAAGCAAAAACTAAAAAAAAACATTAACAAGAGAAAAAACAGTGGTTCAATTTAGGTTGAAGTCTCTACACGTTTAAGTTAGGACATGCAGTCTTTTGGGGTTATGCAGTCATTATCACAAGAGTAGGATAAAACCTTTAAGACACGTATGCTTTGGATGGAGTCCTGATTAAATCAGTGAGAAATAAATAGCCTGTTCAGTGCTTTCAGCAGTAGTAAGGTTTCATTAAGAATATGTGAAGAATGTATTGCAGTTTTATCTGCAATATCTAGTCACTCCTGATCAATTAAAAATAAAAAGACATAATGTCTGCCTGAAAAAAAAAAGCCTGAAGAAATACTCTTCATATGAGTCTTATTTCTTAAACCTGGAGAATCTAAAGAGCAGAAATGATCCCAAATATGTTTGGTATGAATATTAAAAAAAACAACAACCGATCCCTCCTTCCACTAATCTGAAGTCTGTGAAGTGGCATGTTTCTTACACACGTTTGGATATTTTCTTGTGTTTTGAGAAGAATTGTGTAGATGAAGAATAGAGAAGCGAAAGGATGAAGGAAGAGCGCTATATTTTCTCAAAGCATATGGAACAAAGGAGGAAGATGGCGTAGAGAAACATCAGGCCCAGTCCTAAGCGCCGATCCAGCCTCCAGTGGTTCAGATGCACACACAGTACCTGCAGCAAGAGGACAACAACAGATAGAGCGTGTTTAATTCAGAGATGTCAATCCTGATTTCAGAAAGATTTTACTAATTAGACCTTCTTGTCTAATCTTCCTGTCTGATTATTAGTCTGCTTAGTAGGATCAGCTGGTTCAGCAGACATTAGATGGATCAAATATGTGGCAGGGTTTTTTTTTTACTTTTTTGAAGCCGGAATTAACACCTCTGGTGTTGATCTTTTTCTTCAGCCGGATGTCGTCCCGTAAAGTGGATCCTCTTATGGGTGAATTAGTGTACTGATCACGTTAATAAGGAGAGTTATACTTACAGTGAGAAACACTGACGCCAGCAGCAAAATGACAGAGTACACCAGCCCCCTACTGTTAATGTAGACCTGATGGAAAAATAAAAAGCTGTTCAACTAATGGCCTTCATTCATGCAAGTAAATACAAAACAGTCAAAGGTGGATAGCTCCCATTGTTTTTTTTTTAAGTGCTACATGTAGGATTTTAGCCAACACTGGTACTGCAATCATATCTAAAACACTTTTTATTAGCACTGCTGCCTTTCTAGAGGCAAGTCACCAAACAGAAAATCTAAAACATAAACAGAGTTTTCAGGCTTTACATTACATTTTAAATTGTGAACATTCTGGCTGGACTACTGTTGTCAATGGAATCAGTATTTCAATTTAATATTTTATCTCTGGTAACAGATCAAGACCATCTCTTCTCATATAATAATAATACATTTCTTACATGTTACACATTTAAAATGAGACTTACAAATGGAAGGGAAAGGACTGACAAATGGAAGGGAAAGAGATGATCAGAAAGTTGGTCTTGCAATCGGAAGGTTGCCGGTTCAAATCCCGCCCTACCCATGGTTGAGATGCCCTTGAGCAAGGCATCTTACCCCACACTGCTCCAGGGACTGTAACTGAAACCCTGTAAATATCTGTAAGTCGCTCTGGATAACAATGTCAGCTAAGTGTAATGTAATGTAGGAGCCCCACTCACCACAGAGCCATAATTGACCACTAGGGTGCGCAGGAACCAGGGAAAACCCAGGCCCAGAAGAATGTCAAAAATGTTGCTGCCGATGGAATTCGATACGGCCATGTCTCCCATACCTGAGCACAGCACAGCACACGTCCGTTAGTTTGTGTACTGCTATTGCTCTGACTCAATGGCCAAGCATTGTTCTGGCAGCACAAACACTTTTATGTCGTGGTTTCATATTTTTGTCCAGGAATTTATAAGAAAGACATTCAACACATTGTGTACAATATCCAAGTATTTAAGAAGTAGAGATATTATCATTCTGTACTTGCAGGTTGGAAAATGTACCACCACCATGCCATCACAACAACAAGTAATACATTAGCTGAGATAAAATTTAAAAAAGTAATATGGGTATGTATGATGACAAGATGTACTGCATGTATCATGAAAGTTGTCATACCTTGTCGGGCAACTATGAGGCTGGCTATGCAGTCGGGAACACTTGTGCCTGCCGCCAGGAAGGAGATCCCCATGACAACGACAGGAATATTTAGTGTGAAGCTGATAATGGTGACCTGAGGGGACACACAGTGAGAGCAGGTTGCTCAGAATGAGACATGAGTCACCGCTACACGAGACAGCACTGCACACACCTCATTTCCCATCTCATTCACTTCTGAATTAAACACAGTTTCTACTGTCGCAAATGCATGCTGTCATTTGCCAAGAGCAAAACAAGGCCTTCGCTCGAGCGTGTGGGTATTGTAAGGATGTTACAAAATGTAACACTTTAAAATATGCATGACGCATGTAAGTGTAAGGGCTGATTCACACCAAACACTCTGCGTATTCAGCACGTGGCCGTTTTCTGTCTGTATTCGTTGCATGTTAACAAATTAGACTCTTCACACCGCAAGCGTGATCTGCGCATATTCTGTCTCTATACAAACACATTGTATACGGACACGCGCTGTACACGCTCAAGTCGGTGTGAATCAGGCCTAATGTAGAGATATAGGTTTCCATGGGCTGCTCTACATTGTCCAGTCTAGTGGAACAAAAATCAGTGAACCCCTGATGTACCACAAGTATACCATAATGTGCAGGTGCCCTCACCATCCAGACCATGAGGTAGGAGAAAATGGCAATCCAGAGTGTGGAGGTCACGAAGGTGACCATGAACCAGCGCTCCCAGCGCGGGAGCACGCAGTTAGGCACGGTGCAGTACAGCAGGAAACTTAGAGGCCAGGAGAGAAGCCATTTTGCCTGCTTGCAGCGCCCCACTGTGGACACAAGGGGTAATCGCATCAGTCTGGGGTTGATACAGGAACAACACTTAGAATGTTGGATGCACTTTAATTTACGGTCCCTGTTATAGTGTATTTACATCATAATTTATAAGGTACAGTGTAACGAAGTGTGCAACAACACGTAACTTATTAATACCGTACCTTAGGGTTAAGGTAAGGGTTAGGATTAGGGTTAGTGTTAGGTACAGGTACATAATATTACAAATAGAAACACTTAAAATGAGGCCGTGAAATAAAGCGTTATCCAGAATGTCATCATAGCAACAAACAACACTGACCGCTCGGCGAGTTCGACATCTTTGAAAGCAAAGGTTTTAAGGCCTTTCAGGAGAGACTGTTTCAATGTCTATTTACTGTCAGTTTCTAAACAGTCGGTGACTACAGCAACAACCTTGAATGCTCGGAACAGCAGAGTTGATGTGCATTCACATCTTTAACCATTCTATCATATCATCACCTAACTGAAAATGAGGCTTCAGGTATAATACTGGCATTACTCCGTAATAATAGCTTGTAGCTAGTAGTACAATAGCTCTGATAGCAGTCTAATAGCTCTGTTTGTTTACATCAACAGTGAATGCATCACTGGATAATGCAACAGTGGATAATGTGTATCAAAGATTCCTTATCCTACTAACATCAGTAACCTGTGATATTCCACTGTCATTTGTCACATAGAAAATATCTTACAGAGTCTTACTTTCCTACCAACTTTTTTTTTTTCAAATCTAACCATACCTCAAGTCTGGCTGTCATTAAAGACAAATAAACTGACTTTACGTTAAATGTATCCAGTCCCAAAGTCATAAGCTCTGTGTGTCCCCATAACACCAGTTAAGACTGGTCTTCTCATCGTCTTCTCAGGCAGATAAGATTGTCAACCTCTCCCCTAGATACAACCATGACAGCTGTGACTCTTGCCCTAATTCTGACAAGTAGATGTCACATTTTCTGTTTATTTTTTGTACTTGACATGCTTGCCAAATCTCCTGCTGACCTAAACTGTGAATGATTAGGCATGTGTCATAATCCTGAAATTCCTTGTGATCCGAAATGACATTTGCTCACAAAATTATATGCAGATTTAGAGGGTCTAGTAGACAGTATATGACTGTTCACATACTAATGTTTAATGTAGAATGTAGAAATAAACACTATCCAGTGCCATGATAGGATGGTTTTTGTTCTTGTCAACAACCCATTTTAATTTGTGGCCCCATAAAACTGAGAATGTCCAATCAGAGGTATTTGTAATGAGGGTCAAAATACATAAACCTACAAGTGATAGAAATTAAACTTTTACTCTTCCACTTTTAAAAAGAGCTTTTAAAATGGTTTCTATGGCTCTCTGCCACTACAGGCCCAGCCAGGAGTGGACTGCGAGGGATTAAAAATGAAAAGACAGACAATAATTGCTGATGCACACAGCCGGATATCACAGAGGCCTGCCACTTCAGCAACTCTTTGATTCCTTAACTTCTTAATAATTAAAACTTACAATCTACCTGTAACTGCATAAGTATGGAAATCTGATCAAACTGAAGTACTTAATCAAATATTTGCCTCACACAAAATGACATCCCTCTCTGATTATCTGTTTTATATGGAAAGCAGGCCTCTTCACTGGCATGGCTTCTTTAAAGCAATAAAGATCCTTGTCGGCCAGTGCTATAATTGAGTGACATTCTGGAGGGGCTAGAGGTGGACTGTGGAATTAGTCATTAAATTTAATTTCCTGAGGGGACCATCTTTTAATTTTAGTCAACAAGGTTATAACGGACAAGAGCCTTAATTTATGAATGAGATAACACACATATTAGGCCTCGATGCTAAATCTCTGGGATTTGCACCTACCCGGCAGCGTCAGGGGCTGGAATGGCTGTTCTTTCTCCTCTTCCTCCTCCTCTTCATCGTCATCTTTGGGCTGGCCGCCTGGCGCATTGATGGCCCCTTCTTGCTCTCCATCTTCCACCTTCTCTCGGGGGTCCTCCAGAGGCTGCCGTTCACTCTCCAAGGTGCTCCCGTTCTCCACCGCCCACGGGACCGCTTCCGCTCCTGGGCCATCACAGCCCGGTGTGTCCCCAGACCCACCACCGCTGCTGTTGTTTCTGATCAACCTCTGCCTCTGTCAGACAAGCAGGTTAGCACACATCAGGTCAATGAGGGCGTATGACATATAGACACACATTGGGAGGAGACGAGAGAGCAAGGAGAAGAGAAGAGAAGAGAAGAGAAGAGAAGAGAAGAGAAGAGAAGAGAAGAGAAGAGAAGAGAAGAGAAGAGAAGAGAAGAGAAGAGAAGAGAAGAGAAGAGAAGAGAAGGTCAACTTGTGTAAAATGGTAAAAAGAAGTAATCATGTGAAAGGAAAGGCCACAGTTGGAATGAAGTATAAAGAGAAATTAAGAAAATGAAACAGGATAAAGACAGACACAAAACGAGGGGGGAAAAAAGACCCAATTATGTGTGGGTGGCCCAATCCACCCTGTGGAGCAAGCTTTGGGATTCTGCATGCAGTAGGGCATGACAGAGCAGCTCAAACAGCAACCAGCAGGAATTCCATGGGGCCAAGCCAGCACACACAGTGATGGGACTGCACGGCAAACAGCATGATGCAGTGGGCACAGCACAAGCACAAAATACCACTGAAGACACGCTAAGAAAAACCAACCAACAAGCTTTTCTAGTCTAGCCAGTCCTCAAGCAGACTAGGACTAGGCAGACTAGGATTAAGGTCAAATGTTCATGCGGCATTTACACATTCATTCGTCATTTGAACGGATTTTAGTGGTAGAATTTTGTTGATGTAGATGCATGCAATGTCTCCATAAAAATTTAACATTTAACAAATTACAGGTGTTTGTCCCAAAATGTCAAGTTCCAGCAGCTTTGACAGGGAACTTACAGTAATCTTGCCAGGACACATTACTTGTCAATCTTTTAATTCATTCATTATTTTCATCTATTGAGCATTCAGGGGAGATACAGCCAGGTCATAGCAGGGGATATTTCAAAGATGTTTTTCCCTTACACACAGGTGCTTTTGATCTGCAATGGATGGACAGCCAAAGACTGTATGGAAAGCAAGGGGTCGGCAGCTTGCTTCCCACAGCTAGATATACCTGAACAGTAAGATCACTTGTTTCTGATCCACACAAAAAGAGTCTACACCTCCGAGGCATCGTTAAAGGGCAGACGGCTCTTCAAGAGAGGCGGCACCCAGTAGAGAGAGAGTGCACCGGACTGGACCGGACCGGACCGGACCGGGCTGGACTGGGCAGGGCGGGTGTTGTTTTGTGAAGGGAATAGCGAGCACTAGCCATTAGCGAGCACTAGCCATTAGCCGTTACCTCGGTGATGAGCATGCGTCCGGCCATGCTGAGGCGCGTGCGGGGGGAGAAGTGCGGCGTGATCATGATACGGAGGCTTGCCTCAGAGAAGGAGAAGGCGTGAGGGTGCTGGCTCAGCATCTCATCCACCATCACCACAGGAGACTCCTGCACCGGACTCTGGCCTGAGAGAGAGATAGCACACGTCATGATTGTTGAAATGCATAGGAAATGCATGAAATTCCATACAATATATAAAAAAGGGGTTACAAAAGCAATATGATCATAATAAATCATAACTATTCTGTCTGCTTGTCTGCTGGCTGGCCTGACAGAGACAGAGACATAGGGAAAGGCAAGGCAAGGCGAGCTTTATTTATATAGCACATGTCATGTACAAAAATGCAGTTCAAAAGTGCTTTACATCTACACTTCATGAACAAATGGTTGTTAAAAATGCATAGGAAATGAAATTCCATACAATATATAAAAAGAGGGTTTACAATCAATAATATCATAATAAATTATTTCTAAACATATTTATATTCTGTCTGCTTGTCTGCTGGCTGTCCGTCTGTATAAAAGGAGAAAAGACGTGTGCACATCCAAAACAATATGCTAGGGAAGTGTAGCAGGTATTTCACAAAAGGGGGTCTGCACACTGTTTTGCTGCAGAAAAAGATTTTATTAAAAAAAGATTGATTTTTTTTTCTTTAATAAAATCTTTTTTTTGCGGGAGCCAAACAGTGTGCAGACCACCTCTTGTGAACACGTCTCTAGCATCTGTGATTATATTTTTTTAGATGTGCACACCTCTTTTCTTCGTTTTCAGACAGACAGACAGGCAACAGACAAGAAGGCAGAATAAAAATATGATTACAAATGATTTATTGATGCGAAATAATGTGAAAATAATGGTTAACAAATGGTAACAAAAGTGTTAATTAAGAGTTAACAAATGCATGTAAAAAAGATTTATAGGGAGTAGTTATTCTAAAGTGTTACCAAGTCATCTACATTTTTACATTACATTACATTACATATCCAGAGAGACTTATAGTTATTTACAGGGTTTTAGTTACAGTCCCTGGAGCAGTGTGGGGTTAGATGCCTTGCTCAAGGACATTTCAGCCATGGGTAGGTCGGGATTTGAACCTGCGACTCTCCGATCCCAAGACTAACTCCCTAACCACATGCATTTAATGGCTCCTATATTTCCTCCTATATTTCTGGCCAAATTTCACAAAAGTAAAACTTCCTCAGGCAATATCAGAGGAGAGCAGGTGCTACAGGTGCCTTAGGTACAGTACAGTTAAAGGTACTACTGCATCTACAACCTACAGATTTAATCTACAGAATCAAGAAAGATGAAAGGGAGGAGGAATTACCTGTTTTTTTTTCCTTTTTCATTATACTCTCTCTCTCTCTGTTTATCTCCCTCTTTATATAGATACAAACACACACCCACACATATGCGCACACACACACACACACACACGCACACACATACAGACACACACACGCACACGCACACACACACACACACGCACGCACGCACGCACGCACACGCACGTATACACATACACACACATCCGCACACTCACAGGGTGGTGAGCAAATTGGCAGTGAGATGACTCACCTTTCTTCAGCAGAATCATGGATGTGTCGCTGTGTGGGCCCCCCGCCTCCCCCACTGCTCCATCTCTGCGCAGGCTGCTCAGCAGGCACGACTGGGCCACTCCCGGACCCCCACAGCGCTGCTCCACCCAGCTCCAGATCTGACTGTTAAACCTGCACAACCAAACACGGGCAAAATGGAGCATCATGCATGACCACTTGTGCTTTATATGTATGTATGTATGTATGTATGTATGTATGTATGTATGTATGTATGTATGTATGTATGTATGTATGTATGTATGTATGTATGTATGTATGTATGTATGCATGCATGCATGCATGTATGTATGTATGTATGTATAAAGCACTTCAAAGGATGGGAAAGATGAATTGCCAAAATGCAAGAACAGACCAAATAAGTGTAACAAGACATGGTGTTATATCCTTTTTTTTCTTGAATGCGAAAGCACTGGGAAGATATTATCACAACAGCTAGGCAATCATTTTGTGTCAGTTAGCTAAAAGCGAGGAGGTTAAAAACAGATAAAGGAAAGGAGATTTAAAAAAAACTGCACAGTTAAAAGCTTTTCAAACTTATGTTCTCTAAGCCAGCATGACAAAAAAGATTCACTCACTTCATAATAAGGATATAGATTCCATACATAGAAATAAGGATAATGGTCTCCCACCTGTAAAAGTATTTAGAAATGAAGAAAATCGTGCACCAGGAAAAATATATTAATTACTACGAGTCTTCCACAGAGTTGTGACAATACACTGTAATAGTAAAAATGATTAATTCGGCCCATTTATATACATGTTGTTTGTATCATTTCATAAATCGGATGCACAACAGACATGTACAATCAAAGTCTGAATAAAAACAATACTGTATATTTGTTTAGGTAAAATATGTATTTTTATAACACCAATGCGAAATCGCAATGCAAAATGTATACGTATTCAGGACATTTTATGTGCCAAAGAGACAAGCACAGTAATGAATTGTAATGTTTAAAAAAACAACTCACCATATGACTTTCTCATCATATATTATCTGCAATTAGAAACATTAGAAATATGTTGTGTGCAGCTACAAAAAACTGACATGGGCATAATGTTACATAATTTACAACCCATTTCCAAATGTTATTGACTGAAAGAAAACATTACAATAGCCCAGGATTCCTTACCAGAATCAGGGCCAGGACTGAGAAAATATAAAATATGGAGTCACGGAAGAGAGGCCACCACGTCAGACAGATGGTCTGTTGAGATAATAAGGTCAATAATATAATTATGAGTCTAGTAGCCCTCTGTTAGGTAGTTGTGGCATATTGCATATACACACACATTACAAAATTGGAGTAGTACTAGAGCGGTAGAGATACTTTTTTTATCCCGAAGGAAATAATGGTTTCCAACAGAAAATATACATCATATACACTTACACACATCTACACACACACATTTATCACCTACACACATTATATAAACATCTACACATGTCATATGTACACATCATACAAATAGACATAGACAGACACACACACACAAACATAAGACATCCACACACACAATCATACTACAGAAGTGCAAGGAAGACATCGATTGTGAGCCATAAAAAGTATGTCAGCATCTACATCAACAGGAGAAAAAAATTGTCACTAATACCTGTCCAGCGAAGATTCCGCATACTCCAATGATGACCAGGATGTTGAAGACGGCAGAGCCCACAATGGTACCCACCCCAACGTCCCCCTTAGTGATGAACACACCTAAGGACAGATAGATAGAAAGTTTAAAGGAGAACTTCAGTGTAAAATGAAAATTGGCATGTTAAAACATCATGCCGAGTTGGTATGTGTACTGGGGAGCACATTTGATTTAGCCTGTTGCATTCAGAGTTTAACTATTTTTTATCGTTTGTCCCAGAAGGCTAACAATGGAAGTGGTAGGTGCCCTCAGATGAAGCATGACGACTACGCTATTTTTAAACCATTAAAACAGCTCGAAGAAACTCCACACTCCATCGGTAGTACAACACAGGTCCTGACATTAAAAACGAGGCACTGAGAACTTTGTAAGTGTACACAACATTTATTAATAAAATAGTTTTGACAGGCAGTACCTTGCTGTAGTTTCTCGTCGCCGCCATGATGAAAGTCCGCACAAGTCGATTGAGGAACACGAACCAGCAGGAAGAATAGGAGAAGAGGTAGTACAATCGACCTGTTTGGACTTTCATCACGGCGACCTTATGGCAACTCCACGTTTGGGATGCAGACTACCAAGTGAGCTCAAATCTGGGCTAGTAGCTCAGTCAGTAGCGTATACTTTTGAAGTGTCGGAAGGCAGGTTTACCAACGTTCTGACGCCGAGCTTTGCTAGCTGGCGTTCGTTACAAGAGCACGCATAACAGAGCACAGAGTCACAGCATCCCTGTTGCTTCGCTGAGGATGACCACCACATTTTAATATACAGGGTGTCCTTAAAGTCTGGAGCCACACAGGGAAAATGCATATTTTCAATATATATTTTTTTTAATTGCAGTGTTATTGCAATATTAAGCGGTGTTGCAAAAAAATGCTAAATACACATAGCAATATTTCCTATGTGTCTACATTAACTTTGAGAAACCACACTCACCTGCGATGGCTAGATTTTACTGGCATCCTATATAATTCACTTTATCATTTCACTCATCATACACTTTGGTTGTTAATTTCATATTCACAGCACAGCACAGTATGGACTCAAGCACCTCTGGGCACAAAATTGTCTTGTGCCCCTCAAACACAATTCAGGTAGCCAAGCTATTTTTTCATGGAATTTCAAGGAGTACTACAAGTATATCAGATTTTCGGGAAGGTCTGGTTTGGAATTGTATGTTTGCGAAAATGGTGTGCTCATTCTGGGACAATTTATCCACTGAGTTTATGACTTATACATGGTTCTTGAAACATACTTCCTTCATTAGAATAGAACCCCAAATCTGTCAGCACACCAACCAATGAGAGATGTGAAAAGCTCGGGGGCCGAACTTCCTGCTGCCATGAAGGTGGCCCCAGCCACATCCTCACTGAGCTGCAGATTCTGTAACAGCAAAAGGGCGAAGACAGGTGGTCATTAGAGAAGCACACTGAGTTAAGTAGCAGCCACATAGGCGGGGGGTGATGGGAATAATGAGAGAAATGGGGGAGTGAGAGTAAGAGGGGGAAAAAGAGAGAGACAGAGAGAGAAAGAGAGAGAGAGAGAAAATGTCATCCCCCATCCTCCTAGCGTGACATTAAGATGAGTGGGTATGTGACGAGTATGTCTGTTCAGATGAAATTAGGTTACATTAAATTGACACCTCACCTCTGAGATTTTCTCCAGAGCAGGGACAAAATAAACATCACAGACAATTGCTAGGGCATAGAACATGTAGACAGCCTGTGAGACAAACAAGGAACACAGTCAACTAGCATGACTGGCACTAAAAGGGCAAAATTGTCTTGGCTATACAAAACATTTGTATCCAGAAAAACACATTTCCAATGTGTACAATATCAATTGTCAGTAACCACACTCACAGTATGGCAGTATGGATGAGTATGGATCAGTCTATGACCCAGACATGATGATTAAAGTGCTACAATACATTAAAGGAGAACTTTGGTGTAAAATGAAAATTGCCATGTTAAAACAGCATACCGAGTTGTATACGAGCATGTGTACTGAGGAGCAAAATTGATTTAGCCTGTTACATTCAGAGTTTAACTATTTTTTATAGTTTGACCCAGAAGGCTAACAATGGAAGTGGTAGGTGCCCTTAGACGAAGCATGACGACTACGCTATTTTTAAACCAATAAAACAGCTTGAAGAAACTCCACACTCCATCGGTAGTACAACAAAGGCTCTGGCATTAAAAACAAAGCACTGAGAATATTGTAAATGTACACAACGTTTATTTAAAAAACTGTTCTTACATGCAGTAGTTTGCAGTTGTTTGCCGTCGTCACCATGATAAAAGTCCAAACAAGTCAATTGTACTACCTCTCCTCCTATTCTTCCTGCTGGTTCGTGTTCGTCAATCGACTTGTGCGGACTTTCATCATGGCGGCGACGAGAAACTACAGCAAGGTACTGCCTGTCAAAACTGTTTTGTTGTGTACACTCACAAAGTTCTCAGTACCTCGTTTTTAATGTCAGGGCCTTTGTTGTACTACCGATGGAGTGAGGAGTTTCTTTGAGTTGTTTTAATGGTTTAAAAATAGCGTAGTCATCATGCTTCGTCTAAGGGCACCTACCACTTCCATTGTTAGCCTTCTGGGACAAACGCTAAAAAATAGTTAAACTCTGAATGCAACAGGCTAAATCAATTTTGCTCCTCAGTACACATACCAACTCGGTATGATGTTTTAACATGCCAATTTTCATTTTACACCGAAGTCCTCCTTTAACTAACCACAAAGACCTGTAATCAAATTTAGGTTTTTCTCCAATTGCATTTACAGCAAAGGAGGCAATTACAAGGATGACTTAGAATATTTCACTGCAGCAGTTTTACTTGGGTGACACTATATGTGGACTAATTCATTTCTGGCACTAACAGGTTCATAACGCAGGTAGATCAGACCACGGCATCATGTACAGCAGTCGTAGCAGCACTGTAAGACACTCACGCAGAGAACATGAAGAAGCACTGCTCCATGCCTCCTCTGCTCCTTACTGAAGACATCCTCTGGGAAGTCATGGATGGCTGAGAGAGAAAGAGAGAGAGACAGAGAGACAGAGAGATAGAGAGAGAGGAGAGAGACAGAGAGAGAGACAGAGAGAGAGAAATGGAGAGAAAGAGAGAGAGAGAGAGAGCGGGAGGGAGTCAGAGATAGATCAACAGAGTGAAAGAAGGAGAAAGATAAAGACAGCGAGACAGACAGAGATAAAGAGTCAGAGAGAGAAAGAGACAACAGAGAGACAGGGGGAAAGCATTAGTAGGGAATGGAGAGAAGACTATTAAAACCCCATTAGCTGTAACTGTAGAGTGGGGGCATGGGCAAACCACAGCTATGAGAATCTATGGCTATACAAGAGCTTTAGGGAAAGTCTACAGTGTGATTGGTGATCCAAAATTACGCCTTCAACACCTGCGGCTTGGACCACAGCAGAGTAAATTCTCCTAAAATTACTCTCCCATTGAGAGCTGTTCTGGGTCAGTGGAAATTAGACCTCTAAGTAATCTTAAAATAATCACCCACATACACCTCAGACTCCCAGACTGAAGTCATGCAGGGGACTTAATTATCTCCTAGTAACACACTTGTGTAAATTTCCTCACTTGTTATTTCCGGTACTGACTTGTGTAAATTCAAGTCACCTAAACGAGTTATGTGCCGTTTTACATACTCAAGTGCAATAGTGCAATAGTGCATTGTTTCTCCAGAGCATATGAGTCATATTTCTATGCAGAGGAATTATTTTTTAGCAGCAGACTTCTGTAACTGCTCTTACCTGTAATCTCCTGTACTGACTTGGATAAATTCTGTTCACCTTACAAGGTTATCTACCTTTTTATATTCTCAAATAGCTTGTGTTTTTTTCCAGAGCAAATGAGGCATATTTCTATGCAGATGATGTAACTACCTTTTAGTAACAGTTTTCTGTAACTGTTCTCCTATATTCATTTGGGTAAAGTCTGTTATCTACCTTTTTACATTCTCAAATAGCTTGAGGATTTTCCATTCTCTCCCCTTTGCCCAGTATTGACCCTCGTCCGTCAGATACTTCATGTGGGCTGTTTTCTTCTGGAACTCCAGCCTGCCTGTCAGTGTGCATTCTCCATCGAATAGCAGCCCTCCACTAAGGGTTTCTGACACGTCAGTCTGATGTAGTTGTTGCCATGGACACTCTCGCTCTTTATCCCAGTCGGGGCCTCTGTTGGCCTCAGGGATTTTAGCTGGGCAGCTTTTGAGACCCACAAGGAGTTGGCACAGCAGTTAGGAGGGGCTACGAGATAAAGGGCTGGGGGGTTGGGGTGAGGGGAGCACATAGTTGCCTCAACACTAAAACTATGTCCTATTTACTTTAACAGTTCAATACAATGTAATGTAATGTGACAAAGTTCAAAGTTGTGAGAAACATTGTGTGTTTGTGTGTGTGTGTGTGTGCATGCGTGCGTGCGTGCGTACGCGTGAGTATGTGTAAATTTGGGGGGATTTGATGCATTGAGCTGTACAAATGAAACCACAAGAGGCTGGGGATGTGCTGTTTAATCATGTTGTCTGGATATTCAGTCGTGGAGCTTAAGCTGGTGGAGAATCACTTGCCTTCTGACTATATCCTCTTTGCTCTGCTTTGGTAGGGTAGGATGGTCTTATTTTTTTCTGTTGAGCATAGCAACTAGGCCTACGGCTGTCAACTGACTTGGGACAGCTTTCCAGCCAATTTAAAACATCACTCTGCTTACCGAAACGGCAACACTGTCTCTGGATGGAAACTTCAGGGAGGTGCACCGACCCCCCCTCTCCTCCTTTCAATGACTTTGGTTCCTCTCAGACAGAGAAAATCAATACAGAAGGACACACTTCAAAACCAATTTCTCTTCTAGTTTGGGGTTTAGAGAAATAGCCTCTTGATGTAAAGATGGCCTAATAAAAGCAGTGCCAAAGAAAGATGTCAGAGAAGAACACCTCAGGCAAAAAAAAAAAAAAAGAAAAGCAAGGTTTATTATTTTTGGTGACTTATCTGATAAATGACTAAAAGCCATTTCTAAGTCATTTCAGTCACTTTACTCCCTCATAAAACCAGGGACTAAAACTATAGTAACACCAGTAGAAGGTTTCAATTCGCAGAAATGCTTACCTCCTGGGACATAGTTCATATGACCACCTCAGACATATGAAATTGGACTTTATTTAATGAAAATACACTATTCCACTACACCAGCTTTTTTAGCAGCGGCCACTTCACTAACATCTGCATGTGATCCTCTGTGCTGCACGAGTAGTGGTGTTGCAAAGCATGCCCTCCACTCCTTGATTGTGGCGGTTTAGCCAATCACCTCAGCAGAGGATCAGAGGAGAGCAGCACCATAATCTCTTTGCCAACATCACTGACACAATCAAGGCTCTCTCAGAGAAAGAGAAAGAGAGGGAGAGAGAGAGAGAGAGGGAAGAGGGGGACAGAGAGAGAGAGATGTTAGAAAGCAGTGGTAGATGCCCACTGATTACAAGCTTGATCGGCAAAGGGGGAAAAAAGAGAGAGTGACGTATTTCCACAAAGTGCGACACTTTGAATGCTGAAAACAGACTTCCCTCTGTTCCACCATTAAGCATTCTGTTGCCTAGGAACACAGGCCTCAAAGGGGTTTGACTGTGTGGAAGCCAGCTGTCTGCTTCCTTTCACAAAATAACAGGACAGGAGAAACAGACAGAGATAAATGAGCACGTAAAGGTATAAAGTGTTGTGCCAGGATGTGCTGTGAGGCTTCAAAAACAGAATACAGACCTGATTTTGGTGTGGCGGCAGTCTGGTTCTCCCTCTCATTTTCCTCTGACAGGCTTCTTCTAGACCAGCTCGGGACTGTACCCTCTGTGGAGGGGTCTGATAAGTCTGAAGAAAAGTAAGGAGAAATAGCCTGATAATAGCTTTGTGATGAATACTGCTGATCAAGGATCCGTACAGATTTTTTAGTGGAGAGGAGCTCTGAACTATAGCAGTCAGGAGATTAAATGTAATAGACTATTAAGGTGTCATCAGACAGAGAGATGACAGGCTACGATACTAATTCTAGACCTCTGAGAAATGCTACCAATACTTGTGCAGGCATATAAACAAATGGATGACATTAAAACACAAGAGGTAAGATATTAAAATGAGGCTTTCAATGTGTCAAATTAGCAAACTTGCTAATCATAATACTGTTTTTATTGCTCAGAAACTTTGTCAAAGTCAACCATAATTTGGATTACTGTTACACTTGCTTTAACTACAAAATAGACATACACTATCAGACACAGTCCTTATATGATTCAGTACATAATAAAGTGCATGTTATGATGAAATTATGACAAAAAATGCCCAAACGTGTAGGTCTGCACCTATTCCTGAATATTTCTAATAGGAAATTTGCTGAGTAGTATTTGACTACTTTCAGAACTTATTCATAGTAGTGTTTGAAGTCACACATGAATCATGAGCAGCACTAAATTAATCACTTGTATCACCTCACAGTACACGATTTCTAAAGTAAAAATCTTCTATTCAGCCTCTCACTTTGGGTTCCCATGACAACTCTCCAGATGATGTAATGGAGGGAGGGATAGTTGGAACCAGAACTAGCTAAAATGGCCCCTCATTTGCATATGTAAATGATTCACATCCCAAAAATAGCCTCAACTGGCTGACAGCTAACTGATCAGCATGCCTGTCTGGATACACATTTTTACTTTCCATCCAATCAAACTGCAGAACTACACTTTAGCAATCAGATGGTCTTGATAAGGACAGCACTTAAAGCCACATGAAGAAATGCACTGAAATTTTGTAGTTCAGTCATGTACTGTGTCATGTACTGTAGTATTCAAATGACATGAAAGGCTTTTGTAACACTTTATTTTACAATGTCACTGTTACAGTATCTTCCTCATTAGGTACAGTGTTACAACCTGTGTAACAATATGTAAAATCCTTTACTAGTATTGTACTTAGATAATGTATTTTGGTGACAAAACTATAGCATGTAAGTACTACATTATTAAATGGTATAACATATTTTTAGAAAGGTTGTAGCACTGTACCTACTTAGGTAGAAACTAAAGATGCTAGAGAGCTACGCTCTAGAATCTTTGGTAGGAACACTGGAACCGTGACACCATGAAACAAAGTGTTACAAAAAACTTTACTGACACACATTGATTACATAATCAAAACAAAATAACAGTTTCTTATGGTGATTCTCCATGTATATTCTTAGTGATGGTTTCACATGGATTCAGCCACATAAAAATATCATATAGGCCAACCCACTAGGGACTGATCACATGAAAGTAAATCAACTTCATGCCTGCATATCCTGCAAGACCCTAATTTTCCCAGGCAGGTTTTTCAAGGGGAATCCACTGGGAATAAAAGTATTCCCATCCAGATAATTTCAGACTTCAGGTAAATAACCTAAAGTGAAATTATTGTTTATTTGCCTTTATTGAATATGAGTAAACATAGATATCAAATGTCTAATGTGCATAATAAATGCAAAGGTTGCATTTTGCCGCATAATTTTATCAACATAATTTTCATCACTGTTATTTCTCTGACAAAACAGTTTCTACTAGGCCGAGTGAAAGGCCAAAGGTGATGACTTTTTAAATGCCACATGTTAAACAAACACATCCAATAGCAGCATCACTATTCTCAGTTATCAGGTCTCACACTGGGGGTTTTATCAGACAGCTATTTCTTAATAAGCTAATTTGAAGTGAGTCCCAGCCCCTCCGTATTCGGTGCTGATACTTTGCCCTTAATTGAACTGTCTGAATGGATAAGTTTCAAGCTACAGAGCCACAGGTATGGCTGCATCTCTACAGGGGTTTGCAACATCAGCCGTCTAACGACAGGTGTTTTTACATCAAAGAAATGGATGAAACTCAGCAATACCAATTTTAGTTATACTAATAACAGATCTGACATCACCTTCCATTTGCAGCCTGTTTTAGAACGCAGCGTTTTGTGTGAAACAAAATGAAAAAGTCCATGTAAATTATCACTAAATTACACTGAAAAATGAAAAAAGTGCAAAACAAAAAGGAAATAGCTACATTTGACCAATTATGGTCGCATGCATTGGAATGTGGCTCTGACTTAAGCAATGCCAAAGAATATGTCTTTACGACCATTTAAAGGTAGCATCTAAATTCAAAACATGTTCACTCTAATCACGGCTGTTAAGTTATTAAACCAGGCTTCAACCATAGTGGTGACGTTGTGTGTGGGTGGGCGCACGGACCTTGCAGAACAGTGCAATGGACTGCATTTCTAATCAAACTAAAACAATGCATGGTTCTATGTGGAATAACTAGTAGTCAAATCATACAAATTAAGTAATTTGTCGATTGAAACACACCTGTAACACTTAGTATTTGAGTAAACCAAGTGAAGGCTATCAATCCAATTCCGCAGACACAGAACCGTCCGAAGTACCGCCTTCGTCTGGCTCCAAACGCCGTCTTCATCACGCCGCCGGCGCAAACCCTTCTCAGAACATGTCGGTGTTTACTGCAACCGCGTTTCTCCCGTCTACTTTACCTAAAGCTTTTCTGCAGAACCTCCAGCTTGTTTATGTCTTGAACCACGCCTGTCGCCTCAGCATCCTCCGCTCTGCTTCGGTTCTCATTCGCAACGCAGCATCTTCCCAGATGTGTAGCCTAGTCCTGTTCACGCGTGTATGCGTGGGACAGTGCATGAAGCGTTTAATGGAATGAAATAAAACAGGAAAAGCAGTTAAATGCTGTACGCGATCCGCCTCTCACGCTTTGGCAATTCCGTTCACATACGCTGCCCCCAAACACCACTGTTTTCCCTACTTCCCCTCTTCTGTTCCACTGCTTGTGTCTCCGTCACAGAGGGTGTTTCCCGTGCGCTCCTGATACCCCACTTCAATTGAACAGCGCGTGGTCCACGTCTCATTGAAAACGCAAGAGGACGAGGCTATCGGTATGCCCAAGTCTCGCCCGTCACAGCTTAGCATTCAGTTTAACAATCCAACACGTCTCGATAAAATCCATAACAATTCAATTTTATTTATGATTATAGATACAAAATAACATATACACATATAACCCATCCTTACATGCTTTGTCTTGGCTAAAAGTGGACAATTTTCAACAAAAGTGCTCAAAACTATACATTACAGAATGAAGGCAAAAGGAAACCTCAACTCAAAGTAAACACGTTTACAGAGCCCTGCCCTGATAATTAAAACACAAATTAAATCACAAAATAATGAGGAAGATCCTTCCCAGACACCCAAATACATTTTAAGACCATAGTGCACTTGTCATATACTGGCAACCATTATAATGGTATATAAAAATCATTCATGACAGACATGCCCATTCCCCTTCCTATAAAACCGAGGCTGATTTGGCAAAGAATATCTTAAATATGCACTTGTACACTTCCCAGAATTTTAAACACCCTCTAACACATTCTTTAGTGCTGGTTCTTCAGACAGTTGTAGTGGTAGATCTTTATCAGCAACTAAAATCAGGTATAACCAGTTCCATTTCCATTTCACTTCCATCTCTTCTGAGGAATCACATCAAACATCATTATCTGACTGGTTCCAGGGACCCGGTGACCTTGAAGTGAATACCATCTCCAGGAAGAGGAGAAGGGATGAGTGGACAGAGCCAGCACAGGTACCAGCGGCTACCCAGGCACTCTACTACGTTGTTTACGGTTCCGAGGTTATAGGGTCGGCGACTGGAGTGCCATTCTCGCGTGGTCTGGCCCCTGAGCATCAGTGCGATGTGGAAGAACAGAAAGCCGGCCACCAGCAGGAAGCCCACCACACAGGTGTCAGCAATGAAGGCGAACGCAAAGGCCCGTGCTGTTACTTGACCTGCCGGAGAAAGAGCGAGAGAGGTACAGATTGAGGGAGGGAGGGAGAGAGAGGGAGAGAGAGAGAGGTTTGAAAAAGTCAGCTAATTTAGGGGTCTTTAACGTTTTTCAGGCCAAAGATAGAGACATGGCAAAGGGACACCCTATCACATATTGTAGGCTAAGGTGTTGTTTTGCTTAATAAATTTGACCATGTAGAGGAGTACTCTGTAATGTATAGAATACAAAGCCATTAACTTATAATTATTGGCAAATTCATATATTTATGGAACATTTTTGTATATTTTTTAGGAAATGGTGGAGGAGGGTTATGAACAATTTTGCGGGGACAGCCTGTAGTTACTCCAAGGACCCCCTGAGGGTCATAAATCCCAGGATGAAAATCTCAATACATCTGTGTCAATATGTAGATCTCCTTTACTTTATTCAACTTTAAACTCTCTTATACCACCAAATTACTTCTTAGAACACTGGTTGAAGTAATCAGGGTGTTTAATGTTCAAGACCACGAACAAATATAGCAAATATGACCCAAAGCCATTCACACAAAAGAGCTTGCAGCTGGTAACTACACAATACCAAGTTTATTGAACCATTCCTACGTCTACCTAACCTTTGTACCTTGGCTGGGCCCTTAAACAGACAGGTTACACAGGTTATTTTCCTGCTCACCCACCTGAGACGAGCATGATCCAGGGCACCAGGAGGAGCATGATACTGTGAAGGGTGACCCCCTCCTTCAGGATGACGATGAAAACCTCCGCGTTCATCACCACAGCGTACAGCAGGCCGGCCCACATGTGGAGCAGGCAGCAGAAGAAGTAACGGTAGTTCCGGAAGCCCACACACTGGTTGAAAAACACACAGTGATGGTCACGGCGGAGCACACACACATTGCAGTCATAGCAGTGTGAACATCGTGGCGGCGTGTGTGTTTCACAGGCATAGCAGTACCTGTTGGTAATTACAGAAAGGAAAAGAGACATTTGAACAAAAAGGTTAAAAGAGAAGAGATTTCACAGTACACAACAATACACTGCAAATATAACAATTGTATTTCTCTTAATCTGGTCTTTGACCAAGGTCGTAACATGGGCCCAGGCCACCATTTACAAGAGGGAATCCTATCCATAAACACAATTGAATTAAAAGTGCACGTGATAAAACTGTCCGTTAAGAAATCCCCTATACTGATACAGAATTTAAATTTAGCTTCAACCCAACTGTTAACCATTCATGTCGAGTTACACAACTCCAAATACCTCCAGCCTTGTCCCATTGCCTCTCCACCGAGGAATACTCCACGAATGCTTGGTGTCGTTTTCACGAACAACCACGCGTTCCAGGTTATGTTTCCAAGCATGAAATACTGAGAAAAAAGATGTATCGCCTTCCATATCGTTGACCATTCTGTTTTCTTCTGATCATGTTCAAGTGGGGCTTCCACAATAACAAGGTAGCTAACTTCCGCAGTGATAGAAAAGACAAGTGCCGTGTTTAAAATGATAGGCATTAATTTACAAAATAACTCCGTATGAGTCGCAAATCTAGTGACAACGCTCACCATGTTTACTTTTCTAAGTTACAGGCGAGTATGTAAACCTATGATGTAATTAAATATTTCACCTGGACGCAGGTGACACGTATAGCTGTGTGTAAACGGGAGATTTTAACTGACGGACCCTAGTTTCGAAATAATTCTGTAAATCCCGTTTCCGTTGCAATGTTTCCTTATGGAACTGTGCTTCATTCCACTCAGAGCATATTCAATTCGGATGATTTTCAAATTATGTACCATTTATATAAATGAAAAATGCAGCTTACAAAGACTTATTCAACATAACAACTACTACAACGACTACCCAAACACAGTGCTGAAGCTAGATATTCTTTAGCTAACTAGCATACCTCAGCTAAAATTCAACGCACTGGAAACACTTCATAATTTTCCATTATTCGAATACTTATGGCACAGATGGACTAAACACTACTATCGACTACATCTACATGAAATTCCAAAAGAAACGTCAAGAAACCCTACTGTCTAATAAATTGTCATTGAAGCTATTTCGTAGCACTACTCTAGTAGCACCCATAGACATCCTAGCACCATCCCAATGTTTTGGTGGCTCAACAGTGTCACACTTAAAGTAGTTACCCTGTGAATGCTGATAGCACTTGTGTTCCGGCGTACGAATGATCCATGTGCAAAATCACAAATCCAGTTTAAAATGATCAGCTCTAGCTATATATGGAATCTCTGATTGTATACAACAAACATGCGAGTTATTTTTTTACTTACACGTGAAGACATATAGAGTGTCTAAAATAGCCAGATTATTCTTGGTGATCCAATTATGAATTTGGCTGCAGTTAAAACGGGAGCCTATATGATTTTGGTTGTAGGGTATATTCTAAGTGTTTATTAACTTAAAAATAAAATAAATGTTAGTGTCCCGTCAGTCTCAATAGTACTGGGTCATTTGGTTTTGGTGTCCTTTCCTTTTTATATGCGGCTCTTGTTAAAATGGGTAATCCTAACCCTAATCCTCTTTTAATCCATAGCTGCTCTAGTAGACTAGTTTTACAAGGTGCAGTGCAGAGATACACAACATGACATTGTGGAACCAGAATGGCGTGGATAACACTGATGTATATTTAAGAACCTATAAACAAGACGAAACAAGGAGCAGGTGAGTCCGGGTATTCCGTCCAGGGGGTTAAAAGGTTGTTAATTCAGAGCCGCAAAGATACCCAACGTAATTTAGACCATCGTGCCATTCTGTTTTCATAGCATTAGATGGCAGTTTTATGTTCATTTCTTTGCTGATTTACACAAAGTGTTATAACTTTGCTGACAGAAGATACTTTATATTTATTTACAAGAATGTGGGCTGTCTGAAGAGAGACTGTGGTGACAACGTAGTACCAGTAGATGTCTCCCGTTTATTTCGCATAAAACCTGAGACTTTACACCACGGTGCCATAAAGAAATGAGCCTCAATATTGAAGGCATGGCCTCTGCATATTTTATGACTTGAACTCAAAACATTTTTTTTACACTGAAACCATGTGATCTGTGAATTATTTAAAATACCCACTCAGGTGGACATAACCTTGTTTTTCATTCTTTATATGCTGACTGATTTATGGGCTGCACATATGTGATGTTTAAGTGCACACAGAAGGATGGAGGAGCAGAATAGCCTGGAAACAGCACAGTCTGAGCAGCAGATGTAAGAATACTCTTTTGGTCGCCAATGAGTCTTTGCTGTTATTTTCTATTGTAAGTCAGTAATATATTTTCAGCATAGCTGGATCGTAGCCTACAACTGTTTCCAGCATGCTGCTGGTTGGCACCTTGTATGGCAGCCTACCATAAGAGTGTGTGTGTGTATTTGTGTGTGTGTGTGTGTGTGTGTGTGTGTGTGTGTGTGTGCGTGCGTGCGTGCGTGCGTGCGTGCGTGCGTGCGTGCGTGCGTGCGTGCGTGTGTGTGTGTCTGTGTCTGTGTGTGTGTGTGTGTGTGTGTGTGTGTGTGTGTGTGTGTGTGTGTGAATGCGAATGTGTGTGAATGCGAATGTGACTGTGAGGCATTGGAAAATTGTGAAGAGCTTTGGATACATTGCTGAGTGTATAAAAGTGCTATAGCCCATAATATTAGGTCATTGTCTTGCACATCCTACTGTTTTCTGTGGTGTACTTGGGTATCCTATGAATCATAAAAAAGTTCTAAAAGGTGAAACATTACTATTCTAATAGTTAAAAAGTCAACAGTTGTTGAGTTTTCTTTTATCGTTTATGGCTTCTTGTAGGAGCAGGGCTGCTAAACTTCAGAGTAGGTGGCTGGAGGTCAGTGAGCGTGAGCGGCAAGCCCACATCTACAACCGCCAGCTGCTGCAGGACTTCTACAAGGCCATGGACACCATCAACGACCTCGTGGCTCGCTCTGCTGCTATGAACACCTTGCGTGTTAGTATACTTTACTCTGAACTTAGCTAATTAATTACCTGCCACGTTACTGAATGTCATACCTGATTGTCTCTTCTTCATTTATAAAGGATTTTTTAAGCTAGGGTCTGCAATACTGGTCATAGGTATGGCTGAGCCATCACTAGGATTACTATAGAATGTATTTATTTATTTATTTATTTATTTATTTATTTATTTATTTATTTATTTATTCCTTTATTTTTACTTTAAAACGTGAGTTTTTTTTTACTGCAAGTCAGTTTTTGTGCAGTGGAGTAGATTCCTTGAATATTACTAGCCTTCATAAAGTATGCTTCAATGTTTACAGAAATGTTTACATTATGTTTTAAATTTTGACAGAGTATTTTTATTTATAATGTGGCATTTGTGGTATTGTATGTCAGTATGGAAAAAACATCTGCAAAGAAACATAAACATGTGGGCTTTAGGATGGGAGTTGGAAACCTTGATTCTCTTCATACCACACAGGAGGACAGCTATGTGTTTTTGTATCCTGCTTGTTTTATTTTGTTCAGGTTGAATATGAAAGGCATGTAGAAGAGCTATATCCCCAGTGGCGCCAAAGACTACAAGAAAACAGACTTTCAATGCAGCGCAAGGTGTAAATGCAATTTTCTTTCTCTCTAGTCTAAATGCTACGGTACTTAGTAATCACTGTCTGTATCTGTATTGTTTTACATCGGTCTGACTCAAAATAATATTCAGAATCTATGTGGTTACATGGAAGGTGCTCCGTGTGGTACTAATGCTTGTTGTTCTTTGCCACAGCAGCTGGAGGTGCACTTGAGGGAATGTATGCAACACATGAACAACGAAAGCCCTGAGGCCCTCTCCTCCAACTCGGCAAGCTACTCTTTCCCATTAAATGCTCACAGCAACCAGTTCAATAGGAGGCAAGAGGGTATGTCCTAACAGAGATCGGTAATTTCAGGTTTAGCGTGTAAAAGTCCTCCTGTATCATTTGTATTTTACAGTGTGTGTCTGTATGATAGAGAGAGAGAGACCGAGAGAGAGGGAGAGAGAGAGAGAGAGAGAGAGAGAGATAGAGAGAGAGAATTGTGTGTGTGTGTTTCTGAGAGAGAGAAAGACAGAGAGACAGAGAGAGAGACTAAGAGAGAGGAGTCCTAGCCTGATGAAAGAGAGAGAGAGAGAGAGAGAGGAGTCCTAGCCTGATGCATCACCTGCTTTCACTTCGTGTAACCCTAATTACTGGAGATAAATGAAATTGAGTAGAAGCACTAGGTGGCGCTAGCCTGGCTATGAAATTCCTGCCATATATTGATTCAGCCTGTGCACATAACCCAGGTGATTTCACTAAGAAGTGCACCTACCTGGCTAAAGAGTTGTGATTTGTGGCAGTCACAGGCTAACGGTTAAGGAGTCCGACTTGTAGCCAAAAGATCACAGGTTCAGTTCCCCACACCAACAGGTGGGTGGAGGAAGTGAATGACCAGCGCTGTCCTCCTCCATCCTCCCCTGTGACTGAGGTGCACTGAGCATGGCGCAGTTCCCACACACTGCTTCCTGGGTGCTGTTGTCATTGCTGCCCTCCACTCACATGTGTGATGGGTTAAAATGCAGAGGTTGAATTTCATTGTGGTATACTGTGTGATAACAATGACAAATAGGAATCACTTTCATTCTTAGAATCAGATAGTTTTGTGAATGGTTGGAACAAAAATGTGGTGAGGTCTTTTACTTTCTGAAGCTGGATTAGCCACCTCACTTTGGCTCTGGTTTTCCTCCATTTTTTACATGGTAGTCAACATACTTGATTACTTTGTGATCATTACCTGGTTCCCTGTCCATCTGTGTGTCTGTGTGTCTGTGTGTCTGTGTGTCTGTGTTTCTGTGTGTCTGTCTGTCTGTCTGTCTGTCTGTCTGTCTGTCTGTCTGTCTGTTCGCCTGTACTGCAATGACCCTGTCCACATGGGGGACCAGATTGCCATCTCTGATTGCACTTGTTTCCATCTGTATTTCCAGGCCAGGCTCAAAGACCACGGAACACACATGTGACTGAAAGGACTAACAAACCAAAAGCTCCCATCCACCAAAACTCTGATAACTCTGGTTTGCCACAGCTACCATCCACATGGCTGACTCAAGTCAATCAGCCCATTCCCAGGTCAGACCGAGTGGTTAAGGCACCCAAAGGTGCACAGAGCTCTCATAGTGTACCCCCTTCACCCTTCAACTTACCGGCCAGGGGGGAAATCTATGACTCCTATGCTCCTATGCAGCAGGAGCCACTACCATTTGCGCATACCCAGCTGAGAGAGAATCCGCCACATGCAGTATCCTCCTGGTCAGGGCCGGGTGAGGGACTCGCCTCCAGAGCTCAGCCCGGCCCGTATGTCTCGTGGCCCCCCTCAGGACTGCCTATGCTCAATCCGGCCATCTTGAGATCTATGGGCATGCCTGAACATGGTGGAGAGGATGTCCATTCAGGTCAAGAAACGGAGGAGGAGGGGAGAGGAGGAGAAGGCAGTGGAATAGGGGGAGGAGAAGGAGGAAGAGTGTCTGGGAGTGTTCAGGTACCAAGGTGTCTTGGGCGCAGGCACAAAATAGGAATGGATGACAGAGCCAGTGATCCAACTTGTGACCTAGACACCAAACCAGGTAAGGGATCACCTGCTTCCTTTGCTCCTCAGAGCGTACGATCTACTTATTCACACAGTCTTGCTTCTGTTAACGTCTTAAAACAAAGCTTGGAAATCTCTTGATTCTCTGTGTTTGCTTTGTGTAGTACGTCTCTCAGGTGCAGATGATGAAAGTAGTGTGGCTAGCAGTGCCACTAGAAAGAGCACAAAGAAGAGAAAGGAGGGGAAAGGGACAAAGAGACCAGTCATAGTGGACGGAGAGGATACTTTTTCCCAGCAGTGAGCTTATTCATTGTTAATTATTATCTGTATTTTATCTGCGTGTGTCTGTATGATAGAAAGAGAGAGAGAGGTACAATTGTGTGTGTGTGTGTGTGTGTGTGTGTGTGGAAAGCAGCACTGCTAAGTAATGCTATTTAGCTTACTCCCTTAATCATCACGCTTCACTTTCATTCTGTTGTTTTAGGTCATCTGCCGTGTCTCAGGCAAGTCTGGGCCCAAATCTCTGGCATGAACCTTTGTCCCCGAACGCTAACATAGAAGATTCTTCACCTGAGTCAGTGAAACAAATGCGATCAACTTCCAGAGAAAGTAAGATTACAAGCGTGGCCTCTAGACAAAATGGAGTCCATAGAGAGAATAGTAATAATAAGTTAGCCTGTAAGAAACAAACAGAAGATTCTTCATCTGAGTCCGTAGAACAGCAAATGCACTCAATATCTAGAGGAAGTAAGACTGCAAATGGTACCTCTAAACAAAATGGACTTCAGAGAGCGAACAGCAGTACAAAGATAAGCACTAAGAAACAATCAGAAGATTCTTCATCTGAATCAGTGGAACTAATGCAATCAATGTCCAAACGAAGTAAGACTACAGGTACCGCTAGACAAAATGAAGTCCTGGGAGAGAACAGAAACCGTAAGATGACTTCTAAAAAGCAATCAGAAGATTCTTCATCTGAATCAGTGGAACTAACGCAGTCAGTATCCAGAGGAAGTAAGACTACAAATGGGACCTCCAGACAAAATGGAGTCCACAGGGAGAACAGTAATCAAAACAAGGTAGCCTCCAAGAAAGAATCAGGGAAAGGTGCGATAACACCAACCAGGGCCCAGAAGAAGCCCCAGGAGACAGAGGATGAGTCAGTGGAGGGTGAAGGGCATTTGTTACTGCAGGTTAGAAAGAACAGAGCCAGTGGAGGAGGTGATGAGAGAAATGAAGAGGGTGTGAATAAAGGGGTTGTTGGAGAGAGGAAGGACAGAGGCAACAGTTCAGATGAGCAAGAGTCCGAAGAAGAGGATGATGATGAGGAGGAAGAGGAAGAAGAGGTACTGTCACACTCAGGGTATCCAAAAGCAAGCAGTGAAGAGGCTTCAGACAAAGGTCTGCCAGGTGGCTCGCAGAGATCCCAAAAAACCAAGTCAAACAAAAATGACACTGGAAGTCCAAAACTGGACAAAAATGATGAAGATGACAAACAACAGAACAAAAATAAGCCTCCAGCAGAAGATGAAGATGAGGAGGAGGATGAAAAGGAAGAAGACGAAGAAGAAGAAGAAGAGGAGGAGGAAGAAGAAGAGGAGGAGGAAGATGAAGAAGAACAAGAGCCAAGGTCAGCTATCAGAAAAGTGAAGATTTTTCTAACAGAGTATTCTCAACAATTTGTTTTTTTGCTGTTACAAGGAATCATTTTTTTCACAATTTTATCAATTGTGTGTTTTATTATGTGATAATGAGCCTGATTGTTTGATGGTGGTTTTTCTTATTATCTGTAGAAATGATGCTGTAGATTTAGAAGAGACAGATGAAGATGATGAGCTGTACAATCAGGAAATTGAAGAGGATGAGGATGAGGAGGTGATAGTGGGTGACAGACACGCGGAGACGCAGCCTGAAGGTCTTAAGTACAGCTTCTTAAAATGCCTGGACGAGAAGGATGAGGATGATGACATTGAAGATCTCCTGGCTCCTAAAGCTGAAGTGCCACAGCAAAAGTAAGTGTTGTGTCTGAAGTTGATGATTGCCTATGAAGGCCTCTGCAGTGACTTTCTTTTTTTTACTGGTACAAAAAACTCACTCCTTTTTATCATTCTGTCTCTTCTTAGGACAGTTATACCAATAGTCGTTGTTAATTCAAAAGGTAAGGTTCCTTACACACATTTGCTCAAACACACACATGCACACACACACACACACACACACACACACACACACACACGCACACACACACACACACACACACTAGAACATTTTCATTCTCCCCTCTCTGAAAGATGATTCAAATTATTGTTGCAATAATATTCTAAAAGAAGTGTACATAAACCATTTCCATTAGGACATACGCATAGATATATAGATAGATAGATAGATAGATAGATAGATAGATAGATAGATAGATAGATAGATAGATAGATAGATAGATAGATAGATAGATAGATAGATAGATAGATAGATAGATAGATAGATAGATAGATAGATAGATAGATAGATAGATAGATAGATAGATAGCAGACAACATATAACACCATAAAAACACAAACACACAGACATTTGTGACAGACATCGTATGTGCTTCCAGGAGGGCCAATGCAGGGTTATTGTCGGAGGTTATTCAGTGCAGTAATGGCAGATGGGACAAAGCTTTTGTTGAAACGCTGCCGTCTCCATCTTAGTGTCCTGTACCTGCGTCCAGACGGAAGGAGTGTGAAGTGTGAGTGAAGTGGGAGGGTGTGATCTCTGGTGATTGAATGTGCAAGGCGTGTGGCGGCTTTGAGGTTGAGATCAGTGAGATTGGGTGTGCGCATGCCTATGCAAAAAAAAAAAAAAACAAGTATATTTAGGTATGAAAGGAGAAACTGACATTTTTCCAAAATGCTGTGGGTTTCTGTAGGATCAGAAAGTCACTCTGAAGAGGAGGCTCCTCTGAAGAAGAACAGCTCCATGGCTGCGGAAAAGGAGGACACCAATTCTGATGATGAGTTTGATCACTTTTATGACTGAGCAAAAACCTCTCCTTTGACTTGCAGTACAGTGTTGCAAATAGCACTCTGCCCATGACACACTCAATAATGTGTCTATCAGGCTTCTCTGTAAAAGGAACACGTTCTGAGAAATATTAAAGAGAAGGCAACTCAGAGATTATTATTGGCTCACAAATTTATTTTACAAAACACACACACACATATAGGCATGTGAGCACACGCGCACGCGCACACACACACACACACACATACAGGCTGTGAAGGTGCTGTAAAAACCCATACATTAACAGAACCTGATAGATTGTGTGTGTGTGCGTGTGTGTGTGTGTGTGGGTGGGGACTATTGAGGTGTTTTAAGCTGCTCAGCTTACACGGGTTGTTTGATGTGACCACAGATGAATGAAGGAAGGGATAGGCTTACAAAATAGGTAATTACTAAGGGACGAAAGATATATAGAATGCCAAATGAGTGCATCTCTGTCTTTCTCCCTTTCTCTTTCTCTGGCTCTATCTTTCATTTGGTATTTGCATGAAGCTTATCTCACTGTCCTAAAAGAGACACAGGAGAGGCACTGTGTAAACACAGGTGGGGAGACCAATGCAGAAAAGCACAGACACCGACTGGGTCTGCGCATCAGATGGTCTGTAAAGACCAGTAATGGAGACCATCATAGCGAGTTGAAAAGAGGATGTGAAGAATTAAGATTCCTCCTTAACACTTTGTTGTAGGCATATTTACATGGCCACCTTACTACTGGAAGGTCAATTAAGCCTTTTTTTAATGTTTAAAAGCATCACTGATATTCTCGACATTTCTTGCTACAGTTATTGTCTTTTATATCTTCTAACAAAACCATAGGTAACTTCTAAAGTGCACAAACTATTTCTTCTTTGCCTCCTGTCTTCTGTCTTTGTCATCTTCCTGGACTAAAGCAAACTATGTTTTATTCATACAGTTGTATGAAGAAAAGCTCATGCGCTCTTTTTTTTCCTATGGGAAGGTGGGGGTGGGGGTGGCAGTCGGTGGGTGGGTGTCGGTGTATTGGAAGCAGTTAAGTGAACGGGTGAGGGGTTAGGGCCTGTCTTGGGCCCTGAGTGATGGGTATTTGAACAGGCATATTTACCCTCGCCGTCATGAAAAGAGCCGAGGGGACCCGCGGGGAGACGCTCGGGCAGAGACAGGCAATAAAAACCGGGCCACTGTGTAAACAAACGCGGCCCAGCCACGGTTGCCACGGCTACGACTGCGCAACCCACCCTTCTGCCCAATCGCTCGCCTTGCGAGATAAAAGGCCCCAGATGTAGTAGGCCTCAGCAGACATTTTGAATCTATCTCCCTGCTTATGGCCAGGCTAAGGATATTATGTATTGTACAAATGTGTTTGGGGCTGCTCCAGACCATTAGTTGACCACTTAGATCTATCTAAACAAATCAAGTACCGCTCTCCAACTGTTGACTGAATAATACTTTTCACCACAGTTTCGTGAGGCAGTGACATGACAAGAGTCACGGAGACAGGAACGCTGTCAATTCTGCCTTACAAAGCGAAATTGAGTTTAGACTGAAAATTGATTTCATAACACCTCCTTTGTCTTGTGACTAAATCTCTTGCTTCTTATTAAGAAAATACCTAAGAGCATAAACATTATTATACAAACAACATGTTTGACTGGGCAGTGTGACAACTTCAAAGACATTTTTCTCAGTTTCTATGTTCAGGGAGTTACTGCACTTTGCCTTTGCAGGGCAGAACTGTCAACTGACAAGAGTCTACTAACAAAATCTAAAACAATCCACAAATGTACAGGAAGGACAGTTTTAACACACAGTCATGCCTGGGGAGAATCAGCTGGCAGGACAACAGGCAGATGAATGACTGTTACAGTGGAGTGGATAGGACCTGTTGTCATTGTCCTCCATTCAGAGCGTCACAATGCCACTGGGTTCTGTTGCCTGTGCCATAGACCATGCAGAATAAAGGCTGTCTGGGTTTTTTGTCTCTCTTCCCCCACCACCCTTTGCTCTCTGCTCACCTCTCACAGCTGGCTCTTTCATATCTGCCCGATGTCACTCAGAGCCGCCTAAACCGAGAGAAATTCCTCCCCCGTCCCGTCGCAGCGCCGTGGGTACAACTTAGACACGTTCGAGAACACAAGCAAACAAAGGCAAAGATTTTTTTTTGCGATGCATATGCATGAAAATCACACACAAACAAACGCATGCACTCTCTCTCTCTCTCTCTCACACACACACACAAACACACACACACACACACACACACGTTTCAAAGTGCTTTCAAAACACTCCCAGAGTTTAGCTTGAAGTAACACACAGAAGACCAAAGCCCAGGCGAAAGATGACAGGTGTTAAATTGCTTTTAATCCTCTTCTGTTATCTCAGGGACTCAAATTGAGCTTCCTGTTTGGTGTGCCTGACCTGTTGTGCTGTCTCACCTCTCCCCTGATGAAAACAGGCTCTATCTTCAGACCAGCTCCTGACCATCTAAATTGCATCTTGGCCCCTGGTCACCTCCCACAGGGCAAACAGGAGGACCTGGCATCCTGGGGGTAGCACAGAAACAAGGAAATAGGACAGCTGCATTAAAATGTTTTTTTTTTTGTACCTTCCTTTAAATCCTTCTTTTTAATCCTAAATGTTTTAACCTTCCCACAAAACAGGGATTTATAATGCCAACATGTGAAATGCTCAAACGTGAGAATATTGCTGAACTCAAATAATAATTAGAATGCTGTCTGTTGTTACTTGCTTTTCCTCAAGCAAATGCTGACTTTTGTCTTTCCATGTCCTTTTAGTCTAATATTACCTGTTATGTTTCAAAGTTTAACCTGTATCTTTTAACAATGTAGACTTTGTATTTAGTTTTTCATTAAAAACTCCCTTTATATTTTCTCTTTTTTCCACACAAAAGTTGTGAAGAGACTGTTTTATCCTCCAAAGTCATACACTCATAATCATACACTCAAATTCAGCGCAGTCTTTTAAAGTCTCTCCTCATCCCCGTCTCACCGTGGCCAAAGCCGAGGGCTCCTGTGTGATCGCTGTGGGTGTCCCTGTGCCTCCATTCAGCGGCACAGTGATTTTGGGAGGTCTGTCATTAGAGCCTGTGTCATCCCATTGTCTCTGGCCTCTCCTAGACAATGGGGATTTTCCTGCGCGCTATACGACTGGGGTTGGCGGGATGGAGGGCTAGAGGGAGAAGGTCAGGACCTTTTGAATAACCTTCCCACCACTGCCATTTAGCAGCACAGGATAACACTTTATCCATTGCCTGCCAGCCCTAAACCCTAGGCTGACCACCCCTGCATATGACTGTGAAGCCCTGCACCATTAAAAGAGAATTCAACATGAGCTGGTCGCAACAGAGTAAGAGGATTTACACACGTTTGTTTCCATGTACATGTGTGTGTTCTGTAATTCCAGTCTGTGACAGTGTGTGTCATATCATGACATGTAAAGCATGTTTAAAATAATAAAAAATAAATAAGTCCTAAACTACCTGTCTGAGATGTATACACCTGGAAACATTGTGGAATTGTGTGAATAGACATTCAAAACTGCATACACTTAAACATATTTCCCTGTTAGTCACAGCAGTGAAAGGCTCTCAAGTCTGAAATTCCTGCACATCTGTGCACCTCTTCTCTTCCAGTGCTGTACTAGCAAGATGAGTGGGTAAATGCACAGCAGTAAGAAGAGTGGGCAGAAAAATACATATTCTTAACATTAGTGATCACAGAAAAGGCAAGTAAATAACTGCTTTGTAATTTTTAAAGAAGGTGAGCCTATGTGAATTTCCCCTCCACTACACCTCTGTTCTGTGCCTGCTGGGACTTTCAGAGACAGAGAGCAGCATCAGGCTCTGGCACCATCCCATTTGGTATCAGTGTGAGGAATGCAGCTGAGAATGTGGCTGCTTTCAAAGAGTGCATAGTCCACCACTGCCAAGACAATGCACCACTGCCAGGAGGACAATGGCTTTTACTTGATCTGGGCGAATTTCCTTCTCACCACAACACCTTGAGGAATGCCGGTCAAAAAGGTTACAGCAGATAGATAGGGCTAGTGACTTCTTTTGCTGTTGCTGCACTCAGTGTACTTCAGTAGTGAAACAGCTACATTAATTAATACATTTCAGAGGAGTGTGCATATGTCAAAATTTCAACACACCAAAAAACGTTTGTTTTATGTTTTATTCCATTGTAATAATGGGTTCAGCAGACACCATTTAAAAGTAACTAATAAATTATTCTATGAGAAATGCCCTCAATTATGCAATACAAAAAATACAACACAGATATAACACTTAAGTGACAACATATTGACATGACAAAAGTCACATGAAGCGATATATACACTCATATTCTGTTAAATATTCCAAAGACAACATGGAAAGGTTTACAAGTTTCCAGTCATCCCCAACTGAATCTGCAGCACGTCACAGCTGTAACAAAAGTTTTCTACTTGTATGCATATGTATTTGTACGAAATGTTCACTTGTTAATAATGCACTATATTGTTATATATCGTTTCCTACATTGTGCACTATATTGTGAACGCATGAACATTTTGGGATGGCCCCTAGTCCTTCATGGGTTCGTCCCTTCACGAGGAGCTCAGTAAGGGTACTGAACACATACCAAGTCCGGATGAGTAGTACATGGAATCCCCCATGTACGGTGTCTCCTCCCTGCTCATCAGGTAGGTGTTGTAGTGGTGAGAATTAGAGTTTGCTGAGTAGTAACCCTGGTATCCGACGGAGGAGTCGTATGGCTGGAAGTCCATGAGCTGAGAGATGGAGAACGGGTAGTGACTGAGGGGCTCGCTACGCATGCAGGGCTCCATGGAGAAGGACGGGGGAGGCAGAGGCAGGGACTGTGGGGCCTGAATGGTGGGGGTCATGACGGGGTTCAGAGTGGGGACGGATGGAGGTGACAGGTGGGCTGGAGGCTCGTGGGACAGAGGAGGGAAGGAGAGGCGCTGGAGGGGTGGCGGGGGTGAGGGGGATTTAGGGCGTAGGGCACAGGGGGTGGCGACAGGTGGAGTTAGGGTAAATGTGGAGGCGGATGAGGGAGATGAGGTGGATGACATGGAGGCAGTGTCTGAGGTTGAGGCTGGAGTTTTAACTTCCGGCGCTTTCCTCTTCTTCTCCTCCGCCTTCCCTGTCTTCCTCTCTGCCTCATTTTTGGATTTGGATGGTGACGATGTTGGTTGTCTCGCACACCGGAAGCGCTTCTGCCGGCGCATGTAGCAGCCATTCTCAAACATGTTCCCTGAGTCGGGGTGGAGGGTCCAGTAGGAGCCCTTCCCAGGGGCGTCTGGCGAGCGAGCTACACGAATAAAACAGTCATTGAAGGACAGTGAGTGGCGGATTGAGTTCTGCCAGCGCTGCTGGTTCTGCCTGTAATAAGGAAAGAGCTGCCGGATCCACTGATAGATCTCATTCAGGGTGAGCTTTTTAGATGGTGCCTGCTGAATGGCCATGCAGATCAGTGAAATGTAGGAATACGGGGGCTTGGCATGGTTCATGTTCCTCCGGTACGCTGAAGGTGGGTCACTACCCAGCACTTCTAGTCCATATGGATCCCTCTCCATGAATCCCTGCTGAGGTGGATGTTGTGGGGCCGCCAGTTCATTCTCAGGGCTGCCAAGACGCTCTGAGATTTTCCCAGCCATGGAATCCCCCACTGGGCCACTGTTCAGGTAATGAGACTCTGGCAGGACGTAGCTCCCGAGTCCAGATGGCAGGGTGGTCCCTCCGGGGTACATCTGCAATGAAAGAAAAACAACTCTGTTAACAAATTAAAATGATAAGTGACATCATGCAGTTTTTTTGTAATTACGTTATTGAATTCAAAATGACAAAAGCAGGGCAGAAACATTTAGCCTACCTTGGTGAGAAATTCGAAATCAATTAAATTAACAGATGTAAGTCCCTTTCCGTGCCCCCGAGTCCAGTGTTAATCGCTAGTGGCCTACTTCAAAGTTTCTGAAGCTTCCTCGCGACGTGAGCCTGCATTTTATGCACGAGGGAATTCCATCACGCAGACTCTCCCAACACCTCCCTCCAGCGTCGCTACCCTGATTTCATTAGCGATCCCGCAAGTAAGCTTCTAGGGTATCTCCATGTAAATATATTCCGGCCACCCACCCAGCGATAACCCCATTGTTCCACTAGTCCGGCCATTCTCCCCTGGCTTGTTTTGTCTCTTTTTAAGTCACTCACCGTCCGCCTTTTTTCTGTACCATGAAAGCCATTTTGACAGAAGGGTCTTTGGGGACACGACTGCTGCCCTGCGCTGTCTTTCTCTGCGGACGTTGTCATTGACAATTCCAGGCCTTAGGCTACCATTTCGTGTTCCTTTTGAACTCAGAAACGCCCCCATGGTTATTGGGCGTTTGTAAGTCATACATATCCGTCAGAAGAAAAAAGATCTTGGCACAATCATGGACTCCATCAATTAACTACCCTGAGACCACACACAGACTGAGCTGAACACGTAGACCTGTGCTCCAATCATACTCAAGTCAGTTTCATGTTGAGAAAATATGAGGCCACCAGTTTAACACACGAGAATAACAGAATCCCACCAGATGAGTGTCGTTCTTTTACCAGGTCTGTATAGAACCAAGTATGAAACAAAAGTGGTGGCTAATTAATAAACAATTAGCTACCCTCTCATACCGGTAATTTGCTAATTACTGGGCTAGGTGTATTACTTTGAAGACAGGATTCCGTCTTTTTTTCCCTTTCTGATTACCAGTAACTCTCTGAAACAGTGGTTATGCACGAAAACTTTCTAAGGCTACACATTGTATTAATTATTATTATTATTATTATTATTATTATTATTATTATTATTATTATTATTATTATTATTATTATTGTTGTTGTTGTTGTTGATGATGACGTTGCATGAAAACCACCACTTGATTATTACAGATAACCTGAAAACAGGGTTATTAATTTAAAAAGTAATGTTTAACGCGAGGTATTCTTAAAACTGCCTTACCTTATTATCATAAAACCAAAGAAAATGTTAGCCTGTTTTTTTTTTTTTTTTTTTTTTTTTTTAAGAAAGAAAGAAAGAAAGAAAGACAAAAGAAACGAAACTATTGAAGGGATTGCGTAATTTAAAGTTTAAAATGATTCACATACCTCCTCTGGGTAATAGGTAGCCCACTCTTCTCCTTTCTCTCTCTTCACTCCACTCATATTTTAGTGCCAACTCCAAGTTAAAAAGAAGAAAATAAAGAAATAATTCCGATGGTTTAAATGGTTTGTTTTAAACCGACTTTTTCGATATTGTCGCCACTCCTCTGGTCGTAGAAGCAGTTTGCACCAATGCAAGCAGCGTGAAGCTCTACAGGTTCATTTGAAGATCCAGGTTGATCGTCTTTAGAAACCTCCCGCCCATTTTCTGTCGCCCAGCCCCTCTTTTTTAAATTAAAAAGGTTGCTGGAGAATTTTTAGTGCAACCTCACGTTTTATTTGTATTTAATGTGTCCGTACACCAATATCAGGGTCTATTAATGCACAGTCTAACAAGGTTAAAATTGACATAGCCAATTAACGTAGCCTCCTTTTTATTATTATTTTGCTATCATGAGAATCCGAGGCATAAGAATTAGTGACTTTATATCAAGGATCCCAGACTCAGTCATGATATTTGTGAAGAGCTTTGACGCATTGAAAAAAAAAAGAATTAAACCATGCAAATAGAATGAATATCCCCATAACTACTGCAAGTATGAATGCATTTATTTATAATGTATATGCTATAATCTAACATCTGGACATAAGGCTACATTAAGAGGGTAATTCAGATACTTCCAGGTGCACCAGTCAAATGGCTTCTTTTATTGTGTGTGTGTCTGTGTGTGTGTGTGTGTGTGTGTGTGTGTGTGTGTGTGTGTGTGTGTGTGTGTGTGTGTGTGTGTGTGTGTGTGTGTGTGTGTTTGTGTGTGTGTGTTCATTTCAGTATTTCAGTGGTATTGTAAAGCAGCCATGACTCATTTCTCACCACAATGAGACTGCTCTTTTTCTATCTGTCCACATCTCCGCTGCACTCTCCCCATTATTGAGGACAGCTGCTTGGCAGATTGGGGGTGTTGGGTGTCACTTTTATTGACCAAAAGCAAACATTTACTTTGCAGGCCATTTAAAAGAACCACCCTCTTCCCCCTCCCACACAACCCAGTGCATGCAGATCCCTCTTTCTCATCTCCTCAGGCAAAAGAGTTTTGCTGGCTTCCATGTTAATCAAGCCCAAAACAGAGTTACATAGCCTAATACATACAGAATAAATTAATTAAGTTTTAAAAATCCGACATGTTTCCACTTTGTCATTATGGGTTTGTGCTTTGTAAAAAGAAACTACTGAAATCAGTCCTAGAATGAGTCTGTTGCGTAACACAATGTGGATAAAGTGAAGGGGTGTGAATATTTTCTGGCGGCATGCACAGTATGTGCACAATAATACTTACTGTAAGATGGTATACACACAAATAGAACTCTGTTATTGGTATCAAGCATCAAGTTGAGTAACTTAATAAGCACAGACTTATTTGACTAGACTTATGTTTTTCTGTGTTTGACAGGAATTCATGATTTGACAGAAAATCTCACAGTGCTTTAGAAATCTAAATATTGATAGACTTAGTTAAAGATTAAATAACATTAGATAAGATTAAATTATCTTCTCGATTTTCAGCCCGTTTATTTTTCAAAGAAAACGTGTTTGCAGATTCAGTCCACCCACACACACACGCAAATTTTATCCCTACCCATTAGGGCTATCTGGATTAAAATAAGCTAATACGAATAATAAAAAACATGTACGACAAAATTTCAATACTATTCCCAGATAGCCACAGAAATAGATCCTGATATCCTATCTGTCCCAGTGAAAACAAAATAAAGACACGATTACGACTTCTGCTGAGAAAGAGAAGTCATCAAACCTTTTTAGGTTACATCGTTATTTGTCCAAAGAAGGTGTCAGACACTCGCCTTGACAGGAAACTATTCATTATCTAAACAGCTTAATTAATTATGTTAAATATAGTCATCGGTTTCCTCAAATCCAGCGTTGATTGAATCAACTAAAACCACCTCAGTCTGATACAAACTTTGCACCAATTCTTCCAGTCCACAAGATGGCAATATGCACTGTACAATTCAAAATTGGCGCGCCAATCTGATAGAAGGAAGACGAAGAAAGATGTACATCCAATCACAAGAGTTCCTCCATTGCTTCCCAGCAGCTCCTTTGCTGGCATAAACAAATGTGTGCGTGTGTCTGCCAGTGTTAGAAAAATCGAGGTAGAAGAGCTGTTTTGTCAATGTTTTTGCATGATTATGATGATAATTGGTGATGATAATTCAGTCGTGTTTAGCCCGAAAGAATATTAGTTTAAGACAGACAGCCTATGAAATGTACCTAAATTGTTAGTTTGCACTATTAATTAGCAGATACGCTGCATGTCAGCATCGTGATTACATTAAGTAGGCTAATTGACTTATGTGTACTTGAGTTGGAAGTGTAAAAAACCTATGCACTAAATATGCACTATACTTATATGTAATTCTCTGGCTTTTAAATACAGCCTTATACGTGGTCCTTTTTTGCAAAGGAATGTCTTCAAACAGCAGTGTGACAACGGTGCAGCTAGGCTCCGTTAGCCAAGCAGATGAGTTGCAAGTTCATCTGTTACCTTGCGAGATTGAACACGACGGCCCTGCTGAAGTATCCCGTTATTTCACTGCTGCCATCAAGGATCGTAAACATGGTCAGTTATAATATTTGATCAGAGATGTGTCAATCTCGACTTCAGGAAGTTCAAACCCAGGCCATGTATTCCTTTCGCCTGCGCACTTAACACGGGTGATTTCACTAAGTAGCCGATCTACCTGTTTGTGTGGTCAGGATGAGCTAGTTCAGAGAATGGTTAGGTTAAAAAAAATGGTGGGGAGTTTACCAACTGAAGCCGGGATTGACACCTCTGGATTTAATTGATGTATGATGGAAAATCGAACGTTATTACCTAATAAATGTGAAAACTGCCTACACATTTAAAATGTGGAATATCTGTTCCTTGTTGCAGAATTGACTGTATCCTTTAGGGGTCGAGGGTTTAAAGGCCAGGAGGTTAACTGTCCACAAGGCTACACAGGTCTTGTTCTTAAACAAGTCCATAAACCAAGCTCGGATCAAGAGGTAATTCATTATTGTTATTTTAGAATAAACAGTCTTGTGATTTGTTGATCACAGTACTGCCCACATCAACTTCAATCTTTTCTCTGCCTCGTGCAGCTTCTACAAAGTTTAAAAGTAGATGTAGGTAAGCATGACGTCCATGTAGAGAAGATTGCCTTGACAGCCATCTCATGTGTTTGTATAGGATGGTGTCGTGAAAGTTGCATCTGTGTTCCATAACCTCACATATTGGAACCTGGAGACCCCGCCCTCTTCTGATGATGGTGTTGTCATGGCAATGGGATGGCCGGAGCTAGCAGAAGCAGTGAGTTTTTGTCCATAACATCCCAAACATGCACTGTACTCTATATTTATGATGCTTATACCTAATAGCTGACTGCAGTGTAAGACTCTGTGGTACTGTCTTTTCAGATACATGGTCCAATAGAAGACTAAGAAAGACGTATGTTGAAGTGGACATAATCAAGATTCAAGACTTGTGTTTTAGACCAGTACTGCGCTGTGTAGTTGCCTTCTTGAAACTGCTGCTGTTACCTAGATTTTCTGCATTTGTTTATTTTTATGTCATATTTGTGGTCCATTTTAATATTTAATACAAAATATTTCATTAAATTCTCCAGTTGTTTTCTTTAAGATTTTCCACAGTTTAATTTCTGTGGGTAAACTATAGGAGCCTTAACACAGCAGTAAGAGTTATTCATTGTTTTTATTTACAATGGCAAAAACAAATTTGACCAGTTTCCTCATGTTTTTGCTACAAATGTGTTAAATGATGAAGAAACATGACAAACTGCTTTAACATGATGACAGTTTTAACAGACATAAGACACTTCACGTTATGGTAATCCATAACACCCCTCCAAATGAATTCTTTTTTTTTAGGTGGTAGACACAACAATGGCTAATATGTTCACCCAAAATTACGTAGAAACTAAAACATCCTACAGACACAAGCAGACATTCAAATTCCTAAAATGTCCAACAACATCCTACTTTTCCATTTTCTATTTCTTCATGAGGGCATCATATGCTTATTTTCACTCTTCATAATAATCATTTCATGATCCAAAACATGATTTCATTCTCATATTAAAAATCAGTTTAGTTTCAGTCTAAAATGTATGAAAGACCAGCTTGCCCATTATGTTCTGACTGGTAATGACAGCAGTAGTGTACTCCTGCTTCCAGTTAAATAACAAGAGAATTAGATTCATGAGACTAAATATGCTGTGCTTTACTGTAAACTCCTGCATTGTTTCTTTAACAGTATTTTTTTACACTGTATAAACACTGTAGATCAAAGGGACATTACCTTACACTGGAAGAAAAAATGAGAAATAAGGCAAAGGTTTCAAGTGGGTGTCTTTCTCGACAAGTTAAAAAAAATGGATTCTGTGGAATAGTTACTTCCTATAGTGTGCACTTCAGGATTCTGTAACTTTGCATATGTGATCAGATCTGACAAAATAAGTCACAGTGACTCAAGTCCAAATCGAGATTTTTGTACCAGTGTAAAGACGACACTACACTTTTAAACAATTTCTCGTCAAAGTCATACCTGAAACATTTGCCAAGATGGAGCCATTTGAATTATGGCATTCTGCCATCTTTGTTGTTTTGAAAAAATGTTTTCAACATTTTTTGTAATATCTTAATGGTACAAGGGAACTTCATACAGCCAATTTGTAATCTTTACATAGTTATCTTGACTTGATAGTTATGTGGAGATGGTTTTTGAACACTTTCTCCTTCATAAAGGTTTAAAAAAAGAACATTTTATGTTATGTTTTTTGAAACAAAATCAGTATGTATTAGTTTGAATCTGTGACTTCAGACTAATTTTATCAGATCGGTTCCCATGTTTTACAAACACAAAGAGCCACAAAACACAACATGCGACATAAAACAAAACCTTCAGTTTCAGTTCTCTTTCACTGCTCTCCTTTTTTCGGGTTTAAATTTAAAGTGGGTGCAATTAAAATACAGCTTTATTCAGCATTGTGTTGATATTGACGTAAGACCGCTGTGTGACAAGAGTGTGGCATACATTTTAATTGACAGACACACTTGTAAACATCGATAGACACCTATGCACACATGTACATGTGTCTCGTTGACAACCGTCAGTGATGAGCAACCTTGATACAGAAGCTACAGTCCAGAGGAACCTACAACAAGTTGCAGCTGTGGCCTAGTGGTTAGGGAGTTGGTCTTGGTATTGGAGGGTCACAGGTTTTCTGGTACCAGTAGGAAAAATGTGGGTGGGGGAGCTCTCCTGCACTCTCATCCATGGCTGGAGTGCCCTTGAGCAAGGCATCTAACCCTACATTGCTCCAGAGGGACTGTCCCTGTACCTTATTCACTGCAAGTCACTCTGTATAAGAACATGACCTAAGTGTAATGTAATAACCCAACATCACACATTCCTAATCACTTGGTCCTACCTGTGGACTTACTACAGATGATTTCACTAATTAGCTTTTCTACCTGGCTGAAGTGCTGTGCTAATTAAAATCAGATGACTTACTGAATGGCTGGAATGCTGAGTGGTGCTGGATTGTATCTTCTGAAGCCCGAAGGCTACAAAGGTGGTTACCTGATGAACCCATTGAGGGGGGTATTCCAAGTTTAGTAACTTGATTTAAAAATTAACCCAGATAAGTTCACTCAAAGTAAGTGATAAACTTTCTACTGGATTGTTTCACTAGTGGAATAAGTCATAAGACCCCTCTATTAGGAGGTTTACCACTTGTAGTACAAGCAATTGAAAATCAGCTATGTATGACTGAGCATACTGTACAGTTAAATGACTAAACCTGCTTAATGGAATACCCCCTGTTAGTAAAAGAGTCCAGGGGGTTATTCCTAGTACATGTTTTACTGACTGACCCAGACAAGGTAACTCAGTGAGTGGGAAACCTCCTAATAGCTGACTTGTATAACTTTGTTTTATGAGAAGGGATAAGACCCCTCAATTACGTTTGCCAATGAGGTTTGAGTTAACATACCCAGGTAAGTCACTAAACCTGGTTTCTGGAATACACCCCTGGGGTTCATGGGGGGGCCTTTACTTTTACAATCACCTCAGTGTTAATTAAACCAGGTCTGTCACTTTACCACCTTTGTAGTACACCCCTCTGGTTGCCCATCACTGACAGCCGCGCACTAATTTGGCAGAGTTCATATCGGAGGTGGCGGCTGAGACGGGTCATCTCCCCGAGCGTCGCCCTCCCCCCGATGGCGTTTGGCGGGCAAGTCGTGATCGTGAGCCTTCCTGATGTGGCGGTACAAGTCGCCCGACTGTGTGTAACTGCGGTAGCAGTAGCGGCACTCAAAGGGCCGCTCCCGCGTGTGGACGATGGCGTGCCGGCGGAGCGTGTACGCACAGGAAAAGGTCTTTCCGCACGTGCTGCAGGTGGGCACGTCCTCCACATAATTCCCAAGCGAGTCCTGGAATTCCTCAAAGTACACACCACCCTGGTGCTCCGACTGGTGGGACCCGGGTGGGAAGAGAGAGCTGGAGAAACCCGCAGGGTCCGAGGACGAGGCGCTGTGACCCTGCGGCGACATGGGAAAGGAGAGGGGCTCCTGGTGCTCAGAGATATGCGACATGGGATTGGAGACCATAAAGTGACCCCCAGCCAACTCCTCCACATCTGGGTTGCTGTCGTCGAAGTGCACAACCTCCCTGCTGAGTTCAAGAGCAGCGGCTCCCCTCTCCTGCCCCCCCTCCAGGCGTCCCTCTGCCTCCTCCAGCTCCTCGTCTGAAATCACAATCGCCTCCACCTTCACCTTTACCTCGTCGTCCTCTGATGCTCTTTGCCTCTCCTCAGATGGAGGAGGATCACTTAATCCACCCACCCTCACAAAGCCCTGCCTCGGCCCCGCTTCAAGTCTAGCCTGCCCACGACCAGCTGGGGACCCACGGTTCCCACTGCCTGGACTCTGGGTGTTGTGGTGGGGCACAGAGATCAGTTCTGATGCCTGACTTAAGACTGCCGTTGACTCTGATTTGCTCTCTGAATGTCTGTCTGGCCTGGGGCTCAGCCTCTCTCCGTCCACGTCCGGAGCGACAATGACCACCGCAGCCCCACTGGGCTGGTTCTCTGCACCACTGAGGGGTTGATGTGACTGCAGGAGAGATGAGGACGTGAGGCTGCTGTTGCTTCCACAATACATCTCGGTGGTGCTGCAGGGACTAGAGAGGGCCGACTCCTGATTTGCTGCTTCTGCCTGTGCCTTCCTTCTGCCTGTGCCTGGGCCAAAGTCTCCCGGCCCAGGGAAAGAGTCCATGCCTGGCTGGGTGGTGTCTGCTAAATCTGGACTACCAGCTCCACTGCTGTCATCTCGAATGCTGCGAACCTCTGCCACTGTCCGAGTGTTGACCTTTACAGAGGGAAACTGGCCACGCTGGTGATACGGTGACCTCACGGATGACTGTCCGGGCATGGTCACTGCTACCACCTTAACAGTTGCTCCAGGACCCTCATCACGTACCATACTTCCGGTAGTACCCACACTTGCCGTGCTGCCTCTGGAACTCCTCGAAAGCGCCCTGTCGGTTGGCCCTGAGACGGAGGCGACCTCCAGTGACCCTTCCTCGGTCCTGGTGCTGTCGGCCTCGGCCAGGCCTCGACCCTGCAGCCTCTTCTTGCACACCTGCACCACATCGTTCATGTGCAGGAAGCTGGCCGCCGCCAGCACGTCTTCCGGGGGAGGGTGGGCAGCCAGCTTCAGCACCCCCTCGTACATGAAGTCCAGCAGCAGCCCGAAAGCGGCGGGGGTGACGATCTGCCCGTTGATGGTGACCACCGTCTCCCTGCGCGGACCTGTGCCATTGGCTCCGGTTCCCAGAGGGTGCTCGGAGTAGAACATGTGGAAGAAAGGGGAGCAGGAGGCCAGTACGACGCGATGGGCCTGGAAGCGTGAGGCACCCACCTGCACGATACAGTCACAGAGGAAGCCCTGTTGCTGCTGGGAGCGCAGGCTGGCTAAAAGCTGCTGGCTGTGCCCTGGGAACTCCATTTGTGCCTGAGCTGTGTAAGACAGAGAGAGAGAGAGAGAGCACTGTGACACTGGTTGTGGGCAATGAATGGCAACCCTGGACTCCGAAGCTACATCCTAGTACCACATATTTTAGATTACCTGGTTCTACCTGTGTACTTAATAACTGACAAACAGGTGATTTCCATAATTATTTCCTATACCTGACAGAAGAGTTGTGGGAATAAGAATAAGGGGATTTGTGAATGGCTGGAACAAATAAATAGAATTGGACTGTAACTGCCCATCACTGGTTGTCGGTTACAGTGGCAGTCACAGATGGGGAGTAGCGCGTTTCAAATCTAAATCTAGATTTCACTAAATCTTCACTTTATGTGATTATTTTAGTGGGTGAGCTAGATTATGAAAAGACAGCAGGGGTGAAACATTGATTTTTCTTACCTTTATGGTATGTATTGAAATGAGTGGCACTTCTGCATTGGCATAGGAAGACTGCAGTCTATGAAGGTTGTCTTACACTCCCAAATTGATGTCCGGCTGTGACAACATTTGAAATGTCCAAAGACATACGCAGGCAACTTCTTCCTCCATGGAAGAATATGCTACATGTAAGCTGTTAAAATAAATGTGACAGTTTAACTGATTTCTGTTGTTGTTGTTTTTTTTTTATATGTATGTTACACTGTAATGGGAGTTACAATCCTGTTGCGTTTTACGTGTATGTCTCCTGGGAAAGCCATACAAATCGAAGCGTATGAATGAACCATGTTGTAGGAAACAACAGCATTTTATAGTACAAAACAGTTGATTTTAGTCCTACATTACTACGCGTCTGTAGCCCACCACTGCTAGCTAGCAAAGGTGCTTTGTTTACTGGTCAGATGTTCAGTTTTGTAGGTCTGACTCGCAAAGAAACACGACAGAGCCTTGTAGGTTTACACAAATTTGAACTGACAGACCCGCCTTTCTAATATGATAGGATTCGAAAGCCAAACGAATGCTAAACACCGGCATTATTTTTATTCTCACCTGTTAGAAGGAAAAATTACACCGACATCCTGCTTCTTCGTTTGGTGTAGCATTGCATTGTCATATGTAGTGCCATCTACTGGTTGGATGATCAAGTCATGTTCGTCTCTGTTTACGCTCCGCCAGTGATAGGAATGTAGTTCCGTGCTTCAAAGAAATGTGTGGGCAGTCAAATCTGACCATATCAACTCACCTGAACCTGCCAAACTTTCTGATTTATTTTTCGTGTTATATTTTTTTCATGTGTACATTTTTCGTTTTACATTATAATTACATTACATTCTGGTGTTCAGTTACACGCCTACGGGCAGCTAAGTATGACATAGCAAGCCGGCGAAACAGAAGAGCAAATAAGCATAAAGGTTTAAGTGACTTTTAACAATCCTTTAGGTCTTTATGGACAGACAAGCCCGTGGCAGAGGAAGAAGGGATGGGCGAGGTGGCCAAGGCAGGGAGGTAAGAGAGATATGGCAAAGCACCACGATATGGTGTGAATATATATAGCACCTCTAAATAAGGGAAATGCCTAGGCTATGTGCTTGGGTGTATTTTTACACTTCTGTCTTTTACAGGACACGCCTGATGTGCGATTTTCGAAATCTTTGTCATACGTGCTGCGGCACGGAGCAATTAAAATGGGGCTTCACATCAACTCAGGTAGGCTTAATTCAGTTCAGCGCAACATGTCTCAGTGGGCTTAGCCTACAGAGCACATAATTGGAATGCCCATGGCACAAGGCCAAGCTACCCTCTTCCATTTTTTCTCCCACACTTTTTATAATGTCAAGAAACTATACTCAAGGGGACCTAGTTGCTTTTGACCGGGTGGGTAGGCTGGGCGTGTTTGAACCAATGTGTAGGATAATTATTTAAATATGGTAGATAGTACAGATTATATGTAGGATTTGTGGTGGATAACAATGGGTTAAAGCTATGGAATTGAGTGCAGCACTACCAGGATAAAAGTGCAGGATGGATGAAAAACATTACACATCCCTCCCATGGACTCTTCTTCTTACCACCATCAGGTAGGTTCTGCAGCATCATCACCTGCACCTCCAGAATGGGGAAGAGCTTCTTTCACAAGGCAGTCAGACTGTAAGCTATAATGCAATGTAGAACAACCTATAATATGGAAGCTACCACACGGCACCTTAACACACTCCTGCTCTTTTTCTCTGCTTCCAGTAATCCATACCCAATCATAACAACTACAGCAGCTATCAGAGCTCTGTTACAAGTCATGTTGTGTCTAGTGTTTATTTTATGTTCACTGTTGTCTTTTGCACCTCATATAAACATGTGTATAAACATGTGTATGTTAGTGTTTGTGTGCACACTGCACTGTATCTGTCATGTCTCTGCTGTGTTTTAACAGTTGCATGTATCACCAATTGTTCCCAGTGAATTTCGTCTCAGTATGTGCTATGTGTATGGCTGAAAAGACAAAAAAAGCCTACTTGACCTGAAAAGATGAGGGTGAGGCACAGATGTCAGGTGGAAAGATGCAGTAAAGTAGTGGCTGTACAGCAGCGGATACGACAGGTCGGAGTGGGCTGCATGGTGGCGATGGTGCAAATGCATAGCAGATGAGGGAGGGTGGCATTATAATAGTGATGGGGTAAATACATAGTAGTCCAGTGGCAACAGACTGCCATCAAGAAGAACAACAGGCAAAGGCTGTGGGAAGAATGGACAGCCATAGGCAGAGGTTTAGTTAAATTAGATTAGTGGAAGGGACTGGAAGGACATACTACAGAGAACATAGAGTTAGGACAGAAGTCCCCACATGAGTATGTACAGCTAAGTTGTTTAGCATATGTGGTAATTACTTTTCTAATTTACTGATTATACTGTAGGTAATGATGATGAGTAATGTTTACATTCAGCATACTCAGACAAGCACCTGTAAGAGAGAGAACAGGTTACCAAAAGAGGGTGACTCACTCCACTTAAAATAAACAATTTTATGCCTTTATTTTTTTAATCCACCCTTGTAGACGGCTTTATGTATGTGGACGATCTCCTGACGCATCCCCAGTTCCGCTCCTTCTCACCTGAAGATGTTGAGAGGGTGGTGGCAAGTAATGACAAGCAGAGGTTCAAGCTGCGCAGTCACCCAGACAACGGCCGTCTGCAGATACGAGCCAATCAGGGACACTCTTTACAAGTAAGTATGGAGTGGGCTACATGTAGTTGAAAGCAACACTAAGTAGCTTTTGTCTTCAGTCGCCCTACAGGTTGGAAGGGGAGTTATCTCTCTTTCAAACTACAGAGACACAGTCCGCTCCTCCAAACTTTCTTAGTGCGGTTGTAGCCCATAGAGCACGGCAAAGCAAATTCAAAAGTGCCTTTCACCTAGTTACAAGTTGGTGAACCACTGAAACGATTTTGGAAACCTAATTTTAAGGTTGAAAAAAACTACTTAGTGTGGCTTTAAGATGTGAAGTGGGATATGACTTTTTGTGCTGAAACAAAGATGATGAATAGCCATAAATCATGTAGCCTAAGCAGTTGGTCTTTTGAAGTGTTCAGTTTCTTCCTTGAATGTGCCCTGCAACAGGACCATGTACTTGAAAATGGGAATAAAAAATAAAAGAATAAATATTTCTAAGGCTGTTGTCCTTCCCCTATATACATTGTGTTGAGTATAGATGATGTTTGTTAAAGGTGGCAGATCTAGAGCTGAGAGCGGTGCATCCTGATGCTCCAGACTGCCCCCAAGAGGCCATCCATGGCTCCTACATGAAGCACTGGCCCTCTATCCGCAGCCAGGGGCTGAGCAGGATGGGCAGGACACACATACACCTGGCACCTGGACTGCCAGGAGAGCAAGGAGTCATTAGCGGTATGATGACTAGATACACACACACACACACACACACACACGCACACACACACACACACACACACACACACACACACACACACACACACACAGACTCACTTACTCAGTGTGGATGTATTCACAGAACTTAACCTCCATTGGCCTCCACCAGTTGAGAACAGACAAAAAGAGACATGCATGCTGAAGCACAGGCATGTTTTTTATTGTGTTGTTTTTTTATTGTGCATGGTTAAATAAAAAAACATATTTAGTGATTTTAAGAATTTCTGTTTAGATGAGTATCATTTCATTGGATCAGATGATGAAGGGGCAGTTCATGTTCTGTGTTGTCCGAACTTCTTCTGTTCCTTTTTGACGAATGTCTTTCTGGCAGGAATGAGGAAAAACTGTGACATGGCCATTTACATCAATGTCCCTAAAGCTCTATCAGGTATCAATGATTGTAAAAAACAAGATTTCTACAAGCAGAGAATTAATGCAGGACTAACTTAACATGTCTTTCTTTTCCAAAAGCTGGCATCCCATTCTTCTGGTCAGAAAATGGAGTGCTACTGACACCTGGTGATTCAGAGGGAAAACTTGCTCCACGTTACTTCAGTAGAGCTATACAGCTCAAGCCCTCTCGTAAGTCACTTTCACTGTGCTGCTAGCCTGGCTGTCGCATTAAGCTTGTAGATGAAGCTTGGCCTGGAAAAGATCCCATAAACAGGTTCCCAGAGTTGTCAGAGGCGGGATCAACAGGCATCTGTCAAAAGGATAGACTACTGGACAGAGCTACTCAGACCACTGATTCCGATGACGTATGCGTCGCGTCAGCTTGTTTTTCATTGGTTCCCTATTTTAGGCCGGTTGGCCAGACTGACTTGAATGTGAAATTCTTATGCAGTGTCACAGGCAGTTTGGGTTACCTCAGGCTACTCTGCTGCTGCCTTTTTTGTTTATTATACTATGGTGTCTAAATAAGTGGGTAATGTAGATGTGTCTTTATATGATTGCAGAGTCTTGAAAATAAGCCACTTTAATATGTATTTGTTTGTCTGTGCACATTGTCTTCACAGAGTGTGAATTGGTACTGGAGTAGCTGACTCTTGGTATGAGTGGAGCCGAAGTTACTGCAGCCAGTTGCCTTTTACGCTGTGCAGTGGTTAGAGGTGTTCACCGTCACCATGGCAACTGCCAAAAGCCGCCAACACATTTTGAACATCCTGGGCGCTGTTTACAAATTGCAGGTGTTACCTGTCAGTGCATCTCAGCAAGACGAGCCACTGTGAACTTGGTTTGCACGCTTACATACTGTCATAACTTGAACGAGTAGCCAAGCCTGTATGATTATGCACATGCTATCTAACCGGAGGCAGATGCTAACTGTCATTTTGGGTAACCGAAAGTATGAGCATGTGCTTCACAGATAGGGCCACACGTGTGCGAACAACCACCAACGAAGCTGACTGTCTCTGTAGATCAGGCCAGTGGTTTCCTGACATGTCAGTCACAATACATTTTCATGGCTCTTGATATGCTCCTTGTCAACTCTGTTGTGCTAACTCTGTACATAACAAAGGTTATTTATTATTAAAAAAAAGAAAAAAATATTCTGCTTTGTATGGACATATTGTTTATTTAAAAAAAGACCCAGACTTCATTGGCAGGCAACACAATGTGAATGTGTTTTAGTTGTTAATGTAATCTGAATTTGATGAAGTGCTACTTAGGGTGTTGCTTGGAATCCTTTTATGGTCCCAGTCCTACTTCCTTTTCTGAGTTCCTTAAAGAAATGAAAATTGAGTGGGTGTGACCATGTCTGCTTGAGGAGTGGAGAGCACCAAGACCTAACAGTTGGGGAAAACAGTCTCTGTAATGTTCCACTGCCCTTGTCTAACAATTTCCTTACCACAGTGGTCATACGCTGATTCACTCATGTCGCAGAAAGGGTGTTGTCTTTATATAACAAAAACATAGACAGTACATCAAGAAGTACCATTTTCAAACCTAACTATATATTACACCATTTTTTATGATTAGATTGTCAGCGATATGAGCAATATGTGTGTGTGATCACCAAACAAACCATCATGCACCACACACAGCCTAAATGAGCTGTTGCTTATGCCAGTGCAGGCTAGCTATTGATGCAAGAGGAACATAAAATGATAAATACTTTCAGTTTTCCAATCTCCAGGACCTCATGTGCCATCTCAGAGGGCCTCATGCCCCCCGGTGAGTTTATGGAAGAGCTCTTCGTTCAGGGTGTCGCTCTGGTCACGACCTCGAGTGGACATGAAGATGTATCCGCCAATGTACTCGTGGACGGTCTTGCAGTCAGCGTTTACGCAGGCGAAAGCAATGTTGATGTGTCCATCAAACTCTATGGCCACCTAATCATAAATATGTAATTAGCACACATTATAGCAAAGCATGAAAGAAAACAGGTGGTGCTATACCCCATTTGCACCAAAGACCACATCTTGCCAAGTGGTGTCTAGTTAAATAGTTTGCCATGTATTTATTGCATATTTGTAGCCTCACCTGGCGAATGTCCCAGTTGACATTCCACTGTCTCATGGTGTTGTACCGCCAGGTCTTCACTACATCCCCAACTCCTAGATCTATACGGATGAGACGATTGTTGGCAATGCCCAAGACCTCGTCCTTCCGACTGCCCTTAAATCTTTGAGGAAAAGAGACATTTTTTTGTGATGTGCACACAGAGGTCAAAGGGTTTAAACTTATCTAAATTTTATGTTTGTTTTTCATTGCCAAGAACCACAAATATATCTCAAACCCACAGGTAGATTAAATAAAAAACAATGGCATTTCATAACAATAATCCCTGCCAGTGAGGCACTAGCTAAAGTTATTTATTCATCTAACTATGAAATTGCTTAGTGTTCTCACCTGACCATAAAATATGAAATGCCAAAGTCAGGAAGAGCCTGCCAGATCTGCAGGAACTTCAAAATGGCTGCTGTCAGGGATAGTTGGGCCACATTCTGGTAAGCCTCTAGGATCCTTGGTGTGAGCTGGAGAAGGAGAGAGAGAACACGCTTTTAGTACACATTTGCCCTTCATTGAAAAACATAATGAGCTATTACGTCTTTGCGGCTATTGTCATGTTTTATCAGTGATGGATGAAGCATGTCTGTCACATGATTGATGAACTCTCCTCAGAAGCATATTTGTTTCTGTATATTCTGTCATCCTTCATATGATATATGAATCTCTGTGTAATGTCACACCCTCTTCAGATCACTTTGTAGGTCTCCTCTGCTTTGTGTTCTGGCTAAAAAAGAGAAAAGTAGAGTGACTGTACCTGTTTGGCCTTGTACTTCTTGTGGTAGCGTGGAGAAACCAGGCTGAGGGTGTTGATGCTGTCATCGCTCTGGGTGACCTGCGCTCCTGGGTTGGAGCGCTGCATGGACAGGAAGGTCTGGATGCTCCTCACTTCGTTGTCAAAGGAGCTGTCAGCCATAGTCAGGCCTTTAGAGGCCAATTTACAGGCGGCCATCCACTGAGCATACTGCCTCTCCTGAAAGGGAGGGGGAGGGAATTAGAGACCAGGCCATTACACAGAGGAGTTCAGAAATAGAAGGAAAAACAATGTCCCTAAGAAAGCCTTAGTGGTAGGGATGAAGCTAGACAGGTGGCATTGGGTGGTCTGAGCCACCCTGCATATCTGAATGACCACTGCAGATGCCACCCTGACATTTTTAGTCTATGATTGGCCATTAAAATTTTAAAAGGCTAGCTCTTTTTTTTTGACGTTCTGGCTTCCTTGATTTAGCACAGTAGAAATATAAATAGCAAGCAAGCATTCATCTATCTATTGTCAACCTATGATTATTATTTGTGGTTAATAATACCAACCTAGTGTAAAGTAATTGTTTTATAGCATTAGTTTGCTTTAAATACCTTGTCAGCACCCTACATTGCTACAGTGGTTAAACAAAAACGATGTGTTATAAGAGCAAAACTGCTGTAGCCAATGTAACCTCCTGCCATCCCTGAATTATTCAGTACCTCTCAAGTACCACCCTTGTTAAAAAAAAGTTTAGAACCGCCACTGCTTAACGGTCTGTGAAAATATATGACAATGACACAGCATGTTTTTATTTTTCTTTCTCTATTCACATCTTGTCGACCTTTCTGTTCTGAACAGTGTTGTATCTGGTGTCTATTGTATCTATTGTATCTGGTGTCCAAATGCCCAAAAGCACATTAAATTGAGCCTATCACGCCAAAGATCTCATCTCATAGCAAAGTTTGACACTTATGGTAAAAGGCTGCTCACATTGTCACAGCGTAGGTACACCTCATTCATGCCCTCAGGTGCAGGAACTAGCAGTTTAATGCAGAACTTCTGCCCAGCAACATTCACGTCTGGGGCCACTTCGCTGCCTGCAGGAGAATGGATTTACAGTCACTTTTAAATTCGAATAACTGTCAGACTCCAGGTGGGCATGGGAATATTTAGAATAAATTGTCCAATCTCTCTGCTGAGAGACAGAGAATCAAGGAACTTCAATACAGCATATTTAAAACATATTTTTCATGTCAGTACATATTTAAAACATATTTTTCATGTCAGTACATAACCTATATGTACCTTTTAAGTTCATTTGCTGAATGGGCTCCCCGCAGCTTTCCTCCTGACTCTTGAAATAGGAGATTGATGTGTCTTTAAACTTACACCAGTACTGCTTGTAACCTTTCAGTGTAAGTCTCTTCGGCCTAAATAAGTGGACATAAGAAACAGGAAGTTGAGAGAGAAGTAAAATCTCAAAACTGGGACTTAAGGGACAGCACAATAGAGAAAAAAAAGAAATCCACCTGAACGTTAATCTCACCTGAATATTTTTAAGTAGTCATTCAATTCAGGAGCAGTCATATTTTCCTGAAATTTAAAACAAATTAATGGAAGTCTATTAATATTCTTTTTATTGGCTTTTATTAACTAAGTTGCTATGGACATTAATTTTAATAACAAATTCCTGTTAAGTCTGTATCTGTATCTATAGGTATGTATCTGTATATAATGTATAGAATTAAAACAGATTCGTAGTGTTTTGCCTGACTGTAAAGTATTTGTTGTGTAGACTAAGTGTGTTGAGCTCCCAAGAAGTGTGGCATATTGTTTCCAGTAAGAAGAGCCCTGAAATTAAAACTCATACATTTCCTGTGGATGATACATCATACTCAGTGTTCCATGTAATTTCACGACACAGCAAGACTGATGTGGTCAATCAGGATGTGTCATCATATAGCCTACATGTTACACAAAGAAGGAAGCTGGGCGTGTCCCTCACCAGCATGTCATTGGCGGTGCTCTCGGCGCCCATCTTCACCTCCAGTGACTGCAGGGCAGAGTCCAGGTCCTCCAGACCAGAGGTCAGAGCCTGGGCGTCCGACTGGGACACTTTGCCAATGTGGTACTGGGAAGGCAGAGAGGACATGGGGAGAGTTAGTCAGTGCGGTGACAGGCAAACAAATAACCAGATTATAATTGGATAATAATAATTGGTTGTCATTATTCACCTTACTCCGATTACAAATTGTCATGTCACTCGAGAAATCTGATTGAAATCAGATTTTAAGACATCATGTTGCAGGTCAACAGAGATATTTAGGAATTCTGTATACTCCAATTAATGCTTTATTCAGATTTCTCTGTGCATGTAACTGCAATAAGTGAGCTGAATGACGAGAACCCCTGGTGATTCATAGGTACAGGAAGTTCAGGGAACAGTAGGAGTATCCATGCTCTGTCATTATTTCTGACTCTGCCCAAATGTAGTGAATGATGTTGATCTTAGTAATGCATTATTTTCACACACCAGTTTAAGGCATCTTTAGTCATAATGTAGAGTACAAAGTGTAGGATGTGCTGGATGCATGATGTCAACATGCAGTGATTCCACTCAGAGATGTATATTCCTATTTACTTGTTAATTCATGTTTTACATTTTGTTTATGATTATAGCAGTGGTAATGCATACACGTAATGTGTTTTGATCTATTAATTTGACAGAAAATTATTCCAGGTATTTTTCAGTGATTTGGTCATTGAAAAGCTAATGGAAATATTAATGGATATATATGAATGCATATATTATGCAATAACTGATTTAGCCACTAAAACTGTGTTATTTCAAAACGCGACTGCTATTCAGTTAATTAAGTCTTTTTGGTCTGCCTCCACACCGAAATGGATTGGACCCTAATCCCAGATTATCTATAATTAAGTCTATAATTTTTTTACTTGAGGCTGGTACTCATTGTGATGATGTGGTGACTCATCTAAGAGACTAATTTGTGCGTGGTTCTGTTCTTTTCTGTCTCTTGTCACCTGAAGAGCCCCGAATAGCATCATCTCCTCCTCCGTGCAGTCAATGTCCTCCAGCAAGACGGCCCAGCGTGCTTGCTCATACAGCTGAGTCAACCTCACTATGTCATACTGGGAGAGAGAGAGAGAGAGAGAGAGAGAGAGAGAGAGAGAGAGAGAGAGAGAGAGAGAGAGAGAGAGAGAGAGAGAGAGAGAGAGAGAGAGAGAGAGAGAGAGAGTTAGCAAAGTGACTTTTAATTGCTAAGACTGATTGACAGACTGGCATGACATTACATTACATGACACTTAGCCAATGCTTTTATCCAAACCTACTTACAATGGAGGAAAACAATTAAGCTCTGGTAATATAAGCAATTGTGTGGAGTAAGTGTAGGTAGAGAAGAATGCATTGACGCATTGACACACACATACATGCACACACACACACACACACACACACACACACACACACACACACACACACACACACACACACACACACACACACACACACACACACACAAACCCCTACCTTGGGTTCCAGATCATACAGGGTGTAGTATTTGAAGCGGAGCCACAACTTGTCGTTCTCTTGAACACCCTGCTGCATCAGGGAGCGGGAAGAATCTAGCCACCTGTGCATACGAGGATGAGACAGGAATTTTATTATTCACTCATTTCATCTATAATCTATAACATAAACATGCAGAGTAGCAGTAGACATAGCCATGAAACAACTGAACTAATATTGTGAAACAAATGATGACGACATCAAGACTCCATCCTGTAAACCTGCCACAAACCACAGAAAAGTCACCCAGGTTAAACGCACAGGTTCTCAATGAGGTACAGTCAATGCAGTGACAGGTGGTGTAATTTCAGTGTCAGGAGGGAGTGTTATGTATGACCAGCGGGACCTCACAGCACCTGGTGTGGATGTGGGTTTTGTCCACTATGCTGGCAGGCCGGTAGAGTTTGGCTAGCGTCTCTGGAGCTGGAGAGGGCTGGCTGGCAGACAGCATCTTATACACGGCCTCCGTCTTAGGAGAATCGGAGAAGTGAGCCGGCATCCCATTGTACAGGCATGGAACTGAGGCTGTGAAAACGGACAGAATATCATTAATATCATTAGCAGACATAATTTCAGTCACTGTAAAGCCATACACGAGGAGATTATCGTGTTTATCACAGACATAGGCACACATAAAAGGATATGTTTTCTCTACATTGCATATTGTAATATTTGATGGAAAATGTATGCTTGCTGGGTGTGCTGTATGTAATGTCCTGATGCCTTGTGTTTTGTAATGTCGCATAGCTGGTGTGTGTAGTTTATTGTTGTGTAATAGCATCTTTGCCCATCCTTGGCCTGTGTGTTAGTTTTTAAATATGAAATGTTTTTCCATCTAGCCTCTCTGTATCAAATTGTCTTCTGTCACCAATAAATTGTCAGTTTGACGATCAGAGTAGTACTCTATCATGCAGTGTAAGCTGAATAGGTAAACGACCAGATTTCAGGGTGTTAGATGATACTAAGGCAGCCTCAATAAAACTGTACAGTTTAGAAAAATGTATGCAACAGTACCAGACAGTACCAGAACACCACTTACAATAAATTAAGTCTGACAAAATGGCATCATGACAGTACAAACAGAAAGATAAAAATGCTGCTTCATCTACCTGAGGTTAAGGGGACATCTGTGATGTCGTAGATCTCCTCTTCAGACTTTTGATCTTTCTTTTTCTTCTTCTCTTCCACTGGACGGAGCAAGGACAGCTCCTCTGGGTGACGGATGTCTTTCAGAGAAGAGAAGAGAAGAGAAGAGAAGAGAAGAGAAGAGAAGAGAAGAGAAGAGAAGAGAAGAGAAGAGAAGAGAAGAGAAGAGAAGAGAAATGAAGAGAGGAGGAGAAGAGAAAAGAGAAGGGAAGAGAAAAGATTGATTAAAATTGAAAAGAATCCAAGGTTGTCATCAGATACTTCTGTGTCGTCTTCTGAAAAAAAAGGGAAGAGATTTAATTTTGCAGCAGTAAAGTGGGTAAAATACTCACTCAAGACCTTGCAGATATTCAGCACTGTTCGGAAGACCGGCGCTGAGAAGCTGGCACGCATCCGCAGGGTCGTCCCGTTGGGCAGGCCCAGCCGGAGGGGCTTGTGCTGCGGCGAGAAGATAAGCTTGGCGTCTGCGTGGACGCCACACTTGTCCAGCGTCCAGGCCGTTCGCAGGAGCCAGCGCTGCTTCTGTTCCCACCAAAGGCCATAGTCGGACCAGTCCCTTTTCGCCTCTGAGACGCGAGCGCAGAAAAGAAATGTAAATGGACCGCATTTACACCGTACTTTTCCACTCAGCTGAGCAGACAAAAAGCTTTTATGGTGTAATTCCCTTACACCCACCCATTCACATTCCTTATTGAGACACAAACTGATGGTGGAAAGCTACCATGCAAGGCACCACCCAGGTCATCAGTAGCAGTATGGGGTTTATTGCTATGCTTAAGGACACTTTGACCTTATCAGCAGCAGTGAAAATTGAACCAGCAACACTATGATTGCTGGCTGACTCGTTTACCTTCATTTAGATTATTTGGGTATGAGGTATTAAATGATCACAGTCACACAGTGTTGTCTTTGTGGGGAGCCTGCTTGTGTAAGAGAGCAACGGCTATCGGACACTTACGTGTCTTCTCAACCACTTTGAAGATTACCCCACCGATGTGGAGATCAGAGGTGACACTGATGGTGATAGGTGGTGAGTCTGGACCTAAGTCATCTACAATAATCGAGAGATCCCATGCCGCCATTCTAAGTGAGAAAATAAACAAAGAGGTTTTATTTTTTTATTTTTAAAGAACCACATGATTTATTTAAATATTTTAAGTCAGGTTGAATCCTTAAATTCGTGTAAAATCAGGTATGTAAGTGAGCGTGAGGAAGTGAAAGCAAAAGCTTTTAGCTGTGACTTCTTATAAGTGAAGCAATACAGTAATACTACTCTAAATTGAATCAAATGCACCACACCACCGTCTGTTTATGTGTTGGGGTTATTCTGAGGCCTGTCAAGTTAAAGGTGACAAACCCTTCCTGTTTCTAAGTAAAAAAAAAAAACAATCACATGGAATCATACTTCCTCTTTCAGTCAGCATCACAGATCCACACCCTGTCTGTTACTGCCTGTGCCTGTGCATGTGTGTTTGTGATAAAACAAGTCCAGTTGTCACTCCTCATAACTGCTATGTGTACAATTCACTAATACAATGCATTAATACAAGACACTATTGTCAGTTAGACTTAAAGGCAGAAAAAGCCTACATCTCAGATATGGTCAGCACATCCATCCATCCATCTGACCTTTTCGTGAACTGCACTAAGTGATGTTATGCCATACTGTAGCTATCTAGTCTATTTTTTCTGAAGGGTAAAATGAGGTCAGTGTAATTCTTTCATCACATTTCGTTCGTAATTCAGAAATGAGAACATGACTGGTGGGAGATGATGGTTTTATGGGCTATATTAGGTCAAATATAGGCTATATGTATACTGCCACGGATCAAGATACATTATACACCCTAATTAATACGTCAGAATTCCATAACTACTTAAAATGATGCTGTCCATTGTCATAACAGAAAGTTTTTTCACAACAACTTGCCTTGGTCCCACCCAAAGTCTCCTTAATGTTACTAACCAAATGCTGATAGTTTTACATAGAAATTTCTCATACCTGCCCAATGACACTGCTTCAGGAGGCCAAGTTTGGTCTTCTTCAGTGGATCTCTCTTGGTTGGATTTTTCAGGTAGGCTGTACAGGGGCCACTCTCAAACACGTAGAAGACTCTGCTATGAACATGGACTGTCTTCGGGCGGTAGTGGGTTGTGCCTGAGCAGTGTGGTTTTGGTGTGTTTAATGCGGCATGTGTCAAAGCTGCGAGAGGAGGCGGTTCCTCTTTTGTAACCTTCTGTGTAACGAAACCATGTATATGACCACAAAACGCCGCAAAATGCAGTACGTTCTGGGTGTGTCTCACTTGCAACACTCATTGAAATGTGCAGGCCTGGGTTATCATCATTTGACAGTGAAAAATGCAAAGATGGCAAGACCCAACAGCTGTAACTATTAGCAAATGCTTTCCAGTAATTATGCCCAGCATAATTGGGATTCTGGATTTAGTGATTGTAGTTTGACACAACTGTGTTTTATATTACTTGTATTTTGAAAGATGAAAGGTGCTGTCTTTGTCTATGTTTGTGTCTAACATTTGACCTCTTATTTTGTATTTAGAGTGAAGAGAGTAGAAGCCCCTACATGGAATAGCCTAGTTTAACATTAACTGGTCATGTGTGCTCTCCGCCGATAGGGGCACTGTACGCTTTCATATAGCTTTCAGACACCCCCTTCAAAAGTGGTACGTTCCGTGTGGGTCATGCGCGTAGATGATTGTGCGTGTGTTTACACGGAAGTAAACTTCCCAAACACTCCATGTTTGAATTTTACAGGATGGAGAAGCGCGATCAGTGTGTGCTTATTTAATAACCACACCGGTGCCAGGGAGTGGACCTTGCGCTGTCTGAACCCGGTAGTGCATGACTACCCCGGTCAGCCAGTGACAACAGTATGGCGCTGTATGTGTCAAAACTTACTAAACGATTACCAAAAACAGTCAGCTTTGAATTGCGTTCAGTTCTCGGAACTAGAGTTCCTTTTATTGACCTAACATTTACAGATATAAGGTGCGCTGCAAGCCGTCGGTCATTACATTCAGTTGTCCGTCAAGCAAGTGACAGCTGCCCAGCAAATTCCCTACTTGTTAAGTCCAAGCCGAGCAGTTATAGGTGTGCTGTCAGTTCAGCTGAAAGGTTGAAGAAGTTCACAGCAGGCTCAAAAGCATTCCACTCGCAAAGTGCCAGTTCATCCAATAGGACGAGCAGGTCCCGTTCTACAGTAGCTTTCAGCATCCTTGGAGTGTCCACCGGGGCTTTTGCAGCATTGCACACCACCGCTATGTGGGCCATGTCCGATGAAACCATTAACCTGAACAGTGACAGGACCGACTGGCAGGAGGCAAAGAGTGAGTAGCGCGTTGAAAATGAATTTTACATTACGTATGCTACATGCCATATTGCAGTGTTTTGAATAATTAAGATTTGTCTGTGATGGCGCAGACAGGCTGTTGCGACTGTCTCAGCTACTAGTCTAGTTGAAGACAAAGTTTACTTGTAACCCCTCATGAGAAACTGTGTGTAGCCTAACATAATACTTATGTTTGTTCTGTATTTATCTACTTAATCACATTCCTGTCCCATTTTATGACCGTAGGATGTACAATTTTATTGCTGTTGGTATAGCACAATTATTTATGTAAACACAGTATTTTACAGCAGCCATTCTTTTACAAAACAATTTGAGACCCGAATAACACACATTACATGTGTATATATATACTGATGGAAATGTAAATTGGTAAATAAGGCAGTGATTTCTGATCAATAAATCCTACTTTTAAAAATGTTATTAAAACTTCCTTCTCTGTTTCAGATTTTCTCCTTGGTGCCAGTCAGGAGGGGAGACGGGAGCATTACAGGGTTGACTACCTGCCCCTTGACAATATACCTGTCTGGACTCCTACAGGTGCTTTACCTGTTTGTTCATTCATTTCTTTGATAGTTTGATCAATATGACCCTTTGTTTTCAGCAGCATAAAAAAACATCTGACTTCTAATCTGTGTAGTACTTAGCTAGTTGTATGTCACATTTTAAAAATTCTGTGTAGTATTATAATCTGACGTTGTACATTTAAAAGTAGTAATAGAAATGTGATGTATCTCTGTAAAATAGCAATATATCACATTATTAAATGCCAAAGGTACTTATCAATCCACAACTTCTCAAGAGCCTGTGTTAACTTGCTTTCCTTTGTAGGTGTAAAACCTCTTTACAAGCCCAACGATGCCCTGAACAAGAAGATATCCCTCTTTCGTGGAGACATCACCAAATTGGAGATTGATGCAGTAGTGAACGCAGGTACGTTTGTAGCATTCAAGATGACCAGGGAGTTTGCGAAACTTTGGTCAAATTTGGTCTTTTCCAGTGACCAGCCCAGATTAACTTCCTGAATGGATAGTTTGCCAGCAAAAAAAAATCATTGTTTGCTGCAGGGTGCAATTTTTTGAGTTCCTAAATAAAATAGGCCTTTGCATAATTAATACAAGTAGGGAGAACCAATTTCACACAGGTTATGTTATTCGGTTCTGTAAATTAATTTGCAATAGCTTTAGTAAGATAGCAAGTTTTTCATTTATTTAACAGATCAAGTCATGTTTCATTTTAAGTAATAAATCAACAGAGTTTGGTTCTCAGTAGCACATAAACTTCAACCTTTGTGTACAGCATGCAGTCCAAAAGGATGTCTAATTTTGGTCTTGCTTGTAGCAGCATGAAAACATATTTATCTGTAAGTTTTACAATAGCCTGGGCAGAGGTGATTTTTGAAAATCCTCCAGCTGGATTTTTAATTAATGAAAAATTCTTCCCATTCAGAAGTGGAATGTCAGTGTTACATACCAAACTCAATATCTGATGGAAATCTTCTCAGATACATTGCTCTTACAACTTCAACACTTGGCTTGTTGAAGTTGGGAGAAGGTTGACGGTGGTCAAGGCTGTTACCACACACAGACTTTAAAAAGATCTAAGTAAAAATATTTACATATTTATAAATGATGAGTCATAATTAATTTGATCCTGTCAAGCATGTCTGCCAACATTTGAGTAGCAGAAGTCATTTTCAACATTTCAGTGGCAGCAGTGGTTGGGAGTTTTGAGGAGGACATTGATGGCAGAGCCGAAAAAAAAAAATGGTTTTGAGGGATGGTAGTGCTTACAAGAACAGAATAAGTTATTTTATTTTCATTTGTAAAACTTTGGTTAAAATACAATAAATAAATGTACAACTGTACTTACCCACAATAAAGAATGTATTTATTGTTTATAAATCCAGTGGTGAGGTATTCTAAAAGCACAGTATGTTCCAGACAGCTTTGAGGTATGCACATGAAATCTCTGGTGTTACTGGGTTTAAATTTGCAAACGTATTTGATTTTTACCTTCTTCGATGGGACAGTCTCAGCTTCTGCCATTTAACCTGCTGTAAATGCCTTCACTGCCTTTCTGAGCATTTAGTTTAAACTTCGCGCTTCTGCAGCCTCAGCAGACAGATCAACTGTGCAGTAAGGCTGAAGGGTACCAGGTTGACAAATGGGTTGAAAATGCTGTAGTGCATTTCTTGTGTAATACGAGATTGCCTTCCACACACGATCTGGCAACTGGAAAATGTGGGCAAACATATTGATTAAATAATCAATAAATAAGTTTGAACTTCATAAAATTATGGAAATCCTGGCAAAAAATGGCAACATGAGAGGGGGGCAAGATATTAGGGGATGAGAGGAGCTGAAATATGGGAAAAATCCAGAGAAAAATAGCATATAGCTGTGCTGTAAAGCAGTGACGGTAAAACCATGACGAGGGTCACAGCAAAACACATTAATTTCTCTGTTAGTGGTATCTTATTTTTTTGTTTAGGTCCACGGCAAAAGGAGAACCTAATACGGCCTTTATGAATTGCTTACTAATGTATTCAACTACAGTATGTTGCCAACTCTGCAGAGTGTACTTTCATCGAATTTTGGTGCTGTTGTTTTATTTTTTATATTCATGGCTGTTTGATTGAGTCCAGAATTGTTTATGTGGCTTTTGAAAAGGTTAAGGCAACATTTAAACAGCCTCTAGAATTCAATAAATAGTAGTCCCCATAATTATTGCCAATATTAGTACTGATGTTATAGTTACAAATGGTTATGCTTCATTCTTATTGCCTATTATCATTTACTTTTTATTGATTCATTCATTTATCACAATTTAGTCATTTTCAGGGAACTTATATATTATTTAACATTTGATACTTTTCTGCAGTTAAATTTGTGATGTCTATCCTTTACTTCTTTATGGGTTGTCCATGGGAGTGCATTTTTCTGGAAAGGTTTTACCGTCAGTCATAAATACTGTCTATGTCTTTCTTTTATGTATTTTTAAAAACGCATCTAACTGACCTGCAGACTTTTTATTGACCACTAGGGGTCCACGGACCTCCTTAGAGAGGCCTGGCATCAGACTGAGTGCGGACTGAAACGTGTAGATTGATGATTTCATTTTCAAAAGCCTTTATGTCTTTCAAAGAGGGGCCTACTGCCACAGTTTCTACATCAGACGAAATAAAAACTAACCCACAGATGAATGAAAGACCAGAGCAGTCTGCAGGAGTGAGGTGAAAAATATGGTATCCTGAGACGTCAGCATTTTATGTTATTTAGACGCTTGTATATGAATGTGCTATCACAGCACTAAACTGGGTTTATTGTTTGTCGACATGCTATCAATAGCCAGATCACAAATGACCAGTTCTGTATGGCCCTGGTGTGGCCATTTTCTGTCTGAGAGACAGCCATGGGAAGCCTAACTACTAAGCTTAATATAAAATTTGTATAAAATATTAACACAAAAGTGATTAAAATCTTAAAATGGCTTGGAATTTGTCAAATTAAAATAGCACAAGGAAGCGGCCCGGGGGGGTAAAGCGGAGGAAAAAAAAGAGTTCGGGGAAGGGAGAGAGCGAGAGAGAATGAGGAGGCGGTGGGAGTGAGAGTGAGAGTGGGTGGGGGAGAGGAGAGGAGCGCTTTGCTTGACAGGCAATTGATTCATTTCTCCCTGTTGTGGCATTGATTGCCTGGCCGCCCTGTCTCGGTGTAAAAGCGTGAGGATTAACAGACTGTCCTGAGGTAATTAATTTGGGGCCTGGAATGGACTCCTCAGGACTGCTAAGTGTGCACCTCCAACGTTGCTGATGAGCTGGACAGGACAGGACAGGACAGGACAGGACAGGGGAGGGGAGGGGAGGAGAGGGGAGGGGATGGATAAGGGGCTCTTGGAGCTGTCTCTGACAGGCTTCTCAATCAGGGACATGACTGTAAACACTTAAGTCATGTCCACACACACACATACACATGCACATATACACATACATGCACACACACATACACATGCCCCCATGCACTCACACGCACACATACACATGCACACACACACACGCGCGCACACACACGCATACACACACGTCATGCATTGACTTACTCAGTCATACGCTTATTCATTTATGCATTAACACAGAGTGTAGGATTGTATCTAAATGCTGACAGCCGTGGCATTCAGATGTTCATTACCGTACAGCCTCTTGAGTGGATGCACAAAGACACGTACAAGTGGATAATTTCCCTCTCTCTCTCTCTCTCACACACACATAGACACACACACTCGTGCACACACACATATTTATGTTCGTATGCAGTCAAGACACGTATATACCATAAGAGTGCTAGAGACTAACATTCCTCTCAGTCTGTGACCTCTATCCTGTAACAGCAGTGAACAACTGCCACCAATTCCAAATGAAGTGGCGCGTTTAAATTTCCCACCGTTAGAACCGCGACCTCATTTTCACTCTTCATTTCTTTTCTTTTTTGTTTCTCATTAAATGATAAACATATGGGCCGAGTCATTTTAAAGCCTCAAGTTCAGAGCAAAATGGACTAATTACTAGAAATCTATTCAGGTGAAACTGGCCCCCAGTGGGCACTTAAACGCCAAAGCTGGAGGCACAGCAATGCTGATAGAGCTTTGAGAGACGGGGCAGAGAGAGTAATGTGCTCAAATTGGTCAGAAATTTATATTCTGTGTGAACGGTATGTCTTCATTAAAGCCAGGCTGACAGAAATGAAAGAGGCAAGTAACCAGAAGCCACCAGATCAGAGAAAAGAGATTTGGAGAGACGCGCACACAAACACACATACACACATACACACTAGCACACACTAATGTATACACACACACACCAACACAAAAACACACACAACCTCAAAAACATACACAAGGACATGCATGAACTGGTAATAATTACACATAGAAACATACGGTGTTAAACAAATACCACGCACACACACACACACACACACACACACAAACACACACAAACACATGCATCAGATGGTAACAGCCAAACATACAAACATGTACTGTTAAACACACACACGCACAGACACACACACACACACAAACACCCACACACATGCATGAGATGGTAACTGCCAAACATACAGACATGTAGTGTTAAACACACACACACACACACACACACAAACTCACGCACACATGCATGAGATGGTAACAGCCAAACATACAGACACGTAGTGTTAAACACACACGCGCGCGCTCACACACACACACACACACACACACACACAAACTCACGCATGCATGCATGATATAGTAACAGCCAAACATACAAACATGTAGTGTTAAACACACACACACACACACACAAACACACACAAACACACACACAAACTCACGCATACATGCATGGGATGGTAACAGCCAAACATACAAACATGTAGTGTTAAACACACACACAAACACACACAAACTCACGCATACATGCACACACACACAAACACACACAAATACACACACACACACTCACTCATACATGCATGAAATGGTAGCAGGCAAACGTACAAACATGTAGTGTTAAACACACACACGCACAGACACACACACACACACACACACACACACACACACACACAGGAAGGACCCTGAGCGTTGCTGCCAATCGATGCTGGTGGGAGAGGGGAGGGTGGGAGAATGGAGGACTGTTTGTGTGTCGTTCTCAATAAAGATTGGATTTACAATAACACTGCCTCCACCCCCTGTCCTCTCTCTCCTCCTCCTCACAACATTTTACTGCACTTGGCTCCACTGCTTGCCCTATAAAACACACTAAACATAAAATCCACAGGCACTTAGGAGCTGTCCTGGCAGGAGGGGGGGTGCGGGGGGGTTGTGGGTTGGGGGTTTGGGGGTGGAGCGTGAGGGGGAGGGTTAAAACATCCCCTTTACACCACTCAATCACTACATCAATCCATCCATCCATCCATCCATCCATCCATGTGTCTTGCAGATCTGTTCATCTATCTGTCCATCTGGACAGGTGAAGTGGGCTAGAGTGGTGGGGGATATACTGCCTGCTATTGGAGCGAGTGATTAAGATGAACTACCTGATGAGTAGTCATTTGAGAGATGAGCTTTGCGTTTTGCGTGCTTGTGTGTGTGTGTGTGTGTGTGTGTGTGTGTGTGTGTGTGTGTGTGTGTGTGTGAGAGAGAGAGAGAGAGAGAGAGAGTATGTGTGTGTGTGTGAGAGAGTAAGAGTGTTTGTTTGTGTGTGTGTGTTTGTATGTTTTGGCCTATTGGCAATTTTTTAATTTGTTATTAAGTAATGTGATTAGTAAAAACATAATTTTATAATGTAATTTTTCTCATAATGTATTCAGTTTTAATAGGGGCTGTAATTAAATCAAGTTTGAAACTGTATTACTGACTAAAGAAAATTGTCAGCCATGTAGTGCTGTCCTTTAGCAGTTGTGCAGACATCATTCATCAATTTTACCATCATTTAGGTGACATTGCTTCAGTTGCCTTACCGGAACCTATGGTTTAAAAATAAGAATTGTATTCTTTACCTCATTCTTTTATTCGTTTACGCCCCGGCCCCTTGGTAGGGAGGGAGCTGCGGCATACAGAGTCAGAGATAAGAGATATTCTCGGACGCATATTCCCAGAAACAGGGAGAAAAAAAAGAAACCCAGATCAGAGATAAAAAAGGACGCCGCCACGCCACAGATTGGACGGGAATGGAGAGCAGGGGAGTGGCCCGTTTCTTTTTATTTATTTTTTCACCCCCCTCATCCTAACTACAGCTTGAGATAACAGGCCCTCTGTCCAGGGCGCAGGGGTGGATTGGATGGAAGGGTTTCTTTTTTTTTTTTTAACCCTCCTTTGCCCTCCCTCCCTCCTTCCCTCTTTACACTCTCGCTTTTGAATGGCAGCTGAATAATCTAAAATGCCCAGGGATGTGTTGTATGAAGCTGTATCTTCTTCCTAAGTCTGAGCGAGAGCCCTGGAGTGAAGTGTTGAAAATGATAGGGAGTGCATGGAAATGAGATGGCGGGGAGGAGAGGGAGCCTCGCTGCATTACCGAGACCAAAGTTTGATTTCCACTTGTCAGCGATATGAAGGCAGGAATAGTACATAATTTATCCAGACACGCAAAAAAAAAAAAAAAAACCTCTTCTGTAGTTATCACGCCTGAAGCATTTTATTGGGGCCTGTGTGCCTTCTTGAAAATATTTGCCCAGTCAAAGAACCAAAGCATTTGAATGAGCGGTTGGGTGCGTTTGTAAGGCACACTTGTTTTTCTTCTTCCAAGCGAATAGATCCCACACTACTACACACTTAAGGCTCCTCTCCTTTTAAGGACACTGCACTGGCTCCTAGTAAGTTCTAGAAGTAACGTATAGGACTTTAAGGCATTGCTTCTTGTGTTTAAATCATTAAATAGGATGGGACTCAATTACCTATTGGATATGTTTCAGTTATATGCACCAACTAGGTCTCAGAGATCACAACACAAAAAAAAAATTGTTGGTAGAACCTGCTGTTAGAACAAAATGTAAAGCTCTGGAACCAACTTTCAGAAGACATCAAAAATGCTCCTACTGTTGGCAGTTTCAAATCTAGACTTAAGACCAAACTGTTTTCAGATGCTTTCTGTTAATGATTTCTACTAATTTTATACTTATTTTGTATGTTTTTATACTTTAATATCTTTTATTTACCACATACCTATTTTAGTTGTATGCTTTTACACTTATTGTATCTTTTATGCTTTTACACTTACTTTATCTTTTATGCTTTTACATATATTCCTTTGCATTTATTTTTGTTAAGCACATTGAATTGCCGTTGTATTGCGCTATAGAAATAAACTGGCCTTGCCTTGCCCTGCCTTACACACTGGCGTAGGCGAATTACAAATGACTTAACACTCAGTGGCAAAAAAATAAAATAAAAAAAAACCTTTGCAAGTCTCAGCATATGCCATGCATTCACTAATTGGAGTGAAATTTGATCGAAAGAAACTGTTGTCGCAAGAAAGCTGCAATATGCGCCTCCGGAGCATTTCACAAGAAGGGTTCTCGGTAGGGCTTGCGTGTGGGGTGTGATTCACTTGCTGTGAGGTTCTAAGAAAGGCATCTACATCTACAGGGAACGATTGGATGATTGGATGTGTTGAATTGAAATACCGTTTTCATGATGACTGGTGTCAACTGATCTGTTCTGTGTACATGCCACAATCTTAAGCTGAAACACCTTTAGGGAAGTGAAGCCATTCATGTTGTGTTGACTGAGCTCTTTTGTTTATTGTGTTTCGTTGAAGTCACAGAAATACCCAGAGCATACCTAGTAAATTCCTGATAGATGGGCATTTGGGAAAACAAAGAAGAACATTAAAAGAAAAAAAAAACTGAATGTGTTTCCAGAAAGGCACGCATTGCAATTATTTCTGCCCTTGTTAAAAGCCTCCAACCCTTCCCTTTTCTCTCCCTCAATCAATTGCCACTTTAACTAAAATGGAGGAAGCCGGAATCATCGGTCGTCTAATTAGCTTAATTGCCTCTGTGTTAAAGGCAGAACGAGGAGTCATGCTGTTCATCAACGATGCGGCGCATTCGAAAATTCTTGCAATGTTTCACAAGGCTGGGTCACTGTGGTCTAACTCTCATTCAGAGAAGCACTCGCGCTCCGTGTGGGTCAACATCTAAGTTGCTAAGGTTAAGGTTTTATTATGTAGCGGTCTGTGATGTGGACAGGTGTTAAAAGATACTCAAAAATAAAGATTTTGGTGAGTTCTGTATGAAACATTTTTCAGTAATGATAAGGCAACCTGTTTTCAAAAGCTGCATTCCAGTAGCAAGTATTTCTTCCAGGCATTCACGAAAACATTTTATTGTAATTAAAATAATTCCTCTGCCAGTAAAAGTTAATTCTTAAAATGATCTGTATTAAATACATAGGCTGAACCCGATGACATGAAATATGTAATAGTACACTGTATAGCTTCTGAATCCAGGTTGCTCGTCTCAGGTTGCCCACACTATCACACTCTAACAAGCACAGTTCATTAGTATGAAGCACAGGACTGAAAAAGATCCAATTGGACTCACTGGGATTGAACAACAAAAGCAAATTATGCCATAAGCTGTTGTCAATGCACTTGGTCAATATTAAGAAAGGCCTTTGACAAGATGCATTGTGAGTTGCTGTGTGAACAAGAGCTCGAGATGAGCTATTGGCCAATAATGGCATGTGCTGCCAATTTAGTTCACGACTTATCAAACAAAGACATCAGTCATTTCACAGCTCGCCCGGGCAAATTGCAAAGCCCACTGATTGCACCACACAACTGGAATCCTTTACAACCCTTTTGTTTGTTTCGTATTGCTTGCCTTTAGGTTTATTGCTGAAATTAGCACAAATTAACAGTTTCTGTCAAAACAGTTTTACCCGCTGCTTAATCATCTGTTATTATTCTTGGGTAGATGCACAGAAGTCAAATTAGAGGTGTAAGCGACTAATTGAAACAAATGACAGCCAGGGAGGCTCTGACGAGCGGGAAAAAACGACAGACGCAAAGGCACACAGCCCGTGGGGCAGAAAGGGCATCGAAGCCCCTCGTCTTTCCTAGATGGACACTTGTACTCTTCCCCCGCTGGTTATATCGATCAGCGCTATGCTTACAGAGGCATTAACACACTCTCAAGATGGTGAGTCTGTCTGCCTCCAAAGCAAACATGCTCGCTTGCACGCACGCACACGTGCACACACACACACACACGCGCGCGCACTCACACACACACACAAAGCCTTGCCTGCCTCACCCTGTGAGGTTTCTCAATGGCACACACTGATCGATTCCACAGTTTTACCTTGCAAAGGTATTAGGTTTGTCCACACATTTTTACCCACATTATCCAATATTTTCTCTATTCCACCATGTGGTCATATGGGTATCTCAGTGTGTGCCGTGTCCTTGTAGACACACACCAGTACCGAAAGTCAGCACGGCTCCTTTTTAATGGACCAAAAAACATTACAGACAGACACTTTTTTTTTTCCACGCTTGATTTATTTGTAGTAGAAGAAATGCAACAAGGAGAAAGGGTACGACAGACGCCTGTCACTTGTCTTCAGTTTTCACATTTCAAATAAATGAAGAGAACCCAGGGAATGTGAAAGAAATAAAACCACTAAATTCTACTTTTCATCCCTCCCCATCCTCAATGACATTACTTTTCTTTTCTCAAACTCATAGAAACACAGGCTTATTTCATGAGCTATCTCTCTGTTTATTACACCGTCTAAATATATGCAATGTAGAGATCCACAGTGTTGCGGTGTTGGTCTGTATATCCCTGATATGTCATTCTCTACTTTACAAGGACTCTCATTTCAGCTGCAAAGTGTTATGCTCAAACTGTCCAAATTTATCTATTTATATGTAATTGGTGTTTGTTATCTCAATGTCCAGCTCCACAACCTGATTTGACAACCCTGCTCGCCTGCTTGCATTTGGTCAGCTCTCTATCTCTCTCTCTCTCTGACCCCTTAAACTATGTCACTACACACTTGTCTCGTTGAGTTTAACTGCCACTTTCGAAAAATGCCCTTTTCTGATATGATTGTCTTTAGGTGCCTTTTTTCTCTTTCTGAGAAGATGACAAAATAATGGTTGCTCTGCTATGTATTAAATATTGACAGGAAAAAGAAAGGACTTCTGTGACTTCATGGTAACCTTTTCAGAATGATCAGCGGTCCTGCAGAGAAGAGGTATCTGCTTAAACAACTGCCTGAGCAGGAAACATATTTTTTTCTTTGTCTCTTCCTCTGCCACTATTGTTGCCTGCTCTCTCTGTGTCTGTCTCTTTGTCTCTCATAACGTCGAACGAAACTTGTGAGCAATTTGAGTTGTCATTGTCGAAACCGTTATCAGCCCTGTCAGTTCCTCCAGCAGGAAGCAAAGTCGTCTCACTGTGCTCAAAAGACATCGAAAGAATGAAGGAAAGAATAAAGGGGGGAGGGGAGGGGTGAAACCTAGAATCACAATCAGAAACGGAATATGGCTTCCCCAACCCTCTATTTTTTGTTGCAGTCAATGTTCTCAAGATTTTGAGAGGAAAGTCATTCTGGCTAGCGCATATATACAGTACAGTAAAGCTAAACAGATAGTAGAGCTAGATCTATACACATTTTGACCCTCTATCAACCCACAACCATTGTCATGCTAGCCACTAGATCCATTTAAAATGAGATATATTTAAGGGGGAGAGAGATAAAAACAGACCTTTAGGTTGAAAAAGCAATGCAAACAAAAAAACGTAGCATTGAATTATTTGTTACAGTCAATACCAAGATTGGTATCTCTGGCACTTCAGTCACTCTGGTAGATATTACTAGCAATCTCAGTGTGGTCCTAGCCCCAGTATTAATTAACAGAGTAACAGATTACTTGGAAATATAGTGAAGGAGGCACAAAGGGTGCTTTGGAATAGGAGTGTGCCGAGCACAGTTCAAAGATGAGTCAACGACAATCCAAAGAATAATAATAAAGAATAGTGATGGATGTTGGGACATTTTCAGCATACAAACCAAAATGTGTCCCTCCTAGTCATCCAAGCTTCAAAAAAAATTCTGTTAAAAAAAAATCTATGAATTTTTGAATTTATATAAAGCATGAGCCAGTGGGCAGTCTGGGAAATAACAGTGAAGGCATGGTGGGTTCTTTCTGTCTTCCTAACACCATACAATATGACCTTAATGCATTATTGAAAATAGATTTTTGCAGTATGCTTGCCAGATATGACCTTATGCTTCAGTTGAGTTGTTGCTGGGCAACAGAACAACTGTACGAGTAAACAGTTATGCATGCAGTTCCTTAAAATGATGCAGCTGAATTAGCATCAGCTGAAACAATTGAAAGAACAGAGGCAGTTTGACTGTTGAATCCCAATTCTGTAGCTTTAGGTGATGTTGAGTGACAGTATTCATCTTTAGTAAATGTATGTTAACCTCAAGATTAAATCAACAGATTTAAAATAACCTGGGTTGAGTCACTGTAGGAATTACTTATCAACTACTCTGACATCTGTCATGTTCTTGGATTTGAAATTGACTTACTAAAAACATCATTACAGAATAGATATCTGCATATCAACAAACAAAGCAACCAACAAACAAACAAGCAAACGGCCGGCACACTCCTACTTTGGATCCGAGGGCTGGCCCCTGTCACAGACACATCTGTAAAAGGGGACAAAGATAAATGGTGGGTGGTGAGTGGTTATCACGTGTATGAGTAATCTATATCTGGTATACCTCTTTCCCTGTACCCACGGTTGGTCCCGTAGCCTGAATTGGCTGTGTGGTTGTGGCTGCTCCTGTAGAGGCTTGTGTTGTTTGATGGGTAGATTGTGTGAATGTAGGTCATGTCCTCGCACTTAGCCTTGGGCTGCAGTGGCTGGTGTGCGGCCATGGGTGTCATCTGGAAACCAGGACCCCTAATTTCTAAGATCGAGGTGTCCTTTATGGTGCCTGACTCAGCATAGTCATCGTAATGTTTGGCGCTACTACGGCCGTTGGCCACGTCCCCCCTCCCATACATGGTCTGTTCGCCAGGTGCGAGGTACCCCACCCGATGCCCGTACCAGCAAAAGATGCCAAAAATTAGGAGCAGGGAGACCAGCGCTGTGGCACCCCCAATAATCCCAGCCATCGGAAGGGCCGCAAACTGGTCCGACCCCTGATCTGTCCCGTCCTGCTCTGACCCAGAGTGTCTTGTAAGCTCTAATGTCTCAGTCTTGGCACAGGCTGGGTGCTCGTGGTCCTTGTTTAAGTTCGTTGAGGAATAGGACGAGCTTTTCCCCTCGTTCACAAAAAGGGGCACTATACATACGATGTAACTGGACTGTGGCTGCAGCTGAGTGAGCAAGTACTCTCTGCGATCGCCAGGTACTAGTGTCTCTGTAATGTCCCCCATTGCGGGACTTGTGCCCAGCCGCAGCCACGAGAGCCGAAACGACGGGGCCGGCTGCACTGATGTCCATGTGACGTGGATCGTCTCTGGTGTGAGCGGCTTGACCTTAACCTGCAGCGTCTTGCCAGCCTCGCTGTGCCCACTCTCGCCAAGGTGGTCCTGCACGAGGTCGGGGATGTGGCCCGGGTGTTTGGACCTGAGGGTGAAAAGCGAGCCCTGAGGCAAGCGTGTGGTCGTGGGGGCTGGCAGGGTGGGAAGAGCTCCGGATCTCTCTCTGCCTGCCCCTGCCCCTGCTCCTCCACCTCCACCACCACCCCCACCCCCACCGCCGCCCACTCCACCCTCCCCGGCTGTCTCGCACAGCCTCATCTCGCTCGTCAGATCCTTCAGCGACTGCCCTCTCACTCGCTCGGGGCCATGGCAGGTTAAGCCCCTCACCGTCACAGATGCCCCTCGCATGTGCAGCCAGTCGTAAAGCCAGCGGAGATTGCAGCCGCAGTACCAGGGATTGCCGCGCATCAGCAGCTGGGACAGGCTGTCCAGGTCTCTGAAAAGCCCCCGGGGGAGGGTGGTGAGGTTGTTGCCGGACAGGTCGAGCTTCTGGAGCCTTTTCATGCCATCCAGGGATCCGCGGGGCATGTGTGCCAGTGCATTATCCTGGAGGTAGAGGCGTAGTAGGTGAGAGGCGGGCAGATTTAGTGGTGGCGCAAGCAAGGAGTTACGCACCAGTGAGAGCTCGGTCAGGTTGGAGAGGCGCGCAAACGTGTCGTCGGCAATTCGCTGATTCGCCAACAAGTTGCCGTCCAGAAAAAGACGCCTCAGGGATGAGAGGCCACGAAAAGCATGCGTTGGGATGGTCGAGATACGATTGTCATCAAGCCTTAGTTCCTCAAGGGATGCCGGCAGACCAGAAGGGATACTAGATAAGTGGTTACGTGACAAGAATAGGAGCCGCAAACGTGGGTTGTTAGCAAATGCTTTGTCCTCTATGCTGACTGTTGACACTGAATTATCATCCAAGTGTAACTTTTCAAGCAGTGGTAGTCGAGCTAGAGCAGCACGCGGTAGCGTTCGTATGTTGTTGTCCTGCAGATGGAGTTCTCGAAGCGAAGGGGGTAGATGCTTTGGGAAATCATCCAGTTCATTGTCATACAGGTAAATGACTCGTACAGTCATTCGTCTCTCTAGGGACATGGGCAATCCAGCATTGTCGATGCGGTTATTCTGAAGGTAAAGCACGGCAGCTGTTAAAGGGAGTGGTGGGATGATGCTCAGGCCTCGGTCGTTGCAGTAAACAAAGCTGTCGTCGCAGCGACAGGCGGAAGGGCACGGCACGTCCCCCTGGTACTCCACTTCTCCGGCAACCGCCTCGGCAACAGCGGCCGTTGCCGCGGCAAACTCCAAGACCTCCACCAACAGTGTCAGGCACAGGAGAATCAGGAACAGCCAATCGCGGAGCTCCACCAGGCTCTCGGTAGCCATAGTTCCGCCGGCTCTTCTGTGGCTGGTAGTCCCTCTTGTCGGTTGATACACCTAACCGCCTTAGTGGCTCCTTGGCGTAGTGCAGAGGAAGGTTTCACAAGGGCTGGTTTGGACTTCGAGAGGTTTCTCTTTAGTACCTAGGGAGAACAGACAACAAAACATAGTCAGGGGTTGTTAACATCCTACACAATGCATCACCACCCTCTGTGCCTCCAGAGTCTTCTACGTCCCATTGTGCAAACACTGCATAACATAATAAATTGAGGGCCACAAGTAATTTCTGAATTGTATCAAATAAAATTAGTCCATTAGCTTGTCAAACCCAAAGGGAAAGCAGGGTCACATTCTTGTTAAGAGCACAGGGATGAAGCCATAATGACGCAAATGGTATATTGTGGAAGATAATTCGGGGTAGGAATAGCAGAAGGGGACAGAAAACTGTCTGACAGAAAGAAGAAAATGTAGCAATTATTCTATAGCAGTAGGCACGAGATAAGCTCAAGGCAGAGGGGAAATATATGAACATATTAAAATGTGATTGGCATTGGAGATCCTGGAAAAACAATTACTCGGTCATTCACAGTGCGACCGTAAATCTTAAGTTATTATTATTTAAATGTTATCCACAGTAGCATCTGAATAGAATCAACAATTTAATTTTAGAACAAGTTTCACTAAGTTCACTTCTGGGTCGGAGGCAGTTTGATTTTCATGTATGATTCATGTGTGGGATTTACAAATGAAATGGTGAGACAGAGAATCACAATGGCTGTTCTTTTTTTCGGTCTGCCATTGTTTAAAAAACAGAGCAAATTAATTGATTATTCAATCAGCTGAGAAATTAAGTTACACAGAAATAGACTAAAGACTGTGCCTGTGAGCTACTGTAGCACCCACTTCTGTTTAAAAAGAAGTCTTTCACCTCTGGGCTGTATAAAGATGTATGCATTTGTGTCATTTGTAAGTTCATGTGCTTGTGCAATTGCAATCATTATCTTATGTAGCAGGTTGTTATTTCTGTATCGTCATGGTGACTTTCGGCTTGGAGAGGGACAAAGATGCTCTTAGAATGATAGAAATGTCCCTTTAACGACAGCGTCATCATTACTAGTGTTCTGTCGCATGATTCTATTGCCCAATTGTTTTGCAAGTGTTTCTGCCCATCTATGTTGAAATGTAGTTCACAGAAATCCTGGTTAAACAAGCGAAAACCTTTTTATGTATGCAGAAAGTAATAATTTACAAGTACATTATAATACAAAACAAATAATTTGAACAAAATGTTTGAATGCACAATGCTTTGCAATAGAGCTGTGTGGAGTTTATGTTCGGTAGCATCGTGGTTAAGGAGGGGTGTGGGTGTGTCTGTCTTTGTGTGTGTGTTTTTGTGTGTCTGTGTTTTTGTGTTTCTGTGTGTGTGTCAGTGTGTGTGTGTGTGTGTGTGTGTTGACACGTGTGTGCGCACACATGTGTTTGCATGTGTTTGTGTGTGTCCTCAAATTCCCTGCTGGTGCTGTCTTCACCTAGCAGTAGCCTCTCCAGTGGCCTCAGTGTGTGTGTGTGTGTATGTATGTGTGTGTGTGTGTGTTGTTTGTGTTTTTAAGGCTGGCTTAGCCAAGGCCAGATGGGAGTTTGTTAGTTCCCCCTCGGCTCCCGACACTATTGCCTCAGGCAGGAAACCCATGCAAAACAAGCCCTCACACTCAGTCACCCTCCATGCAAAGCTGTCATGGTTGGCAGGAAGGGAGAGAGGATGAGAGCTGGATACGGAGGAGGAGAGAAGAGGAAGAGAGGTAGCACATGCTAGAGATATGATATATTTTAAATTGGAACGAGACAGAGAGAGAAAGAGGGAGAGAGAGAGACTAGTAAGAATGGGTCAGAGGAAGATGGTGAGAGTATAATACAATGGCTGTGGCATATAGCGCTGTTGCGTCATGTGTACGAGAAGGGCTGTCTCTCCCTCTCTCTCTCTCTCTGCGTTATGAGTACTGTTTTGCAAGGTAAATGTGCGTGCATTTCTCCAAATCGCATTTAAATGTTCCTTTAAATGGCTTGCCATTTGAGGTCCAAGCCACACCTGGCGGTAGACAGTTTGGCAATTTCTTGTCCATTTGAAAAGTAAATCTGCTGCTGGCTGTGAAAATGAGCAGTCATGTAAATGTCACCCCGAAGAGATTCTCTCAATGTGTACACATAAAAGGGGCGAAGGGGACAGCGTTTATAAAAAAAGAAAATGTTTTTTTTTTTTTCCCCTTTTATCAAGTCTGCAAAACCCCTTAGAGCATTTACATTAATGGGCAGATTGATGGAGAACAGTGAGGAAATGTAAAGAATTAAAAACAACCATTTGGGAAAACCCACATCTTTGAACATCTAATTTAGTGTGCCTCTCCCCTCACAGCCGTTCCCTTTCATCCAAATCCATTTTGCCTACGCCAACAAAATAGAAACTAAATTGTTTGTGTGCTGGGAGCTTATGTGAGCAAGAAAACAAGTGTGTGTGCGTGTGTGTGTGTGTGTAAGCATGTGTGTGTGTGCGTGCGCATGCTTGTGCTGTTGCATTTGTGTGCGTTTGTGTGTGAGAGGCAGAGATGCAGAGCTTTTGTATACTGTATGTGTATAAGTCTTTGTGTGCTGCCATGTCAGTGTTTATGCAAATGTGGGTCTTTTTTCAAAGACCATATGTATGTGTGTGTGTGTGTGTGTGTGAAAGAGAGTGTGTCAATATGTATGTGACTGTGTGTCTACCTGTGAAAGTAAAGGCACTCACTGTAAGAGCAATCTCTGTCTACCAGAGTCAAACAGCTCAGATGGCGGGCCAACATCTACCCCAACTGCTCCCTGTGTACTGTGTGTGCCCCACCTCTGGACACTCAAGCCTTCGAATCATTCAGTGTGGTTACATGCAAACAAAAGGTTGGATTTTATTCAATATTCTTTTGAAAAAGTTGGATTTATTCTATTTATTCCAGTTAAATGATGTCATGTGAATTCTGTGATTTTGGAATTCTGACATTTTTACTAGTTCACTTAGCATGCAAACTAGAGTGTTCCAAATTCTGCTGTTAAAGGTGTACTTCCATCGTGTTTTCATTAATTTTGCGGTGTTCTCTAGTATTAATAATTGCCCGGTGCGCTGGTTTTAATGGAAAAAATGTTCTAGTGCTTCTGTTTCAAGCTGTTTTAGTTTGGTAGAGGGGGCGGGGCGGGGCGGGGAGAACGACACGATTTCACCAGAGGCACGCTCCCTGCACCTTCCTTTGCCCCACAGTCAACTTGATAGCAGAGTGGTAAAGGGGAAAAGTCAACTTGACAGCGCTAAAACTGCACACAGAATGTCTACGGAGATACAGCCGTATGTGTTTGATCCTGATTCCGAAGAGGAAGGAGAGATGGCACAAGCACAGTCGCTTCCTGACCGTTTGTCAATAAACGTTTCAGAATGGTAATATTTGCATGACAAAACAGTGCAACTGCCCAGCTAAATGCAGTTCAGTCATTCAACTAGCCTGCTAATCTTATGCGAGTCAGTCAAACAGGCTAACATTATTTAATTAAAGCCCATTCGGTCAGTTTCTCTTATATGTATTTCCACGTCTACGTCACGCCGGAGGCACTTTTAGCATTGGGTCATTTTTCCGCCTATTGTCTTCTTTTGACTGATATAGAAAACGGGGATAGAAAAACATTTTGATATGCAGCATGCATATGCAACTCGGGGTGACCTCTCATATTTCAAAAGAGCAAGTACTAAACGGTTTCTCGTGGAAGTACACCTTTAATAATCCATTACTGCTTTGATCAGATTGTTTTGCACATGTAACTGCACTGACTGATGTTCCAACCAGTTGCAGTTCACAATCACACTTTCCAGCCTCTCTTGGTCGCTGTTTTCAAACCCAGCTGCAAACAGCAGCCTCATACTTCCACGAGTTGTTTCGTAACTTGTTGACCGATTCTGCCATCCTTCCCTCTGTAATCCACTCTAATCTCCTCAAGGCCCTCAGATGCGGATTGTCTTCATGATTGTTTTGATCGTTTGCTCACCCACTCTGCCTCTCTTTCATCCCCCCCCCCCCACCACCCCCACCCCCACCCCCACCCCCACCCAGCCTGCTATTGTTCTTCCTCCTGCTGCATCCGTCTCTTTTAGCATTGTAGTTGTAAATATATACACCAGTGAATCGCTTTTAATGCCTCGTCGTGTTTAATGCATCGCATGTGTTTGTGTTCATTTGTTCATTCCTTGTGTTTGCCGTTTCTCTGCTTGTCAGTTTCCCTCCTATAACCTTTCTTTTCCTCTCACGGACTGTAAGGAAGGCTTTGACATCTTTTCAGAATACAGAATTTTTAAAACAAATATGGGTGAAGATATGCTCAAAATTACTGATTAGGAAGGCAGAAGTTGTGCCAAGTTGTACGTTTTGGAAATTGATCTCACCTAGATCTCACCTAGAGTCTGACGAGTCTGAGTCTGTTGAGTCTTCTCCTATGCTTGTGCTTCAGCGCAATTTGCAGCAGTGTCTTCAAAAATCGAAATGACCACCACTACCACCGCCGCCGCTGTACGATCGAGTATCGCTCAGGCCTCTTGTCTGGCTCTATATTCCTTTTGATGTCAGGAGAAGATGATGCAAGCAGCCTGTACTCCAGTGAATCATGGGAAATGGACGCTCTGAAACCTGCATGGTGTCAGCCTGACACACCCTGTAAAATGTCATATAGTATGTGTATGTGTGCATATATATGTATATATATATATATATATATATATATATATACAAATATATATATATAAATATATATATATGGAGGTGTTATCGCTCCAGTTTTAACCAATCAATGCAATTGCCCCTGACTTGATACCGTGGAGACTGGTGGTAGTCTGGAAAGCGAAAAATCCAATGCTTCTACTACGCCTTGAGTCTGGAAAGGCAGCCACCATCTTGATGCCGCGGTACAGCTTCACATCCAGGCATGTGGTGTGTGTGTGTGTGTGTGTGTGTGTGTGTGTGTGTGAGCTTCTCCTCCGAAATGCTGTAATTGGTTTGGCCTCGTCTATGCCCGATGCCTGGAAACGGCACTCTCTGTGGGGGAAGCAGAAATAGCGCAGATTAAGATACAGATAACCCGTGTAAATCCATTATTCATTTCATCAAGGATGGTTGTAGGGTTTTTTTTTTTTTTTTAACTCGCTTTTCTTGTCTTTAAAAAACACAGAAGCACAGATCACGTGTGTATGGAAGACATGCTGCATGCGTGTGCGCGCATTCAGACACACACACACACACACACACACCCACACACTCACACAAACATGCAAAAACACACACCCACCCACCTACGCAACCACACACATCCACACGTACACATCCCCACCCACACACACACACACACACACACACTCACACTCACACACACACACACAGCCCCACACACCACACCCCTACACACACACCAAGCATAATCTGTTGGAAGGCAATATCGGCTTTTGTTTGCTAATACCAGCTGTTAATTCCAACTGAGAACCATTCACGGCCGAGAGGGAACCAAAGGGTCAGCATCATTCGTCAGATATCGCGCGTAGACCAATTGAAATGCATGTGAAGGAGAGATTGTGGCTCCTTGGTGTGTAATAGTGATATGATGGAGTGTTGGAGAGAGAAGAAGAAGCATTCTCCAGTATTATTGTCTTAGTCTTGGGGGAAATGTGTGTGTGCGGAATGTTCCGTGTGCCTAATTAACTTGAATATGTGTGTACAACCATTAAATCTTTTGAAGGGCTTTTTCGTGCATTGGAGTCAGTGTGCACATTTGTTAAATCACTCGTGTGTGTGTGTGTGTGTGTGTGTGTGTGTGTGTGTCTGTGCATGCTTGTCATGTGAAATGTCTTGTGTATGTGAATGTCCATAGTATGTCATGTCACATATATAGTAATACATACTTTTTGTTTGTATGACACTCTCTCTTTCTCTCTCTTTCTCTATTCTCTCTCTCTCTCCCTCTCTCTCTCTCTTTTTCTCTGTCTTTCTCTCTCTCTGTGGTTGTGTGTGTGTGTTTTAATGCTTGGGTACAAAATAATTTGAAGGCCTTTTGTGTTTTGGACTTAGTGTGCACATTTGTTAAATCATTCGTGTCTCTGTGTGCGCGTGCCTGTCATTCAAAGTGTCTGTCTCTGTCTGTACAATATTGTGTATATGATACTCTGTGCGTTTGTGTGCCTGCTGGCATGCATGTGTGTGTGTGTGTGTGTGTGTATGTGTGTGTGTGTGTCTGTTTTAATGCTTGGGTGCACAAGGCCGTGTGTGTGTGTGTGCATTTGTTTGTAGAGAGTAAGTTAATGTGCCAGGAGGATTATTGTTATGGTTATGGTGCTTTACATTTCACAGACATAGCTATTAGCTCTCATTGCTGTTCACTGAACACACTTCCCCACCCCCTTTGCTGAAAAAAAAATAAATCTCTGATTTATCATTGTGCTTGCAATGTTTGAAGTGTCCTCTGAACACAGCCGCCTCCCTACACCCATCCATACACACATGCACGCGCGCACACACAGACAGAGGTACACACACACCAACACACACACAGACACACAAACGCACACACTCTCTCACACGCACACACACAAACAGACGCGCACACACACAAACAGACGCGCACACACACACACACACACACACACACACACACACACACACACACAGGCACACACACACACACACACACACACACACACACACACCAAAGTTTAATATTACTTGCAGAGCAGAATTGGAGTGCAGGAACATTTCCCAAAACAATATTGCTGATGCTAAAGTCAGTGAGCGGACAGGGCAGAGATGCTTGAAGATGGATCATCGGGGATCATTCAGCTCTGAAAGGGGGGGAAGCATCCATTAAATTTTCAGAGAGCCATTTGAAAGGACTGCGCACACGACAAGGAGTAACGACAAAGTGATTAAAATCAATGAAAGTATTGTAAGCTTACTACCTAATCAATTCCTAGTGGCAAGGCTCTTTTTCCTGCCCTCTTCCTCGCCTTGTCCTTTCTGCCCCCCCCCACCTGCCCCAAACTCCCCCCGGTTGCTTCTCTTGTTGTAAAGGCTCATTTGTTAGACACCTACCCTACTATACCGTACTGCTGCGCAGGTTGCGCTTTCCCAATACTCCATGTCGTTAGACGCACCGTGAAATTGTGCTGTACATTAATGATAATTACAGATCGTTTAATGCGCTCTTAATGATGATACTGTTCCTGCTGGGGCCTTTAGGGACGTCTGTGGGTTTCTCTTTTTTGCCGGATCATTAGTAAAGTCGCGGGGAATATTCGCTGAATATTTAATTTGAACATGTCGTGTGTAGATCTGCCGTGATGGAAACTGGCCTAATGTGAGGAACAGTGTGCGTGTATGGAGGGGGCTTTTCATTCCCTTTGTCTCTGCAATTGGGATGCATGGCTCAGTGTGATTGTGTCTGAAGTACCATTGTGTGTGTGTGAGTGTGAGAACATGTGTGTGTGAGTGTGTGTTTGGTTGACTGTGTGTGTGTGTGTGTGTTTGGTTGACTGACTGTGTGTGTGTGTGTGTGTGTGTGTGTGTGTGCGCTTGTGTGTACTCCCTCTCTGTGTCAAACTGCTTAACCATCCAGCGCACGTAACCTCCCCATCTCTGCCTTTCAGTTTCTCATTTACTGAGTGAAGGAGTGAGAGAATGAAAGAGAGAGGGAAAGAGGGAAAGGCAGATGGAGGAGAAAAGGGAGGGAGAAAGATTGATGAACCCATTGGAATGAAATTTGGAGGCAGAAATTACTGTCAGGCCAAGCTGGGTTTAAACCCAACAGAGCCTGATTTCACATACTGAAATGCATGTGTGCACAAATACACACATACACACACACACACACACACACACACACACACACACACACACACACACACACACACACAGAGTCACACAAAAGCTCCACAGATATTCCAAAATTGAGCACCATAAGTCAGGCACATGCATTCTGTGAAATCCATCCTTGCACAGTGTGACACATACTCACACACATTTTCTTTCTTCTCTTTCACTCTCTCTCTCTCTCTCTCTCTCTCTCTCTCTCTCTCTCTCTCTCTCTCTCTCTCTGCCTCTCTGCCTGTCTCTCGTTTTATCTCCCTCTCTCTGTCTGTCTGTCTCTTTCTCTCTCACAGTCAGACTCAGCGAAAAGCACACACACACACACACACACACACACACACACACGCATGCGCCTATGTTTTAGATCATAAGAACGCATCAAAACTTAATGGCCGATCTCATCTTGCACACAGCTTTGTCATAAAATATTGCTAGAGCACTCCATGAAATAATTATTTACCAGCAAATCAAATTCATTATTAATTCAGTACATGGCTTGATGAATCGCTTTGTCATATTAAAAGTGGGAGAGGCATGTGTACAAACCGGGGGAACGCGCGGGGCGAAGAGCGACTCCCATTTAGAGACAGCCTCGTGTACGGAGCGTAATATAGTGGGTGGTTAATATTCTGTGATTGGTGCGTGGCCTCTAGGCATGCCGGTGCCGCGCTGGAGTGCTTTTGTCGAAGCGGGCCAAAGTGTAAAGCGAAGCGTCTCGCCGTTTTTCTCTCTCTCTCTCTCTCTCTCTCTCTCTCTTTCTCTCTTTCTCTCTCTCTCTCTCTCTCGCTCCCGATGTAGCCACGGATGGAGTAACGGCATGGTAATGCCTGCCAGCTACGACTGTATGTCAGGCGCATTTATCAGTGTGGCAAATCAGAATGGGGGTGGAGGGGGGTGCTATGGAAAACTGAGAGAGAGAAAAGGAGAAGGGGAGAGAGAGAAAGAGAGAAAAGAAACTGTGGTGCCTGCCTGCAGGCAACGAACATCGCATCGACTGTCTGCCGTGGACTTCAGCAGCCAGCACTCACAGCGTTCAGAGGATGCCTTGAAGGGCGACACAAAAAAAAAAGAAAAAGTATACAGAGGGATGGGAGGGGGGTTCAGCTGTTGATAGTTAAGAAAGGTGAGTGTTTAAAGGTAGAAGAAAGAGCTGTGACGCCCCCTGCTCCATATTGTAGTGGCTATCGGATCGCGCCGGCCCATGTTGCGCGTGGGTCGGTGGTCGCAAGAACAATGGGGATAAAAGCAGAGAAGGAGAGAGTCTCGGGCCTGTTGCGCGTTACGCAACTTCAGGGCCCCAGCTGGTGGTCCCGTGGCCGTGCCAATCTCCCCGCGCCGCTTTTACTTTGAAGTGCACGCTGTCATAACGAAATCGCAGCCCTCCGGGCATGTGGTTTTGAGGCCTCCCACAAGGAATCAATTTAAAATATCAGCTCAATGAGCTGTGTGGGCCCCAACAAAAGCCTGTTTTAATATTAAACGTCACAGTGCTTTCGTTCCGAGGCGTGAAAGCCAAATTGGTAGAGTCGGAAGGTGGAATGATTTTATGTATGTATTTATTGATTTGTATATCGTTTTCATCCGTAAGCACCATACTGCAGTGTATCAGCTGCCAAAGACCTTTATAAGCACCAAAGAAGCTTTATAAGCACGGCCGTGAGGCTTCACAGCCTTAAATCAAAACCACACCAAGACCACAGTGTGGCCATTCACCTCTGGAAAGCTATGGGAATAACAACTCTATCTCACCGGCCTTTTTCCTTGTGTGCTTGAGAGCCAGACAAGGGATATACTTGGATATGATTTAGCTCAGGTTATATACAGACTCTTGACTGGGCTCAGGACTGCTAATGTTGTAGCCTTGACATCGGTTTTTAGCCCCAAGGCTTTTTTCGACCGACGGACATGAAAATACAGCTGTGGAGCACGAGTGTTTTCTCTTCTCCACTCGTCAGCGTGTTCGGCAATGTGTTCATCATCCTTGGTGTAATTATTGATGGTGCCCTGGCATGAAGGCAACATAATTTGCCATACTAGGGGGCTTTGGCAGCTTGAAAGCAAACATATCGACGTGCCTCTGCCCACCCGACGTTCTGTATTCGGTATTACTCAAACAAACCGTCAGATCGGATTTAGTATTTAAGAACGAAACCCTCACAGGGTTGTAAGTCTTGAATAGTAATTTAAGTGCTATTGTCAGCATCTTTTCTTCCCCTCTTGCCCTCATTCTCCCCCTCATGTCTCTCTCTCTCTCTCTCTCTCTCTTTCTCTCTCTTTCGCCATCTCCTTTTCCTTTCTCTCTCTTTCGCCCCTCTCCCTTTTCTTTTCTCTCTCTGTCGCTTTCATTCTCGCTCCTTTTCCCTGTGTTCTGATGGTAATTATCCAAAGGTAATCAGGGGCAATTCAGCTTTGGGGAAAGTGGTTTTAGGCTCGCGCAGAGGCTCCGGGGGAGGATGTGACTGGCCTTTTAACTCCCTCACACACACAGCAGCCATTTAGCATGAGCAAGCAGAGGGGAGAGACACTGGCCGAGACCAAGAGCAATGAGGGGAAGAGATGGTGGAAACGGCGAGAGGAGGAGGGAGCGAAAGAGGAGGGAGTGAGGGTGGGGTGGGGGTGGAAGGAGGGAGAGATGAAGAGAGAGAGGAGGAGGGAGGGATAGACTGAGAGAGAAAGAGGTGGGAAGGATGGAGAGAGGGAGTGAGAGAGGAATGGGGAGAGATGAAGAGAGAGAGGAGGAGGGAGGGATAGACTGAGAGAGGGGGGAGGATGGAGGGAGGAAGAGATGAAGAGAGAGAGGAGGAGGAAGGGATAGACAGAGAGAGAAAGGTGGGAAGGATGGAGAGAGGGAGCGAGAGAGGGATGGGGAGGGAGAGAGGGATGGGGAGGAGGAAGGAATAGACTGAGAGAGGGGGGAGGATGGAGGGAGGGAGAGAGGAAGAGGGAGTGAGGGTGGGGTGGGGGCGTGGGGAGGATGGAAGGAGGGAGAGATGAAGAGAGAGAGGAGGAGGGAAGGATAGACTGAGAAAGAGAGAGAGAGAGAGAGAGAGAGAGAGAGAGAGAGAGAGAGAGGTGGGCAGGATGGAGGGAGGGAGGGAGGGAGTGAGAGAGGGATGGGGAGGGAGAGATGAATAGAGAGAGAGGGATAGGGAGGAGGGAGCAATAGACTGAGAGAGGGGGGAGGATGGAGGGAGGGAGAGATGAAGAGAGAGAGGAGGAAGGGATAGACAGAGAGAGAAAGGTGGGAAGGATGGAGAGAGGGAGTGAGAGAGGGATGGGGAGGGAGAGATGAAGGGAGAGAGAGAAGGATGGGGAGGAGGGAGGAATAGACTAAATGAGAGGAGGAGGATGGAGGGAGGGAGGGAGAGATGAAGAAAGAGAGAGGGATGGATGGAGAAAGAGAGGGAGAGAGAGGGGTAGAGAGGATGGAGAGACGAATGGGGAGGATGGGGGGATAGATTGAGAGAGTGGGGGAGAGAGAGGTGGGAAGGATGGAGAGAGGGAGGGATAGACTGAGAGAGAGAGAAATGGGGAGGAGGGAAAGAGCAAGTGATGGCAAGGAGGGAGAGAGGGGGGAGAGAGACAGGAATGGGGAAAAGGGAGGAATAGGAATGGATGGAGAGGGGGTAAGGATGGAGGGAGAGAGATGGAGAGAGAGAGATGAAGAGAGAGAGAGAGGGGTAGGGAGGAAATACAGGAGCGGTGGAGGGAGACACCACAGTACATTTTTCTGTCACCCACTTCTCTGGCCGTCCACTTCTCTTTCTTCACATCTCTTCTCTTTTTTCTATCTCTTCGGCACTCCTACCTCTCTTCAACCCTTTCGTGCTGTCTACCTCCTTTCCCGCCTCGTCATCGCTCTCTGTCCTTGTCGCTAACGCTCGCCCGCTCCTGCTATTATTTTACTCCTGTTTCCATCCTTTGAGCCTCACCGTGATTGCAGGCAGCTACGTCAAGTCATTATTTATCTCATTTACATGCAGCAGAGTGGTGCATAAGCAGTCGTGCGTTTTTATCATATCAGAATTTCCCTCCGTAAACTCAGCATAACATTTGCCTTGTCACACACACATACACACAACCTCTGTCTCTCTCTCTCTCCTCTCTCTCTCTTTCTCTTTCTCTCTCTCTCTCACACACACACTCAAAGGGCATTTTTTTGGACTGAAAAGATTGGCTCTTGTGACTGTGTGTATGTAGACATAGGCCTGGAGACTGGGTGTGCAATAAGATACTAGCACTAAACTTAACACTAAACAAAGCCCTACTGTTTGTAGCAAAAAAGAGAGAAGTCACCCCACCCGGCTTTGAACCCTGGTCTCTGGGGTACCAAACATGTACTCTGACCGAAGAGCCAGGCTTGTTGGAATCACAGTCAGAGCACATCCTTAACCGTGGTAATGGCACTCCATCACACTGCATTCCCCTTCAGGAAGCGTACCCATGCACTTTACACACACTCAGGTGTCCCTCGCGCATCATCTGCCATACTTCTCCTATCCAGAGTGCCCCACATAATCATGCTTCCCCCATCACTGGAGGTCCCTCGCACCGGGGTCAACCTAACCTGGGGGTGCCTCATGCGGCTCACACATGAGGTGTGCCTGAGATGGCCTCACGGCAAGCCATCCCACTTCTGACACCATTTGTAGAAAAGTGGAAGAGAAGTCACCCAACCCGGCTTTGAACCCGGGTCTCTTGAGTAGGGCTGCTCAATTAATCGAATTCTAATCGTGAGAACGATTTCAGGGCCAAATGATCTCAAAACAAATAAAATCGAGGGCAACAATGTTTTTGTCCTAATTATTTTCTACTGTGTGTACTGTACATTAGATGTATACATTAGACATTTCTACTGTTTGTACATTGGACATCAAAGGAGACTTACTAATGTTTACGAAGAAAGGTATTAGGGAAAATCCGAATGTACAAGAATGTTTTTTCGAAATGTTTTTGAATACATTTTCAACAAATGAAGCATGTTACTGAGGAAAACAAAACAATCGTTTGAATAATCGTGATTTTAGTTTTGGCCCAAATAATCGTGATTCAGATTTTTTCCATAATCGAGCAGCCTTAATCTGGGGTACCAAACAGTGGCAGTCAGAGCACCGTCTGAACCCTAGTGACCCTATCACACCCTACTACTTCATTTTAAAAAACATCCGTAAATAATAGAAAAATGCCTTTGACAAAATACACTACAGGTTCTATGCTGTGTGTACAACTGCAGTCATTCTGTCTGTGGGTTTGTGTGAGCACGTAAATGTGTGTGTATGCATATGCATGTTTGTGTAAGTGTGCATGAGTGCATGTGTGTGTGTGTGAGTCTGTGTGTGTATGTGTGTGTGGGTGTTAGATCTGAGAGTTTACATCTTATATACCAATTACGGGTGGGCAGATCTGTTATCCCTGACAGCTTTTTGCATATGTGGAGGAAGGAGGGCTATGCGCAACACCCAATGATCAGGTAGTACAGTACAGGTTTGTCATAGTTCAACAGTTAGTTCAGTAGAGTAGTTCAGTGCCTATCAGCCATCTTGATTATTGTCCTCTGCTGTCGTCATGACGTTTTTTTTTTCACATAGATAATTTTTTATGTCACATGTGGAATATGACAAGGATCCATGTCACGCGTGGGTACTTGTACCATGGGATGAATAACCCTTCTATGTCTACTTCTGATGTGTTTTGCATAGAGGCGGGCCGTTATCGGCGTTAACGTGCTGCGTTAACGCGAGACTCTTATCGCGCGATAAAAAAAAATATCGCCGTTAATCTATTCTCAAAGTTGGGTTGGGAGCTGGGTCTATACTACACAAACTATGATGACTTTCACCAAAGATCTTAGATTCTACAAAGATAAGCCAACATAATACGTTACTATGGGACCAAAATGCCAACAAATTCCGATTTCGAACTCTTAGAAAATAATTTAGTGTGTCTGTAAAGCGAGCTAGCAAGCTAACGAACTAGCTCTAGCTCATTCAAGTAAATAGTAGTAACTATAACAACATCATGTGCTAAACGCTAACAGCGATTGGGCTCACCTTGAATTTAAAACATTGCTGTAGCCCTATAACTTTATATTACTTTGTCTGCTTACACTATAACCAGTAACAGAATCTAGGTGGCTGTTAGTGACAGCTTTCAATTCAAAACATTACGTTAGCGTAGTTCGCTAGCGTTAGCGCGCTAACAACCACATAGTAAGTGGTTGCTGCCTGACCTGAAATAAAGCTAATTTTCTCAAAATCCAAACAGTAACAACTTACACTATTAGGCTTGAAATTATTACAAATAGTTGCAGATTGTGACACATGATTCCAAAAAAACCCTTAACAACTCCAGAAAAACGTAATGACCAATTTATTAGTTAAACTCCACATGTGTCCCATTCATTTCAGTAAAACGAACCTAGAATCTGCTCTGCACTGCATAAAGGGGGATTCCCCCCTCCCCTTGCGAAAATAGAACACGGAAGCAAACGGCTCCCTTCCTCAACACTTTCTGCTTTCACCTTGATATTTTAGCACGGATGTATACCCTACCTCTATATTTTAATGCGGATGTATACTTAGCCGAATTGCACTGAAGGGGACTCCTGCCACAACTGTCCCATGCGAGAGACTTTTTTCTTTAGCAGGCCATATTGTGCAGAAAAGGAGATCTACTTTGCCACCAGAAAATGTGAACAAGCTGGTCTGCCTAAGTGACTGGTGGAAGAAGGAGAAATAGAGCTTGGACTGATTGACACAAAGCTACTGACTGTAAACAGTTCATCACAACTTCTTATGTAGGCTTACAGTTCAAAATCCATGTTTCATGTTTCATTTAGTTCATGTTTAACTAAATAAACAGCTAGTAAACACAAGTACATTTTATTGAACATGATTTATTTCCATCACCAAGTATCAAAATAGAACAGCTTTTTCAAGCAGTTAGTGATGCATTTTGGAAACAGGAGATGAGCCCCTGGTCTACTGTGCCACCTGGCTTAAGAAACCCGTTCTCAAAGACTTACTTCTAGTCATTATTTAGGTAGCACACATATTCTGAATGCCTTCGGCAGAATTCAAATGAGCCATTTTAATCTAGATTAATCTAGATTAATTTTATGATTAATCTAGATTAATCTAGATTAAAAAAATTAATCTATGCCCACCACTAGTTTTGCATGTAGGAAGAAATCAGATGTGTTGGAAAGCAACGCTGTCAGCCCAGCTGAAGCTAGAATAAACACGTTTAGGTGCAGCCTGGAATAATTGTCACATTGTCAGGCTGGCGATGTCTGATACACGCACCTGACATGGAGCCCGAATAAACACAGCCCATTAAAATTGATGCAGTGTTTTGCATCTGAAATAATTTATCCTCTCTCCTGTCGCTCTCCCTTTCCCTTGTTTTCCTCTCTTGCTCTCTGCCTTCACAGTCCACCTTTCCTCTCTCCTCTTAACAAGCCGATATGTGCTAATGAACTGAATTTTATTTTGTTTTTTCTTTATGTTGTTGTTGTTGTTAATGTTGTGTGTCTCATATCGAACCTTTTTGTTTATCTTTCTTCCTGGTTTTAAGGGTTTTTTTTGGCTCTCATTCCATTTCTGTCGAATCCCCTTTTCTCTCTTTCTCGCCACAATTCTCTCCCTCTCTCTCTGTCTCTCTCTCTTTCTTCTCTCTCTCTCTCTCTCTCTCTCTCTCTCTCTCTCTCTCTCTCTCTCTCTGTGTCCACTACTGTCCACTACGGTCCACTTATTATTCCCTTACTCTCATCCACCTCATCAGTCCAACCAACCACTCCTGGGGTGTATAATCTGTTTCTTTTGTTTCAGCCGAAGTGGTCTTTACGCAAGCCCTTCAGAGCATACACACATCTCACCTTATGTGCCTAAATCAGTGCCTCTTATAATCACACACACATACACACACACACACACACACACAAACACTCACTCTCTCACTCACTCACTCTCTCTTATTCACACATTCACAGACCTATCTCACCTCACTCTCTTTTTCCCTCTCTGTTTTGCTTTTCTGGAAGCTTCCTTTTAGCCTACCTTGTCATCGCACCCTTTCTTCCTTCCTTCCTTCCTTCCTTCCTTCTCACCCGTTTCTTTACTTCCTTTGTGTCGCTCCTTTCTCAGTCACTCTCTTTTTTTTTGCTCCATTTCCTTACTCCTCTTTGCCTTTCTGTCTCCATCCCTAGATGTCTCTCTCTCTCTCTCTCTCTCTCTCCCTCTCTCGCTCTTGCTTTCTCTCTCCCTCTCTTGCTCTCTCGCTCTCTCTTTGTAAATGTTGCAGTGGCTAGAAATAAACAGGCAATTTATGTGCTGTGCACCTTCCCTTTCTCTGTGTTGTTCCCTCTCTCTTTTCAGTTCTTTGTTGGCATCACTTTCATACGCACACACACACACACACACACACACACACACACATCTGGCCTCTAGCCCACGCACACACACACACAAACACACAGACACACACACAAACACACACAGATGCACATCAAACAAAAATTGTATTTTGAAGAAGATTACAGAGGGAAAGGTAGAAAATAATGAGATGTTTTGCCATATTACAGCCATCTCTCTCTCTCTCTGCGTTCCTCACTAGCACTTGGTAATCTCTAAAATATACAGTAGAAAGAGCATGTGTACAGAAAGGTCATAATATGCATTGTGTCTCTTACGTTACATGCAAACATAATGTAACATTTTTCTTCTTGTTCGCCATTCGGGTCAGTGAACAAGATGGTCCCAAACACGTTCAAACAACTAAGGTCATGTGACCGCTAAACACGGCATGTTGCAGCAGGCTTTCTCCATCTCCACCACTTAATGCAGTGCGTGTGTGTGTATGTGTATGTGTGGGAGAGTGTGTAAGTGTATTAAGGAGGCTTTCAGAGTGACATTAGACCTGCATCTCCAGTGAACACAACCTGTGTGTGTGTGTGTGTGTGTGTGTGTGTGTGTGTGTGTGTGAGGGAGGCTTTGAAAACGGCATTAGACCTGCATCTCCAGTGAACACAATCTGTACATGTCTGTGTGTGTGTGTGTGTGTGTGTGTGTGTGTGTGTGTGTTTGGTGGAGAGTGTGACTTTGTGTGTGTGTGTCTTGTCTGTGTGCACACAAATACACACTCGCCCAAGTCACAAAGCTTCAGACGTTCAGCTTTTTTCAAATTCTTACAGTTTGTCATGAATTTACAGGTTACAAGTTTGCCGGGGACGGGAAAGGTTTCTGAGGCAACCATTCTCAACCTCCAGTCAGTCAACATTTCGCTGGGTCAGGCAGCCTAATTTTCTCTCCCTCTCTCTCTTGTCAACAAGCAGGCTTTTCCATTTTCACTTGGCTAATATCAGTACACACACACACACACACACACACACACACGAGGCAAAAAAAACAAGAATGTGTAAAATGTAAGCTCAGTCCTGATCAAATTTCACACCTGAGGAGGGAAGACATATTCGCCCTGCCAAGCCTATTAAAACGAAGAAAATCCTCCCACTGCTTGCGCGGCTGACCTGGGGTCATGTCTGACCATTAAAGCCTCCAAACATCACAGCATCACTCCATCCCTCCCTCCATCCCTCCCTCTATCCCTCCATCCCTCACCAATGCGCTGCCTCTGCCCTGGCCTCTGAAATGGGGAGATCTTGCCTTGCCTCGCCTCGTCCGCCTCGCCTTGCAAGTCTTCTGCTCGGCGAATATCGCTTGACATGTAGGATGGCGACAGTAAGCATGGGGGTGTGACAGTACGCCCACGTAAATTTGTTTTTAGCCGTTTTAGAACCAAAACAATTTCTTTGAGGACACACACACACACTGTTTTTACTTCCATACACTGCTGTTGTCGAATGGTTCTGGCTGTATTACTAATCAATCATGGTTCCAGAGGCCAGAAACGACAAACTAGTGTGGATGACGGGCAAAAAAACATGACAGTGTTGTTTAGAAACAGGCTAATGTGGGCTTAGCTTTAGGTTCCATTTGGCTCCTGGAAGACCGCCATCTTCCCAAGGGCGTTTGAACCATCCCCTGCTGTCCGACCCCAGCCCCCATATCTGCCCACACACACACACACCCACACACACACACACACACCCCGGTGCCATACACCCTTGCATGTGAGGTTGTCCTACGCCTCTGCGGTCATCAGACAGGCTGCGGAGCATTTAGATTTAACGATTATTTACTGCC
>CM050202.1:12191273-12236273 GCA_027475355.1 Coilia nasus | reverse complement strand
CTTTATTGTTAGCCATACATTTTGTACAGTTTTAAAGCTCAGATGTATGTCATGTTTTGTCTTTACTGTAAATTACATATTTTAGAGTTGTTTGGTATGTGCACTTGTTTTGGTTTAACTGACTATACAGATTATGGACACACTCCAAGATGGTACTGTGTGTGCATGCATGTGTGTGTGTGTTTGTGTGTGCATGCGTGTGTGTACATATGTGTATGTGCACACGCTTGTGTGTGTTTGTGGTAGCAGGAGGTGTCAGTGTGCCAATAGGCCAGCAGGATGGTGGAGTGTGTCAGACATTGGAGACATCTGTTCACACACACACTCACACACTTTTTTACACACATACACACACACACACACACACATGATACACACACACACACACACACACACACACCATGGATACACACTGTTCAAACATTCCCTGCTTCGCTCACTTCCTGTACCATCTTGTTATTTTTGCTATTAGCTCATTTGTAGTTCAGTCGTATTTACTAGCCTGTGTTACATTAACTCCGCGCTCGAACATGATGAGGAATGCCATGTATCTGGGAAGGACGCGCGAGCCAAATACGGCTCAGTTAAACATATGTTGTGTGTGCCCCTCTCTCTTAATCTCCCCCTTGTCATATTACACACTGTTTTGACAGACGTTGTGTTTAAGAAACACTTCACTTTTTCCCCCCCAATGCTATTGTGACAGGTACATAACAAAAAAAACAAAAACAAAAAAAAACTGATGTTTTTATTTTTCTGCCAGGATGAACAGCAGGAATGGGCAGAAGAGAAATGGATTGGATGGCGAACTAAAAAAAAAATTGCTGTAGGAAAGAAGAGCAAAGGAAAACAAACAGGTTGCGCTGGGGCTCAGGGATTTGGAGGAGAGCTAAAGGAAAAGAAGGAAAAGAAAACATGGGGGGTGGGGTGGGGTGGTGGATGGGTGGTCGAGGGCAAAGAAAAAGAGAGGGGGCAGAAACGGATAGTGGGGGGGGGGGGGAGTATCTGCCTAATACTTAACATTTAAGGTACAATTTCATTTTTCTTAATGTGTACCGAGTTGTGAAATATGTAGTTGACAATGTATACTAGCATGAGTATGATTAAAAAAAAAAAATCTGTCCAGCATCAAGAAATGTAGAGGCTGCCGTCACCACTTCTGTCTCTCTATTTAAATTTGGTGATTTTAAGTGATCTTGTAAATCTTTGAAGCCCTCAGATGTTCTCCTTTAACATTCTCACACTCCTGCTGCTTGCCTTTTTCGTCTTCCTCACCCTAGTGATCATCTGACGTTTCATTTCTTTACCCCACCCCTCCAATTTATCAGTTTGATTCTCACTTTCTTAGCCCAATCTCAATTCCTTTTCAAGAAAAGCTTGGTGGTCTCAGTCACTCACTCAGTCTTATCACGTTCCATCTCTCAGTACCTCTCTCACATGCTCTCTATCTCTCTTTCATTCACTCTCGGTCTGAACTTGAAAATGGTTCGCTTTTCCTACCTTACTGATGCAGCAGGAAGCGTCTGTGTTTTTCTCCGTCTTTGGAGATGGCCCCTAGCAAACAAGCATTCTCTCTCCCTTTCTTCCTCTCTCTCTCTGTCTCTTTCTCTCTTTCTCTCCCTTTCTTCCTTTCTCTCTCTTTCTTTCTCACTCCCATCTGTGTTCTCCTACCTTCTTCCACCCCCCCCCCCAACACACACACACACACACACCCCTTACCTCTCTCCATTCAGTGTGTATATATGCTTGCGTCATCGAAGGGGTAGAGGTCCTGTGTCTGTGTGTGTGTGTATGTGTGTGTGTGTCTGTGTGTGTGTGTGGGCACACAACTTAGTTGCCTTTCCATGTGGTCTGTGTATTTGCAATTCCCTGTTTATAATCCAGCTGATCCTGACAACCATCTAATTACTGTTCTTAGAGAGGAAACAAGCCTGCCAGGGAGTATAAATGATTTTTCTACATATTTTTTCCGGCGAGCCTCAGGGAATATCATCAAATGTGGAGTTTTTACAACCTAGCAACTTCCTCCCCAGTGAGCGGAGGGATCGGCTTTGCAATCTGTCTCAGTTTAAGTCATTAGAGATGGATTGGTTTGTGAACTCACCCCTCACCTGACACTGTTATCGTGTCACGTTGCTGCCCCACTGGGTTTTCCATGTAACTGTCTTCCAGCCATATATCCAGGGCAACAGAGCACATGGAAGGGGTTTGACAGATGGCAAATCTCTTTCCCCGGGGTATCAACAGTTAACTGCCTTGCATGCTTTTTATTTGTTGTATCTCCCTCCTCTCCTCTCTTTTTTTTTCTTTCTCTCTCTCTTTTTTTCTCTCTCTTTCACTGTCTTTTTATTCCTTTCTCTCTCTCTGTCTCTCTTTCTGTCTCTCAGTCTCTGTCTCTCTATCTTTCTCTCTCTGTCTGTTCTCTCTCTCTCTCTCTCTCTCTCTCCTTCCCTAGTTCTTGTTTGTTCTATTCATTCCTTGGCATCGTCTGATTCCCCTCTTCTCTTCGCGTTATCTCTCCTTGTGTCGTTTTCATTCAGACAGGCAGATGGGGAGAACGGCACTTTCCAGAGGCAAAATATATCTTCTGTTTCACTCTGCTTTCTTTCCCTATCCTTCCATCTCTTTCCCTACTTCCCTCTCTTCAACTTTCTTTCTCTCCATTTGTGCTGTGTCTTTCTCTCAGTGGTGTCTCTTTTGCCTGTCTTACTGAGAGACTCCGTGTAATTAACTAGGTTTCAGTAACAAACCTTTGGGCTTTGGGTTGCCATGGTTACCCCTCCATCCATATTCGTGTGCCTGTCTGTGTATCTGTGTGTGTGTGTGTGTGTTTGTGTGTGTGTGTGTGTGTGTGTGTGTGTGTGTGTGTGTGTGTGGATGCACATGTATAATTGCACATATGGGCAGGAGCAGTTTGGCTACACAGCTCTTCCTGGATGAGGTCTGGCTTAATAGCTGGCACAGAGGAGCAAACCCGTGTCGCCATTTTTATGTTCGTCTTCAGCAGATCCAATGAATTTCTAATGTGAGACTGTTAATCAGCTATCAAATTGCTCGTTCATAATTTATTCGCCCAGTCGCAGATCATAAACCCTCACATTCAGAATGACTCTCTCGTGTGGCTGAAGGCTTTATGTCAAAATTAATTACTTGTTGTTTCTCCAATTTTGCCCGGGCAAGAACACAATGCAATGTTCATTGATACTAGAAGCCACTTGTCACAAAAGATTATGTCTCAAGCCCAGTTTCTGAGTGGATTATTTTTTCTATTTTCTGCTTTTGTTTAAAACATGACTTCAGTTTAGTGTACTCATGCGTAATTGTCCAAGACAAAAATGAGCAAAGCTTGAACAGAGGAACAGATGCATGCTTTGTATTTTACAATAGGTCATTGACCATATTCAAGGCTACATTGATTAAAAGAGCATTGATTTTAGTGAGTCGTGACCATGTAATATTCAATACATTTGACCCAATGCGGTAAAGGTCAGACGTTCGGAGCAAGGCCATCCAGGGGTTAATGTTCGATGCCTTTTATGATTGTCTTTTCAATAGCTGCATCGTTTTTACAAAATGACAAATATGCACACAAGTCATCTAAAATATTCCTGTCTTTTATTTTCAGCAAACAGGACGTTGCTGGGCGGTGGTGGAGGTAAGCCTGTTTTCATTTGCATCCATCTCAACTCTCATCTCTTCTTCCCTGCTCGTCTGTTCTACTCTCTCTTAATATCTCAGTCAGGGGGTCACTGTGAAGGAGGAGGGCACTAGCTACAGAACGTGATGAAAGGAAGCCAAGCTGAGGAGAGAAACAGAGAGCTTGAGAGAAATGGATAGCTAGGAAGAAAGAAAGATTGAGAGGGAGAGAAAGAGATAGAGAGAGATAGAGAGATAGAGAAAGATTGAGAGGGAGAGAGAGAGATAGAGAAAGATTGAGAGGGAGATAGAGAGAGAGAGAGAAAAAGATTGAGAGGGAGAGAGAGACATAGAGAAAGATTGAGAGGGAGAGAGAGATAGAGAGAGAGAAAGGTTGAGAGAGAGAGAGAGAGAGAGAGAGAAAGATTGAGAGGGAGAGATTGAGAGAGAGAGACATTAGGCGATGCTGAGCAGGAGCAAAATGGGAGGATCACTGAGGAGACAAAAGAGAGAAAAAGAAAAGTAGGAACCTGAAAGAGAGATTGCATTAAAGGGAGAGAGAGAGAGAGAGAGAACGAGAGACAGTAGAGAGAGGAAGAGAGAGAGAAACCTGGAGAGAGAAAGAGAGAGATTGTATTGAAAGGAGTGTGGGAGAATGAGAGATTGTAGAGAGAGAGGTAAAACAGAGAAAGAGGGGAAGGAGGGAGGTAGACAGACAGAGAGATTGCATTGAGGGGAGAGGGAGACGAGTAGAGAGAGAGGGAAGATATGGCAAAAGCAGGCGCGGGGAGGAGGTAGAGAATGCAGGCGACGCAGATGATGTGGGGCAGATGGGACGTGTTGTGCTGCCGGCTGCTTGGAGCCTCTCCGCGGCCCCTTGCATGGCTCCGTCCTCTTCTTCTTCTAGGGAGAACATGGGCCACCATTTTGGGAAGCACGAGTGTGGCCCAGCTTAGCCCTCTAAGCCTCACACATACACACACACACACAGGGACACGCAGGGACACACACACACTCAGGCACACACACACAGACACACAGGGACACACACACAGGGACACACAGGGAGACACACACACTCAGACACACACACTCAGACACTCAGACACACAGACACACACAAACACACACAGACACGCAGACACACACACACACAAACACAGACACTTTCTTGCTCTCTGTCTCTCTCTCTCTGTCTCTCTGTCTCTCTCTTACTCACATACAGACACAGACACAGGCACAAACACACACACACACACACACACACACTTGCTGTCTCTCTGTCTGTCTCTGTCTCTCCATCTGTCTGTCTGTCTCTCACACGCTCTCTCTATCTTTCTCTTTCAGTCTTTCACGCCCCCACCCCACACACACACACACACACACACACACACACACACACACACACACACACACACACACACACAAAAGGGCTTTATCTCCAACGATGCTACTTGTTGCCGGCGAGTGTAGCTAGTGTAGCGAGAGGCCTCCCGAAAAGAGAGCAGCTCCTCCACCCAGGGTTCCAATTATCCCCCCTCAGCCTTGTAGGATGGCTCATAGACACCCCACCCCCCACACTGTGCCTGGGCTTATCACCACAGGCCCACTGAGGTCAAGAGCCTGTGTCGCCATCCATTCACAGGCATTTTAAGCCTCTCACTACGCTTCCTAATACTAGACAGGCTTGTGATTGCTTTCTTTTTGTTTTACCTGACATAGTAATATCAATGCGGGGAAAAAAAATCTCTAAAACTTTCACTTACTTAGCCTACTTTCTGTGTTTTTGATCAACGGAGACATCTGTGATTCCAGATTTTGTTTTCGTAGGTTCGGTTTAGAAGTGAGAAGTGAACTCATTACCAGTGGAACATTTATTTCAATTGTAGTGCCAAAACATCGCAAACTCACTCACATCACGCCCCATTCACTGCATTAGCTTTTAATTTGCACAGTTTCAATTAGACTTCATGTGTCTTGTCACTGAATAATATAATTGCAAATGAAGGAAATTCTGTGCATTGCTGAAGATTGAAACAGTAAGGAAAGTGTTTAATGTCCATGTGTATACTTTTATGTAAAATATATATGACCATTCAAATCATTTCAGAAAAGACAGGGATAGAAGCACAGTAGTCAAATAGTAACATGTAGCCAATTTGTAATAACCAGCCTGTATTGAAGTGTGTTAAATATGTTTTAATGTTGCAGGCAATGTGTTAATGAGACTGGACATAATATTCCATTACTGATGACACTGAATTTAAGTGCAAGCATACCTTTATCGGCAGTGCATTTAAAAACTGCTTTTGAGCTCCACCAATTCACCAATTCACAGCAGTATTTGGAAGCTAATATTTAGGGAAAATACGGTTCTATTCAGTCTTCGTCATTTTTGACATAGCCCCAAATCAGGCCTGAGCAGGTGCATTAGTTCCAATTAGATCCACAGTAAAACAGAAGGAAGAACTCGCACACCAACACTACCAAGGCAGTAAGAATCAGTCAATCAGGCGTAAAAGCACAAAGCACTACTCAGATAACAAAAAAAATCATTTTTAGTCTTAGTGCAATAGGAGAGATAGGAGGACTTCCACAGAGGACAATTTTTAAACACTCGTTTTCTTCTGAAGTCAGGCACAGATGGCTGTGTATCACTCGTCCTTTGAACAAACGTATCACACTGAGAGCACCACTGGTATACTGGCTAAATTTTGGTCTGTGCTCAGTTAGTACACTGCGTGTTCCTTTTGGATGAAACTCTACAGACTGTTATATATATATATATATATATATATATATATATATATATATATATATATATATATATATATATAAATATATGTTCTTTTTTAGTCAAGGTCTGTCTAAGGTTGTTGTTCATGCGAATAGTCAGCAGCATACAAAATATAAATTTATTTATTTGTTTGTTCGGTAACTTGGCACAGGTCCTGCGATCACCAGGTCATAAATTCAGTTGCAGCATCTTTTTGATCCTATTTATTGCCATGTCTTAACAGGCAAACTCTTTCTTGGAAAACAGCCAATTGCTCGTCTCAAATAGCCCATTGCTGAATTGTAATGAAGCTACCACTGTCTACTTCTTTTAACAGACAATTCCTATTCAGTTCATAAAACATATCCCATTGACTGTGTGGGTTTTCGAAGAGATCGATGACCTCAGAAACAGATATGCTTGTGGGTTAAGAGCTTTACCCACCCAGCCCTGGCCCTGCGAGATTAGACTCATGAGCAATCTCACGAGCAGTCTTCATGCAGGCGTTCCATCACGGATCCGGCTGGACGCAAATATAATGTAACTAATGAATATAACGCAAAAAACACTCGCAGATACCGTGGCATGAAGCGATACAACACAATGTCAGGGATTCTTGATCTCTGCAAACGAAAACAAAAACCTCCAACGTCATCAGGCCCTTGTAGAGTTTAGTCACTGTGTTTAAGTGCAGTCAGGTAGAGTAGGCAGGGGTGCTTGTCTTGTCGGTGGCTGTTTTTAAACAACTGCTTTCCTCCTCTGTGGAATCCGCTGTCTGCTGCTACGGCAGCCTTGACTACAGTCCATGACTGTATAGTGGCTGCATTCAGTCTTTCGTCGTCTCCAGATGCAGGGTATCTTAGCATTGTAGGCACACTCAACAGTGGTGGAATCGACATGTGCCTCAAAATAAACAGCACCTTTTGTTCGACAGGCGCATGGCTATATGTGTCAGAATTCTCATTCTGTGTTTGTGCTCATGTGTGTGGGCATGTGTGTGTGTGTGTGTGTGTGTGTGTGTGTGTGTGTGTGTGTGTGTGTGTGTGTGTGAGTGAATTAGTGCTATGTTTAAAATATCCGTATCGTAATATATCGTGGTGCACTCCTGTGTTGCTACAGTGTCAAAAAAACTAAGAGCTTATAAGATCACAGAAAAGTTCATCTTAAGTTAACCATTGTAAGAATTTAACAGATTTTTTTCAATAAAATGAATATTGGTATTTTTTGAGATATTCGTGTACCCTAATTGAAGTTTGTTATGCTGTGAAATCCTTTAGACTTAGCCTTTGCTGCCATATACAATTTGAACAGATGTCTTTTGGATATGGACATTATTCTGAATCACCATGTATTGCGATACAGATTGTATCATAGCCTGCGTATAGTGACACATACCTTAGTGTGTATGTGTGTGTGTGTGTGTGTGTGTGTGTGTAAATATATGTGTGTGTGTGTGGACGTGCGCCTACATATATGCCAGCGCGGGCATGTGTGCATGGCCTCATGCATGTTCGCGGTAAGTGGCTAGCCATGAGCAAATCAATGCGAGTGATAAATCTCTGCTCGAAATCCCTCCTGGTCTCTGATGCACACTCGGCCGTGTGCTTGTCCGTCCGTCCGTTCGTTCGTTCGTTCCGACGTGGCCTTTATGCGAGGCCTCCGACTCGGAGCGCGGCAGCTAGGCAAATGGGATTGATTTAGTTATGACCTTCGCCTTGTCATTTTAAACCCACTCTGTCCGAACGTGCCTCTGCATCTCGCCTGTTACTTCCTGACTCCCTGCACTCTGTCTCTCTTTCTCTCTCTCTCTCTGTCTCTCTCCGTCAGTCTCTCTCTCTCTCTATGTTTCCGACTAAGTCCTCCTACACTCTCTTCTTGTCTGCTTTCTCTTCATCTGTCTCTTCGCATGCCTATCCGGCACTCTCTTCCCATCACTCTTGATCTCCAACCAGCTCTTTCGAATGCAGTGTTTGTCTGCGTGTGTGTTGTGTGCGTGGGTGTGTGCATGCATGGGTGTGCGGTGTGTATATTGTGTGCATGTGTGGGTGTTTGGGGTGTCTTTTGTGTGTGTGTGTGTGTGTTTGTGTATATATGTGTAATATGTGCATATGGGTGTGACTGTGTGTTGTGTGCATGCATTTTGCGCGTGTGTGTGTGCGTGTGTGTGTGTGTCCATGCATGTTTTGGTTTGCGTTTCTGTCTCTGTATGTTCGTCATCTATTGTTCTGTTTTGTTTTTCATCGCTTCTTCTCTCTCCTTCTCTCCATCCTTCTGTTATTCTAGTTCTCCCTTCCTCCGTTTTTTTTTCCTCTTCTTCTCGTGGTCTTACTTCATCTTTGTCTCACTTAGTTTTAATGCATGCTGCTTCTCTCACCTATGCTGGCCTCGAGAGGTTTGTTAGGGCATGGAAAACCTGGTGATAATTAGGCAGGGACTGAAAGTACATCAGGGAAGACAGACCGTTTCTGGGAGTAAAAGAAATAAAAATCAAATGTATTTGTGTAGTGTGTGTGTGTTTCTGTGTGTGCGCGCGTCCCTGCGCATACATGTTTGTGTGTGAGTGCACGTGTGTGTGTTTTTGTGACTCTACCTTTGTGTGTACCTGTGTGAGTTTGTGTGTGTGTGTGTGTTTTTGTGTGTGTGAGGGAGAGTGGGTGAGTGAGTGAGTGAGTTCATATGTATATTGTCACCAGAGCGACAAAATGAGGACGTAGTTAAATGGCGCATATCCAAAGAGTGAGAATTTAGAAAGTAGATGGTGAGAGTAGAGAAGAGGAGAGGTCCATGTGTGATAGAGGGCAAGGTTAGGAATGAGAGAATGAGAGACAGACAGATAGATAGATGAATGGATGGATGGATGGATGGATAGATGGATGAATGAATGGGCAAACAAGGTGTGATGGTGGTATGGACAAGGTATGTGTGCAGTGAAAGGAGACATTCAGTGTGAAATGAGCTTTGGGTGTATTAAAACTAGCCTGGTGAACCAGCCCCTCGTACTTCATTTCATTTTTTTCACAGAGGGTCTGGACCAGACACCGTCAGAAACAATTTCTTCCTGGAGGTATGCTCTGCCGAAGTTTAAAACAAGTTCCTCTGCCTTTACCCAATCGCTAACGCCTGGTTGTCATGTATGCAATTAGCCTACCTACGCACTACAATTCAAATGTAGCACACAAGGTCAACGTCATGGCTAACGAACACACCCTCTGTTCGCTGACTGGATCGGTCTTGCTTGGGCCGACTAAATGACCCTCAAGAGATTCCGGTCCAGACCCTCTGTACATAATGAAATGAAGTACCAGGGGCGGGTTTACCATGCTATATTAAAACTAGGGCTGCACAATATTTGAAAAATGTGCGATATGCGGTAACATTGCTGAATGTTGCGATAACGATGTTTTGAGATAAATAAACAAATATTTAAATATAGTTTTAACATCTTTTAGCTTAATCTTCACCGTTAGGCTGTAGCTGGTGCGCAGCCTGTGGGGGTGAATATCAAGGGCAGTAGGATGCCATTTGATTTCCCAAATATCTTTATATGTGGAGTGTGAAACAGCTTACAGTAATGTCCCAACTATTGCAGTTAAGCCATGTTTTGCAATATGTATATCACGATATTGCACGTTGTGATATCACAATAATGTCGATATATTGTGCAGCCCTAGTTAAAACACGATAACGAGTTGCTACTATAACTACCTGCTACTACGCTAGCCTGTTGCATTACGAACTTTATTAACTTTATTGTTTTTATCGAAAGGGCTCACCATGCCAGTAATTACGACACGGAGGAAGGTTGAAAGCATCGCTATTTTTAAACCATTAAAAAAGCTCAAAGTAGGCCCGCATTTCTTTGGCAGTATAACAAGGGGCCTGACATTTAAAATGAGGCATTGAGAACTTTGTAAGTATACAGGTCGCTAAATAACACATCTCATCTCCCTTAAATGAGAAGTGCGTGGGGCTGTCACACGTTGAGCTGCACAGCAGGATAAAATGACCGAGTTGATAGTTTGGGATTTTTTTTAACACATTCATGCGAACAGAGAACATAATGTCAATTAGAGGGGGCAGAACCGAGAGAGAGAGAGAGAGCGAGAGAGAGAAAGAGAGAGAGAGAGACAGAGAGTGTTAAAAAGAAATCTGAAGATGAAAATCAATTTCAGCTAAACAGAAACCAAAATTACACCATTTCAGTCACACATTTAGACCCCACATTGTTTGAAATGCCACTTCAGATTTGTCTGCAATTAGGCACTCCGCTCAAACGCCAGGGTGTTCTCCGTAGATTCACCTCAAAAATTATGGAGGATGTCAGTGGTATGCTGTGCTCTTGTGCTCTTAGAACTCCACAAGCCTATCGTTCTAAATTCAGCCATCAAGCAACTCACTCGCTCTTGAGTACACTGTGACATTTTCTCTGTCGCCAGCATGAACATGCTGCATTAATGTGATAAAGTTATGTGGTGGTTGCTGGGTCGCATTGTGTGAAAGCTTCGTCTTTATTAGGGATGTCCTTGTGTGGTCAGAAAATCTCCACACGTACAAAGATGAAAGAACACACTTGAGGAAGAAAGCACAAATGATTGTAGAATGTGAAGGGGAAAAGAGTGTGTGTGTTTATGAGGGTGTGTGTGCATGTGTATGTGTACAGTATGTGTTTGTGTGTGTGTGTGTGTGTTGCTGTATGTCTCTCTCTTTCTCTGTTTGTGTGTGTGCCTCTGGATATGTGTTTGTGTGTTTATGTGTGTGTGTGTGTGTGCTCTTTCATTCTGTCCTTGAGTTTGGCCAGCTCGCTATTGTGGATGATGTCCAGCCAGAAATCAACCCGGTTTGGCCAACTGGACGGGCCCAAAGCAAGTGATCCCTGCTCCCTTGCAGGGAGTTTGGGGGAGGCCGAGCAGATGTTGCCCCAGCCTTCTGGACAGCCCCTCACTAATGGTTGCCATGGTGACCAGCCTCGGCCAATAAGTGGATGGCATTTTCTCCGACTAGCGTTAATCAGCACTAATAGTCCGCATCGTTGACCAACCCAAAATGAGATTATTTACAGCTGACACCTGATACCGACGTGGTCCACTCACCATGTGCTGGAACCAACACTGCCAGCATGAATGTGGATATTAGTTTATCGAATTCAGTGTGCTGTTATTGTTGTTTTGTGTTTTTTGTATGTTTAAATGACGCTGACAGTGTCGCACACGTTTGTGTGCTCATGGAGGAATGAGCTTAAATACCTATTTGTGTGCTGGAGCTACGAGCGAAGAACACCTGCGGCATATGCTTTCAAACACGTCCCAAGCCCCCAACCAAGTCTAACGCGCTGCCAATTAGCACCTGCTAACGAGATGCGTGCGCGCGTGCAGGTGGCGGAGGAAAAGGTGTGTGTGGGATGATGGGAGCAGGAAGGTAGAGCCATCCCTAAGGCTGCACGGTGTGTGTGTGTGTTTTTGTGTGCTATCACTCCTCTCCTCCATCTACTCACAGCTCACCTCTCTCATCCTGTAGCCTTTCTTACACACACGCGCACACACACACACACACGCACGCACACACACACACACACACACACAAACACACACCTATATACACTAAAGACTAACACACACACATACACACACACACACACACACAAACACACTCACACGCACACACACATCTAGACTAAACACACATTCATACACACACACCTACACACACACACACCTAGAGTAAAAACACATTTATACAAACACACACACACACACACACAATTAGAGTAAACACCCACACATACACGCACACACACACTTAGAGTAAACACACACACAAACACACACACCTATACACACTGAAGAGTAAACACATACACACACACATACACATGCATGCACATACACACACACACACACACTCACAAAGTGACAATACCTCATTGGCTTTAATCCTGATGGCATGTCACATGTCCCCTGTTCACCCTTTTACTGAATCACTCTGTCTTCTTCCTCTCCTCTTCTCTCCGCTCTTTGTCTTCCTCCCTGATTCTTTCTTGTCCTTCTTCATTAAGACACACTCTCCTCTCTAAATTCCTTTTCCCTACCCCTCTCCCTCTCTCTTTCTCTCTTTCTCTCGCTCTCTCTCTCTGTCTCGCTCTCTCCACATCAGCTCATTTCTGTGCACGCTAACTCCACTGCCAGCGCTCCTTGTTCTCTTCTTCTGTATCCTTTCATTCTTTTTTCTAATTTCTCCACCTCGTTCTTCATCATGCCTATTCTCATACTTCATGGCCGGGAGAATAAAATACTACACGTCTTATCAGGGAGATCAAAGAGAGTATCAGAGGGAGCAGCAGATCTAGAAACGAAGATTACGGCAAAAAAGTGAGCTTGAAAATTCGAGTCTAATTTGGGTGGCCTTTTTTTTTTGTGTGTGTAACATCAGTAATGGTTATGAAAAGGGAGAGGTAGCATGCTACACAATAACGGCGCAATTAGGAGGAAAATTATGAACCGCGCAGCCATGAATAAGGTTGAAGGGGCTCCTCAAAAGGGGTTTCAGTTTCTGTCCTTTATGAAAAACTCATTTGGTAAATTTCCACATAATTTGTTACCCCGCTTTTCTTCTCTGCTTTTTGTTTTCTCGGATCTATTCATGCCTCCATTCGTGCAACACCACATTATGCTTTTTCAGTGTGAATGTGAACATGAACACGAATCTCCTGTCCACACCTCTTCCCCCCCACCCCCCCCCCCCCAACTACAGTGGATGGTGCCATCCATCGCGCTGCTGGTCCTCTGCTGAGGAAGGAATGCGCCACTCTGGGAGGCTGCGAAACGGGGGAGGCCAAGATCACCGGAGCCTACGGCCTGCCGGCTAAGTGTGAGTAACCTGCCCAGTTTATTCTTCTGCCAGATTTCCCAATTTCTCCCGACAAGAACAATAAAGCAGCTCGGAGAGCAACAGAGAGAGAGAGAGAGAGAGAGACAGACAGACAGACAGACAGACAGACAGAAAGAGAGAGACAGAGAGAGAGAGACAGACAGACAGACAGACAGACAGACAGACAGACAGACAGACAGAGAGACAGAGACAGAGAGAGAGAGACAGATAGAGAGAGACAGAGTACAGCATGCAAAAGCAGGGATAGTAATACAAATGATATCTGTCTTTTTGAGATGCTCGACATGCATTATGCAGCAGGCCCGCTACGTGCTCAGTCTGAATTTGAAATGATGCTTCCTATCAGTCCAATTTCCCCATCTGTACAAAAATCCTAAATTCACACCAGCTCCCAACTTGTCTTGTGTGTGTTTTTTTTACTCCATCACACCTCAGTGCATCTGAGTAGAGTGTTCTTTGGTGGCCGTAGGTGGCATGTATCAGTAGTGTTTTGCTCAGACAGCCCTGGTGGTGTGTGTGTTGGGTGGGTGGACATGCTATAGCCTGCTCTGGACAGCCATTGGATGATGGCTGTCATCCCCTCTCTGCTACATGGAGGGCAATGAGGAAGATGTGAGGATCTGCTCCGAAGGTGGACAGCCACACACGTCCTGTGGTGTGTGTGTGTGTGTGTGTGTGTGTGTGTGAGAGAGAGAGAGAGAGACAGAGAGAGAGAGAGAGAGAGAGAGAGTGTGTGTGTGTATGTGAGAGTGTATGTCCATGAATGTGTGTGTGTGTAAGAGAGTGAGTATGTGTGTGTGTGTGTGTGTGTGTGTGTGTGTGTGTGTGTGTGTGTGTGTGTGTGTGTGTGTGTGTGTGTGTGTGTGTGAGTGTATGTCCATGAGTGTGTGTGTGTGTGTGTGTGTGTGTGTGTGTGTGTGTGTGAGAGAGAGTGTGCATGTGTGTGAGAGAGAGAGTGCACTGTATGTCCATGAGTGTGTGTGTGTCTGTGTGTGTGTGTGTGTGTGTGTGTGTTAGTGCGTCTGTGTGTGTGAAAGAGAGTGTCTGTGTTCGTGCATGCATGTGTGTGTTAGTGTGTGTGTGTATGTATGTGTTTCCGTGAGTGTCTCTGTGTGTGTTCTTCACTGTCTGTGTGTGTGAAAGAGTGTGTGTGTTAGTGCATATGTGTGTGTCTGTGTGTGTGTGTGTGTGTGTACTGTCTCTGTGTGTGTTCTCCACTGGCCTTTCCTGACCTTGCAGGCGAGGTGGGCCTGGCTAATCTCCTGACAGAAATGTTCTGTGTTTATTCACAGCAAACTGGACCGTGGGCCTCCCTGCAGCTCAGACCACAGGCCAGAGGAGCGCTGAGCAGGCTCTCTCTCCTCTCTCCTCCCCTTTCTCTCTATCCCTCTCTTTTCTCTCTCTCTCTCTCTCTCTCTCTCTCACCTCTCTCTTATCCCCCCCCTCTTCTGTCTTAGTGGGAGTGTGCAGTAATTATGTAGTCAGACAGTGTTTACAGATGCAAGTGCACTTTAATTTATTCCCACACTTAGCAGTAATTTCCCTACCTAATTTATGGCCCCCTCCTTACCTAGCCTCTGCCGAGCCAACGGAACGAACGGGGGGGGGGGGGGGGGGGGGGGGGGCAGGGGGAGGAAGAGCGATGAGATGCACTCACAGTAGTATCGACTCCGTATCGATAATGTAATGTGACCAGTTAGTTCAGTCATTTGGGCCCCTTGTCCACTTTGCTGCTTATCTACAGTGTGTTAGGTCAGGGCCACTGTCCAGGGCCATCAGAAAGAAGAGGCTACAGGGGAGGCGTGGTGGATGTTATTGGAAATTTGCTAAAACGATGTGCTTAAATATATGTAAGGATCCAAACTGTCAACAACAACAAAAAAAAAAAATCAAAACAAACAAACAGCACCCAATGTCATTGTGATTACACAGAACACCACAGCACGGCACAGCACAGCACAGCACACAGTGTACCCAACAAAATTGACTCTGCATTTAACCCATCACACACGTTGAGCAGGGGGCAGCCATGACAACAGGATGTGGGAACAGTACCATGCTCAGGGTACCTCAGTGGCACTACTGGCAGTTGGTGGATGTGTGTGTGTGTGTGTGTGTGTTTGTGTGTGTGTGTGTATAGGACCAATCTGTGAAAAGTTTGTATGTAATGTGTGAGATTGGGGACGTGTGCAAATTGCTGTGGTAGGCGTGCACCATATGCAGTGAGATAGCAACTGCTTTGAAATCTAAAGTTTTCTTTCCAGATTCAAAGCATCCTATACGTCTTTAAGTGAATGTATACATCTGCGTGGGTGTGTGCTGGTTGCCCTTGTTTTTTTTGTGTGTGTGTGTGTGTGTGTGTGCGGATGTGTGCGGATGTGTTATTAAGCAGCCGGTTGTGAAGAGGTGCTATTACTCTCCCCACATATGCACACTCTAGCTGAAGAGTGAAAGGAATCGAAGATGAAAGACACAAAAAAGAAGTGAAAAGCACGTCGGTGTCTCAAGCAGCACCAAGCTCAATTTATCTCCGAGTTTGCATGGCATGTCTCCTAACTCCATTATGCCGAGCAATTATTTGCACATAAAAACAAATTCGTCCTAAAATTAAGTAATTATCTCGACCTTAGATAAGCGAAAAAAGCTTTTTTTCATTCCCACCCTCTGATTAGGCAGGGCTTGTTGATTCTTGTTAGTGCCTAACAAGGTGGTATTTTTAGCCGCGGCAAGTCAAATGCATGATGGCGCAGATAACATTTTTCAAAACGGGCAGAAGAAAGAGGAGAGTCTGAGAGGGAAAGAGAGAAAGAGAGATATACAGCGAGAGCTTTGTGTTCCGAGAGGGATTTAAGATCAGGTAGGTGGCTTATCGACCCAAAGGGAATTAGTCGAGTTTGGTGTGTGTGAGAATAAAGAAACACGTACACACGCACACACACACACATACACACACATACACACACACACACACACACACACACACACACACACACACACACACACACACACACACACACACACACACACACACACACACAAGACACGGCACCAGCCCACTGTGGCAAGTCCCAAAGCCAACCTGTGTACCAATACAGTCCTAACCGGAGGGGAAACAAGGAGACAAACAGCAACAATCGTTATGGAGGAGAGATGGATAGAGGGATAGAGGGAGGGAGGGAGGGAGGGAGAGAGGGAGGGAGGGAGGAAGAGAGGGAGGGGGAAAAATGAGGCAAGGAGAAAGCTTCTCCGCTTGATACTGTGCACACACAAACACACACACACACAGACAAACACATACGCACGCACAAATGCTTCGAATGCTCTCATTTCCCTCAGTGACCAATTAACACTAATTAAAATCCGCCCAGGCCAAATGAACACCCACTCTCCTCCCCTTGTCAAAGACAATAACTTATCCCTCTTTCTCTGTCTCCTGCCCTTCTCGTCTTTCTTTTTACCGTTTCGTGCCCTCTCAGCTAAGATCGAGTCTCGCCTGATCCCCGTCCATAACTGCTGATGTATTGCCTCTCAGTAATCACCACTGTAGTATCTCGGGTATGGATACTGTGTTCATAAAATGACAAAATGAACATTAAGCATTTAATGGACCGTATTCGCTCAGACTCAGAGAATACTGTAGCCTGGCGAATACCACCCCGCCCCCCCCCCCCACCCTCCCCCTGCCCCTTTGCTTCAGCGCTTGAAGGGGTTGGGTCACACTTTCTAAAGGTCCAAGCCAAGACAAAGAGAGGCTAGGAGGGTGAAAAAAAGACCTCTCTTTCGAAGCTTCTAAGATGGTTTGAGAGCTCAGAGCCTCTTTCCTGAGCCTATTTTCATTCCCCCTGGGCCCCATTTTTAGTCATTTGGCCTACACCCATCCTGTACTTTTAAAGCCATTTCACCTGCTTCTACGTTTGGGGGGTGGAGTGGGGCAGAGGTAGAATGGGAAAGGGGTGAGTGCCACTCCTCCAGGAGGGCCCCTGTGTGTGTGTGTGTCTATATATGTGTGCATGTATGTATGTATGTGTGTGTGTGTGTAGGTGTATGTGTGTGTGTGTGTAGGTGTATGTGTATGTGTGTGTGTGTTTGTGTGTGTGTGTGTAGGTGTGTGTGTGTGTGTGTGTGTGTGTAGGTAGGTGTGTGTGTGTGTAGGTGTATGTGTGTGTGTGTAGGTGTATGTGTGTGTGTGTGTGTGTGTGTGTGTGTGTGTGTGTAGGTGTGTGTGTGTGTGTAGGGGTGTGTAGGTGTGTAGGTGTGTGTGTGTGTGTGTGTGTGGGTGTGTGTGTGTGTGTGTGGGTGTGTGTGTGTGTGTAGGTGTGTGTGTGTGTGTAGGTGTGTGTGTGTGTGTGTAGGTGTGTGTGTAGGTGTGTGTGTGTGTGTTGGGGCCCAGGACTGTGTTTTGCGACACATCTGCTCCATTGAACACAAATAAAAAAAGGCTGGCACCAGAAGACCACCAGTCCAGCCTTTTTTTCTCTCCTCTCCTCTCCGCCCTTTTTTTCTCTCTGTCTCTCTGTCTCTCGCTCTTTTTCTCTTTCTCGTTTTACTCAGCCACTGAGGAAAAAGACAGATGGGGGGAAGAGGAAGAGGAGCAGCATATAAAAAAAAAGGAAAGAAAGAAAGAAAGAAAGGAGGAGGCAGGCCCGGAAGTGTCAAGAGAGAGACAATAGATGGAAAAAGAGCCCAGAATGTATACATGAGTTTTAAGAGACAAAAAAAGGAAGACAAAAAAAAACTTTCTTAGGTTCTGGGGGTATTGTTTGGAGGCAGGGAGAAGGAACGGGGAGGGAGGGGGAAGAAGGCAGCAGGAATGTGTCAGAGAACACGCAGTACAATAGGGGGAGAGAGAGGGAGAGAGAGAGAGGGAGGGAGAGAGAGAGAGGGAGAGAAAGAATGAAAGAAATCAACAGAGGCACTTGGAAGAGTCAGAGCAAAAAAGCCGAAAAAGCACTAGAAGAAAAGCAGCTTTTAAAAAAGTTTTCTAAGGTCAGGCTGTCACGGTACATTTTTATGCTCTGGCTTGTGAAGGGGAGAGCAGAATAGGCAAGTTTTTACATCTGTGAGAAGATGGGGGGGTTGGATAGGCACAGATAAATTTTCTCCAAATTTCAGAGGTAAAGGGAGAAGGTCTTACCTGTTTCCGTCACAAAAACAGCTTTGCCGCTGCCTGGTTTTGAATCCTGATGTTTTGTGGTTTAATGCGTGTCAGGTTTAAGCCTTTTATTTTATTTCACTCTTATTTCATGCATAAATACCTGATTATAATATCTATTGCTCTTTAACAGTGGCGGTTCTACATTGAATTACTCCCCGGGCGAGACCCCCTCCGAGCGCCCCCACCCCCCCCCCCCGCCATGACAAAAAAAAACCCATAATTTTGCACGTTTTGTTATGAGCACATAGTGATTCTTATTATTGAATTGCACTTGAAATTAACATCAAAACACTGTAGGCTACAAAAACTCTTATACAAAACATCCATAAATTACAATTTCATTATGATAGCATGCCCTTACATGCCAAATGTCCGTCATTAGATGCTATCTTTAGGGAGGAACAATTAGCTCCTTGGTTACTGCCTCGAATTCTACAGTATGCTTGTTACACGTTCAGGTATGACTGGTTTACTATGCTAAACTACCCTATAGTTAAACTGTGCAAACTATGAGTTGCAGCAAATTGCAAATGTTGAAACTACCATAACATTTTGTTGGCTAATGACAGGGCTCAACGTTAATCCAAATTATGGAAATCAATAATAACTTTACTTGTAACCGTTTTGTTGCAAAGGCAAATCTTATGGTGAAATAAGATCTTGTGTTTGTTGAGTTAAGACCGAATTATTGTTGAGTATAGCAATCGTAGCATCATAGCTAGAAGGCTAACAAACGTAAGAGTTATACCATGATTAACATTAGCCCTTCATTCTTGGCATGGATAATGTGATCATGCAGAGCGAACAGTTGCATACCTTCATCTTTTGCTCGTTTCTACACTTCTAATGGCTTTGACCTTTTTCTGTCCATCTCCTGTTTGTCACTCGACAGTCAACATACTGTATTTCCCATCCCCGAACAGTCACTACGGGCACATGGTAGGATCGGATTGGATTGGGATTGGATTGGGAGTTGCACCCAACGGGTGGTCTGTCCCAAATCCCTGTGCACATGAGAGTTCGTGTTAGCGGATAAAGGTCAGAGATCTGGCCGTTTCCGCTACGCTAGATGGCGCTATATTCCTTTCAACAAGTGGTGTTAGAACTACTTCAGGTTAACGGCTGCTAAAAAGAAAATAAACAAACTATCTGGCGGCATACAAAACAAAGATAGCGCTTGAGGAGGTTGACAGAGCAGCATTTGCATGCATGCTGTGCATTCTCCTTTGTTTGGAAGTCCGTATGAAAGAACAAACAGCGTTTTTGGTTTCCTTGATACGACATGAACTGTGCCGTCGGCGTTTGATATTACAAGCAATTGAGGACAACGAGACTTGTTGAGAGCAGGCGATAGAAAGCCTCGACGTTCAGTATGGATGAAAATCAGGGACAGAAGCTTCTGGGATCGAGTGGTTTTACATGCGCAGTAGGGCTGTCAACATTGCTCAAAAATGATTTTTGAATAATCGCTCCAAATAAAACACGAATATTCCAACTATTCGAACAACAGGTTGCACATTTTGTCAATGACGCGCATTACGTCAATAACAGGACAAATTAATACAAAGAGACACAACTACTTGTATAGGTAGTTTATTTAAACATATTTAAGAATGCATTACCTACACAAAACAAGTAAATTAAAAAAATATTTGCCAAGACCGCACGCTCACTCTCACTCGCACACGCCCTTTCTCTCTCGCCGCACCCTCAGGCTCTCTGCGCACGTTTTTTTTAAAACCTGGAATGCTCCGAGCGAGCTGTAGTGAGGTAGGCCTAAACATGACACTTTTCCCTGACATGAAACTATAAAATAACAAACCAGTGCAAGCCTGAAGTGCACGAAACTGTAACGTTAGAGGTTCATAAAAAATAAAGCGCTATTAAAAACGAAAAGGCTACTTACATTCTTGGTACTTGTATAAAAAAAAAAACTGTCACCGTCGTGTCTTATTGGTCTGAAGACCTACAGGTTATTTGCCAAAAACACAAGATCCACACTTGAAGGGGCCAGCGCCGATCTCTTTTTATTTACTATAGCCTATTCCCAGCGTTGGAAAAGACGCGTTCAGAGAGCACTGAAGATCCGGGGATGGAAAGATATTTCTTCGCCATCTGGCGACGTGAGGGTATCTCCCAGAGCCCAAAGTTTTTTTTTTATAAAGTGATGTAAATGTCCTCGTCTTTATTGGTTTGCCATGGAATTTACAGTGTGGGCGGATTTTTTTACTCTAACGAAGCAGACACCGAGTTGATCTTTTGCCTCCGACATTCCAAAGCGCAAGTGCACGTTTTTTCACATTCCAATATTAACTTTCACCTTCGAATTCCTTTTCTAACTAAAAATATTCAAATATATATTCGAATTTCGAATATTCGTTGACAGCCCTAATACGCAGTACACGAATCCAAACCAATAACCGTGCACAAGGCGGCACCAAGTGGATTGTAACCGGCTCAAGCCGGGTTGCAATCGGATTCGCGAAACCAATCCCTATATGATCCTTAGGCTGTGCACATGAAGTCGATACGATCCCAAACCATTTCCAATCGGATTCAACTCCTCCATGTGCACGCAGTGACTGTCACTGCCGACTAGGAGTTAAGACTTATTCACCTTGGTGACCGCCTACTCGTTTTGTATTGCCCTGTTTTATTAGCCTTTCACACAATTAAAAAATGTGCAGGAATTATAAACCTGTAAATATAATGGTAGGAATAAAATGTGCGTTATTAGGAAGAAAGCTTATGTGTGACTGACTTCGCTCACTAATTGCAGAGTATTGCCCACTTGTGCATTGCATTTGAGAGACGCAGAGGTGAACTGTCCCCCGCGCCCCCTCCCCTTTGCCCTTCTCTCGCAGCTTCTGTGCACTGGAACTTTTCAGCAGGGGCACGGGCAGCCAAAGGGGGCGCCAATTTGCCAATTTCCTAAACAGTGATGTGATAGATATTAAAAACTTTTTTAGATGATATATATATATTTTTCAAGTGCTCGTGAGGCCAATAGCACGGCGCCCTTTCACGAAATTGCACCCTGGGCGAAGGCCCAGCCCGACCCCCCCTAGAACCGCTACTGCTCTTTAAGTTCTGAATGTGTAGTGAGGTAAACAGATTGAAAAACAGAGAAGATTTGGTTTGCATTAAATACTCTGCAGCATATGGCCATAATCTGCCACACATCTGCTCTCACAGTAGTCTCTATATAATTTCTGTTGGTGGCTCAAGTGACAGCAGTTATTCCCAGCACAAACTCACACATATTTACAATTACAGTCACACATACAGTAGGCGGATACAGCAATACAGCACACAAATACAGTACTCCCCCATGCGCACATGCGCCCACACTGGCCTGCACATACACGCATGGAGATTTAAGTGGAGCAGAGTAATGTCAGCGTGAGTGCATTTTTACAGGATTCGTGCCCCCTGGCCCTTAGCCTTTAGCCAGCCACAACCTTTAGCTGCCCCTGCGTCAAAAGCCATTATGTCATCTCCCATTTTCCTTTCCTTCTCTCTCTCTCTCTCTCTCTCTCTCTCTCTCTCTCTCTCTCTCTCTCTCTCCCTTTTTCCCAGTCTTCCTCTACATCTTTCTTTGCCTTCCTCATAACCCTTTCTTCATTTTTTTTTATTCTAGACATTTCTTCTCCACCCTTCCATTTTTTCCTTCCTTGAAAGCCTTCAAATAATATACTCTTAAAGGCTTTTAGTATTTCATGATTTTTCTCTTTCAGACTTTCCTCTTTTTACCACATGTCGTTTTTCTTTTTTTATATATATAATCTTCATACTTTCAAGGGTTCCATCGTCCTTTATTCCTCATCATTTCACTGGCTTCGGCCTTTTCAAATCGTCCTTCCTTCCTTGCTTTTTTTTCTGTGCCGGGTGTTGTCCTCTGCGAGCAGTGCAGTGCGCATTGTTCCCTCGGCTTTTCTTTGCCGCCGAGTGTCATCGTTCCTCATCTGAAGCCCCTATCACACGTACGCCACGCACACTCTACTCTATCCCTTTGTCACTCTCGCTCACCCCCCGCCACCCCCACCCCCACCCCCACCCCCACCCTCACCTCTCCACCACTCTGTCTTTTTTTTCCTTCTGTCTTTCTTTCTTTCTTTCTTTCTTTCTTTCTTTCTTTCTTTCTTTCTTTCTTTCTTTCTTTCTCACTTGTTCTGACCTTTCTGGTTTCTCCTTTCAGATTATTCCCTTCCTGCCTTCTCCTGCCCTGCTCCCCTTAATCTCTTTTGAACTGTCTTTTGCTCCTCACCACGCTCCTTATGCTCTATGTCTACCTTTCTGTCTCTTTCTCTCTTTCTGTCACTCTCTTTGGTGTTGTCTCTCACTCTGTCTTTCTTTCTTCTTTTCCTCCTTCTCCCTCTTCCTATCCCTCTCTCCCTCCCTCTTTCTCTCTCTTTCTATCTTTCTGTCTTTTACTCTCTGTTTCTTTCTTTCTCTTTCTCTCCCTTTTCTCTCTTTCACTCTCTCCCTCTTTTCCACCCTCTCTGTCTGTCTCCCTGTTTTCTGTCTCTCTTCCTCTATTCCCTCCCTCCTTCTCTTCCTCCCTCTCTCCCTCCCTCTCTCTCTGAGTAATGTGTGTGTGTGACTGGGCTGATGTATGGCCTGGGCGCCGGACTAAACAAACAGGGAGGCAATCGATGCTGTAAACACAGAGGAGAGAGGCAGTAAATAACGCCACAGCCCGACAGGACGCGCCGGACGAGGTGCTGAAGGAGAGACGGGCAGCGGGGGAGAGAGGAGAGAGGAGAGAGAGAGGCAGGAGCAGAGGAGGAGAAGAAGAGCGACGAGGGGAGGAGGAGGAGAAGACAGAGGAAAAGGGAAAGGCTGAAGAGCGGCAGAGGTCGCAGACAGGGAGGTCAGCGAGGGACTGAGGTGGACGACAGCTGGACGATCAAGTGGCCTGGTAGACCAGACCCAGACCGTTACTGCATGCAAAGCAGTGCCAGCTGTGCCACTGAAGGAGCAGCTGTGGTCTAATGGTTAGGGAGTTGGTCTTAGAATAAGAGAGTCACAGGTTCGAATCCCGTCCTACCCATGGCTGAAATGGTCTTGAGCAAGGCATCAAACCCCCCACACTGCTCCAGGGACTGTAACTGAAACCCTGTAAATAACTGTAAGTCGCTGTGGATAAGAGCGTCAGCTAAGTGTAATGTAATGTAAATGCAATGGCTACTCTCAGTGGGCACATGTTCACTTCCTGCTGGGCAAACACTTTCTCTGAACTTTGCACCTGTTGGGTCTGCCCTCAACTACACCAGAACTATATACTCAAACTTAACGCTTGAATTAACGCATGGTCATCTTTTCCAGCCTTCCCACTGTACACATGACCCTTCCTGAGTTTGCTGATTGGTTGCTAAAAAATGTAGTCGGGGAAACCGAAGCCTTAGGAGACTTCCTTGTCGTAGTACTGTAGCAAAATACAATATTTAGCAGAGCTCAATTCACTACGGTGGTGAGAGTGACAGAAGAGGTTTGTCCTTCTGAAATGGCAGTTGAGTCGTTGAATAATTTCTGTCTCTGAGGGGCATCGCTCAAGGAAACTTCAGAGACTAATTACATTTGCTCAATTTACATTTTCTTTCCTCATTTTTTTTTATCACCACTGAGACTGAAGATGATATATTTATCAAGCTCTGTGAAGTCATTCATTTCGCAGTTCATTTTCCAAAAGAAAAAAAAAGAAAAGCCAAATTGACATGGCCTCCCGAAACACGCATGCTACATCTTTTACATGCCAGCTAGCGAGCAGATAATTCAACTGACAAGCTCGAAATTCTCCATGTCAAATCGACCCTTTCCTTGACAGATACGCTCTTACATCAGGTACTGTCGTTGCTGAATCAGTTTCGATAAAGAAATGGATGTAGGTCATTTTTTTTGCACTCATAGCAGGCGCCTTGTTATAAAGAAACACTATTGCTGTCCTAAGCTAAAACCTTGTATAAACCTTGTGTATTTTTAGAAGGAGGTTAATAATATAATATTGCTCTCTCTTTCTCTTACTGTTTTTCACACAGATGTGATTCACACAGTGGGCCCCATAGTCCATGGTGCAGTGAGTGACAGGGACAGAAAGGCCCTGCAAGACTGCTACCTCAACAGCCTGAAAACAGCTGTGGAGAAAAAGCTGAGGACTGTGGTAAGATTCAGTGAGAGCACACACACACACACGTGCACTCACACACATATAGACACAAGCACGTACACACACACACACACACACACACACACACAAACAGACTCACGCATATGCAAACACACTCACACACCACACACACATGCAAACACAAACACACACTCACACACCACACATGCACTCACACACACATATGCATGCGCGCACACACACACACACACACATGCAAACACACGCACACACTCTCACACCCCACGTGCACTGACACAAACACACACACACACACACACACACACACACACACACTCACACACACACACATGTGTCACTGGCACAGGTGAGAACCAATGTGTGATACCTGTTCCTGGCTGTGCATTCAAGAGCATGTTACATATACTTTCATATCCTCAGCATTTCTCAGTCTAATCAATGAAGGCTTTTTGGGCCATTCTATTGTTTCCAGTTGAACTACTTTAGCTAAGTGAGGCCTTGTGTAAAAAGAACGCACTCCTGGGCAAATACCTGCTTCTTTCAGTATTGTTGTATAGGTGTATATATAGGTATGCATCAGGGATGGAAATTGGCACCAGCCACCAGCCAAATTATGGTAAAATATAAACTGTCTTTCTCATATTTCTTAGATTCATGCAGTAAGCATGTCAGCATTGGTCTATGTTATTTGTTTTATGCTTGCTGTGTCTTTACTTCAATGTGCATGTACTGTATAACCTAATTTCCGCTCTTGTGTCCTGCTGTCTGCATGTTATGTCCTGCCTGTCGTAACCTATGTTTGTTTTTAAGCTATGTGTATTTTGTGCAGCATATTATTTAAGGGTAAATTGTTTTTAACCCATTCTTTGTGTGTTCAACCCATAGTGTATCTTGCTGTCCTGTATGGTGTGTTTTTGTCCTGCTAGTTCTTTTTCCTAAGTGCGCGTATCTTGCTATTGCTGCATGGTATGTTTTGTCCTGTTTTTTACTAAGTTGGTGTGCTCTTATGTCCCGGCCATTGTCCCAAACTCTGCATGTCTTGCTCATCTGCATGTGTGGGTTATGTCCATACTGCTATGTCTGCATGATTGCTTGATGTCTGCTTGATTATGTCCTGCATGTTTGTCTGTCCTATTCTTAATGCCTTTGTTCATTTTGTCCCTTGTGAGATGGTGTTGTCTGCTTCACTGCTGTGTTTGTTTGCATGTGCTTTTTCATATGATGCGTTTGGCCTCCTGCTTGCTTTCTTGGCTAGGGCTCACTTGGAAAAGAGCTGACAGCCTCAATGTGACTACCCTAGTAACATAAAGGAGAAATAAATAAAAATAAAATAAAAGTGGCTGGCAGATTTCAGACACAGAATGATGCCTTACTGTTGAGTTGCTGGTGAATTTTACCATTTATTTGTCAATGGCTGGTAAATGTTCACATTTTGTAAAGTTAATTTCCACCCCTGGTATGTATATGTTTACACAGAAAGCAAGTAGTATTTATGCCTATGTAGAGGATGTTTGAGACCAATTCAAGAAGTGTACAGCTCCTGATTTTCTATGTTGTCGGGTACGTCTGTTGCAAAATTAACCCTGCAGAACAGAACGACAAAGGCGGCACTTAGATTTTAACGGCGCGCAGCCACTCTGGCCTAGTTACCTTTCTCAGTTGGCTGGTTAAGTGTCTTCAGAAATAAGCCTTTATCAAAGTGAAAGGGCTTTGCGATTGGGCTAGTCACAAGACTGCCACTTATAAAAAGCATTCACAGCCTTCCAGTCATATCTGTGTCGCTTTGAAATAGAGCCTTTGATGATGTCCTTATGTCCTCTGTTACTTCTCTTCCACAGGCTTTCCCTTGCATCTCCACTGGGGTCTATGGTAAGTAGACAAACCCGCTTTCTGCCTGTCTTTATGATAGCCGTGTTTATCTAGTGTCGTTATCTTGACACGGACACATGCACGGCTGCTCACAGTCAGCAATAGGTCACACGTAACACGCGTGATGTGAATGGGGAAACATGCGTAGAGGGGGGGAGAAGGCAGAAAGCATTAGGAAGAAAGAGAGTGGCGGCCATATTAATGACACTGACTCAGATTAGTTGGACTCGGGCTGGAGAACAAAAGAAAAGATAGATGGAGGGAGGAGAGAGAAAGTACAAAAAGAGAGAAAGGAAAGAAGTGAAAAACGCTGGCTCTTCAGGGGGACGTTTTTGAGGCTTTGGCTGGCGGCTCTCGTGCGCTGAAGCCTCACTTACGCTCCAGTGTTTGCGTAGGGACGCGGCCAGATATCTGTCACCGCAGCAGCAGGGATTTTTTTAGATTAAGGGAGCGATTAAAAGAGATTACAAGTGAGACCGTGCCCCTCTGATTTTGTAATCCCCTTTTCTTATTGCTCCGTGTGGTGATTAAAGTTGTGAAAGACTCCTTGAAAAGCCCTCTTCTAGAGAGAGATGGTGTCAGGGGAGGAAGAAGCGTCAAATAACAAAAAATGTATTGTACATTTAGCAGCTCGTAATGTGATCATTTTTGGCACACTTTACCTGTGCACGTATTCGCTGCGGCCCATTCAGTGTGATTAAGGGCCTTGTTTAAATGAGAATTTAGTTTTTTTATATCTGCTGGGTGAAACAAAGGAAGCAGTAGTGAAGGGAATGGATGAGTGGATGGACTTGAAACTGTGCCATATTACGTTCAGTATTTTATCTGAATGCCATGCCTGTGTTAAAGCAGAGGCTGGCTAAGAGCAAAAAATGAGCATCAAGTGGTATATTTTCTCGACTGTGTGCAAAAGAGAGGGTTATATAAGTATAAGGGGAAAAAAGAAAAAAAGACAAAACAGTTCCCCAGCAAAGAGCAAAGCAGGGGTGTTCCTGTTGTGGAGACAGAGAGGACAAAAACTACAGATAGGTGTCATTGATATGTTTTCATTCTTGAAAATAAAATGCACAGCAAAGTGAGATATACAGTTGAACACGAAGCCTGACTATTTCTTGCAGCTGTTAAAGTGTGTGCTGGCTGTCCTCAATATTTTTTTTTCCCTCTGCACTGGAGTCGGTAGAACAGATTGATCGAATATCAAATTTTCTTGTCAACCTCAATCAGTTGTTAACCATTTAGCGGGCTGAGCAGCAACTTCAGTAAATCAAATGTACCAATGTAGTGGCAGTAGATGTGAGACATTCCAGTTATAAATGTTATATACACACACACCAGCAAAACAGGAGCCAGCCTTATTCTTCACAACACTGCGTCACATTGACCTGTCTTTGTTGGTCGTTAAAGCCAGCTTGTTTGTTTGTCCTTTAGCCGAGAAATGTGTTCTCCATCTTAACAATAGTATGTATGTCTACTCATATACTCAGTTCTGATATTTGCAGAATTGTTTGTGAGGGTCTTTGTGAGGGTGAAAACTGCTGATATGCTGCACAGTTCTTTTTCGATTATTTTCTTTTATATTGCTAGCTAACAGTAGGTTTTAAATTGCACTGAAATAAATTGTTTGTGCTTGGAGACGTTTTGAATAGCAATGCATGAATGAAGGACAGATGGAAAAAAATGTTACATAACCAGTGTCATCAGTGGAAGCGCTGGGAGACTATTTCTAATTTCAGGTTGTTTGCTATTGACTGTCCCCATATTGCAGTGCTTTATGTATCTATACGCTTTTTTTTTTTTAATTTTTACAATTTTGTTTAAGCTATTGTATATGTTAAGCTATTGTATATGGTCTGTTAGGGAAGTAGCATTAGTTACTGGTCAGGGGTCTTGAACATGAACACACACACACACACACACACACACACACACACACACACACACACACACACCCACACAAACAGATCATATAATGTATTGTTAACCATGATATATTCTGTATATATATATATATATATATATATTACTATATATATATATATATATATATATATATATATATATATATATATATATATATATATATATATATATATATATATATATATATATATATATATATATATGTGTGTGTGTGATGATTAGTCGTATTCATACTCAGACCTCCCTCATGTCAGCCCCCTGCATATCCATTACTGCTGAATTATCACTGTGCTGCAGTGTAGTGTAGTGTAGTCTATTTGTCTGTAAGTGGGAATTATGCGAAAACTATTTGCTCAATTTTGCACAGAATCTGGTGAAAGGTATAGCCTGCCCCACGCAGGAAGCCATTACGTTTTGGAACCAGTCCGACTCAGGGTGTCCGACTCCATTAATTCAGTTTGACTTTCGCTAACGCTGCGAGATACGACAGAGGTTTGCTTACTGTATGTTGCTTAGGTTTGCCAGACGAAAAAAAAGGAGGTCATCTCATCACACACACACACACTCTCTCTCTCTCTCTTTCTCTCTGTCTCTCTCTCTCACACACACACACACACACACACACACACACACACACACATTAGCTCCACACACTCTCACTGTGAGCACAGTTTAAGTCTTTTATTCCTATCCAGACCTTTACAGTTTTGGATTTTTTTATCAGCATCCACACACACATGCCTAGCAGAGTAAACATATTCCCAGATACGTACTGTACACAGGCATATATAAAGTCTCCCTGTAACAGTCAGTGAAATACATTTTCAAGGACCTGTAGTGAAGAAATAGAAACATATTTGTTTGATTTTTCTTAGCTTAAAGGAGAACTTTGGTGTAAAATGAAAATTGGCATGTTAAAACATCATACCGAGTTGGTATGTGTACGGAGGAACAAAATTGATTTAGCCTGTTGCATTCAGAGTTTAACTATTTTTTATCATTTGTCCCAGAAGGCTAACAATGGAAGTGGTAGGTGCCCTTAGACGAAGCATGACGGCTACGCTATTTTTAAACCATTAAAACGGCTCGAAGAAACTCCACACTCCATCGGTAGTACAACAAAGGCCCTGACATTAAAAACGAGGCACTGAGAACTTTGTAAGTGTACACAACATTTATTAATAAAACAGTTTTGACAAGCAGTACCTTGCTGTAGTTTCTCGTCGCCGCCATGATGAAAGTCTGCACAGGTTGATTGACGAACACGAACCAGCAGGAAGAATAGGAGGAGAGGTAGTACAATCAACTTGTTTGGACTTTCATCATGGCGGCAATGAGAAACAACTGCAAACGACTGCATGTAAGAACAGCTTTTTAAATAAACGTTGTGTACATTTACAATATTCTCAGTGGTTCGTTTTGAATGCCAGAGCCTTTGTTGTACTACCAATGGAATGTGGAGTTTCTTCAAGCTGTTTTAATGGTTTAAAAATAGCGTAGTCGTCATGCTTCGTCTAAGGGCACCTACCACTTCCATTGTTAGCCTTCTGGGTCAAACTATAAAAAATAGTTAAACTCTGAATGCAACAGGCTTAATCAATTTTGCTGCTCAGTACACATACCAACTCGGTATGATGTTTTAACATGCCAATTTTCATTTTACACCGAAGTTCTCCTTTAAACCTCTTGTTACTGACTGGACAAAGGCTTGGAGACTACTACCTTTTGTACTACAGTACTAGTGTATTGTTCTGGATCATCTTCTGTTGTGCAAGCTTTTACGTCAAGCTTACAGTATATATACACTGACTGTCGTGATCTTAGAGGATGTGTGTGGGGGAGACCTCAATGTTTTTAGGGAATCGGGGGTGCTGTGGCGCAGTGATTAAAGCACCCGTGCCATAAATGGTCAAGTGCCCATGGGGACTTCTCTGGTTCTAGTCCAGCCTGGGTCATTTCCCAACCTTACCCCATCTCTCTCTCTGTCCCACTCATTTCCTGTCATCTCTTCTCTATACTATCCAATAAAGGCACAAAAAGACCAAAAAAATATACTTCAAAAAAATATTTTTAGGGAATCTAAAACCGAATTTAAATACAACAAAAGCCCTACCTCTAGCCCTGTCCACACAAAGCCTCTGTGGCTGTGCTGCCTCTTGCGTAGCCTGCCTCTAAGGCTTTGTCTGGCTGAATGAGCTGTTGCGAGCGCAGTGCCCACCTCTGCTGCTCTCTGTTTGCTCCTGTTCTTGTGTGCCACTGCTCAGTGAGTCACTCAGCGGTTGCATCATTGGGCTATAATGAGAGCCTGAGCTATACAGTACAATGCCAACTGCTGTTTACCAGCGGCAGGTCACACCATCAGTGCACAAGCGTCACCCTGAATTTGTATGCTTTAATAGACAGCAGACACTGTCCTCTGATGGATCCTCCATGCTCCTGAATTCCATAGATGGAAGGCTTGTATTAGTGTTTTGTACAGGACAAAAAAAGGTTGGGTACCACTATTAGATTTTAGTGTGTTTTTCAGGACCGTGGTATTCAGGATAATGGAATTCAATACCGCGTGTGTGTGGGTGTGTGTTTATGAAAACATCTTGTGTAATATGGTAATATGTGTAAGGCTGTGGCTTTGTTTGATGTTTGTATCTGTGCTCTGTGTGTGTGTGTGTATAGGGTATCCTCCCGAGGAGGCAGTGGAAGTGGCCTTGGCTACCGTGAGAGAGTACCTGGATGAGCATCATGAACAGGTGTGGTTGGTGTGTGTGTGTGTGTGTGAGAGAGAGAGAGAGAGAGATAGAGACAGGGAGAGAGAAAGTGAGAGTGTGTGTCTGTTTATTTGCCTTTAATGTCTATGTGACTGTGTGTGTGTGTGAGACAGAGAGACTGTGTGTGTGTGTGTGTGTGTGTGTGTGTGTGTGTGTGTGTGTGTGGTGTCATGTTTTTCTTTCTTCTCTCTCCCTGTCTCTCTGTGCTTCTTTCTTGCTGTCATCCCTCTGCTGCCTTTCGCTGTGTTTTGCTTCTGCTGTGGCAGGCTTGCTTTGGTTAGCCAGTGAACACAAGGGAAGGGACTACTCACTGTGGGACTGCGTTTTCAAACAGCACAGATGTACTCATAATACGCATGCGTGAGCACACACACACACTCACACACACACACACACACACAGAGGCACACACACACACACAAGAACATACAAACAAACACACAGTACACACACAGTAAACAGACACACACACACTTTTACTGTACTCTTGATATGTCCGTGCACTACACACACAGAGCTTAGTTATATTTAATTGGATCGTAACTGAACTGCTGTCATACCAGAGAGGCACACAAACAAACATACACACTTACACACAAACACACTTACACACACACACTAATCCCTTAGATGGAAATGGGAAGAATACTAGAGACATAGTGAGACTAAAAATAATATCATTCTCTCGCTGTTCCTCTCTTCACATTGCACTCCAACCTTCTCACTTTCCCCCCTTCACCTTTCTTCTCTACACCTTCTCTTCCCCTCATCACTTGCTTTTATCCCTTCACCTTTCTTCAACAACACTCACCTCTCCTATCTCTCTTTTTCTATCACTCTCTCCATCTGCTCTCTCTCTGTCTTTCTCTCTCTCTCTTCCACCTCTATCCGTCTTCTGCTCATCGGTTGCTTTTCTTTTTTTTTTTCTCCCCTTTCGCTGAGCTGTTTCGCGCCTCCAGAGCGCCACTGATGTGTGGTGTGACAAAGACAGCCTAATTAAGGCATCCTAATTAAACCCCAAGCTTCTCCATCTCCAACCAGCCTCCCTCAACCTACCCTAATCCCCACCACCACCACCAACACCACTACCACTACCACACCCACCAGCCTCCACTGCCACCTCGCACCGCACATACCCGATGGAGGAGAGGAAGGATGGGTGGAGGGGTGAGAGCCAGAGACTGGGAGAAAGGAGGCTAGCTACAATGAGGGAAGGAGGGGAGGGGAGGAGAGGGGAGGAGAGAGGAGGGGAGGGCCGGCGAGTCGTTTGATGGGGAATCGGCATAGGCACGTCCAGACAGCGCGGAGACAAAACAAACAAATTGAAAATTCCAAACTTGGCAACGGCCCCTGACACATTTTGTCAGCTCGAGCTGCGTGGTGGCTCTCGTTGCCTGCGGTCGAGAGGCTTTCGGAAGAGAACCTGGAGACTAGCGGGCTTTAACGGGAGATGACACACTGCACCTGTCAGGTGTATGATGTATAACACCCCCTGAAACTTCCCAGGCTGTTGTATGCGTTGAAGGCGAGCATATGGCTGCTGCTGTTTACCACAGATGCCTCAACCACACTCTTGCTGTGTGTTCAGACCAAGAGCGACTAAAGCAATAAAGAAGCTGTAGATGCCCAAACAGCAATCGCTCTCGGCAGCTCATATCGCTCATTTCGCTCAGGACGTGAAACTGTTCAGTAATACTTTTGAATTTAACTGATGTTAGTAAATATACATGTTCCAATTGGTTACCGCTAAACTGTTGTATAGCTCATTACCATAATTTACTGGATTTTAACTTTTCTTTTTTGCTCTGGTCACCCAACACGCTTTGATGATGGCGAATTCGCTTTCGCCATCAAATTCGCTGTCTCTCCATAGACTGGTAGCTCCAGTCGCTTTTGGTCTGAATGCATAGTTATGCTATACATTGCTAGAAAGCACCAAGGTCTTCTTTTTTTATTATGGTTTATGTGTAGCCCAAAATAATCAAATGTCCATAGCAGTTCGCATGCAGCAATACAGAACATTAATATTCAATTAGTAATATGGCACATAATAAACATTGTTATGAAAAAGCTTTAAGTATAACAATAAAACACTTAAAAACTTACAGAAGAAGAAATAAGTCAAATATCCAATGAGCTATAGCAGCCACATGTCTGCAACACTCACTCTCCAGAACATTCTGTGCATAAGAATGAGTGTAATTAAGTCTAATGGAGTCTAATTGGGGTAGGGAGAGCTGCTTTGTTTCACTAGGCTTTTCCATAAGATGTTTATCTTACCACAACTCTACTGGACGGTAATGTGCAATCAACACAAAGAGGGTAACTTAACTCATAATGTTACCCTACAGGTTCATTGTGAAGTGCTGTGCGGCAGCTTGGAAAATGAGTCAGGAAGGAGATATAAAGTAGTGTGCCCTTGTGGGAAATTACCTTCCTCACAACCCACTAGTGCATTTGTGTAGATACGTCTCAACTCTGATGTGCACAGATGGATAAATGTGGAAAGTATCTTTGACTATTTTTATTCTACGTCATCTCAGTGTTGCCGTTTCCTTCTGTAGCTGGACCGGGTCATCTTCTGTGTGTTCCTGGTGTCAGACGATGACCTCTACCGCCGTGCTCTCCCTCTCTATTTCCCGCTGGACGAGGGTGAGTACCCAAGCCACACGTTCTCACACACGCAGCAATAATCTGCTAAACTCGTTGCCGTGCACCCTTGGGAATCCCGCTAACCATTCAGACGGTCCGACTTAACGTAATGTAGTTTCGTCTGGCCTCTTGTTTGCACCCCTTGTTAACTAACAAAGTTCTCAGTGCCTCGTTTTTAATGTCAGGGCCTTTGTTGTATTACTGATGGAGTGTGGAGTTTCTTCAAGCTGTTTTAATGGTTTAAAAATAGCGTAGTCGTCATGCTTCGTCTAAGGGCACCTACCATTTCCATTGTTAGCCTTCTGGGACAAACGATAAAAAATAGTTAAACTCTGAATGCAACAGGCTAAATCAATTTTGCTCCTCAGCACACATACCAACTCGGTATGATGTTTTAACAATTTTTAACAATCAATTTTCATTTTACACCGAAGTTCTCCTTTAAGTTATGTGGAAAGGTACTTTGGCACAGGAAGCAGTAGCGTCCTGTAAGAGCGTTTACACAGCATGCTGTAGACCCTCATGCCAGTAGGAGCACAGACAGCAGAGCACTTCCTGTAATTTATGCCCCTTCAAATACACCACCATCTACCAAGACAAACAAGGGCCTTACAGAGATGTATTGTAATTGTCTTTGGCTCTTTTGGTTTTGTCTTGCTTGTCATTACTGCCGACATCAATCACAACCAGCATCAACATAATACACAACCTGTAGCATCATTTACAGCCGTTTTAAGTAACAAATCACCAACTGAAGTCATTTTTATTTCCTGAATGGCCTTTTCCGGAATAGCCTTCACTCTTAGCGATGCCATATAAAACCATGCATTTACCTCACTCGATGTGCTGAATTGTTTTTGGACAATCTATGCTTGTTTTTCCCCCCTCCCCCCTTCCAAACTCCTCATGTCCATCCCCCACCCCATCCTCTATCAGCTCAGTCCGCTGGCAAGTCACAGAGCCCCAGTTGTGGAAAGGTAAAAGGCATGGCGTGCCCTTAGTGCTTCTGTGTTCCTGTGTGTCCTGTTTTGGCTTTGACAGCGTCGTGCTAGTAGCTCATGGCTCTACCTGACCGCTAACCTGTGCTTAGAGAGAGAGAGTGCAGCAGCGTTAGCATGTCACTCATCAGTAGCTGCCGTCTCTGATTTTTCCTGTCCCGTCTAACAATCCTACCCAACTGTGTCTGCATATTAGCCCTTGTGTGTGTCTAATTACACCATCATCAAGGTGATTTGTCCATCTGTGAATGCGAGGACTAATCTTAGCTGTAAATGTAGACTAATAATTGTCATAATAACACTGTAATTTCTCTAACTCCTCCTGAGTAACAGACACATCTATTAACCAGCCCTGAGGGGACTAAGTAATCCCTATTCTGTGCATCTCGGGACAGGAGGGGGTTGGGTTGGTGTGTGTGTGTGTGTGTGTGTGTGTGTGTGGCAGAGGGGGGGCACCTGAGCTCCTCACCTGAGCTGAGCTGATGGTTGTGGCGATAATGGCATGGGCAGGGATGGTAATTAGATGAAAAAAAAAGATGTTCAATCTGTGTGCTTTAAATCCCTCCGTTCTTCTTCTCAGCAGGTTCCTCTGTGAAAAGCAAGCTGTGATTGCCTGTCATGGTTGCCGTGGATACGCTACACCACCCATCCTGGTTTTGCCTGACCTCCTCCTGCTGCTCCTTACTGCTTGCTGTTTTTTTTTTTTTTTTCTTTTTTTAAATGTTTTTTTTTCCTCCTGCTCCCTCTTCTGAGAAAACTCACGTACATGTGTAATTACTGTGGTACCACAGGGAAACGTTTGGAGATGGAAGGGCTAAGCCTTGCCTGGCACAACACCACCCGACACCTTCCTAAACAAGACACGCTCACGAAATACCATACGGGGTCAATAACTGCAATTAGACACACCGTGTCAGGTGTAGCACTTCTGGCTGCTGTTTAGAGAAATACAAGCAATTGTGGAGATCCAATGATTTGGTTTATACAAGGTTGAGATAAAAAAAAAATGTTTTTGAGCTAGACTTAAGGCTGTTTTGGTATTTAGGCAGATTGTAATTGTTACCTAGTAATAGCTGGTGTTAATGAGGTGGTTGTGAAGCACTAAAATAGGTGGAATCTTAATGTGGAAGTTAGTGCTTTTAACAAATGTGGCCTGATGTGGTTCACACCCATGGTGAGCCAACATGGACATTTCCATCATAGCTCTTGTTTTCTACTGAGCACTCTGTATGCCTACAGTTTGTTTAATGCGTGACTTTGAGTTCATATCATATTTCTTAACAGAAGTGTCCTATTTGATTGAATTCACAGTGATCTTTATAACATTAATGGCGAAAATGATTTTTACTCTCTAATCAGTTTCTACCTTGGCTAAATGTTTGGAAACATGTAGAGGAGGTTGTCTTTTAGGCATATAACTTTATATAAGTTATGAAGCCTGTTAAGGCCAGTGGGAATGAAAACATTGCTTAGCTGCTTCGCGTGTGCTCAACACCCTACAATGAAATGAAATGAAATATTTTTCTCTTCCTCCACCATTTCACTGTGTGTCTGCAAGCTTGATGAAAGAACGTTATTAAAGTCCATTCTTTTGGAAAACTAATGGTGGCGTGCTGTTCTCTTTTTTACTGCACTAATTGCACCGCAGGGTGAAGGGGGCTGCGGTGTTTAAGTGGTGCGCTCACGACGCACCAAAAGATAAAACGTTTGAAGACATGCAGGATGTTGTTTCAAATGAAGTTATTACCGTCTTAATTCTTGGTTTTTATTTTTGTCTGAAGGAGAAGCGCACACACACACACATACACACACACACACACACACACACACACACACACACACACACACACATCAACCATCCAGCAGCAAGTCTGTTAGTCTTGTCTCTCTGTTCTTTCCCTGATGAGAAGAGAGAGAAGAGAGGGAGCACTTGATGAACTCATTTGAAGTCATTTTCATTTTTTAATAAGCAGCGGACAGCCCAGATACTGTCATCGCAGGAGCCTCTCGGAATAATGAGGAGCGAGAGACAGAGCAGGGAGGAGGAGAGGGAAAATAGGAAGAGGACAGAAAGAAAGAAAGAAAGAAAGAAAGGATAAAAGAAAGAAAGAATGAATGAACAAAGAATGAAAGATAGAAAAGAAAGGGAAAAAAATGAAGAGGGAAGACAGAAGTGTTGCAGTTTTACAGAGGGAGAGGGGGATGGATGGATGGAGGGGGTTGAGTGTCATGGAAGGGGGATGGAGGGCAGTTGGGGTCCCATAGAGGGGGATTTAACACGGAGCTACAGTATAAGAGATGTACAGGCATGTAGAGGGGGAGGCAGGCTCGGAGTGAAAAGGACAGCCGAGCTCACACAGTAATTATCTCACAGGCCCTCTTCATCCCGTTCCCATCAGTGCTCTTTTTCCTCTCTTCTCCCTCCATTTATTACTTCGCCTCACTACTGCCCTTTCCTCTCCCTCTCTCTGTCTCTCTCTCTTTCTCTCGTCTGGTTCCTCACTCTCTCCAGTCCTCTCTACAACCTTATCCTCTCTGAATCCCTCGCTCCATCCTCTCCAGCTTTTTTTTTTTGCCCCCATTCGTTCCTCTCATTTTAATTCAATTCCCACTATTTGCATCACAAACACGCATCATTTATCCAGGCTGATTTGGTAACTCTCGAGTGCAGATTACAGACGTGTCTCCTAAAAGGCCCTAACTTTCCTATTGAGATAGATTAGCCACACTTGTTTCTAACACCCTCACTCTCACTCTCGCCTCGCTTGCACTCTCTCACTCGCTTTCTCTCCTCTTCACCTTCTCTCAACATCATCCAGGGAAGATGTTTTTTTTTCTTCCTTCTTTTCTCACCCTTTCAGTCCAGATCTTTCTCTCTATTACTTGCTCTCTCTCACTCTCTCTCTCTCTCTCTCTGTCTTTGTGTGTCTGTATGTCTCTCTCATTTTTCTCTCACGTTCTTTCTCACTCTTTATGAATGCTTTTCTATTTCTGTGATGGCGTATCTCCTGCTGGGTGTGGAGTGGAGCATCTGCCTGCTCTCTCTCGCTCTCTCTCACTCGCTCTCGCTTTCTCTCCCTCGCTCTCTCTACAGTATGTGTTAGCCAGTTACGTTCTCCTCTTGTCACCAGCCGCTGTCAGCTGTGAGTCCCCAGTGCGATCTGATAAAAAGTGGCCTTTCAACAAATTACACAAGTGGCAGGGAAAGTGGTGGAGATTGAGTGTTTCGGACAAGAGTGAGGGGTCAAGACCACAGTGTGTGTGTGTGTGTGTGTGTGAATAATGTGCGCATGTGTGTACGTCTGTGTGTGTGTTGGGTCAGGAAGGGTGAAACTGATGTTTATGGATGCTGGGGAGAGGGTTGGGGGGGGAAGGGGGGGGGGGGGGGGAAGGGGGGGGGGTTAGTCGGCTCCTTGTGAAATGAAAATGGCTGCTGAGCAGAACCCAGGACACTCGGCTGCCCCATTGGATCAATCGGCTGATTTACTACCTGAAAGCCTGTCAGGGCCCAGAAACACCATTCAGAAGAGAAGGAGGGGTACATAAACCAGGGAGGGGGGGGTGGGTGGTGGGAGTGGGTGTGGGTGTGTGTGAGATCATGGATCCAGTGCGCAGAGAAAGGTGCAAAAAGGCACTGGAGAAGACAATTCGATGTGTGTTTATGAAGGCAAATGGCGATATTAACTTTTTTTTTTTGCTGCAGACAAATAACTGGGATTCACTGTAGGACTGAAGTTTTTTTTATGCCAGAGTAACTAAAACCAAGGAACTCCACACTATTACAGCTCTTGTTTTCTACCGAGCGCTCTGTATGCCTACAGTTTGGTTTATGCATGATTTCAAGTTTATATCATATTTGTTAAAAAGAAGTAACCTATTTTATTGGATTAACAGTTATAATCCTTATAACATTAATGGCCAAATATTGATTTAAACTCTCTAATCAGTTTCTGCTTTGACTTTGGCTAAACACCCCACTCCATAAAACAGTACAAACCTGACACATCTGAAACCTGTATCAGCGTGGAAAATTATTTATGGATGATGATTTGGGAAGTGTGTGTTGAAGTCCGCAACCCTATCCGGATAACTCAGCCAGTCTTAGTGGCTTCATCTGATCTAAGATTGGAACTCTTTATCCACTCCTGAAGGAGTTCCGCCACTGAAGTATATCTGTGCAGCTTGCAGAAGCTGGCTGAAATGTTTTTCCAGGTGCCAAGTTGCTTTTCTTATTTTATTTTTAAGTTGAGGGTGTTATAAAGGCTCCTGTTTTTCACAAGACCACCTGCTTAAATATTGAAGGTGTTTTATGCAGGTATCAACAACACTGCCAACACTACCACAGGGGCCCAACAAACACACCTGCATCATATCAACCGCAGTTCCCGAAGCGCGACAGTGTCTCAATGCAGTAGTGCAACACTGACAGAAACCCCGTCTGCTTTAATCTACCTCACGGTAATCATTGTATCAGCATCATTGTTTGCACTGGGTAATTACTCAAGTCTGCTTGTGTCTCTCCATATGGTTTGTTCAACTCCAGGGTTTCTTTACAAGTGTGCAGAGGCTTGCTTTGCTTAGTGGCCGAAAAAATGAAATGGCTCTAGTTCACAATGAAGCAGGGAAGCTCTGCCAAGTGTAGTGTGTGCGTGTGTGGTGGTGGTGGTGCTTTTGAAAGTTTGTTTCTTGTACTAAGAGCATGGTAAATCATTAGGACTTCCCCCAGGCTGTTAATTAATTTCTTGATATAGGTCCTTACCACTGCGCAAATTACAAAACAAGGTTCTTCTCCTTCCCACTCGAAGGAATAAAAAGAATTACAAGGTACCCTTTCGGGCTACAAAGCTCCCTTTAATGTCACTGTGTAACTTACACACCGAATAGATATACACACTGCGGTGTTAAGGCCATAGGTGTGATTTACTGTCCCTTCTGTGTGTGTGCACGTCTGCATGTTTTGTCATTGAGTTATACTGTGTTTATCCGTGTGTGCCTTCTGTTTTCACGCCATTCTAGCTGGGTGTCTGGCTTTATACTGTAGAGTATTACTGAATATTTATGCATGGCTATATTGCTGAGGGGTGTGTTGGTATGTGAGTGTTTCTGTTTGTGAGTCCAAAAGTGATTGAGATGAACAGGGTAGGTGTGTGTGTGTATTGGAAAGTGTGTGTGTGTTTGTGTGTGTGAGAGAGAGAGTGCTTGTGTGAGTGGACGCCCCCTGAGTGTTTTCCACTCACACCCACCTCGATTTTGTTTTATTTTATTTTTATTTTGAGTGTTTAATGTATTAAAAGGGCCAGGGTAATGAATTATAATCTTTAATGCAGGGACCGATCGATATCTCCACAAAATAAATCAGCTTTTTACTGAGAGCGTCAAAGCCTTTAATACACTAGGGGGAGAGGGAGGGCAGGAGAGAGAGAGAGAGAGAGAGAGGGAGGGAGCGGGCGGGCGAGCGAGTGAGCGAGTGAGCGAGGGAGGTGAAAAGGGAAGGAGAGGAAGGAGGGTGGACGGCAGAAACGGGAGGCTGAAAGGGGGAACGAGTGAGAGACCATGAATGAGAGTGGACCCTTGGAAAAAATATTTGAAACCAGCTGCTACATTATGAAACATGTCCCTGAACTCCTAATAGCACTCAGGATGCATTTTTACTGAAGACCAAAGTGGTCAGTTGTGTCCAGTTGAAAGGGATGATGAGGGGTCCAGTCACTATCCACAGCAAATGATCTTTTGTTGTCGGTGTTGTTGTTGTTGTGGTGGTGGTGATATTATTAAGAACCCCCTACATCATAGTTAAAAAATGCAGGCAAATGTTGCCTACCTCAGCAATTGTTGTCCACAGCCAGACTTAAATAACCGCAATCACACATGATCTTAAAACATAGGCACCACAGGCACAGACAATGTTTAGGGAAAGGCTATTGTCTTTGGAAGCATTGGCTGACCTGCTGCAATGCTCCTTGGCTATTGCAGCGGTTTCCGAAATGACGAAATAAAGGCATTTGTTTAAAAGCCTTGGTTCCTTCGCGTGAAGCACTACAGGTCACGCGGGGGGTTGCCATAGCTGTAAAAAAAACAGTTAGAGAACAGAGGAATATTTCTGCCCCTCCCGTGGAGCGCACACAAACACAGACACGCACTGAATTATTACAGTGGCACACAGCTCTTAATAATTCAGTTAGCGTACAGGCGAGGGGATACAGAGAGGGGAAAGGGAATATGGGATCACTTTTCCACGTTCCATTGGTTTCTATAAGCTAAACATTATTGGCCTGCTGAACAGACTATGTGTGGGCAAAGAGGACAATCCGATAAATTATTGAGTGCACTTTTTTTAGTGGACTACATGGTCTATATTAAAGATTTAGAGGAATTTAAAGTTTCCAACATTCTGGCAAAATATGATTTTTTTTGTTGTTGTCACTGAGCCCGTCCAGTGGTTGTCATGCCCTGATGCTATGCCCTTCGTATATCACACTTTCATAAACAAATGGTTTACCTGAGTGACATATTTTGATTGAGGACATATCCTGACAGCGGCATAATTCACTGGATGGATTAGCGGTCCCATTTGTCATGTCTGAATTACTATTCACCTCAAAGAGGCCTCTCTAAAACCCCTCTCCCAAAGTGTTTTGGTACCTGTACTCGCTTTCTGAAGATTACAATGATCAAGGCCAAAACCATCACCTGACATTCCTTAGCCTGGCCCTACAGTTCCCATCTGTGATTCTGTCCACATAAATACAAAGTAGAAAGCCTCTGCCTAAGGACGTGATCATTCTAAAAAAAAACAGTTTGATAGAAGCCCCTATTGTGACACTGCCCCTCAATGGTTACATACAGTAATTGCAGCCCAGCAGAGGGAGGCCCATATTTGGCCATCCACAAACCATTTTTTCAACCAGATTTTTATTCACAGTCTCATGGACAGTGGACATGTTGGACATGTTACTGTCTTTAAGTGGACATGTTACTTTCTTTAAGAACCACCGTATAAAATCTGATTTATTTGTGTACATATATGCATGATAAATTATATGCATGAAGAATAATGTGGCACGTTGTACAAAAACATATTCAAGTCATATCTTCATTCATGTTGACTCATGTAGACTCATGTTGCCATAACCTGTCATAATAATAAAAAAATGTATTTGGTAGATTTGTTTGTTGAGACAACTGAGGCTGTGTGGGCTTGTGGGCTTGTGGTGGTACACTGGTGGCCTGTGTGCTCTAGTCCAGGGATTTCTCATTGCTCGAAGGGGCATCTAAAAAAAAACACAAAAGAGCAACGGCTCATTATTGGAGGTCTCCTCCGAACCCTGGACATAAAATCCTCCGTTAATGAGCAGTAAGAGCAGCTGTGAAGGGGAACTGTCTCACCGAGATTGAGTTTAGAGATCTGAGCAGTTCAAAACTGTTAATTTTTTTTTATTTCAGCACTAGAGACTGTACTAGATACTGTAATTGTTTTTTTATTTTTAAACTAAAAAAAAGAGTCCTGAGTTTGCCGGCCCCTGCCTCTCCTGCGAAAATACTAATAGTTCTTTCACCCACCTTCAGCTCCTGAAGACAGGCGTTTGCGGTCTGGAGTCTCGTCTCTACTAAGGCTGTCCTCACTTTCACCTAAAACCCACACACACACACACACACACACACACACACACACACACACACATATATATATATATATATATATATATACACACACAACACATCAACACATCAAGATATGAGTAAAAATATGTCAAATACACTTAAATATTCTAAAGGCTTACATAATCCATTATGCAAGTCCGCTGGCTTACTGCCCAGTAGCTGAACTACCCCTATCATCATTTTTCCTTTCCAACAATTCATGAGGAACTCAATTCAGGCATGTCGGCACAAATTTAAACATAATAGGCTGTTCTGGCTGAGTGGTGTAAACTTCCCATTATGCTTTAAAAATCTATTATGCTCATCCAGCCTCATCCTCTATCAGTCCGAATCCCCCTTTTAAGACAGTGTTCCTGAAACTGTGATCCCAAGTGGTCCTCAAGCAGTCGTGTTAAAATATTACTTTTTTCATGTTTCTTAAGCTACCTATGGCATGCACTGTGTGTTTAAATGACATGCAATATCATCTTCATGCCATTCCCTAGTTAGGGCTGTGATGCTGCACCAATTCATGTATTTACATAGCCTTGTTAGCCTTAGATGGGAAGGGGGGTGTGGTTCTTGAGGTTTTTAAGGGGGTAAGTGGTCCCTGGTCTGAAAAACTTTGAGAAACACTGATATAATGGTAACAATTGTGTGTGACTTTAAAGAAAGACAATTAATACATCCAACCCTTGCCTCGATGTCCCTGTTCTAAATCCGCAGTGTCCCACCTACACTCTCGGCTTTGTGCTTTAATGTTCCTCGTTCTGAAACACTTTGAGAAACACTGCTTTAAGACCTGCTGGGTCCCACTGGCTGGCGACCTCACCCTTGCCCTCCTCGCTCAGGCTGTCCTGGCTGGGGCTGCTGTCGGCCTCCCACAGGGCCTGGGAGGCGCGCCAGCGCTCACGGGGGTGGGGGCGCTGGTCCCCGGGGCTGAAGGACTGCGACACGCCCCCTCCGGCTCCAGCTCCGCCCCCTCGCCCGCCTCTGCCCAGGGCCCAGCCGTGGCGCGAGCCCAGTTTGCGCCGGCCTGAGCGCTGCCCGGGTCTCGGTGGCTCCTCGGAGTCCGCGGAAGACACCCTCCGCAGGGGGGTCGGCGAGCCTGGTGCACTACGAGGGTCTGAGCGGAAAATGTACACCTTAGTGCCAGTCAAAAGACAAGACAATTTCACTTTCTTTCTGACTTAATCTGAAATATCCAATGTACGTATTTTTATTTGTTCTTATGCTCCTGAGCTTGAATGGTTTCCTCCACTGTTTCTTCCAGGTCTGCTAAACATAATGTTATGTATCTTAATGTAATATTGGAAATATGTTTAAAAACGTCTACAACAGAAGTCAACAGATTAAGCTTACAGACAAGAACAATCTTCCATATTGGTATAGAGTGAGATGCCTAAGCAAGCTAAAAAATAGTACAAAACGAGTGCTCCTTTGACATTTATATATTACAAGGAAAAGGTTAAAATGACCTATGGTTTATGGGGAAAACAGCACAAATCTGAATTCTTAGGAAGAAGAACAAGAGAAACTTCCCAGCAACAGTGAAAAACAGCCCAGTCTTATTCTTCAAGAATACCAAAAATTCTTCTGAAAGTCTAACAAAATTGCAAGACTTAGGACCATTTGCAAAAACAAATACTGAGTCATTAATGGGTTTTATGCAGGTGCTGTCATGATATGCGTGTAAAGTAGCCTTTCATATACGAGAGCTTTTGGAGCACTGCTGGTGATCATGTTGAGATGATGCTATGCCAACTGTCTTTCTCTGTTTTTGCTGTCAACTGTTCTGTGTCTGTTAAATTGCCATTTTTAATCATGGAACTATATAAGCTGCTGTCCTGTCCTGGACTTCATTGAAAAAGACATTTTGAATCTTAGTGGGATTATTCCTGATAAACAAAGGTTAAATAATATGGATATGATTTAGTCTTATAGTAAATATATGTAAACGTAATTATGCAAATATGCAACATCCTACCACTATTATATTACATCTTACAGTGGTAGAATAAATACCAAAAATACAGTACAATACAATAAAATACCAGTAAATTAATGAAACATAATCCTGCATATTACCTCAACTAACTCAAAAAGGTGATCATAACACTGCACATGCACATTTCATCACATACATTTTGAGCACAGGACATCTACAGTAATCGGTAACACTTTGCGGTTCCTTTTGTTAGTGCATCTTCATGTAACAGTGGTAGGAGTAAAACACCAGTAGTGTGTATGGATCTTGCTCTTCAATAAAATCTATGAGAGACTGTCAGAGAAGAGCTGTGTGTCTGTGTGTGTAAGCATAGGGGATGAAAATGAAGGAGACAGAACTCTAGGTGTCTGTGTGTGTGCGTGTGTGTGTGTGTGTGTGTAAAGGGAAGAGAATGTGAATGAAAGAAATCTATGTGTGTCTATAAAGGTAAGGGAATGTAATAGACAGATGTGTGTGTGTGTGTGTGAGTGTCAGAAAGAGAAAGAAATTGTGTGTGTGTGTGAGAGAGGGAGAGAGAGAGTGAGATACAGGTAAAAAAAGAAAGAGA
>CM050202.1:12138773-12188773 GCA_027475355.1 Coilia nasus | reverse complement strand
CCTGAGATCTTTCAGCCCTGTACAGTATATGTGGGCAATTTCAGTACAGGGCATTTTTTTTCTTCCCAAGGAATATGCATGAAGTGGGTTTTGTCTGCTTTGATTATGTATATACTATATCAGTTGTAAGTGTGTTTTTGTCTGTAGTGTAGTGATAAAATAGGCAGTTTTAAAGTAGCAATGCTCTTGTGAATGTGTGTGCTTGAACGCCTGGGTGCCCAGAGCACTTGACAAACTATGTGCTGTCTGTCTTGGATATTGTGTATATGTGTCTATGTATGCACAGAATACATATTCCACATAAAAGAACTCAATTAGCAGATGGTGTGTATGTCAGTATCTAGTGACTCATATAATATAACATGAGTCAGTGAGTATATGTCTGCATGTGTGTGTATGTGTGTGCATCTACAATGAATGAATGAGTGAGTGAGTGAGTGAGTGAATGTGTGTCTGTGTAGTGACTACTGTAAATGGTTTGTGTGACTGTGTGTATAGCTGACATAGAGGTACTCTTTCAATTGGATGTGTGTGTATGTGTGTAGATGACATACAGGTACTCTCTGTGCTGTGTGTGTGTGTGTGTGTGTGTGTGTGTGTATAGATTACATACAGGTACTCTGTCTGCTGTGTGTGTGTGTGTGTGTGTGTGTGTGTGTGTGTGTGTGTGTGTGTGTGTATGTGTGTGTGTGTGTGTGTGTGTGTGTGTGTGTGTATGTGTGTAGATGACATACAGGTACTCTCTGTGCTGTGTGTGTGTGTGTGTGTGTGTGTATAGATTACATACAGGTACTCTGTCTGCTGTGTGTGTGTGTGTGTGTGTGTGTGTGTGTGTGTGTGTGTGTGTGTGTGTGTGTATGTGTGTAGATAACATACAGGTACTCTCTGTGCTGTGTGTGTGTGTGGATGACATACAGGTACTCTCTCTGATATGTGTGCATGAGTGTGTGTGTGTGTGTGCGTGCATGTGACATACAGGTACTCTCTGCTGTGTGTGTGTGTGTGTGTGTGTGTGTGTGTGTGTGTGTGTGTGTGTGTGTGTGTGTGTGTGTGTGACATACAGGTACTCTCTCTGCTGTGTGTGTGTGTGTGTGACATACAGGTACTCTCTCTGCTGTGTGTGTGTGTGTGTGTGTGTGTGTGTGTGTGTGTGTGTGTGTGTGTGTGTGACGTACGGGTACTCTCTCTGCTGTGTGTGTGTGTGTGTGTGTGTGTGTGTGTGTGTGACATACAGGTACTCTCTCTGCTGTGTGTGTGTGTGTGTGTGTGTGTGTGTGTGTGTGTGTGTGTGTGTGTGTGTGTGTGTGTGTGTGTGTGTGACGTACAGGTACTCTCTCTGCTGAGTGTGGTGCTCCTCCCTGCTCTCCAGGCTGCGCTCCATTAGAGCCCGGTTCTCCCGAGACAGACTCTGGTTCTGCTCCACCAGGTGCCGGTTCTCCTCCTCCATGTTCCCCTTCAGCTGGGTCAGAAGCTACAACACACACACACACACACACACACACATATGCAGACACACACACACAAACACACAAACACACAAACACACACACATACATAATGCAGACACAAACACATATGCAGACACACACACACAAACACACACACACACACACTTACACAGACACACAAACACACACACATATGCTCACACAGACTCACACACACACGCACAAAAGACAAACACACACACAATGAAGAATTGTAAAAAACAGACACAACATGCACATGACCCCCCCACACACTTACACACACACACACACACACGTTCATACAGATATATAGGCACACACACACAAAAAAACAAAACACACACACACAGATAGACACACACACTTACTTTTTTACATCCACACACCTGTCTGCTACAGCAAAGGGTGATTATGAATAACACAATAAGAAGCACACGCTCTACCACCATGCTGTCATGTTTTAAGATCAAACTCATTACTCAGCGAACACTTAATTGATCCATTTGCTGCTCCTAATGGGAATTTCGGAGAAAATACACATGATTCTCTCCATGATGTCCTCAGTTTTTTTTTTTTATTAACACGCACCAAAATATTTCTGAGATTTTCATTACCACAGGCGTGTACTTAATTGGAATTGCAAAAACGTCTGACCAAACAGTCCTTAGGGTAAGAAGCAATCAATAATCCATATGCTTCATCTTTTGCTCTGTTAATGGGCCAGTTTTGTTTTCTTTTCTTTTTTTTACTCCAGTGGAGGGTTTATTAAGTTCAGACTAAAGTCTTTTCTTTTCCACAAAAGACAATGTTTAATGAAGAATCGTCTGTGAAAATGCCCTTTGATTTTTCTGCGGCAGGCTATCTCCCACGCTCATCCGAGAGACAGTTGCTTTGCATTTCATGTTTGTTTCCAGGCACCCAAAGCCACCCTGTGGTCACTAGGCAACAGCTGAGGGAATCTCTTATGAATAGAAGCCCATTTGCCGTGTGTGTGTGTGTGTGTGTGTGTGCTGGATTGTGTGTGTTTGTGTGTTCGTTACAGAAATGTTCTCAGAATGCTGATGAGAACGCAGTGTCAGACTACTGACTGCCACACATACTGACACACATACACACACACACACACACACACACACACACACACACACACACACACACACACCTTGCGCACTCTTATCTTTCTCTTCCCTCTCTCTTTCTCTCTCTCTCTCTCACAAACACAGACCTGGTATTGGCTCTGCAGGCGGGCGTTGTTGAGGTCCAGGTTTTGGTTCTGCTCCTTAAGTGTGCTGAGCTCCCCCTCCAGACGAGTGCGCTCCAGCTGGGCCGAGTTCAGGTCGGCCCGCAGAACCGAGCCCTGGGCCAGCAGCTCCGACTGCACCTGAACCCACTCCCTCTGCTGGGCCTGGAACCTGACGAGGGACATGGGGGACAAGGGAGACAGAGGGATTACAGGATGGATGGATGGATGGATGTCTGGATGGATGGATGGATAGATGGGTGAAAAGATGGATAAAAAAATGAATGGATGGATGGATGTCTGGATGGATGGATGGATGGATGGGTGAAAAGATGGATAAATAAATGAATGAATGGATGGATGGATGGATAGATGGATGGATGGATGGATGCCTGGAACCTGATGAGGGACAGAGGGGACATGAATGACAGAGGAATTACATGATGAATGGGTGGGTGGATTGATGGTTGGGTGATGGATGGATAGATGGATGGATAGATGATATATGCATGGATGGGTGAACAGATGGATGGATGCCTGGATGGATAGATAGATGGTGGATGGATGCATGGATAGATGGATGGATGGGTGGATAGATGGATGGATAGATGAATAAATGAACAAATATATGGATGGATGGATAGATTAACGAATACATGGGTGGATGGGTGGATGGATGAATGGATGGATATATGGATGAATGGGTGGGTAGATGGATGGATAGGTGAATAAATGAACGAATATATTGATGGATGAATGGATAAATGAATAGATGGGTGGCTGGATGAATGGATGGATAATATATGGATAAATGGGTGGATAGCTGGATGAATAGATGAATGAATTAACGAATATATGGATGGATGAATGGATGGATTAACGAATAGATGGTTATGCCTGGATGGATGGATAATATATGGATGGATGGATAGATGGATGAATGAATGAATGAACAAACAGATGGATAAAAGGATAGATGGATAGACCATACATTCTATGAGTTGGATATATGTTTGACCGACCAGCTGAATAAAGGTATAGAAAGAATGGGAATGGAGGCATAACAAAAAAATAGTTAATGGGATTGGCATTATGGATGGATGGATGGCTGGATGATCAGAGAAGAAAACTAGAGAAAGTAGGATAAAAATACAGAAAAAAGGAATGGCAGACACTGGGAAGATGAGACAAGAGTGAGATGACGACAAGGCAAGAGGTGACATTATAGACTTTAACTGTTTCCTCTCTGCTGTGACCTAATCTATGGCCCACACACAACCAGCCGCTCTTTCCTCCCAGCCGAGACCGTCTGAGACCGTCTGACTGACCTGTCATTGCCCGCGCGGAGTCTCTCCAGCTCCCTCTCCCTCTCCATCTGCTCCTGGGCTCGCCTCTGCATCTCCTCCCTCTCCGCCTGCACCGCCTCCTCTCCGCGCTCCAGCTGCGCCTTGCGTTCCAACAGCTCCTGGTGGCTGGACCAGAGCACAGGTGTCTTGTCACATCACGTCTCAACAGCACTTATCCGTCTTCCGCACGCCGCTTCTGCTTCATGCCATCCAGATGGGCACTGGTTGGCTTTTTTGCATATTTATTGCTCATCGCACACTCTAGTTGAACAACAGGCGAAAAAGCATCTGCTCGCTGCATGCTTAAATACGGCTAATTTCAGGCAGTTATACACATGTTGTCCTAGCCAGGCTGGCGCTGCTGTAATGTCTCCATTCAGTATTGTATTCTGGTGCAACGGTACATGAGGAAAAAGCTCCTAAAGCTTTGGTTTCCCTGACTAAAATTTTTTAGCAACCAATCAGTGTACAGAAATGTATAGCAGAGCTGATAGGTATAAACATCAAACAAGTATTTGTATGCTTAGTGCTGAGAGTGTCCAAACTCTTTGCACGAAATAAAACGAAGTAAAAGACCCTCGTCCACCAGTCTAGAATATTGTCCCACACCACACCCACAGTTGTATCCTACCTTGCTTCCAGCTCTTTGAAATGGGCCTCTTGGGCACGGCTGCTGCTTTTTAATTGGCTGTATTTGGCCAGGAGCTCCTCTAGCTCCACCTCCTGTCGCAGCTGCAGGGCTGTCAATCTGTCATGGTCCCGCCTCTGCGCCTCCACGCGCAGCATAAACTCCGCCTTCTCTTTCACCCACACCTTTGACTCTGCCTCCAGGCTGGCGCAGCGAGCCTCACTCACGCCGCAGCGGGCCTGCACTGAGGCATGCTGGGTACTCAGAGTGGCCTGTTCCACCTGAACATTTAAACGAATGGATCAATCACAAATGGTCAACAAGGGTCAGTCCAAGTAGCGTCACCTCTGCAACTTCTACTCATCACTGGCAGTCAGCAGTCTGACACTGAGGTACGGAAGGCCTATTTCAAAGTTTAAAACTGTAGTTTGGAAATAAGGTTGTTTGCTGTAGATCATTTCACATAATTTTTTAAAGGCAATACTGAGGTACTGAAGGCCTATTTCAAAGTTTAAAACTGTAGTTTGGAAATAAGGTTGTTTGTTGTAGATCATTTTAGATCATTTTTTTAAAGCCAATATGTGGGGCTGTGGCCAAACCCAGTATTTCATGTTAACATGTTTACTTGCACCAGCCTTACACTAAAGGATTTTCCAAAGATTTTACAGTTGTAGGCCACATTTTTTCCAAATCAGAATAAAATCTTACTGTTGTGGTGTGCTCGCGTTGTCTTAAGTTTTAAGTCAGTTATTCTCCAGTTTTGGCTTTACAACCATGTCAAACATGTTTGATATAATCTTTCTAAAGTATTGTGATGTGACATTGTCAACTACCAATAGATGAGCCAGCCAAGAAGAGATGTTTACATATGTGCATAAATTCTAACATAGGATTTTAATTGATAGATCACATCCTGCACATAGACTACATATGGTCCTGCATAATAGAACAGATGATAAACTACACTGTGACTAGACCGTAACTATGCGACTAATGATTTGTTTTCAGATGGTGAGAGGGTGTAGAGAGACTGTAGAGAGACTGTAGAGAGACTGTAGTCTTTTAAAACACTTTTTCAAATCTTCTGAAAGTCCTCTGGTACATGGACAGTGTAGTAGGGCTTCACACCTGTAGTTTGGTGTTGAGGGCCTGTAGTTTGGCACAGTTGTCCTGCAGGGAGATGGAGTGGCGCTGCAAGGTGTCCAGCTGCTCCCTCAGCCCAGTGCACGCCGACTGACACTGAGACAGCTGGGCCTGCAGGGCCTCCCGCTCCTTCTGGAGAGAGGCATTCTGGGATTGGATTAGAGACTCAAGGTCAGAGAGGACAACGGGATGACATTTCCACTACTGGCAGGAAAAAGTGATAAGAAACAGGGAACTTTCTTTGGGTAGATTTTCTTTTTTTCCCTCTAATTGTGTGCCATTGTCATTAATGCTGTCACTACAGCCACCACTGATTTTACATTTGGAAAAATATTTGTATCTAGAGAAAAGAAATTAAACATTTACTCATAATATGAGCTAAGTTTAAATGAAGCATAGTGAAATACATCTAAATACTATCTTATGTCTAATAACAGTTTCGATTTTCTAGAATCTAGATCTAGAATCTATGGCTTAAGCACACACCTCTCTCTCCACATCGATCAACCTCTCGTTCAGCTCTGCGCTGGACGGGCTGTGGTCTCTGGACATCCTGCTCCCTGGAGACCCGGCCCCTCTGGAGGTCTGAGGGTCCACCTCAGGGACGTCCACACTGGGCTGCCTGCTCTGCGGTGGGGCATGCTGGGGCTCTCCCTGGGGCGCGGGCTGGGTGTGGGCATCTGGCTCCGAGACTTTGACCACCACCTGAGCTGTAGGCTGCGCTTCCATCACGGGCTGCTCCGGCTGCTTCTGGGCTGAGGTGACGGCCATCTTGAGACTGGCCTCTGACTGCTCCAGCTTCAGGGCCAGCTCTGTTGTCTGATTGGCCAGCTCCTGAGAACGGATCTTCTCATTGGCCAGTCCCTGTTTCCAGATGCACAAGGACATTTTTTCTTTAGTAGCTTATAAGCAATTCATAGAACACAGCTATAGAAAGAAAGTGAAATGCCCATGTTTGGCATTGTGTGTCACACGGCACAGCACACAGTGCACACAACGAAATTCACCTGGGCATTTAACCCATCACACTGTGCACACCACACAATTCACCTCTGCATTTAACCCATCACACACACACATGTGGGCAGGGGCAGTCATGACAACAGCGCTCGGGGAGCAGTGCGTGGGGACGGAACCATGCTCAGGGTACCTCAGTGGCGCTACTGCCAACCCGGGATTTGAACCTGCAATCCTAGCGTCACAGGTCTGATACCGTAACCGCTAGGCCACCACTGCCCCTCATGGTCACGCACTGCCCCTACACCTCTTGAGTCTTTTATTCCACTGACCTGCGTGAGGGAGACAATCTGGTTTTTCCCTTCTGTGTTCTGCGCAGTAAGGCTCTGAATTTCTCGCTCAAGGTCTTGCACTTTGGAGCTGAGCTCTTTCAGGTGAGAAAGTTCCTGGCAAGCGCGTCTTTGTAGAGAAAGAAAGAGAATGAGAGAGAGAGAAGTGTGCAAAAGGCAGATGAGTAAGGACAAGACTTACAAACAGCCCTGTGTCAAGGTCTTAAGAACAAAGAGCCTAATAAATAGCATCACACTGTTAAGGACTGCTAACTGGGCTATTTTCAAAATTGGTTGCACCACTATCAAAAGGACAAATGATTCATGCCTCAGAGGACCCTTACAAGCAGCCAAATCAATGCGATATGAGCAAGTACCATCCTAATTCCCAAAAAGTGCTGTAATATCCTAAAAACCCTTTCCACTCACAAGGCTGTTGTTTTTATTTACTGTTTTTGGGCAATTGTTTGTTCAGTGCTTTCCCCAGTGTTTTATAGTAAGGGCAGCCACCTTAAATACACATCCACTCCCACCTTAACTAATGTATCCCAATAAAACAATGAAATTATACTCAGGTATAATTAGGTGGTAAAATTATAGTAATATGTAGGACAATACACACTTCATAAATTACCTTCCATTCATGCCAGTTGGAAAGAGTAAAACATGATGCCAACACTAATATGAGTAATTTTGGAGTGATATATTTCTCAACCATACCCCTGCACCTCCCAGAGCAACCACCACTTTAACTAACAAACTGCCCGCAGTAAACATTGCACAGGCTAGAATTGTGAAATGACCTTGCATCAGATTCGAACCTGGGTCCCCAGATTTATGGCAGGTCTTAGCAACTGTGCCACTGTACTCCTACCATTAGATTTTTTTCTACCATAACGCTGGACGTGACCACCTTAACTAAGAAATTACTTTACAATAACTACTTACTAATAAGCCTTTATTTTGCGATTTTAAACTCTTACTTAACACTTTGTTCATCATTTGGTTATCAATGCTTTCACACTATTTTTCATCAGCAACTCATTTCTAAAAACAATCTATAAATGTTAAAGCAGACAGAGAAGACGATAGACATATAGTCAGACATATAGACAGACAGCCAACCGACATGCAGACAGATGTGTGTCAATATGTTTATAAATTATTTACTGAGGAGAAATATTGTAAAAACAATGGTTACCAAATGATGAACAAAGTGTTAAGTAAGAGTTACTGTAACAAATGCTAAATAAATACTTATTAGGAAGTAGTTAGTATAAAGTGCTACCAAATTCCCTGCAGGACACGCTATTGTTATGTTATTTTATCTTTGTCGATTGGTGACACAAGGCCACACCTGCGGTGCAGACATTTGCATAGCCAGAAATCATAAAATGGGTGGGCCCAGAAAAAAATCAGGTGGGCCTAGCCCAAAACACATAGGTTATTTTTATTACTAAAACAGTCAATCAAACTTATAGGGCCTTCTGATTGGACGAGCCTGATTGACAAGTGGGTGGGCACAGACCCACCCCAGCCTACCTGTGGCTACGCATATGGGTGCTCACTAGGGCTGCACAATACATCGAAAATATAGCGAAATCACAACATACAATATCGTGATATACATGTCGCTAAACATGGCTTAACTGGAATAAATGGGACATTACTGTAAGCTGTTTCAAGCTCCACATCTGAAGATCATATGTAGTGCTACTGCCCTTGATATCCACCCCCATATGCTGCGCACTGTCTGGGGCCTAGCGGTGAAGGTTAAGCTGTAAGATGCTAAAACTATATTTAAATATTTGTTTATTTATCTCAAAACATATGCAAAATGCATGTACAATGTTCGCACATTTTTCAAATATCAACACTTGTGGTGTAGACAAGCATGTAGCCAGAAATCATAAAATGGATGGGAGCCAGAAAAAATCAGATGGTCCTAGCCCAAAACATTTGGTTATTTTTATCACTAAAACAGTCAAACGAACTTATAGAGCCTTCTGACTGGGTGGGCCTGACTGACAAGTGGCTAAGCCTATGGGTGCAGACCTGTGCTCGGCCTCCAGGCTGCAGGCCCTCTGGCTGCTGTGCTCCAGGGCGGAGGAGGTGCTCTCCAGCTGCTGCCGGAGCCGCGCCACCTCCCTCTCTCGCTGCCTCTGCTCCCGCCGCTGGCTGTCCAGCTGTTCCTGCAGCGCCTCCTTCTCCTGCTCCAATCGCGTCGCCTCCAGCAGCGCCTGGTCCCGCCCCCGCGCCAGAGACTCCGCCTCCAGACCAGACTCGCGCAGCTCCGCCTCCAGCTCCTCCTCGCGCCGCCGAGCAGAGTCCAGCGTGCGGCCCAGACGCTCCAGGTCGGCCTTCTGCGTCTGATTGGTCAGCTCCAGCTGGTCACTCTGGGAAGACCGTGATCAGGTAAGACTGACATCATTAATTATGTCTTAAAAATGCTGTCAGATACATCCCGGAGTCTAACTTCAACTTCTGACTACCTTCAAATTAGTTGCTGTAAAATACATTAACATGTATGGCTCATATGTATTGACAGCAGTGAGAGACAAAATAGTAGAGTAAAGTTACTTTATTGATCCCGAAGGAAGTTAAGGTATACAATATACAGGGGACCTTCAAATAGTTGTTACCTCACCCCCCTGGTAAACACTACATAAGCCTCAATTGCAATGCCAATTTGTAACTATTTTTTTTTTTTTTTGTGGTGATTGTTAAGCCTACAATTAAATACAGATTCTGGTTAAAAAACAGATAATAAATAGATAATAACGCTAAAGATTAAATTCCCAAAATATACATACACCTAAGAAACACTAAATATGCTTTATATGCCAATGTGTAACTATTTAAAAAGATAACTGATAGTTGTAAAGATAACTGAAATATTCTGGTAGTGCCGAGAGACCTCCTCTCACCTTCCGTGCTGCTGCCCTGAGTGTCTCCACGGTGGCCCTCAGTGTCTCCCTCTCCCTCTCCAGAGCCGCCCGCTCGCCCTCCAGCTGCGCGATCACCGTGGCCTCCATCTTGTGCACCTCCAGCTGGCTACGCAGTCGAGTCAGCTCCTCTTCCATCTGCAGCGACTCGCTCTGCAGGGCCTGCAGCCGGTGGGGGGTTAGGAGGGCAAATAATGAAAAGTGAAAGTGATTCCTAATGTCTTTACGTGGTACAACAGTGGCTCAGGGGGTAAAAGGAGTCGGCCAGGAATCGGAGGGTTGCACTCCTCCTGACGAAGGGTCCCAATCATCCTGACTAGGTTGAAGGGTACCTGAGCAAGACACAGAACTCCAAAATTGCCCCGGATGAGCTGGGTATAAGCTGATGTCTCACAGACTGGATGAGGCTTAAAGACACCAGGTGTGGCCATCTTTGCCAATTTATTCTATTAATGTCAATGTGAATTATCTAGGAATTAAACTAATGAATTCTAAAAAAAATCATCTCCTTCAGAGTTATCATGAACCAAAAAAACTATACCAAAACACACCAAAGCTGAAAAAAAAAAACGTTTTAACATGGGAGTCTATGTAAAGTTGCTCGCTTCTGCAGCCAGCCCCCAATGGATGTGTGAGGTATTGCAACTTTAGAACATTCAGTTTGGGCTTCATTGAACGTTGCCGCTTGGTTGGGTCATGTCAGGAATTGAAAGCGATCACCTCACGCTACTCCATCTCATACTCCTCTCATGTAAGCTGCAGTCTGTTTGACTGACGTGTAATAACAAGTCCTACCATGTGTGTCTGTAATGGACTTCTACATAGCAATTTGCCCACAAAGGTATTCTGACAGGTATGACATACAATCCTGCCCAAGACTTATTCAGCTCAGACATCCTCCCGAATACTCAATTCACATCTTTTCATTTGGTTGACACTGCAGTGTACTGTATATGTGAATGAGTTATTTTAACTGAACTGTGATGGTGTCATTTCTTTACCTCTATTTGTTTCCTGGCTTCAGTCAGCATCTCTGCAGATTTCCTAAGTCTCTGAGTCTGGGCTTCAAGCACCACCAGCTTCTGCTCGGCCTCCCAGGCTTTCTTGCTCTGTTCCCCCAGCTTGGAGCGCAGGTCCTGGGCTATGGCCGCCTGTCTGTCAGCCTCCTCCTGGGCCTCTTGGAGCTGGGCAGTCAGAAGGCTGGTGTCAATACTTGGTACTGGATCCATTTCTTTTGTTTCTTCTACCACCCTGTCTGGCTTGAGTGCCTTGCCCTCTGTCTTGTTCCCATCTTCCTCTTTCACCTCCTGTTGGCAGGTGGACGCGGATTCTTTTCTCCCCTCGATCTCCTTCTCCCCCTCAGCCTCTCCTCTGTCTTTCGTCTTCACCTTCATCACTTCCTCTTCCTTCTTTTTCTCCTTCTGATGAAGGACCTCTTCCCCTTCTCCCTCCTCTCTCTTCACTCTAATAATCTCATCTTCTTTTCTCTCTTCTTCCCCCCTGAGTTTCTCATCTTTTTTTGTATCCTTTCCTTCGCCCTCTCCTCTCGGCGTGCCTCCTTTCTTCCACTCTGGGGATGTTCCCTGCTCCAGAGTATCGATAAGCTTGTGTTTTGTCTTCAGTTGTTCCATAGACTTTTTCAAGCTGGCATTTTCGTTCTTCATGTTCTGAAACTGAAGAGAGAAGACAAAGCTTACGTAAACTGCTGGGAATAACATGACCGGCTCCTCTAGGGGATTTTTGTTTTGTTTCTTGTTTGTTTGAACTTGTGTTGTTTTTTTGTCTTCTGCGGCCTGGTACTTCTCTAGCCTAGTAAACCAGCCCCTCATACTTCATTCATTTCATTTTGTACAGAGGGTCTGGCAGTGCTTCCATTGACATTGCTGTCTCAGGCAGAATTCTGCCTAGCCAATCAGCGAACAGAGATAGTGTTCGTGAGCAATGATGTCAACTTTGTTTGCTACATTTGAATTGTAGTGCGTAGGCAGCCTAATTGCATATGTCATGACCAGATGTTAGCGATTGGGTAAAGGCAGAGCCACTTATTTTAAAGTTCAACAGAGCACTGCATCAGACCCTCTGTACAAAATGAAATGAAAGACAAGGGGCTGGTTTAGCAGGCTAGTGCTCCTCACCTCTCTCAGGGTGCTCTGGTGTTCCTCTTCCAGGCATCGCAGCCGCTCTACCTGCTTCTGGAGCTCCTCCTTCATGTCCCCTGCACTGTCCTGCAAGATTGAAAAAAGCACCAGTGGTTTGGTCACAAAATGCCATTTAAAATGCAATTTGATTTTTGAAATGATTTTTATAAGTAAATGATATTTTTAAATGCTTCTAGCTTGAGACTGTGCTCGTTTGTTCACAGGATTACTTTGGAAAAAGCTAGACTTTCAATGCAACTACCGACAAGGGGAGTAAAAATGCACTTTTGTGACTATGCCTGTCTTTCCTGTAGACACTTCATTTATCAAACGCTTTTATTCAAAAACAACTTAAGCGACCATTAAGCTACAAAAGTCCACGTCAGACTTTTCACCTCATTATGTCCTTTTAGTGCCCTGAGCCTGTGGGGGCCAAGGGCAATGTCTCACTTTACTGGGAAAGTCCTCCTACAGAGACTATTATGGGTTATTATGGGTTATTCAAATTCACCTTCAGTCTGTCTGTTATTCACTGAACATCACCTCTACCGATCCTAACTAACCCCTGATCCTAAACCTAAATGTCACTATTGTAGTCAACAGAGTTTTAACACAGGGCTTAGTTTTAATCTGAGCTTCTTTAGATATAGGGGACCTCCAACCACCAGAGGAGAGACCAATATGACAAAATCTTAATTAGCCTGAGACATAATGAATTTGTTTACATGGTCAGTTTGTTCACAAGGATCTATTTTATGAGTGGATGGGATTTCATTTCAACTGTCTTTAGCAGCATAGCGGGCCCTTTGAAGAAATCAACACAGTAAGGACACAACAAAGGACTAACATCAGGTTGATGCTTTGGTTAATAAAAGGAATAAACACTTCCAAATTGCAGAAGTTAATAATGTGCCGTCACCTATATAATGTGGGGAATATTAAATTAGGGCTGTTAGTGACTGTACTGTACTGGCCCTGTTACAGTCTATCTACATCATAAAGTACAGTTTAACAAAGTGTGTAGCAATATGCAACATTATGTTGTTACATTGTACCTAAGGGTTAGGGTTGGGTTTAGGTATGTACAGTGTAAGTACATAATATTACATGTTGTTACATGTATTTACACTAAAAGAGGAACCATAAAATAAAGTCTTACCAAACAAAACCGTGATGCTGCAACTCTATATCAAGTTCATGCACAGGTCAGTGGCATTCAGTGCAAAGAAACACTGAGGGATTTATCAAGCTTTTGTATCTTACTCGTGTATCAGATTTTAAGGTTTCAGTTTCTGGGGTCTGTGCCAAAGCCACAGCGGTGTCTAAGGTAAGCCCTCTCAGCGTGCTACCAGGCATGATAAACACAAAGACACTGGGGAAAAGTAGCTGAATATAAAAAAAAAACAATTTAATCGCCTCCTCTATTTATGTTGTTTTTCTCCTTGTCAATCAAAAAACACTTTCCTTCAGTACCCTTAGGAGAAGTTGTTCAAAATGTGTTTATATGCCTTTTTTCATCCCAGAATCCTAACACCATATTACCACTGTAGGTAGGTACAGTGACCTGTCTGTCATCAGCACCCTCTGCTTCCTCCTGGTGCCACCTACCCTGGTAAACCAGCCCCTCGTACTTTACTTCATTTTGTACAGAGAGTCTGGCCTTGCTGCAATGAAAAATGATTTCTTTCTGGAGGTGTAGACCCTGCTAACGTCTAAAACAAGTGGCTCTGCCTTTACCCAATCGCTAACGTCTGGTTGTCACGTACAGTATGCAATTAGCCTACCTATGCACTACAATTCAAATGTAGCAAATAAAGTCAACGTCATGGCTCACCAACACACCCTCTGTTCGCTGAATGCCACCTACATTGCCACCTTTTGTGCAAAACAATAACCTTTCAAGGTCATCCTGTCCACCTCTTTCAGTTAGGCCGACAGTTGAGACATAGCTTTTCACAAGGCTGCATGTTGCACTGCTACAAAGGATTCATGATTCAGGAGTCATGATGAAATTTCAACCAGTTTTCATTACGCTGGCATTTCAAGTCAGTCAAATGGTCATGGAAAAAAACGGACTGCTAAAACATGACCACACATCCCCTCCATCTAGAGTCAATAATTGTCCATTACTTTGGCACTTTGAAATTACTACGACTCATTTTGTGAAGGTGTGGTGCTGTATTCTGACTTAATCAGCACAAGTCCCTCCACAGCTGTGTGGCAAAGAGCTCATGCTCTGTTCCCTTCTAATGCTTCCGCAAAGCACCTTCTCTCTCACTTAATATGCCTGAATGCACACACTGTGACTCAGTAGAGTGCTGATAATTTCTTGGAAATAACTCGTTTCTTGACTGAAATGAGACGGTACAGTAATAATGTTTCACTAAAGATCATCACAGAGTGGGAGAGTTTTCACATTAGGATTAAACCTTTGACAGAGGCGGGGAGTTTGTGAGAGCCATCATAACCCTGTGTAATTACCCACGTTGCCTAAGTCCTCAAATATTTAGTCAGTCTCTGTGAATATGCACCGCTGTTCTGGTACGCACTCAGAAATGGTATTCTGTTTTTATTTCCTTTACAACGCTACAAGAGCAGCAACATCCCTCTCAACCTTTAAAAAGCCTTTGAAAACCCTTCTTTTTAAAGACTGTTTCCCTTTCTAACAAAACCAATCTCTACTAACCAACTCTTTACCTAGGTGCCTTGTGCTTGTATGACTCTGTGTGTGTAGGGGGTGTGTGTGTGTCTGAAGCGTCCCTGCCCCAGGACACTTAGCTAAGGCACATGTATCTTCTTGTGTGTATGTGTGTAGTCTGTTTATTCTGTGTTCCTCTACACCTCTGTTAGCTTATTATGTCCTCCTTGTGTAAGTCGCTTTGGATAAAAGCGTCTGCTAAATGTAATCTAAGGTAATGTAACACCACTCAGCACCCTAAGAGCAACATGTTTTCAGAGTTTCTCACTGACACTACACAACTCATAACCACAGCAAAGGCAAGACTGGGAAGAAAGCCTTCCCTGTTGCTTCCACTGGCACTGCGACCTCCGCCTTTGTTCTCCTGTTTGGCAGGGTTTAGTTTGTAATGCAGGGGGCCCTAACCTCTCGCTCTGCCTGCAGGAGCTCCAGACGCCTCCTCAGCTCGGCGTTCTCGTTCTCGGCTCCCAGGAGACGCAGGCTGGAGGCCTCGTCCACCTCCACACTCAGTGGCTTCAGATCTGAAAGAGACGGACACACAGCAGCGCAGAGCTTTGTGAGATTGTGTGTGTGTGTGTGTGTGTGTGTGTGTGCGCGTGTGTGTGTGTGGGGGGGGGGGGGGGGGGGGGGGGCATGGGGTGGTGGGAGGGGTTGTTTGTGTGTGGTGTGTGTGTGTGTGTGTGGGGAGGGTGGTCAGGAGCAAAGGAGCAGACTATCAGAGACTCACTGATTAAGAGTTGAGAAGGGTTACAAAAACAGGAAATAAACCCTGTCTCTTCCCATTTTGAACAAGCATAACAGTCTGTTCCCACTTTAAGTAAAAAAGCCAGTGGCTTCTTACTTCAAGTGGCTGGCTTCAACAATAGCTTTGACAGTCGGTGAAAAAAAAACAGCTTGTAGGAGACAACACTGTGTGGTCCTGACCTTGCTCTGGGGGCTGGTCTTCATCAGAATCCATCTCTGATTGGTGGAAATGATGAGTGACAGCGGGAGTTGATGAGCGACTGTGTTTGAGTTCCGACTGCAGGCTCATGTTCATTTCTAAGAGCTCGTCAACCCGCTGTCTCTCTGTGTCTCTTTCCTAGAGGAAATATGTACACAACGAACACACACAGACACATAGACAGACACAGACACAGACACATATACACACACACAACACAGACACACACACACACACACACACTTTGTACAATCGGACTTTTCTAATGTCATATTCTGGGTTTATTTTTTTCAGAAATATTAATAAATGACATAAATACATTCGCCATGCCAACACATGACTAGTACTGTTGACTAAATATTCTGTATTTCAAATAATGAAAATCTGTACTTGCAATGCAAAATCAGTCAGTACGCTCAAGTGTTTGCCTGTTGCATGGTTGCATATTGAAATGAAACCATTTCTTCAAAGAGCCATGTACACAGTAAACACAGTAAAACAGTTATGTGGTGAACACAACAAGCTACTGTAAGCATCATAAATTAAGTCTTCATCTTTTTTGTCCATGCTCTTCTCTAAATGTACAGAAACAGTGTTTACCTCTTCCTCTTGTTACCCCTCTTCCTCTTAAAGCTCACTCTCGTCTTCATTGTGACTCTCTTTCTCTTCCTCTTGCTACACTGCCTTACAATTCTTCTTAAGAAAAGGTAACTCCCTGTTGTCTAGTTCACAGTGTTTTTTACTGAGTTTAGCATTTCAGTCCTAATTGCTTTGACACCTGATGACTGTGTTTAAACATCAGTTCGTGAATGTAGTGTCTTTAACACAGTTTTTGTAAATGGCAAAGCAGTGTCATTACATAAAATTTCTGTGCCTAAAGTAAGAAAATGTGCTTAGTGTGTTGCATTTAGCAAAAACCGTGAAGCTGAAAATGAGCTTACAGTTCTGCCTTGAGCCAATGATTTGTTATTTGAGTGTTAGGTTTAAAAAACGGTGAGAAACTTTTTTTTACTTCAGTGTGTAAGCAATCATAAAAAAAACTGTATTATAAAGTGGAGTGTTTAGTAATGCTTACTCCTTCAAGATCCATCAGCTTCTGCCGAAGCAAGAAATTGTCCCTCTCGAGCTCCCGTAGAGTGGAGCACCTTGCCCGGGCGTCAGCCAGCTGCTCCTGCAGCAAGGCCTTGTTCTCCTGCAGGGTGGTGCAATACTGCTGCTGCTCCTGCAATGGCGGAGAAACTTTCAGTCAGGGTCACCTGAAGGACGTGGGGAATAACAGAATCCCATCCATGTTGCTTCTCCGGGTAAGCCAGGAGCATTTTATAATAACCACTTCCTAATAAGCATTTATTTTTATATCTCATTTATAAACACATCTACAAATGTTAAAGCAGGGTCACTCGAACGACAGAGGGAAAAGCAAAATCCCATCCATGTCGCTTCTCCGGGTAAGCCGGTAGGACTTTATAATAACCACTTCCTAATAAGCATTTATTTTTATATCTCATTTATAAACATATCTACAAATGTTAAAGCAGACAGAGAAGATGATAGACAGACAGACAGACAGACAGACAGACAGACAGACAGACAGACAGACAGACAGACAGACAGACAGACAGACAAACAGAAAGGAAGTAGGCTGAGAGATAGATAGCAGATAGCAAGAAGACAAACAGTCAGACATACAGACAGATAATCAACCAGCATCCAGACAGATGTGTGCCAGTATGTTTATAAATGATTTACTGATGAGAAATAGTGTAAAGGCAATGGTGCCAAATGATGAACAAAGTGTTAAGTAGGAGTTAAGAAGTGCAAAGTAAATGCTTATTAGGTAGTAGTTATTATGAAGTGCTATCGGTAAGCCTTCATTTTACAAGTTACAATTTATTTTACTGTCCCTGTTACATCAATTACGTACAGTTTAACAAAGTGTGTAACAATATATGTATCACATATGTATGTATGTATAATATATGAATCATATGTTACAATTTATGTATCATATATGTAACATTATGTACTTAAACTCTACCATTGGGTTAGGGTTAGTGCTAGGTATAGATACATTTAAAAAAGGAACCAGAAAACAGAATCCAATTTATTATTATTTTATATATTATTTAATTATCTTCCTGAGTGACACTTTATTGTTCCTTTAACAGTGTATCTAAATGCACTAACAAAACACTAACCCTAACCCTAACCCTAAAGCACAGTGCAAATATATAATGTTACATATTGTTACATACTTTGTTACACTTCATGATGTAGACAGACTGTTACAGGAACAGCAAAATAAAATGTAACCTTTTTCTGCATTCACTTGACTCATCCGTTCTGCCTATTCCACACCACTTTAACCTGAGTTGCATCAGCCTTCTGTTGGATAAGCGTCATCACACTGGATTACTGAGCGCACCACTGGAATTTCATCACAGGTCATCCATGCTGTGCTGGTCAAGTTAAATGCAGCACATTTAACAAAACTTTCACTGTAACACTTTGTTATTCTATCATCACTGTTTATACCATATGCCCTATTTTTTCCACCTGCCTGGAAATGAACAAATTGTGAAATTTGGTACGAAGCATCTTTTCTCCTTTTTTGTATGATTTACGTATTTTTGTGCATGAATGAAATAAACTGCATAAACTAAACTGTCATTTTTCAGGCAGTAATTAGTATTCACATGGCCCTGTGTCCAATATCAGGGGTAATCTGCTTTAATCTGTTGACCCTGTGCCCTCTGACCTTCAGCTGGGTGCGGTAGAGGTCAAGGCTGCGCAGTCGGTGTGTGCAGGACTGCAGCTCGGCCTGCAGCTGCTCCGCCTTGCCGGCCCGGTCCCGCAGACAGTCCAGCTCGTCGCGGAGACCCCGGCTCACTCGCGCCTCCCCCTGCAACGTCCGGTTCTGACCCAAATACGGATATGTAAATCACTAGTTATCCAATATCAATATATGAATTCATATCACCATCAATTCATTATTCAATGCTATATGAATATAGGCAACCTGGCTTCTGGAACTAGAATACAGTATCTGTTCCAACCATTCCCTAAATGTCCTCTCCTCTCCCCCTGCAATGTCCGGTTTTGACCCAAACACAGATATGTAAATCACTATTAACTAATTATCCAATATCAATATATGCATTTATATCACTATAAATTAATTATTTAAAGCTATATGAATATGGGGAACCTGGCTCCAGGAGATAGAATATAGCTCCACATATTTGTTCCAGCCGTTCCCTAAATCTCCTCTCCCCCTCGTCTGGTTCTGACTCAAACACTGATATGTAAATCACTATGAAATCCAATGAGACCCAATATGAATCTATCAAATGAAATCACTGTCAATCAATTATTCAACGCTATATAAATATGGGCAACCTGGTGTCAGGAGCTAGAATACAATACAACATATTTGTATCCACCGTTCTCTAAATCAGCTGTTTCTAATTAGGAACAACTCTTGAGCCAGACAGAGGAGATGATTATTGAAATCATTTGTATAAAGTGTACAGGCGGAACTAGATGATTTGGAATATGTGATACCAGATTGCAGCTTCTGAATCCAGATTGCCCATCACTAATATTTAGTTAAAAGACAAAAAATACAGGGGCTGTGTATAAATATATTTACTATTTATAGGTTAGTCTGTCCCTCATGTGCATTTCTAAGTTATGACAGTGTGACTTATTTCTTTGCAAACACCAATAACCGAAAAAGTTTTTTCAGGAGAGCAGAGAAAATGAGGTCCTGAGTCTAATTACATTACCTCTTGCTGTAGTTTCTTCAGGTCGCCTTCCAGAGTTTGGATCTCCTGCTTGTAGTCCAGTAATTGATCCCCTTTATCCTCCCTGCAAGGTACCATTACTCTCGAATAATTACATTCTATAGTCGTTAATTAAGATTAAGTATTATAATAATGTCTGACAAAATAATCCTATTCGTCACTACATTCTACAGTCTCACACACACAGACACATGCACACACACACACACACACACACACACACACACACACACACACACACACACACACACACACACTAACACACACACACACACACACCCTTCACACACTCACAGCTCCTGTTTGAGACGCCGCAGCTTGGCCTTGCAGTTGCCCAGCTGCACAGCCAGTCCCTCTGGTGGGTCATCTCCAAAACCAGTAGGGGGCGTTGAGTGCGACTGAGAAGATTCGCGCTCCTGACACAGTTCTGCGATCCTCTGTGTCAAGGAGAGAGAGAGAGAGAGAGAGAGAGAGAGAGAGAGAGAGAAACACTCACAAGCAGCCTTCATATGCTACCAGAAATATTAGCGCACAGTGAACAATATATGAAACTATCAACCACACAGAGCTCTGTATTGTATTTTAAGCCTTAGCTTACAGCAATGTTTATACAAGATAGTGAATCAAAATGAAACTGTAAACCCACATGATTAAAAATAGCACCATCTTATCTTATCATATCAGACCACATACAGTGGACTTCTCTCACACAGAACAGCAGTGGGGCTTTGCTATTTGTTGAGGAATTTGGGTTCTGTTACAGGTAAAGGTGCTATCATGTAGCATGTAGCACTTGGCAAAACTGGTACTGCAATGAAATTCAGAATATTGTAAAGTATTGTTCCTCCTCCAGAGGCACGAGGGCAAAACAGTTGCATGCATGTGAAAATGTTCTTCTACCCCGATTGCCTCAATTAGTCAATGAAAGACAATAGGTGGAAAAACGAGCATATAAGGAAAAGGCAAACCAAGGGATGTAAGTTTGTTGAATAGAAAAAGTCATGCCACAGTTAAATGATGCAACGAAACCTCCGGTGATATATCAGGAGTGTTTAATGATACCAGTTAATTTCTTACGTGTAGCAGCTGTGAAGTTTTGCGCTGTTGGCTTACCTCCAGGTGTGTGTCCCTCTGAGACAGCAGGCCCTGAATCTGTTTGGCCATGACGCTGAAGAGGCCCTGGATCTCTTCCATCTGCAGCCCACACAGCTCTGCATACTCCAGGGGCAGCACCGCTCGGGGGTCCTGGGTCACCTGTTAGACCAGTGGCACAGGGCCATGTTAGGTCAAATTTCAACAATGGTGTCATCGACATCATACGGTGTACCTTTGGGGTTAAACATTGGGGGCGGGTTAACATCCAGGTACTGTACACTGGAAGGTAAAGTGATGTGTGTTATGATTATAGGGACAGGACTTCATTGTTTATTTATTTCATTTTATTTATTTATTTATTTTTTATTTTATTTTTTTTTGGGGGGGGGGGGGGGGTGTATGGACCAAAGTAAAAGCTGGATGCTTTTTTAATCAGCTCATCTTTTAGTTTCATAGCTACAAAAACAGGACATCAGTACATCAGTACATTTCTCTATATCAGTGTATGAACTGTAGACTGACCATACACTGACCATATATCAGTGTATGAACTGTAGACTGACCATACACTGACCATATATCAGTGTATGAACTGTAGACTGACCTCCTGAATACACATGGCAATAGCTGTCTGAGTTTCAATGTCCAAAGACTGGATCTGCTGGATAAAGGTTTCTTTCCTCTCACACTATGGGGCAGATAAAGCATTTATGTCAGAGACTAAATAAGTTATTTACACATAATGAAACATATATATGGTATGTATTAAGTGAGGAACACATCCGATCTGAACCTGGACAGCACAGCCAAGCAACAGCAGCAGCAGCCTTCTCAGTTCGCCCATAGCTCCCTCTGACAGTAGGAAATTGCACAAACATTGTCAGCATGGATGGACATAGGCTAGGATATTGGGTAGTCCATTTTTATCACTACACGGACCACCATCAGCAACAAAGAAAGAACTGCAGACTAATCAGTAAAGGACATGAAATTACAGTAAATCAAAGGGATTTGACCACATATCTGTTGTGTTTTTTTCCCAATTACTTAAAGTATGTGTTTGTTTGACATTGAACAAGAGTTTAGACAGTTTAGACAGTTAGTCATAGTTGTTGTCTGAACTGAAACTGGTTAGATGAATAGACCTGTGAGAGGGTCTTGTCCCAAAATGGCAATGTTTGGAAGAGGCATCAGAATCAATTGCTGTAAGTTCTCCTGAGAGAGAGAGAGACAGAGAGAGAGAGAGAGAGAGAGAGAGAGAGAGAATGAGAGAGAGAGAGACAGAGAGAGAGAGAGAGAGAGAGAGAGCGAATGAGAGAGAGAGAGAGTTTCCACTTGTGCCAGAGATTTTCCATTTCAATCATGCTGGTAAAGAAAGGTGCCACAACTTCGTAGTCCTACGTTTGTAGTACAAATATTACAGGTGACAGACTGGGGGGTTAACTGGGGGTGTAGTTTAACCACTAACAAAAAAAGATTCTAAACAAATATTTACTGTAACTCATATACACTCAACACTGAGTGACAAACTGTGTTCTTTTTAGCTTTGCACCTACTGCTTAAAACTGTGATGAATACCATCACACTCCCTCTACCAATACGGAAGTTCAAAACAAGAAGTGAAACCACAAAAAAGACCAGTTAGCAACCATATATAACTGTAGTTCTGTTTACTCATTTTTGCAACAGCAATATTCCTCTTCACGACTGCAAACAAATGCCAGCATACCAGTGCACATTAATACACTTAAGTACACACTTTGACAGTTAAACTTAGTGTGTAAGCTCTACATTTCAAGCTTTAGACATTTATGAAGTAGGCCCTGTTATATCACTGGTACAACATGCGGGCTGATTTCTGTTTACTATGCACTCAACAATACACTAGGACATTACACACTCGTCCTGGTGGAAATCATAAAATGCTACAGCATTCTTCCCTGGGCCTCACCTGGTAATAGGAGCGCAGGTGTCGGTTAAGAACAGAGAAATTCTGTACTCTTAGAATGTTGTCATCGTTCACATTGCGGTAGATCTGTTCCACTTTGGGGTTGGGGTCACTATAATGTGATATATGTGGTGAGTTGGGGTGCAGAGGTCTCACAAATAAATCGATTCTAATAGTTCAGTTGCTCATTTTATCCAAATAGGTAATGGTTTATAATGAACGTTTCTTGTACATAAACAATCTGCATATGGAATAATGTTTTTAAATATGATACATTTAAAGTTATATAATGTAGAAAGACTAAAACCCTATATGCCAATGGTTCTGACTTACATGATCCTCATGACTTCATTGAGATAGATTCCATTTGTGAGTCTTTTATACGTTTTCAAGGAATTCAGGGAGTTGGAGTTCACCTCCATGTACTGGTGTGATGAAGGGCTAGTCAATTCCCCATCCACCACATTCTCAAAGAGACGCACCTGGGAGAAAACAAAAACATTCTGAAACATAATCAACTCGGGCCATTTCTAGGCCTATCCATCTCATTCTGACATTTCCCTGTCCATAGAAAATGAGGAAGTTCTGTCAGGAGGTGGTTAACCTCTTTCTCTAAGTAATAAACATGCCATGCCAACTGTCATGCTTCAACTCCCTCCTCTTCCGCAGTTACTACCACGCATCATTTTCCCCATCTACAGTAATTTCCCCAAAGAAGACATCTGAAAGTAGACAACCCTGTATTTACGTCTCTTCATTACAACTCAAGCATGACAAAGTAGCAATATACTCTCGTGTGTGCCCACCCACCTTTTGTTAACGTACATCATAAATGTAAATGAGGTAAAATGTCACACGGCCTATAACAAATGTGCTGTTAATAGTTTTTACAACATACCCAAGTAACCAGTGCACTTTCCATGAAGTCCTCTAACGTTTCCGTAAAATGTGCGTCCATCTTTGTAACGCGTGTTTCAGTCAGAAAAAAGTGCTCTTAAATAAGTTATCCAAACTCTGTTATCGTCATATTGTTGTTCTTACTAATAATCTGAGTTAACTACTGCTAAAATAAATAAATATAACATTTTAAATCGCTAAACACATAAGCATAACTTGCTTTCGCTCTTCCTGTCATACTGAGTCACCGACAACTTTGAAGACCACACCGGAATTTCAAAGTGTATTGCATCAATTCTGTTCCTGCAGAACTCATAGGTCAGCATCACACCCGCAGGGCATGTGTTTCTACACACAACACCACATGCGCCGTCTGCCCCAAAGAGTTTGAAGCAAAACAAAGTTGTTGTTTTTTTCCCCCAAAAGACAAGTAAATGAAATGTCACCTGCCACTCATACATTCACACAGAGCGGTATAATGAGTTAAGAAACGTTTTCCATTGACCAGCCACATCCGTTTCTCAGCACTATACCGCCACCTAGAGGTCACAGTGCAGTTCAACACGGCCTTGGATAAACGACAAATGTATGTGTATCTTGCCAGGGGACAAAGTATCTACTTCTGAATCGTAATTCAGTGTTGACTTTAAGATAGTTTCTCTGACTTATATAAAGACCTCTCTGTATGAATTACAGGCAAACCTTTCTGTATGAAACACCGGTAAAATACCCCAAACATCCTCGCCTACAGCCATACTCCATTTGGCCATGCGTCTGTGCTGGCATAGCCTGGATATTTCCTAGTCACCACCACACATATTCTCCTGTAGCGGTTTATAAGTCATTTGTGTATTAGTGCCTCATCAGCAGTTTGGGCATTAGCTTCCATCAACAGGATAAGGAGATTTCCTGCGGGGTTAGTGTAGAGGACGCAGACCTGCCCTGCTAAGCCCTCAACACTATGACCTCAATGGTAACCCTCTCATTAATAGTCATGTTCAACCATGTTCCAGCCATCTGACTCTTAGGGGTTAACATGTGTACTTACCTGATATTAAAACTACACTCATTGTGTTTATGCTTCATGTAAAATGTTATTTAAGAAACAAATCACAGCATAACCAGGCTGTTAAAAACTCTACAGTATTTATTTCATCCACACACATTTCCATGTCTTCCCAATTTTTCTGTTGTTTTTTTTTTTACAATCCATCTTTATTATAGTTTACACAGCACTGCAAAGAGAGAGCAGAGGCAAGGTACAAGAATTTTGCTCTAAACTGTACACATATAATACAAAGGGGGCATGTGGTAAAGGGAAAGTTGGATCCTTATTTTTGTTGTTCATATTTTTAATTTTTTTAGAGTGTACTAAAATAGATGAACATGCCTTAAATCAATACCAAATCACAAAGTCTGTCTCACACTGCACAACTCTATTTATCCTCAGTCTGTCTGTGACATACTGTCATAAGTCAGCTCTCCCACATTCTGACTGGTCATGGAAGCAATACTGTCCTCTTGCTACACAATTACAAAATGACAGTAAAGACAGGTTAAACTGAAAATGATCATCTCTTACCACGAGAGAACTGCTGATTTTTATTTAACAGTAAACATTTTTGTTTACTGACTATAATACCAGGCAGCATTACATTTTTACCAGAAGAAAATCACCAAAACTGCAAAAAGTGTTTTTTAGGAAAGTACTAGAAAATGTCCCTGAGGAAAACAGTTAGTCCTCCTGGTGTGTTCTTTAGGGTTTTCGAACCACAAACACCATTTACATGCACAAGCTGTAACACACTCAAGATGAGAATAATCAGATAAGCTTACAAGCACCCTTTTAAAGAGAAATATTGCATGCTTTCAGATGACTTTCAGTCATTTTAGTGTGTGTGGGGGGGTGGGTGGAGTGAGTGCCTTTTTTTGTGTGTGTGTGTGTGTGTGTGTATTTGTGTATGTGTGTGTGTATTTTTGTGAGTGTGTGTGTGTGTGTGTGTGTGTGTGTGTGTGTGTGTGTGTGTGTGCGTGTGTGTATTTGTGTATGTGTGTGTGTATTTTTGTGAGTGTGTGTGTGTGTGTGTGTGTGTGTGTGTGTGTGTGTGTTTTTGTTCACACCGTGTGCAGATAATTTTGTGTGCATTCAAATGCACACGGCGCGGTCTGAGCTGTGTTTTTCTATGTACATCAACATGACTGTATAAGAACACAAAAAGCTTGAAAAACCTTCAGATGAAGCCCCTGCAGACCATGTTGCTTCCTGGGAGAGTCAAAGCTCTTTCCATCCTTCCATCCTTCATCCATCCATCCATCCATATATTATCCATCCATCCATCTGTTTGTTCATTAATCCATCCATCCATCCATCCATCCATCCATCCATCCATCCATCCATCCATCCATCCATCCATCCATCCATCCATCCATCCATCCATCTGCAGCAGCTGGTGGTCAGCTGCTGGTCCTATTTAGCTGGCTGACGCCTTAGCATCTCCCTCTGTAGCCTCTGCGGCCTCGTCCGCCACCTGGCCTCCGTTCAGACTTAGGATCTTCTTCAGGTTCTCCTTCATCTCCTCAAAGGTCTCCTTCACCCCCTTTTCCAGCAGGTAGCCCATCGTCTCCACCTCCATGTTCTCCTGGTCCTTCACCCCACTCATGGCCGTCTGCAGGTACCGAAGACTCAACAGCACAGACATCTGAAAAAGACAATAACTGACAGGTAAATATGTCTCAGTGCTGTTTCCAGAGGCAGATATCCGAGGTTCAGAAAGTAAAAGTCTTGACACACATTTTTTCAGCCATTTCATTAGACCAGCTGATCCTAACTAGCACAACTTTTGAGCCAGGTAGATGAGCTAATTAGTGAAATCACCTGTGTTAGGAGCACAGGCAGAAGGAATACATGGCAGGACTTTGGGATGTTTACTTTCTCAATCCAGCTTGTCCACCTCTGACTGTTTCAACATATGTCTTCATATGGTATTGTATACCACACAACGAGGCACAGTTAATCTTCTCATAAAACATCAATGATGCTGAGGGCCAGCAGAAGCAATTATCCTGACTCATTGCCAGAGCAGAAGGATCATTTGGCTTCTGTGTACATTGTTGAACATCCTCATCATCATCTATGTCACTCCCCTTATGATGTGTATGCTGGGGGTGTGGGGGTGGGGAGGGGGAGGTGGAGGGGGTCTAAAAAGCTCCATAAGAGCTTGTCATGTATCCTCTCATTTGTGTAGGTCCACCCCGCCCACTGGTCAATAGTCATGTTTCATTTATGAGCTGCCCGATCAATACTCCCTTGCAAATGAGTTTTCCTCTCACTTGCCAGCGCTGATTTTCGAAGAGCAGTGGCTAATTTGTCTGATTTATATTCATCTCCTGTTCACTAAACAAAATGTTTTGCCCTTTTTGTGTCAAATCCTGCTCATCTGACCTCTCACTGAATTGGTTTACCCAGATCAAAAAAAAAAAAAAAAAAAACTATTAACGAGGGACCATTAATACATTTTACCTAAGCGTTTGACCCTTACAAAAAAAAAAAAAAAATCTGTAAGGGTTTACAATTTTTTTTCTAAGCTTCAGCCAACAGTGTTCCCAAGGACAACTGCACTGAGTAAAAAAAACTATTACATTACATTACACTTATCAGATGCTTTTATCCAAAGCGACTTATAAAAGGAGGACACAGCAAGCTAAGGGAACACAAGCTGCATCCGAATACTTACTAGCCGCCTGCACAGAAGGCGAAAATGAGGAAGCCACGATCTAGAATGTCCGAATAACTTAGTAGGCTTTCAGTAGTAGGTGAGGCCGGTCCAAAAGTACCCGGATGGCTTGCTATTTCCAGTAGTATTTTGCAGTGTGCAAACGAACTACACTATGCTATCCCAGAAGTCGCCGGGAGGTTGAAAACCGTAGAAGAAGAACCCAAAACTTCCCGCTCATTAAAAGTGACCAAGATGGCGGAGACACTGGTCGTTTGTCTGACAGTGTACAAATGTGCACTTCAGTAAATAAAAGCCATGTAAATAGTTGTTCACGTCACCAATGCACATAAACGTTGAGGTTATCTGATAAAATGCAGCTAACCATTTGCTACAAGCTGGCAAAATCATGACGTTAATGTAAACATCCGGGTCAGAGGATGGGCAAGATGGCGGTGTCGTAGTATGTCCGAATTGTACCTTCTACTGGCTAGTTTGCTACGTAGAAACTACTACTGTAACGGTCGAGTGGTAAGCACTGCATAGACTGCAGTGCCTACTAAGGTTTCGGACGCAGGGACAGAGTAAACAAGGGCATACACACACATACACATACATGCACAAGGCACTTAGGTAAATGGTTGGCTAGCAGAGGTTAGGTATGTTAGGTATGTTATGCAAAGACAACTGAGCGACGGATGTCCACAGTACCTGAGCCATGAACACGGAGAGGACAGCTGGGCCGATGTTATTCAAGAGGCCCATGTAGTAGCTGACGAGGGCCTGGTGACAGCCCTGGCTGAACAGGTTGAGCGTCTCACTTTGGTAGTCGTAGTTGATGTGCGCCGAGTTGTCCCGGATGTTCTCCTGGATGCAGGGCCGGGGGGAGCCTGGGTTGCAGCAGCTGAACGGAACGGCATCCATCAGGTAACGGCCATCTACGTTGCTCCGCACGCGACTGATGACCAGAAACGTAGAAATGTTTTGTTAGGATTAGGGCTGGCTACAATTTCAGCTAAAAATTAGTCACAATAAACTCAAATTGTCATAATAAACTATGCACTGTGTGTGTGTGTGTGTGTGTGTGTGTGTGTGCGGGCGCGTGTGTATGTGTGCACGCACGCAACCATGCGTACCCGTATGTATGTGTGTGTGTGTGTGTGTGCACGTGTGTGTGTATGTGTGTGTGCGCGTGTGTGTGTGCATGCCCGTGTGTGTATGTGTGTGCATGCTCACTGATTGTGTTTGTGTGATCTGTCACACGTACAGTCCCCAACAGCCTGCTGTCTGCTGGCTTAACGCAAGAGCCCAATCCAAACCCAGCAACCATGTGTTCCATAAGGCTGTGATGCATGTGTGAACACTTGTGTGGATACATGTGAATCAATCAGACCACGTGACTTCCTTTTGATTCCACACAGGAAGAGCTATCACTCTAAGTGACCTGTTGGTGGCCCCATGTCAATAAGGCCGGAAGCTTTTGATCCAGTCATGCTTCCCTGTGGTCAAGCTGTCCAGATAAGGCCACAAGGCTGATTCAATAGAGAAGTTTACATTACATAACGCTGACAGGACACTGCTGAAGCTTGTTTATGAACACCAGCTTGTTTATGGTAAACATTTCTCGGCTTGTTTATGGTAAACATTTCTCTGTTATTTCTCCGCTTCAGAAAGAAATAAAACCCTGCCATGTATTCCTTCTCTCTGTGCATTTGACAGAGGTGACGTCACCAATTAGCTGATCTACCTGACTGATAAGTTGTTGTTATGTTTATGTTAAAAATAATATGTAGGATCAGCTGGTTCAGGGGACAGACAGACAGGCAGATAGACAGACAGACAGACAGACAGACAGACAGACAGACAGAAAGACAGACAGACAGACAGACAGACAGACAGACAGACAGACAGACAGACAGACAGACAGACAGACAGACAGACAGACAGACAGACAGACTGTGAATTACAATAAATGATTTCGCAATTGAAACGAATATGTGGCAGGACTTTTACTTTCTGAAGCCTCTGTATACTATCTACCCACCTACTATTTATATTTATACCAGTGAATGTAACTTCACAGACAAAATCCATACTTCGTAGCAGCACAGTGCACAGTGCAAGCCTTTTTGCCTTACATCATTCTTGATGTGCACTTTTTTTATCCTGGTCATTCACTCACTCTCTGATTTCTGGGTTGCTGAAGTCTAGGTAGCGGCTGTTGATCCACTGCACCTCGAACCAGTCCCTGAAGTTGTTGTTCCCGCAGCATTTGAACTCCAGCTGCAGCCGATCGATGGTCTGCTTCTGGAAACACCGGCCTGGGGTATCGGTGTCCTGTAGAGTTTGACGTGAACATGCACAGATGCAGTCACTTTGTCATTTCAGGTCATGCAAACACATGATATTTTTAACGTGATCACAAAACTGTGTTTATACTGTATGTTAAGTAAGTATTGAGTTAACCTGAGGTGGAAATCCAGACAGTAGATAGTAGATAGATAGTAAAAACCCTGCCGTGTGTTACTGCTCCACTTAAAAGAAGTGATTTAACTAATTAGCTGATCAAATTGTCATATTATTTCGTGTGCTCATTAGGGTCATCTGTTTCAGAAAAAAGTTGGATCAAACACATGGCAGGGTTTTTACTTTCTGAAGTCGGGTTTTCCACCTCCACCTCGGGATTTAGCTGATGTGAGCGTCTATACCTTGTAGAACCGGATGCCGTTCTTCAGGCCGATCTTCAAGGATTCCTCCAGGTTGGGTTGCAGGGCATAGCTCAGCACCATGGCAACCAGCAGCATGGAGGTGACCAGCAAGGACACAGTGAAGAAGGGAATGAAATGGTTCTTCCAGCGGGCAAAGCGGGCCACATCCATTGTGTCCTGACAGATTCGCCCGGCGCACAGGTTGATGCCCATAGATGCCAGTCCCACCACTATTAGCAGGTTGGGCACTACATGAATGTCAGTGGTATGCATCACCTTTGGACAAATACAAGATAACACAGGAATGTTAGCATTTCGTAAGACACGTGCAAATCATTCCCTCAGCCACAATACATGCACCAGGTATGAATCAGACAAATAAACAGACAACAACACAAGGAGTGTTTGTGTTAATTGGCATACATGTCAATCTACTACAGTGCCACAACATAATGGTATCACAACAGTTTTTAGGATGAATTAAAGGGAGAATTTTGCAGTATTTTGCAGTACAGTATTTTTGCATGGTTGGGGATGTAAACCTAAGAGAGGAGGAGGCGGTACATCAGCTTATGAGGCATAGATACAGTTTTTTAAAAATCTGATTTTTAATATAAATGTTAATATGTATGTACATGAGATAATAATCGTGAAATTATCATTTTCAATTATCATTTTCAATTATCATTTCATTTCTGTAAAATACATCAGCTTATGAGGCATAGAGCGCTTTCAGACCTGTAGTTTGATTGTTTTGGTCCGCACTAGTCAGAAAAATGTCACAATGTAGCAAACAGACGTGGGTACGGTTTGATTTCACATATGCATATTTCTAAACTAACCAAAATAGACCGTGAAGACCATCGCCACGGGATCCGGACTAAAACTTGCCACTTTCAATAATAATAATAATGCACTAAACTCTACTGTTCAGTCCAATTTGGCTTGGTTGCTTTCACACCTGAGGAACCATACTAAAGTAGAGCAGATAACGCGATCCGAGACCACCCGTTTTTTTATTGGCCTCGGACCGGTTGATTTGGTGCGCACCAAAGTACTGAGATTGCATTCACACTAATGAAAATAAACCGTACTAAGAACTTTTGGTTCGAATTGGACGTTTGGTGTGCACCAAATGCGGTCAGTGTGAAAGCATCCATAGATACAGTTTTTTAAAAAACAGATTTTTTATATAAATTTTAAACTGTATGTACATGAGACAATGATCGTGAAATCATCATTTTCCATTATCATTTCATTTCTGTAAAATACCAGTGAGACAATATAGTTCTATTGATAATAAATCCTTGCAAACAACTTGTACAGTATAATACCTCACTATGTAGTGACATAATTCTTGTGTCTTATCCCTGACTGTGCCAGCCTCATATAGCACATGAGTCACCTTCATAATCCACCAGTGTACTCTAGTTTTTTTTAACATTCTTTTGACAGTAACCTTTACACAAAGTAATGAAAGTGCCATTTTTAAAATTCCATATCATTCAAATTAACATATTAAATGAAAAAATCAAATGTTATTATCAAAATAATTTCATATCAGACTTTAGACACAGCCAACTCTTTCTGTAATGGAATCAGATTTCCTCTCAATAACAAGGGTAGTAAAGTCTGAAACAGTGTGCCTGTATCAAATGTCCTTTATTAACTAATGTGCTTAATTATCCATAAATTATTACAAATAAGTCACTGAATATTTGAGCGGTAGGCCTACCTCAGATCTGCGGAGGAGCTCCGTCTTGAGAAACACACCCATGGAGAACACCAGCAGCCCGGAGAACATGACTGCCCAGGAGAGCAGCCACAGCCCCTGGGCCAGACGAACCCTCCGCTGGAAGGAGAACTTTATCTTCAGCAGAGTCATGATGCCTGCGGCAGCAGACGGTGGCCACGGACGGTGAGACGACGGAAGGCACCAGGTGAGAGAGAGCGCATGAAAGAGAGGACACTGACTGAGACAGGTGACTAAGAAGGAGAGGCTGGATTGTGGAGAGATTTAGGTCATAATGGAGGAATTCCAATGAGTGAATGCTGCTTGCTCTCAGGTAAAACAAAACGCAAATTCAAACATGAGTAAAAGCAACAACTAACCAAATCAATTATGTTGCTTAAACAATACTGGTATATTTCACAGTGTTGTATTTCTGCTAATTAGGAAAAAAATACTTCAATGTAATTCTAATTAACAATTAGGAGTACAGTGGGGGTCCCTCACCTTGTGACGTATCCGGAGTGGGGTTTATTTTCGTTAGTCTCCTGAGGGTGGGCTCACGCTTTTCCTATATTCCTGAAGCCATTTTGGAAAAGACACCGTCTACACATAAAATATTATATCTAGGATGTCATGGAGGTAATCCCATTCCCTCCTCCCCTGGATCAAATCCTATTATATTAGTCCCACCAATGGCAATTCAGGCCACTGTCTATTCAGCAGAGTTGCCCTTGGCTGAAGCTTGAAAAGGAGTATTTAAAGTTGAGGTGACAGAGAAGAGAGATGACAGGCCAAAGAGACAGAGGCATAGAGGGAGGCACAGTGAAAGAATACTCCATAGTGCATGAATTCAGTCTGTTATGTGAAAAAGTGATTCAAGGTTCTACAGCATGTTTAAACAAGCGATTTATGAGAAGGGGCTGAGTGGAACATTTCTAAATGTTTATGAAATTCAGTTTTCGTGAAAGTCTGCTGCTTGACTGTCAGAGCAAAGTCGAAATCTGCACTGACTCAAGAACACAAATAAAAAGATTTATTTGTTGGGTGCATCCATTTATTGAGCTATGTTAATTCTTGAAAACATGAAAAAACATGGTGCAGTAAATATTTTGAATGTAGGTTTTAACAACAGGAAAATATCTCTGGCCACAACACACTTAAATCTACAAGGCCTCGAGTTTGTTAGGTAGGGCAATATAACAACCTGAATTTATCTTTGATTCTTTGCAGGATGATGACACATATATATAGCCTCCAGTGGCATGGTGTATCCAATGTCACAACCAGCAACATTATATCACTGCAAAGACATTTTTCTAAGCATGCAATACATTTTAAAATGACATTACAGATAATGAATTCTGTGGCATTGCAGATGATTCAGATATACTACTACTCGTACTACTTGACGTCTTCAGATGTGTACATAGAGAACAAAACAGAACTACAAGGGTCCAGGTATTCAACACTGCATTCTCTTTTGTCTGTACGAAGACCATTGAACTGTTTAATCTGTTAAAGAACTGTAACATATACACATTGCTTATGTACTCAAAGGGAGCCTAAGAATAGCTAGACTAAAGTATCTGTGTAATGGAAGTGCACATACATGAAATAAAACTGGTTGAACAAAATACTCAAATCGCCACCACACTTACATACACAGACACAAGTAATGAGAAAAATACATGGATACATTATACTGCAAAATGTAAATACAGTATTTTATTTTTTTATCTGTACCAGCCTAACAGACTCAGCAGTCACTATGTATTTGAGGCTGTTACAAATAGTACCTACACACATCATTCTATACACTTTACACTTTGCTTTACTCTTTACACTTTTGGAGTTAATCCAGAAACGTGTAGAACATTGTTCGCACACACAAAAGTCAAGTGACTGTTGTGACCTGTGATTGGCAACCTGTTTCTAGAGGCTAAAATCCAGCACCATGTATTTGTTCCAGCAATTCACTAAATCAACTGATTGTAACTGGCACAATTCTTTGTCCTGGCATAGGAGTTAATCAGTACAATCGCCTGTATTAAGCACAACGGTAGATCCGGGTGATTTAGAATATGTGGTACTGGACTGTAGCTTCTGAATCCAGGTTGCCCATCACCGACTCTTCGTAACTACTGTACCGAACAAGGTCCCAACAATTTAACACAATTCACAGTGTTTTTTTTTTTTAGGTGTTGTCTGCAAATTGCCATGTGCAGTCATAAGCCTGAACTTCCATGACAGTCTATAGTGCCACATACTGAGGAAAACTTTTCATGCTTATTGTTACACTTCTTAAAAGAGACACACTTTCAAATTTCCACATTTATCATATTTACACATTCTTACCACAGCTTGTTGTCTATTATCTCCATGTACACGCTGGGCTAGATGCAGCAGATAGGTGCAGCTAATGTACCATCTGACAACAAATAGCATGAACCTCTGCTACAAAGCTACAGTGCTTACTGGGCCACACTGAAATTACATACATACGTTCAAATAATTAACCTAAATTTCTTCATCTCCAGTGTAATTCAAACAGAGATTTTACTGCTATAAAGATATTAATAAACATACACAAATTTTTACAGCCATTTTTATTTCACACCGCTAGTTAGACAGAGAAAATATACATGGTTTTTCGGGTTTTGTGGACTGAAGTCCACCAGTTAGCCTGTTTATGTTGTCCTGTTGGTTGCCCTATTCAGTTTGACGGATCACTGCCTCTCACTTCCTGACTGGCAGAGGAGGAAGGAGACATCTGGCTCATGAAATTGTCCAACATCCTTTGTGCCGTCATGGAGGTAAAATCATCTCCAGCTCCTCCATGCCCCATACCCCTGGACGCCACACCGCCCTCATAAGGGTTCGGGGGCACCTCGATGGGTTTCTGGGCAGACAGACTCATTGACTGGAGCTCTGAGTGGACAGCTGTTGGATACCGGTGATCATGGCCTTTGGCCCGAGCATCTGAGGTATTTTTTAGCAGGGCCAAGCCAATTTCAGAGATGGTGAAAGGAAGCTGTGAAATGTCTGCAGCCTCCGGGTCCTGTTTTGTTCCGCCAGCGTTTCTGTCCTCACCCGACCCGGGCCACTCGTTCTGGTTCTGTTTCCATGGCATAAAGGCCGTCACCCGGACTGGCCCGTGCTCGGACCCGCCCTGCCCCGACTGGAGCCAATCAGACTCCACCGTCGTCAAAGCTGACTGGTTGTCTTTGCTGTTCTCTGCAGCGGTAGAGAGCAAGAAAGTCTTTACACTTTCCTCAGTTTTGAAGTGCTTTTGCAAGAGCTCCTTCATCAGAGCGGGAACCTGGGGAACAGATTAAAAAAGGCAATTTACAATCATTTGAAAACAAATTAGTCCTTATTTGGCAATGCTTGCTGCTACTGCTTCTCTCCACATACATTGATGTTCTCCAGGGAGCAGATAGTGTTTTGTGCTGTGTCCAGCTGCTTGGTCAGATCCAGAATCCTCTGCAAGAGGTACTTTCTCTCTGAGTTCATACCCTCCATCTGTCAAAACATATCATAATAATGCAACACTCTGATACACAAGGAAAATAATCGAAAAGCTCTGTCATTGGCCATTCTACAGATGTAAAATCAATATACAGCCATTTCTGACAACAGAAAACTGTACAAAAAAGCTACATCTTACGGCCGATTGTAGTTTCTGCTCCAAAGTGCTATTAGAGTGTTGGGAGTTTCCATAACTCTCCTGCAGTCTGAGGGATATAGATAAGGACATGCATTATTTAGGACAAGCATCAATAATATCAACAATAATACAACAGCGTATGTGGTACGCTGTGATTAAATTAACTGTATGTAAACTGTTGTAAAATGAACAGTATGTAAACTGTCTTTCCCCTCCTAATATCCTATATTTACATGACTAACCTTTTGTACTTCTCCTTAAGACCTCCAAGCTCAGACCTGCTGTACTGAAGCTCTGTCTCCATGTTCTCGATGCACGCTACAGTCTGTAGTAGATTCTCATGCAGCTCCTTATTGTATTTTTCCAGCAGCCTACATATGATGAAAGATGTCTGACATATTACTCACAATGTTTCATCAGTGTGGATTTACCCAGATAATAACTCTCATATGTGAGAAGAGCAAGGCCTCCAGTCCACTGTTGTCTATGTAACTTACACTGATCAGACTGGTCTTGTAACATCATCACAATGCAGAATCTAAAGCACAAAGTGCATGATGGACATTAAGCCTGCCTTTATCATAAGGCAGCAGGCAAACAGAGAATTGATTAGCATCTGGTTTGATGATGGATTGTAGAGTACCAGCCAGCTCAAAGCACTGGAAAACTCTGTGCAAAAAGGTCATAGATCAATAAAGAATGACACAACACAGATGAGAAAATAACACTCACTGAACTCTGTCCACAGAACTCACTGAATCCTGCACAGCGGGGGAAACAAACAGATAGAGCACAGAACAGAGTGAGATCATTACAGGGCATGTAGCTGTGTGTGTATGTGTGTGTGTGCGTGTGTGAGTGTGTATGCGTGCGTGTGTGCGTGTGTGTGTGTGTGTGTATGTGTGTGTGGTGGAGGTTAGGGAGGGGGAAGTGAGAATGAAGGCTGTGTTCAGGGAGGAGGCTGTATTGTTGTTTCCAAAGTAACCATTTGTTTATTTACTGTCCAGTTGATGTACTTTCAAATGTGTGTGTGTTTGTTTTTCTGTTTGTCTGTGTGACAAGTGTGCATTTTTACATAAACATTATGCCTGACACACCCACCCGATGAGATTTGGATTGTCTCCTGTGGCCAGGCTGCTTGTGCCGGTCGCCATGTCCAGAACTGAGACTGGCGCTGGATGACTTGCTGGTGGGGGACTCTGAGCCCGGTCCGGAGGCATGACCGGTGGGAGGAGGGGAACCCTTGTTGTCCCCATGAGCACGCGATGACTGGCTGTGGCCACTGCCGTGTCCATCGCTGTGTCTCTTGGAGCGATGGTGCTTTGGCTCGCCAGGGATGGTCTCGAGACTAATGCTGGTACAATCAGTGAACATCTGACCGTACCGCTGTTGGTGCTGTTTGTCCCTTGTGGTGGCCTGTCCTTCCCCGTGAGAATGGCGTTTCTTGTGCTTTCCATGCTGGTGGGAGCCTGCAGACCCGGTGGGGCTCCCAGGACTAGGGTGGTGCTTGCCTTGGTGGGAGTCACGGCGTGAATGTGACTGGGAATCAGCGGTCACTTTTGCCGGGCTTTGACTGACAGTCTTTGCAGAGCGCTGCTTAGATTGGTGTATTATGCCCTCCACTTCCTTTTTCACACTTCCAGAAGATTCCTTGCGCTCCTGTTGAGGGGATATCGGTGCTGTCGGACTAGAGCCGGGGGTGATGCCAAGAGAATTGAGCCTGGAAGGGCATATGACTTGACGTGTTATCTCGTCCAAAAATGCAGAGAACTGAAGCTTTGTTTTGACAAAATCTTGCCTCCTAGCCTCCACATCAGTTAGCTTTGAAGTGCTCGACATCGCCCCTCCAGCTCGTTTTGTTGCTTGCTCCCGATTAGAAAGCACCTCCATCGACTTGGCCTTCCGAACGTTCGCCCGATTACTGGCTGCCGAGCCTCCATCTTTGTTCTTCAGAATGCCCTTGCTGGGGAGCTGATTGGTCGACACTGCCTTTTTGGGTCTCACTCCAGCTCCAAGCATCATCTCAGCATCATCACTGGTAGCCAGGCTCCGTTCCAGGCTAGTGGTCTTGTACAGGTTGCCATTTTCCAGGGAATGTCTGTCCCATCTGCCGTGTCCATCGTCGCTATCATTGCCCTGGAGAAGTCTCTCCTCGCTCCTGCTGTGGCCACGACCGAGCTTAGAAGACCTGGGACCATGTCCTGAGCCATGAGGGTGCTGGTGAGAGTGCTGGTTCTGGGAATGTTGGACACGATGCTGGTGGTGTTGTGGGGAATGCTGGAATGGTGTCGGAGATCTCAAACCAAACTCGGTGTCTTCAGAGTCCTCCCAGTCATGAGACTTGAGTGGAGGTTCAGCTATGTTGGAGCAGGAGAGGGAGTGCTGGGGCTTATGCATCAAATATGCCTCATTGTCCATACTCGGTTCTGAGGACCAGGTTGAAGAGGAGGACGAGGAAGTGGACAGGCTGGATGAGGAGGAGGACCTGGAGAGGGTGTGTGGTTCATCAGCTCTGTGGTTGTCCATTTGATGGTAACCATGGAGACTGTGATCATAGTGATGTTCCCGGTGATGAGTATGATTGTCAGCAGAGGCTCTCTGATGAGATCCAGGAGCACTAGCCCAAAGGAAATAAAAAGAATGGTAGGTGGAAAACACCAGAATTATAACATTTCTTAAATAACATGCACTTTTACAATCATTGTTTCTGAAATAACAATATCGTTAGTATACACAAAAATTATTTGTACACGCCAACAAATTGTCTTGTAGGTGAGAAAGGCTTTGACATGGTTTGCAGTGCGCTTGCATTTGTTATCCTATTGGAAGATGTAGTGATGACCAAGCACATATTTGACATAGTTTAAACAACTGTAATGTTCTCTCTTTAACATCCTTAATTTCATTTCCACTTAAGACAATTAGTTTTGAGTGTACACATAATTTTGGGAAACATAGCAATATCACAATATCTTGGTGTTATTAGGACAAATAATTAATTTAAAGTGAACTTCTTGAGAAGCTTACCTGTGATGTGTCTTTTCGTGTGACCCGTGGTCACAATGGTGGTGGTGATGCGGTCCGTGGTGACGCTGTTTTCCGTGTTTTGCATCGTCCTGCGCGGGCTTGTGAACTGGCGTGAAGTACTTCTCCATCACTTTGTCGTTTCTGCCTCTTCTTCAACTAGTGCAATCAAAGCACGCAGTAATGTGCCTGTCACAAGGACTTCTTTAGTAGCTGCTTTGAAAATGAATCCCGTAACCTTGAAGTTGCTTTGTCCTAAATTTACAACTCCAACTTAAAAAAAAAACAGTTGATGTGTCGTGCATTTAGTCCTTGGCAGGAGCTTATATCCAAAGTGAACATACAGAAAAGTTAAGTTGCCAAATGTCTAAAACATTTCAGGGAGGAGAAGCATTATATTCTGACCTAATAACTTGCATAGTCTTTGCTGGTGACTAGGATTTATGTGCAAATTGTCAAATATCTTGAGCACATCCAGGTCTTCAGTGTAGGCAGTCTAACCTTTTCAGAAAATGTCCGACAGAAATGCTCTGCACTCTGTCAGCTTTCTCGTCTGCCTCTGCCACTATGTTCTCTGTGCTCACATAACCGTAGAGAGAGTATGTGTGTGTAAGTGTGTGTGTGATGGTTATGTTAACATATCTCTTCACCTCATCTCTACCCAGCATCCAATAAACATCTAAGTCTGATGTAATGATGTCACATTGAGCCATCTGACACTTTGACACAACTGTTCCCATGGACTGGTGATGGAACAAATCGAACCAAACACCGGAATTGGACCTTTGGGTTCAAACCATGCCTCATGTCTTATTGATCTTGCTTTTAACTGTAGTGGGTTATTATTCCACACGGCTTGTGGCATGTTTTATCATGCAGACTATAAAACAGCTGATAAATAAACAGCTGTCTTAATACCAACAAGTGACACAAGTGGATTTACCGTTATATGTCATAACATCTGACGTTTACAGCTACCTTTCTGGAGGGATGCGAACACACAGAGAAGATCACTTGTCATTGGCATCCATGATCAGCTTTAACAGAATGCATCATTTTAGTTAAATAAAGGCTTTTAGCTCATTGTCAAACTAAAAGCTGAGAAATTAAAATATTTTTAGTCGACACTAAAAATTAAAATTAAACAAAGAATAAAGGCTCGCAGACCACATAGCTCCCACTGATACTTTAATGTGCATAATGAATACACATTAAATGATCAATTACGGTCATTAAAAGATGAGAGCTTTATTGTGTAAGTCTTTTAAGCCTATATTTTGCTTTATGGTCATTTTTCATCTCTCCTGCAAAGTTGTCTTTTACCATGAACTGCTTGTAGATGTCTTTCAAAATAAACTTTCACATTTTATGTAATTTAAAAAACCATCCCATGTATCTTCCAGACGTAATAGTATTACAAACACCTCTAGGCCAGTATATGATCAGGGGGGATTTAAGAAAAAACTAGTTTGTTTGGACCACATTGCATATCCCTCCACATTGCCACCCTCTTTCAGTGAGAACACTTTCATCAGAATTTTACCCTGGGCCCTCCACTTCTCTCCTGATCCTTCTCTGGTGCTCTCCACTAGCCCGATCAATGCACTGTTGCATAAATACAAACAAACAATCAATTTCGTTGCCTACAGAGCCCACCCTCTGCATGCCCCTACCAGTGGATTTGTCTTCAATGTGGACGCTGCATGCCATGCAACGTGAATCAAAACTAAAATGTTTATAACTTTACTGTTCCTAGTACAGTCAACAAACTGCACTTGTGTCACGTCTGGGTAAGACCCCATTGTACCCTGTTGTGATTTGCACTTCCAAAACAGTTAAGACAGCCAACCGTATAAAAACATGTTCCAATGGAGAAAGAATAGTCAGACATCAACATGTATCCACTGTATGAAAAAAATCAATTCTGAGCTCTGTTTTTATTAATCATATTGTTCACAGTGTCCTTAAAGATATCCCTACCAATGATGGACTCAATAAAATCAAGCCTCAGTAATAGAATATTACTAGGATGGCCTACAACAAAATCTTGGTTTTCATTTTACAATATAATGTAAAACATTTCTTTTTTGTGAGGAGAGTCTTTTAAAGGGCACATTTCTAGTTAGTAATTTCCTTATAGCCTGTAGAGCCCTGTCTAGATTCACATTTTTATCTCATCATCTATACCCTGTGGTTATTCACTGTGGGTGTTGTCTGAAAAGTGTTGACTAAGCCTGTCTCAATGCAGTCTTGCCCATCACCAATATATAACACCTCCATTTTGAATGCCCCATGTGGACAGCTGCTGCCCTGAGCTGTATCCAAAAACAAATTATGGAGACTCATAGACAGAGAGAGTTCAGTTAAGTTCAGTATTATGTAACAACACAGTAGAGGCACAACACAACACAACACAACACAACACAACACAACACAACACAACACAACACAACACAACACAACACAACACAACACAAACCAACACATATTAGTGCGAGCTCCATTAATCCTTGACTCAACAACTTTATTAACATTTTTATGTTTATAGTTTATTATTTTAGGTCAGAGGTCGCGTGACCTACCAGGTCCTTTGGACAAAATGACATATTGCTGTTGTCACCCCAAGGCATGCCTTCTCAGCAAAAGAAGGTTATCAGTCTTCCACTCAGGGCTGCTTCCACTCTTTATTGGGACTGTTTCATTGCAGCTCTTCAAGCAACTGTGAAAAATACTCTGAAGTCCCTCTGCTTTCCACCCTCGATAGCTACAAAAAAGACACCTGGAAGTAACTGACCATATATCTGAAGAATGCTCACAAACAGCATCTACTGCTGGTGACCTTTTAAACCCCCGAACAGCGATCGAGAGCCTGCTGACCTACGCTGTGTCAGTGTGGCACTCAAACTGCACAGAAGCTGACAGGAAAAGACTGCAGAGGGTAACCAACACTGCGCAAAAGATCATCGGTTTCCCCCTACCTCCCCTGACCTCCATCTACAACTCCCAGTGCCTTGGCAGAGCCAGAAGCATCATCAAGGACTACACACATCCTGGCTACCACCTCTTCAACCTGCTGCCCTCTGGCAGACGCTACAGGGCCATACCAGCCAAAACAAACAGACTTAGAGACAGCTTCTTCCCAAGGGCAGTCACCATACTCAACTCCAACCTACACTGAGGAACTGACTTGCTTGAACATAACACTGTAACACTGCACTACGTTCTAAGACAGCCAACCTGACAGGCATCACTCTGCGTACTGTAATTATCATTTATTTAATTTATATTATCACTGTAATCATTTGCACCATTATGTTACTGCTATCTGCACTCTATCTGTTTTTACTGTTATTTGTTAATTATCAATTGCACTATAATATCAAGACAGTCCATCTGTTTCTTTAGCTGCCTACTGCACATATTGGATAGGTGGGTGAAAATGCCTTGATACCTTCATCTATTTATGCTGTCAGTCACACCAGTCACTTTATTGTCATACCTGCTGCTGATATGTGCCTGTTTCTCCAGGCTTTGCACAAGTCTATGCACAGTCTATGCAACTTTTTACAGACAGTAGATCATATTAGTTATTGTACAGTCTATGTTAATTCTTGTACTTAATTCTTGTACTTAGTAGTTTTTATAGTAGTTTTTATTGTACATATCTCTCCTTGTTTATTTATGTGTGCACATTATGGGGAAGCTTGTAATCTCATTATACTTGTATAATGACAATAAAGGCATTCTATTCTATTCTATTCTATTCTACTGAATGTAGCTTCATGAGATTTTGCCCTGGCTGTCATGTTTACATGGGGAACTACCTTCAGCCAACTTCAAACACTTCGATGACACCCTGTAGCACACACATGTTAGCCTGGTAAACCCACCCCTCGTACTTCATTTCAGCACGAAATGAAATGAAGTACGAGGGGCGGGTTTACCAGGCTACACACATGTGGCTGTGTGCTTGAGCTAAAACAACAATGCATTGCATTTTTATGGTGCTTTTCACCCACAACCCAACGCCTTGCACCTTTACAGTGAAGTAGGACCTCACTAACCCCAAACAGTGTGTAGCTGAGTGATGCACAACAGCCATTATGCACCACCACACTCACCAGACACCAAACACTTGAGGTGGAGAGTGAGGACATAACAAATATCACTGTGTTATGTAATAACTGATGTCAGTCTTTGTTTGGTCAACCCTCTTGACTGGGAAGCCTCTGCACTCAAATTAGGGGTGACCACTTAATTTTCCTGAGCTGCCCCATCTCTATTGGTGTGTCAGAAATTGACATTTCTTGTTTATTATTTGGCTCAAATCTGACAACTTCAAATCAGCCATAAATAACCTAGACACAGATAATGGCTGGCAATTGCTTAGTCTGGATTCTATGCCATGTCGACAACTATGAAGCAATAGCTCCATCTACAGTACTGTGTCATGATCATGCACAAGTGACTTGGTTCTCAAAGTGTGGGGCAGCACCACTAGTGGGGAATAGAAAATTGACAGGTGTCCTTTTTGTCTTTTTTTCTGCCTGTCTTAAGTAATACCTTTCTTGATAATAAATGCCCTACACAACAACAACAACAACAACAACAACAAATCAAATCTGTGTTGTTTGCTACTGCCACAAAGTGTGGGATATTTTATCCTAAAAATCCTATACATAGCAGCTTTAAGTCTTTAATTGGGAGGACCAAGGGAGACATAAAAAAACAGCGGGAGACGTAGTGCCTCTTCCTGTCACAGAGCTATGCTGCAGAGGCTTCCCAAGATGACGGCGATGACCTCCTGGTCTTCTTTGTGGAAGAGGTAACAGGCTCCTCTTCTACTGTGAAACGAAGCACAGCACTGTCACATATTTCTATTTGTACTCATCAACCTTCATGCTGCTGAATAATACTGTGTAATTGAATAGAAGGGAATATTGTAGGTCATATGTGATGCAGGAGCTACAAAATTCTGTGCTTTAAAAGAATGGAAACAAGGTGGTATTACAGGAATGCAGCAACACAGACACCTTAGTCATACATGGTGTTAACATCAACTTTAAATATGGAATATTTACTAACTTTTGGATTCCAGTGGAAGGTCAGGATTTTGTCCTTCTGTGATAATCCTTTCCTCTTGGAGAACTTGCCTGAAAATTAAACAAAACACTTGCTAACAAATTTTTCATCATGCTTGCATCAGAACCCATGAAGGGAGTTGGAAAATGAGCCTTTTTCTCAAAGAAGTGGATTGTTTTTTTTAAGAAGTTACGACCACCCGGATTCCTGTGAAAGTCTGAGTGGACAATTCTTTCGTTTTTGTATTTTTTCTAAAGCTGATAGAACAGAAGCAAGTCCACCACGACAAATGTTTGCTAATTAAACAAGCTAGTTTGAACATTAACCTGTTTATCGCTTGTATTTAGTTGTGTGCATGTCACATGTAGAAGTGTTGATAAGAAAAGGAGGACTACTTCTTTCTCCATTAAACTTATTATGTGGCCTCTGTCATCTGGGGTGAACTATTTCTACTGATACAGCACACACCATTGTGGCCTCTGTCATCTGGGGTGAACTATTTCTACTGATACAGCACACACCATTGCATTTTATATTAAAAAGTTGGATGGTTTTCTCTATCTGAAAGAACAGAAGGGATATGCATGTGCATGATATGCATGAATAGAAGGGATATGCATGTCTTTCAGTGTATTTATAATGCCTTAACTGAGAAGCTTCCTAATCATTGTTCTTCCCTTCTAGCAGGAAAAAGCTGCAAGTTTCACATGTGTACACTGAGCTTGGTAAAACTTCATTTAGTTGTTATGCGTTTTTAAGCCCTGCTTACAGATCACACACTCATGTTCCGGTTTCAACTGATCGTTTTTATGACACTGTATGTTTTTATATGTACTTTATAGTACTTACTTATACTTATAGTTTTTATGACATTACATGTACTCTTTTGATATGTTTATTTTCTCAGCATCATTGTAAATGAGGGCTAAACCCTCAATGATTCTTCGAGTGTAAATAAATCAAATCAAATTAAGCATAGCTGCAATGGAACACTATCTTTGAGGTTTACAACACATGACCTTTTTTAAGTTCCTCTTGTAGCGCACTGGGGGAGAAGAGGTATTAGTCTGTTGTGTGTGACCTCACATGTATTCATATTCTCACCCATGGGACTATCTGACACATCTGACACATTGCATGCTGTATGGTAGCTGATAGGCCACTTCTGCAAACACAAACTCTGTATTTAGTGGACGATGCAAGTTTTGTCATGTGATGGTGTGCTGCCCTGGTCTACTTTTGTCTTGCGTCTTGTGTCTTTTTTGTGTCCTGTAGGCCTGGCTGCAGCCCATCAGTCCCATCAGGCCCATCAGGCCCATGCTGTTTGAGCTAGGTTATGAGTCATCCACACCGCTGGTCATAATTCTGAAAATAAAGGTGCTGTCAGTCATGCTGGTTGCCTCCTTAATGTTTCTGTTTGTTCAAATGTCTTGTGATGCTTTTCTACAACCTGACTAATTTAATATCTGAACTAAGAACTGATTAAAACATGCAAGAGAGGTAGCTGGACGCTATCTTTAGGGTTCACAGAGAAACACCACACAATTGTTTTTAGACAGGACAGTGACACCCCCATATTGTTTTATTCTAGCTCACAGAGTCTGGGTTGTGTGTGTGTGTGTGTGTGTGTGTGTGTGTGTGTGTGTGTGTGTGTGTGTGTGTGTGTGTGTGTGTGTGTGTGTGTGTGTGTGTGTGTGTGTGTGTGTGTGTGTGTGTGTGTGTGTGTGTGTGTGTGTTTTTTTTTGTCTCCTTCCACCCACAAGTGTACATGGACCTTAATGGTTAATGGCTGTCTGTGTGTATGTCTCTGACTACATATGGACAGTGCTATAGTTTCACATCTCTATTGGACACGGGGGACCTTTAAACATAGATACATTGCTCTGTCTGCAGTTCTATACGAGCCCTGTCACCTATTTCCAGTGTAATCTTGTGATGCTCTCACCAGCTTCTTTTTATGTCTTTTTCTTGTTTGAATGGGAGACTTCATCACAGTCACAAACTCCAGATGGATCTGGGCCATGGCCTAGGGGAATTCGTATTTATTTATAGGGCCCAACATTATAAAATAATATATATAATTAGGCTACTAGTGATACTGTGGGTGACATTAGTGACGTCCGGGTCCTCCCTCCTTTAGGGGTCTGTAATGCGCATGTTCAGAAACGCGGAAGAAAGGCGGGCAGCAGCGGCACCCACACAGTTAAATGCAGAGCTTTCACCATCGGTATGCACAGACACTCTTGAATACCTAGTGTAGGCTAATGAATTACTTCCCCTTTTTGACATTGGCTTGATTATTTTGAAAGGACTACATATTCTGTTGCTGGTAGTTTCAGAGTCGTTTCTTTTGCAGAGCGTCAGCCATGGGACACTGTCTGGATATTTTGTTTTCCTTATGTATCGCTAGTCTTTTAACGCACTCTACATGCACCTTGCATTCTAGACAGCGTCAGAGACTGCATGGGGTGAGTGTAAAAACCTGTTGGTATTTTTTGTCAACTTCAGGTTTATTAGTTTGTCCATCTGTGGGCTTAGCTGGTTAAGTGTTTACCATTTTCAAATGTCGAATGCACTACGTTTTTAAAAGAACTAATAGGGTCTGTTTAACAGATCTTGGGCTTTGCTTGGAAAAATTGCGGTGCACCTGATGACCCAGCTGTCATGAAGACTCTTTCCATATCGCCAGACCCGATCATGGTCCCAGGAAACCTGGTGGCAAGTGCGGCAGGAACGACATCAGTTGCGCTCACATCTCCCCTGGCTGTGAGTACACTACTTGTGTGCAATACATAATGCCCAATGCGATTAATAAAGCATGTATTAATTTCAAAGTGTGCTGCTTCTTGATTTACTGTTGAATTTGTTAAACGACAATGCCCTCGACTAAGTAGGTGTTTTATAGGCGGTAGTGTTATGTTACTAAAGTGTATCGAGCTGGTTGTTGCAACTGTCGACATTTCCTGTGTTTCTTGCTTGTGTGTATATGTGATGTGACATGTAGTAACTTGCCTGAATTAAACAGCAGTTGAGTTGTAGCTCTGAATGTTGAAATTTGGGATTTGTGAGATTATCTGGCTTAAAATTAACAATAGGACCCTCTCATGTGACTTCTTGACTTCATCATGAGGTTAAAAATATGTTGCCGCCATCAGCAACTTCAATGACCCATGTTATCTTGGAACACAACCAGCAGCATTGTAAAATAATATATTTTTGCTGCAGTCACATTTTTTTTATTCATGCACAATGGTTTTATTTATTTTTGTCTAGCTGAATGTGACCCTGGAAAAGGAGGTGGCTGGTTTCTGGGTCAAGATACCGTGCTTGGAGGAGATCGGGAGTTGCCACTACACAGATGCCTGTTCCCTGCTGGACCAGGTCATCCCCCCCGGCCAGGACTGTCCCGAGCCCCTGCACACCTATGGCATCCCCTGCCACTGCCCCTTCAAAGCTGTGAGCGGCCCATTCTTTCCTACATGCCTCACTCGTTGTTAAAGTTTCAGTCCGTCATGCCCACGGGTGTTTGGGAAAGCTGATAGAGCAGAGGGGTCTACTACGACAAGTGTTTGCTGTGGAAAAGCTAGCTTATAGCCTATTTGATTATTAACCCGTTCCTGTATTTAGTTTTTCACATGTTATATGCACAAGGGTTAATAAGGAAAGGAGGTGTGTTTTTCTCTTGCATCTAACTTTCTTTGCATCAAAAAGGACGCTGTGCTAACTGATGGTGTGAAATGTTGTGGTTTTGCTGATATATTGCATCAGAGCCAGTGTCTCTTTTGAGGTTTACAACATAGGCCCTAAAAAAACAGTGTCTCTTGGCCTCCTATGTAACATCATGGGTTGTGTTTAGAGGCATTGTTAGGATCCTGAGACATTTAGCACTTAGGCACATACTCACACTCGACCCTCAATACTTTACTATGATTGCAACAGACCTATGAACCTGTGATCAATATTGGAATTGCCTTAGCTGTTTTTAGGCTATAGTACTCAAGTTTGTTGATTTAAAAACATCCTACAGATCCATTATAATATGTGATATTATGATATATGATATTATAATATGTGGTATTATAACAACATCTGGGGCTATAGGCCCAATTGCACAGGTCTAACAACACCCCTGGTTGCATTAATGCATTGTATTCACTGTTCCCTGGTAAGTGTCAATGGTACACTGTGTGTGCCGTCTCTGGATTCACATGGACAGCACTATATTTTCACATCCCTGTCATTCTTGGCAAAACCTGATTACGCACAGATATTGTGCTCTCTTCAGTTCTGTGTGGTCTGCAACCCATTTCCTGCGTGATCTCGTGACAGTCTCTTTATGCTGCGCCGGATTGTGGATTTAAACGCCCCTGGGCACAAACGTTTTCTTGCACCCCCTGCCATCCAAAATTCAGTTTGCAACAATTCGGCTTTCACTTTAGCGCTATATTGCATTTTAGGGATGGTGTGATTACTGTAAAGTAGACCAGTGTTTCTTAACTCATGGGTCGGGACCCAAAAGTGGGTCGCGGAGCTGTTTTGGGTAGGTCATGGAACTTGTCGTTCAGATCTAATGCCAGACCGCTACATTAATTAAAATATAAAAAAACAATCACAGTCTTTACAAATCAGTTGGCTGAGTTGGTTTGAAAATGTGGCTGATGTGTCTTACTGGTGATTTGAAAATTGTGGGTCACTAGGCCACACCAGTTTAGAACCACTGCTCTAAGACCATTTGATCCACTGAAAGGAGCTAATTATCTATACATGGTTTTGCTTTTAGGCCCACCCTGGCCCCCTGGGCCTGGTTGGCCCGTTCACTAATTCTTTAACACCTTTATTGTCATTGAACAGTTTTCTGTACAATTAAATTAAATAGCAAGGCCACAAAGGTGCAAGACGACAGCATCAGAGTCTCACAGTGTCAAGTACCAAAAGAGCAAGGAAGAAGGGAATATATACAGGGGCATAATACATTTGACCCATAATAATTCAACCCTGTCCTTACATGTTTTTATATTTTCTCTTTCTTTTTAAGGGGGACTACACGTTGCCAGAGTCTGAGTTCCAGCTGCCTGACATTGAGCTGCCCTTCTGGCTGACCAATGGGAACTACAGGGCCATGGGGGTTCTGGGAAGCAATGGGAAGGAGCTGGGCTGCCTTAAAGTGAGCCTGTCCATCCACTCCTCCTAAAGCCCCCCCAGCCTTACGCTGGACTTAGAAGAGCCATTTGGACACGGGACCATCACTCCTCTGCACAATCATGTTTGCCATTTTTTTCACAGGTGCATGGACAGCCAGATACTTTTTTGTATGGTCCTTTTTTCCCCCTTATGATGATGCAAACGCTTAACTAATGATCTGTTATGTCCATGCTGAAGAAATCAACTTGTGATCTAGCAGTAGATGATCTGAAAGAGTCATTTCATTTTAAATCACACAGCATATGTTTTATATCAGTTTTACTGGGAGTTTGGGGTGGGGATGGGATTTGGGGGGCGGTCTGTTTCTCTATTTAATAAGGGATATGGTGATCACATGTAGTGATCATTTATAATGGGCAAAGGTGCGTGAACCATTGTAATTTTGTCTTTTTTTTTGTTTTTAGTATTTTTTATTCCTTTGTTTAATAAACATTTCTCTACATTTGCTTTAATGCGGGTGTGCCTGAGTGCATCATATTTGTCGATTCACACAACTTTAGTGCCTAAATGAGCACCTCAGGGATTCAGAGGTCTTCTGCTGAAGCTTCGAAATCACAGTATTTTTTCCATTCTCCCTGAAGGAGCGTTGCAGATAACGTGGAAAAAAAAACAAATAAAGGTGCAAATGAATGTTAAACATGATTTAAATGGAGCATTTTCTTGAATGATGCTTTTTCTCACGTGGATATTCCTGGGATGCAGCGCTTGTTCGCACTGTTGCAGCCAACGTGTTTGTCTCATGGTCTCCTGGGTCTGCTCATTCTTTTTTAGCTTTTTTCTTTCTTCGTGTAATTTGTTAAGATATGATGCACTGAACTGCAATTTGCTAGTCTCCCATGTGGGTTGATGGAAAAGTAGATGCTCAACAAGGTTGTGTTTGTCTGTGTCTGTTTGTGTTTAAACTCTCCTTATGAGAGCAGGAAATCATAATTCAATGTGGCATAGGTTAAAACATGATTGCCATGTATGTATGAATGTACCTACATTCTCTCAATGCACTATACAAATGCAGAATATACAACACAAACAAGAACACAACACAAGGTTGTGTGTCTGTTCTCTCTGACTTCCCCCAGCAGCAACAGACCCCAGTCAAAGATGGTGGATATGCAGAGCACGATACTTCATGGCAGGTTATGTCTATGGGAGCAAAGTGGGGAACAGTTCCAGGCTGCATAAATAGGCGGGTCATTGACGTGCCTGGCTGTAGTAGCTAAAAATAAACTCGGTGCACATCTCCAATAAAGATGGTTTTCTCCCGAGTGGAGAGTCATGCTGTCACATGGTTCG
>CM050202.1:12091273-12133773 GCA_027475355.1 Coilia nasus | reverse complement strand
GTCTGTGTAGATTCTCATTCATCCAGGTCATGGTAGTCAAAGTAGCTAAGTTGTAAGCAACTGGACTTCTTTTTGGAGTTTGAAGACGTTTCACCTTTCATCTAAAAGGCTGAAGAACTGAAGAAGCCTTTTGAATGAAAGGTGAAACATCTTTAAGCTCCAAAAACAAGTCCAGTTGCTTACAACTTAGCTACTTTGACCACTTCGCTTAGTCATCTTTTGTCATCTTGTAACTTCTCTGATCTGTTGTGGCCAACTTTTTTCCTGTTCCCCTCTACTTCACTCTGCCTTCTGTACCTCACCCCTTCCTCCCTTTTCGCAATCTCAATTTCTTTATCTCCCTTTGTTTCTCTTTCCAAATTAAACCGTGCTTTAATCCTCTCTCCTCCTAAGTTTGTGATCTTCTATCATCAGAGGAAGTCCCCCTGACAAAATGTGTCCTCCGCATTTACCCTATTTAGGAGAACACACCTAGGAGTGACAAACTGCAGTCTGTGATCGCAGGTTTGAATACAGGTATGCCAGTAGTGCCGCTGAGGTATCCTGAGCATGGTACAGTCCCCACACACTGCACACCCGGGCGCCGTTGTCATCTGTGCACGTGTGTGATGGGCTAAATGGAGAGGTTGATTTTCGTTGTGTGCACTGTGTGCTGTGATGTGATCACAACGACCAATGGGACTGACTTTCACTTCACTTTTACTGTAATCATGACGCACATATGAATACACCTGGAGCAGTGGTATAACTACTTCACTTCTAGGCCAACTGTCCTCCTTCATATCTCTCGATCTTTCTCTCTCTGTCTGTCTGTCTCTCTCTTTGGACTGCTGTTGCCACCCTCGGTAACAGCTGGCTCTGGGCCATATCACATTCTCCTCTCTGACACAGATGCGTGGGCTTCTGCTGTAGATGTGGGCCGGATCCTTTCCATCCCTATGCCTCCATTTGTGCACCTGTCACTCAAGTGGTACAGCAGGGTGCAAACAACTTCAAGGTCATAGGTTCAGCACCCAAGAAGCATCAAGATACCAAGACTGAATTTTTACAAGAAACAGTCTTAGGCCTACATGTCAAATCATATTGAAAGGTCAGCACATTTAAGTCTGACATTACATGAGTGAGCGATTATCATTTCTTTGCGCATGCAAATTTCAAACAGAACCAGCTGTCCTTTAGGGCGAAACACCTAACTTCTGCCATGACATTTACAAAGCAGCTGCTCACACAATCACACTGATAACCTACTAACACCCTCCCTGTCTACAGTGCTATTCCTGGCTCTGCTTTAGCATGGCTTTACTGGATGCTACATGCTAAAGAGGGCAAGGATAGGCTATAAATGTTCAGCCATTGTGACAAGCTCTTGAGGAGCTTGCAGGCCATAACACGGTAGGCTATATGACCAGCTAGCTGGAGCTATAAGCCAGCCTACTTTTAAGTACACATCACCTTACAGGGTCAACATATGCCATTTCCCACAACAGGCAGCCAGTGGACAACTGAAGAGCAGCTGGTAACCTGTCAACTCAGGTCAAAGCTGTCCCGGAAGCTGTATAACCTATTAAACTAATCTGTAAACAGTAGCACTGAATGATTTTATGTTAAGTTATTTCAGGATCAGAAAAAGTTTTGTGTATTTAAGTGTTTTGTCATTATGAGTGTGAAAACATTTTAAGTGCAATGCCAGTGATAAAATACACCATTTACAGACATGCGTATAGAAGACTTAAAAATGTCACTGACAAACAATGGCCTATCCCAATGCTAAATATAACTTATTTACAGTTGCCCACTATTCCAATCATATCAATATCAAAGGCCCTCCTTGCTCTGTTTAGTGTTCATATAGCCAGCACAAAGTAAAAATAGGTTAATCTTGGTTGCCCGGCGCCGTAACTCTGGCTCTGAGGGCGCGTGCTATTCTGCGCATTTCCACAGTGCATTACGGTAAAGAAAGTTCAAATTCTGTAACGTGCCAGCGAATCCCCACCGACAACAATGTGCCTAGAACTGATGGTCGGTCTCTGAATTTTGAGACTTTCATACTAGCATATCTTGTTTAACTGCTGACAGCAGCAGCGCAGATTTCTAAAGGCGCGTCTTCGCTGCTGGACAAAGTTGTGCGCGCAGGCTTTCACGTAACTGCCCCATTTAATTCTCGACCGTGGAGAGGTATCAAACGAGCTCTTTGGGGAGGGTAGCGTGTAGATGTAGATAGCGGGACTCTGTGACCGGTCCAAACGAAGGAGCTGAAAATACCAGGCTTCATCTTTTGGGGAGAGGCTAGAAGGTCGGGCGCTCAGTAATGGGTTGTGCCCAAAGCAAGGTGTGTAACTTTATTTAATTTAAAAAGGTGGAAGACCCCTTTGTCAAAGTCGGAGACTTTCTGCTGGAACCTCACCTTATGTGTACTTAATGTGTCTCCAGATTTGTAGAGCTGTTAATCAGGCACAGTGAAAATATCTTACAATGACTATCAGTTCTGTCCGTTATTTACTAATTCTCTGTCGATTATTACTAACTGTTACTAACTTGCCAGCAACTCTCTATGGCTGATAACATTTCACCCCGTTCTTTCTTGCACTAGGATACTTAAAATGACCAGGCAAAGATGTGTGCGCTGCATTGAATGTTAATTAGAAACATACCCTTTTACCCTTTGTGGACTACAAACACTTGGATAGTTAAGCGTCCAAAGGGCCAACAGTACGTTTTTTCCCCCGATACTGAGTGATGAGTTGCTAATGAGTTGCAAAATCAGTGGTGCACTCATTTCCGCCTTACGATTCTGACATATGTACAGCATATTGTTTTGCTTCGTTTTTGTTGTGAACAGCCCTTATGTAACGCCAACAATCTGAAGCAGCCTTTCACAGACTCTTTCTACGAAGGGCTAGTCTGGTCAAGTTTCTGTGAATGATTGATTGCTGACAAACCAGCCAGAGCTACTGCATGTTTCCCCCCCATCCATCCGTTCTCATACACCACTGACTCTATTAGGCTACACCTCCTTAGGTAGAACCCAGATAAACCTCACTTCAGTGCAAAGCTTTGATTAGCCCAGATTGTTTGTGGATTTAGGAGCTTTTGTGCTTAAGGGCATAGCAAGTGTTGTGCTTGTCACAGGCTCTGTGCTATATTACCAGATGAGAGCTACCTGCTCCCTCGTCCATGCACAAAGTGCTAAAGCAGCAGCTAGAAACACACACACACACACACACACACACACACACACACACACACACACACAGCTGTATGTTCCCAAAGTACACATGGGCCAACTGGAGAGATGTACATGGTAAGACCTGTGCGGGCAGCAGAGTGTTACAGACCTACACCAGCTCAGCCCTCAGAGCCCCCCCCCCCCAACCTCACTCCTATCCTGCGCCAGTCTGAGAAGTGCACAAGCTTGCCAGTTGTTCATTAGACGAGAAGGGTGCGTTTGTTGTGCTCGTGTGCCTGGGTGCCAGGAGAAATAGGACAGCTCTGTTGTTGTGGTGGTGAGGCCAAATTATGTCACAAACGCGCCACCAATTCAAAGGTGACCCGAACTGCCTGTGGAGTTTCAATAGTGTCAGCTTGTTTTGGACATTAGTTTGTTGAGTGCAGTGCAGTGCAGTGCCTTTAACAAGACTGTGCACAGTGTGTTCATGTGACCATATGACATTACAGTTGAACTTCTGCTTCCACTGAACATCCTGCTGGCAACACCCCAGAGGAAGTCAAAGCTATCTGCTTTCAATTTGGCTGTCTAGTAGGTGGAGATATCTTTGGTTGGATAATATGTGGGCCCATGTGAAATAACCAGGGTACAGACAGTGGGATGTTATTGTGAGGAGAACAGCTATGATAATTGTGGGAGGAAAAAAAATCTTAGCAACATGGCACCCTGCCTCATGTGATGGCGTTTTGTGCTCTGCAAACTGCCCTGGGACTGTCTCATGAGTGCTTCATGATCTCAGAGGTGAAATGTCACAGTGAACCAGAGTTTTTTTTTTTTTTTTTTTCTGTACATTTACAGTGGAGCTGTAGTCTGTTATTACATTACATTACGTTGTGATACAACCATCTAAAAAGCTCTTTGATTTGTGTGTGTGCATTAAAAAGATGCAAATATACATATCAACAGGTTCGTACAGTGTAAGTGTGCTGGTGATTGTGTGTGAAGGAAGCTTGATCACAGTGTAGGCTACCAACCTCCACAAACTAGACTACAGTGTTGAATGACGGATAACAGGCTGGGTGAGTTGGAGGACTGCATACATGACTGATGGGTAGAATGCGCATAAATGACTGCCTGTTTTTATTATTTATTTATTTTTCTCCCCGTGGACACCTGGTTCAGCTAGTCTTGTTTGCGTCATTGTATTATTTTTCACTTATGCTCTTACGCAATGATTTTTTTTGTTCCTGTCCCTCCCTATTTTGTTTGTATGATAACCTATGTTGAACTCTCACCACAGCAGACATCTTAGTTCGGATGTGAACCCAGCACATCTCACCGTTTTTAACACCAGACTTTTAAAAGTTTTAAATCGCTCGTGTTGGCGAAGCTGCCCTGACCGAGGAAACCTTAAACATTTGCTGTAGACGTGCACATTCTCTCATGTGGCTGGTAAATATATCCCTGCAGGACCGTAAACACTGGCTGGGTCCAGGCGTCTAGTGCTTGTTAAAATGTGTGGAAAGGCATAGCAGCATGAATGGTGCCCTGGTCAAATACTCAAAGAACTAACGCCAGAGCAATAGGCCTAGTCCTGTCTCCATAAAGCTGTGAGCAGTCAGGAAGTTTACATGGAGATGGTCATCCAACCTGTCTACCAGTCCATAATATGTATACTCAGAAATGAGGAAGTGGATTTTGTTGAAGGCTGCTTGGCGTTTAAAAGAAACATTACTTAATAAAGCTTTAAAGTATGTGTGGAAACCTTTTGCATAGCAAAGGACTTTTGTGGAGGTAAAAATGTAAGGGCCTATAAACTCGAGCTGTGTGTTTTGGGGAATGTAGCTTATGCATCTTCTGTCTTAAAGCAAACCCTGTGTTTCAGAAGGCAGCAAATGTCACAGTAGCCATGTCCTAGTCTTTGTTTTAGGAGGGGTAGTTCAGATAAAGACCTGGCGAAATGTCTGTGAATCATCTGTGGACTGTATTTTACAGGGCTTTGCACATACCTTTGGCAGAACAGTATATGTTGCCATAGAAACCGCACAACTGTAGTCCTCCCAGCTCCCAACCCCCTTTCCTCCCCCCATGCCCTTCAAACACACATGGCGGCTACCATGGCAAGCAACTAACCCTGGGGTGGCACTGTGGCCATTTTATATGTGTGTGCAAGTGAATGTCTGTGTAAGGGTGTGCATCTAAGTGTGTCTCTGTGTGTGTCCGTTTGTGTGTCTGTGTGTGTGTGTGTGTGTGTGTTGGGCTAATAGTCCACTGTGTCCATCTGTGTCTAATATCTGTGCTGTGTTTATAAGTGTTTATGCAATGGTCACCGGGTGGAAGGCCTCTGTTTACACCTGAGAGGGATCTCGCTGTCTGCTGCACTTGGAAGAGCGGCTGGGTGTGTAAGGAAATCGGCAAACCTTCCCATGCAGCCAGAACACAGCGTTTCCCACAGGAAAGTTGTTAGTTAAGGTGGTGTTTTTCAAGGAAGGTGCAGGGTTATGGTTAAAAAATATATCTTTAATCAAATTCTGAATCAAAATTATCCTTATTAGCCCTTAGCATTGTGTTTGTTTTAAGCTCTCCAGCATGTATGAATGGAAGGTAATTGATGACGTGTAAGTGTCCAAATTTTAAGCCCAAATCTAATTTTAGTGTTCTTTTGAGACAGCTTAGTTAAAGGGAGGGTGGGAGAGATACTCTTGAGGTGACCACCTTAGCTAAAGCACTTGCAGGCAAACATTGCTCTCATTTACGTGCTACTGAAGTAACTGGTTGATTGGCGGGAATACTTCCTCATCCTGAGCCATGCTGTTTGTTTCTCGTTAAATTCTAACCCCTACACACACACACACACACACACACACACACACTTTTTTTTTGAGCACACAGAGAAGAGTCCTTGGAATGTTGGTAGAACGTAATCCTCATCTTGCCCCATGTTCCAGTGTTATTCTCTCTCTGAGCTGGAGGGATCAATGGAGAAAGCTGTAATTAGGCTTGGGCTGTGTGGAGAGCTCGCACTGGGTGACCTCATTGTTTTGCACTGGTTCAGAGGAAGTGAGCTCTGTCTGATCTGTCACTGTGTGAGTGATGAGGTGGCGAAGGTATCGCCGTTTTGTCACACGGACAGGGAGTCGCTTGGCGTGGGGGTCTGATGACCTCAGTGTTTGAGTCAGACGTTTCAGACGCACTTCCCTTAACGTCACATAATGGGTGCTGTGCTTCTCAAATTTTAGGCTTGAGACGGAAACTCTGATTGCTGTTTTGCTTCTTTATTGAGCAACAACAACAACACTGCTAGGATGAACATTATTATGAACGTTGTAATATTTATTTGCATTTACATCCTAAATGTATTTAGAGCTATTATTTATTATTATTGTTGTGATTAGTTTGTATGTGTGTTTTGTATAAAAGTTACGGCACATGAGAGAACACTGAAGCTCCCAGTCCTCCAGCTGCTTTTTCTCTTGTGACTGTGCAGGTGTCTTAAGCACATGTGCCTGGGGCTGTGAAAAGCTGCCAGTGCTAAACACTAATTTATTCCTCCAAAAACCACAGGCAATGTAGAGTAGCCTTCAGGAAGAAAAAAAAGCTGTGAAGGACAAAAGCTATTTTACTGCCAGGGCCGTGTTGGATGTAGACTAAACTCAGCCATGTTCCACTGACCAAAACATGCTGTCTTAATACCTGTTAAATAGACATCACCTCCAGGAGTGGAACTGTGGTTGTTTTGGCAGTTGGAACCAGATTGTAGACTACTGCTTGCTTTGCGGTTTAAGGTTGTCTACAAATTCTTTCACCTTGAAGCTCTCTTTCTCGTTGGTTTGGTTTGTTTTGGTTGTTTTTTGTTTTGACACTGAACACAAGTCTGAAGTGTGCTATAAAAAATGTTGGCTGTGGTGTAAGTGCCTTTGGAAGAGGTTTGACCCAGTCCTCTCTTTTAGAAAAACAGATGGAGATATCGTTGTTAGTGTTTTCAGATTTTTTTTTTGTTTGTTTGTTTTTTTGAAAGGGAAACCATGTGAGGCTGTAGCCTGGGCCCTGTTTTTACATCGTTTTTTTTTTTTTTTTTTCCCAAATCAAATTTTTTACAGGACACTAAAGTCATTGAAATCCACACAGTATTGAGTAAGAACACTGGGCTGTAACCAGCAACTGCAGAGTGATTACACAATGTTCTCCTGTGTGGCAAGCCTGCTTGTCAAAGAGAACTTTTTTTTTTTCTACCACTGTCAGGCTCGTAAATTTTATTTTAACTGTCTGTCAAGATAGAATGGATAAACCTGTGTTAGTTTCCCTCGGCAACATTCACGAAATGCCAGAGAATGTCATTGTTTTACCTCAGCTCTCTTCTTCTTGGCTCTGACATGGCACCCTGTTCAGTGACTGTAGGTGATTATCACCTGGCCTGGGGGTATGGGCACTGTGTAAGTGAAACTAAGTATGTCTAAGGATAAGTATGTCTGTATGAGTATGTATGTATATATGTCAAGCTAAGTGTGTTCAGCAGCAGTGTTTGATCCAGTGGGTGTTTGCACTGAAACCAGGTCTCCTCTCTGTGTATCTCCTCAGAAGAAGAGCAAGTCGAAAGTGGGTGGGAACAAGCAGGGTGAGGCGAACAGCAGCTCTCAGGATGGATGTGGTGAGTGAGAGGTGGTTTCCTCCGGTGAATCTAACCTTCAAACCCAGCTGTTATCTTTGCTGACTTGTAAACACACAGCTAAACACTCTTTGCTGACTAGTAATTTCATGTATTTTTCCACTCTTTGTACATTTTCAGTTATCTTTCACTTGGTCATTTGTGAAGCATTTGAATAGCTCTTTTTTAAAAAATATATATGGTATAAATAGAGCAACAGACAGGAAGTGCAACAAAGCAACAGACAGGAAGTGAGGTCATGCCTAAGCGCCACTACTCCCTGCCTGATTGTCTGAAATGAATTGCACTAAATGAATTGCGTAATTGTGAGTGTGATGAGGTGCATGGGCATGCCGTAAATGTAATTGCTAGGTTGTCAGGTGAGCGAGTGGCCCATTTAGCTGTGAATGAGAGGTGCATTCCACCTCCCAGCGTGAAGATGGCAGGTGTTGTCGCAATGGTGATTTACACACTCCGCTCAGACTGACAAACAGCATTCTGGCACCCTTACTGTATAATTTCATGTGCCTGGCCTGAGGTGTGTCTGCTAGTGAAAAAAGAAAACAAAGCAAATCTGCCTCCTTAATTGGTGTTTCAACACCTAAATATATAGTTATAGGTTCTTTGTGCTCTTTGCGGTTGTTATGTTTGTGTTACTTGTGTTCACCAGCTTCGTGTTTTGAACCAGGCAGGTGAATGTTTGTCAGACATAGGCCTAGTGGCTTAAGATAAGCTTTCACTAGAGTCTGTACTTTACTACTGTTTGCACAGAAAGTACACGTTCACATCTAAATGAACGCATGCTTCTTATTCTGTAATTTCGATTAGCATCGTAGGCCTAGGGTCATGGTTTCAGTCAGTCTAAGCCTCAGCAGGTCAGTGTTGTGGTAAGTGGTAAGCCCCTGATGTGCTGGAAATCTGTAGGATGAATCGCTCTCTTCACTGGAAAAACTCAATTAAGTGAGATTGCTTTACTGACATGAGCATTCCTCAAACATTCCCGATTAGATTTTCTCTCCCCGTGTTCTGTCTCTGCCCAGGCAAGCTCCCATTGGCCGAGCTGGACGGAGGGGTGGAGCAGCAGCTGGAGCAGTACGAGAGGCAGCTGAAGGTCCTCCATGCCCTCCTGGCTACCACCAGAGGCCCAGAGAGAGATGCCCTGCTTCAGGCACAGCAGGAGGGCCCGCTCTGCAAGGTGGTCCAGTGCATCGCCGAAAAGGTACAGGTGGCCGAACGGATGTCGCTGGAGTTGAGCGCGATTTCTGTACTTGCATGCAGTGTCATTAAGTGCAATTTAAATTTTGTTCATAGTTGTTCATTCATTCATTCATTCATTCATTCACTTATTCAGTTATTTTTAAGATGGGTTTATGAAGATACACCTCAAATTGTTTAATGTGTTTACATGTTTCGTGTTTCACTTTTAATCTTTTGTGACAGCTAGTAACAAAATTCAGTTTTCTCCTGCATAATTGGGTGTGAATCTCTTGTAACCCTGAAGCTTTTCCGCTTGATTACAATTTTAATACTTAATATAGTGAGAACAGGTTAGGGTCCAAAATGTGTATATATATATATGTTGCACTTAAAGTGCTGTTCAGAGGATTTGCCTGCTGTTTTTGTGTCTGTGCATTGCATGGTTGAAATAAGCAGGCTGTTCTACACAGGTCTCTGTTATGGTAAGCAAAGGGTGGCTAGCTACCAAAGCAAAGAACAAAGGCCGTCAGAAGTCTCCTAATAATGGTTTGGAAGTGGTGAAGAGAAATCTGAGATGGATAAACACTACTCTTAAGGTTACTAACCATTAGGCCACTTTTTTGCGTTGCTAGGTTCCTAGTGTTCTGATTGGACAATCACCTCATGTTGAGCACTGGTGTGATTTCCCTCAGATTAAAATTTGTTTCCTCATTATCAACAGGGAAAGTGCCTGAAGAACGTTGCTAAGCAGCAGTGCACAACAGTTGCCTTGTTTATCATCATCTTTAAGACATAGCTTGGCTGGAGATCGGGCCTGTTTCTGCATTGTGGTGTTCGTTTTCATAGAGGGTTACATAACAGTGCTTTTATTTTCTTCTGATAAGGATGTTGTTTTGGTTTGTTTGGGAACGTTTTGGGGGAACCCTTGCGAAAACCAGGAAAAGATTCGTCCATGTATAACTTTCGATTTTTTAAGAACTCTGGTCTGAATTGGGTTAACGTGCCTGTGAAAAGTCACCTGTTAGACGTTTTGGACTTGCTTGGGGACATGGCCGTTTCAACTGTCTTGGCTGCCCAAACAAATAACAAATGGCGCCGTTGGATGATGTCAGCCAATGCGTTAAGCAGCTGTTGGCAATCGTAAACAAGAGCCATTCCTTTTCCATTACCAAATAATTGGCGCCGCCCGACACCCCATTCTGTTTCCACGTGTCGTGCGATGCCTGTTCTTGCCGGCCTTCTCGGTGTGTGCTAGCAAGCAGCGCTGCAGCAGCAAAAGGAACAGCGGCTGTTGCGTGCCTGTCCTGCACAGGAACCAGGAAACCCCTCTGACCTGACAAAGCCAGACCTGTTCTCCTGGAAGGTGTGGTTGGTCCACCCCTATCTTTTGAAAAAGGGGAGGCCCAGTTGATCTGAGCAAACACCAAGTCAAACAAGCCCTCGGTTATGCACTGACAAGCAACAAAAGAGGCCTTGTTGACCTGCCGTACCCCTCTTAGATTGTGTGTATGCTATTGAGGGAAGGGTGTCATTAATTTTACAGTAGCTTGGTTAGCCTGTTTACTGTCAGTCACATGCACAGGACTTCATCAGTCACTCACAATCCAGTGCTGCCCATTTTACACATGCTCCTTGCATGATATGAGATCAGCTGAGAGAAACCTGTTATTGTTGTTGTTGTTGTTGTTGTTGTTGTTATTATTATTATTATTATTATTATTATTATTATTATTATTATTATTATTAGTAGTAGTAGTAGTAGTAGTAGTAGTAGTAGTAGTATGTGATAATGGATTGTATGTTATTATATACCATGGATTGTATGTTATTATATACCATGTCGGTATATCTCTTGATAGACTGAACCTGTCTGTGTGTGTCTGTGTGTGTGTGTCTGTGTGTGTGTGTCTGTGTGTGTGTGTGTGTGTTCACCCTCAGATCATAAGTGAGACGGCAGATGAACTTACTGCAGCACACCAGGAGGAGATGAAGAAGACCACAGAGGAATACCAAAGCAGAACAGACGGTCAGTCACAGGGAGACCACCCTCCTCTTCTCTTCCTAACACTACCCCTAATCCTAATCCTTACCCCAGAGATGGTTTGTGGATGCAGGCTCTGTTCACCTTGGCCATCTTCATTAAAGCTGCGAGTTTGGGGACAGTCTCCCTTGAGTCTCCCTTGCGAGAGAGCAAGTGCGCTTTCTGTACCGTGCTAGTATTTGTCCCAGTTAGCTGAGGTCCTGCATCAACCCCCCCACCCCCCAGCTGATGGCCAGTGTCCAGCCCAACAGGGACATGGCCAACAGCAGTTGGCCCAGTGAAAAACAAGGTCAACCTATATTGGTTAGGTCTGTACCTGAAACGGTAAAAAAAAAAAACCTGTCTGCGCGGGTAGCATAAGGCAGGTAGTATTGATGAGCTGGATGACTCAGTCCACAGCTGGAAGCTGGAGTTAGGGGAGGCGGCAGGCAGATGTGTTGAATTAAATTTCAGATGCAGTTCACGTCTTTAAAAAAGATGTACGGCCTGGAACATTCACAGCATCCCAGCGCCAAGTGCTTCAACACCTGGAACCTTGGAGCTCTCAACCCCCTGCCAACACCTATGACCCCAAGCACACCATGTTGTGTGTGTATGTGTGTATGTGTGTGTGTGTGTGTGTATGCACACGTGTGTGTGTGTGTGTGTGTGTGTGTGTGTGTGTGTGTGTGTGTGTGTGTGTGTGTGTGTGTGTATGCACACGTGTGTGTGTGTGTGTGTATGTATGTATGTGTGTGTGTATGGATGACTGGATAGATAGATGTGTAGATAGTTGGAAAGATGGATAGATTTATGATAGTGTTTGAGTAAAAGAAACTTGTATTTGTGTCTACACCCGTGACCCTGACCGGTACGCTATTGTGGTGCTCTGAGGGTCTCTTACACAGGGAGACGTGCAGGGTTTGGCTTTATCTGGTCAAAATTCCCCACTTTTATTGCTGCCAGATGAAAAAACTAACCCACAATGCGGACACAGGGAGGGAAGCACCAGAGAGAATGTGACTGCCCAACACACACACACACACACACACACAATAGTTTGCTAAATCAAGTGTGGGGTCAGTGTGAATGTTGGTGCCAGAGTGTGGAAAAAAATGTGCGTTTAATTTAAACCAGCGGTTGGTGCTCCTTGTTGGAGGCTTAGGGGGTTTTTCTCCAGTGAAAACTGCCAGTAAATCATTCTTCTGATTTTCACGACGCACAGAGCTGAAGAGCCTGCACAGGGAAGAGAAGGCCGCTCTGAATGAAGCACATGAAGCCACAGAGAACAAACTAAAGGTAAAAGCCGTTTACAAGGGGCATATCCAGCATGCCGATTACAATTAAATTATCTTGTATTTGAAACGAGCAGACACTGTACTTATTTGTGTTTGTGTGTGTGTGTGTGTTTGTGTGGGCCTTTTTTATTGCAGGGGAGGGTGGAAGAGTTGCTGGTGGATCTGAAGATGTTCTATGACCTCAGACGGCGAGTGGAGGAGTCAACACTGAAGAGGGACCTACAGCGGAACATAGAGGTGTGTGTCTGAGTCTGTGTGGGTATGTATGTATGTACGTGTCTGTGTGTGTGTGTGTGTCTGTGTGTGTGTGTGTGTCTATGTGTCTATGTGTGTGCACCTAGCGGCACCTTTGTACTTACAGTATGTCTTCTGGGTCATTTAAATAGTCATCATTTACAATGGTGGAAGATGGGCACAGGCACACAGTGAGAATCCAGTGCCTCCTTCTGAACTTTAGTAATTTTTTTTTACATCACTTAATTCTGTGCACCACCGTTACACTCTTATTCGTTTTGATAAATCCCTAACCTCCCTTAATCTCTTAATGTCTCCCATTTCTAAAGTGTCAGGATCACCATTGTGCATAAATGTTTCTGTATAAATAAACTTGCCTCGTCTTGCCCTGTCTGTCCCTTCTGTCCTCCCCTTCCTTCCTCGTCTGGCCCCTCCCACTCAGACTCACGGCAGCCCCGGTGCATTCTGGGAGCAGGAGCAGGAGAGCCTGCTGTTTGTCATCGAGATGAAGACTGAGCGCGTGCAGGAGCTGGCGAGCAAGCTGATGCAGATGGACATGCTGGTACGCGAGGCCGCAGGCCTTTTTTGGGCAGCCGTGAACTACCACGAGGCTGGAGATGTGTTCTCACGGTCTCTGTCTATGTCTGTGTGACTGTGTGTGTCTATGTATATGTCTGTGTGGGTGTGTGAGAGAGAGAGAGAGAGAGAGGGGGTCAACTTTAAATGTGCATGCTGAACCCTCAAAATGTATTTATGCTTTTGTCATAAAAGAATGTTAAGGGTTTTGTATTGCAGACCAGCTGCCTCTGTAGTGTACACAAATGCTGAGAAAGGTGACGGTGCTTAGGAGTCCAGTGTGGATTTGTATTTTATAAGGATAAGATGCGTCCAAATCCAAGGTGTTTACTGGTTCACTCTAAAGTGCACTATGGAAAGAGCGAAACAGTGACTACGGGCACATGGTAGGATCGGATTGGATTGGGATTGGGTTGGGTGTTGCTACCCAACGGGTGGTCTGTCCCAAATGTCTGTGCACATGAGAGTTCGTGTTAGCGGATAATGGTCAGAGATCTGGCCGTTTCCGCTACGCTAGATGGCGCTATATTCCTTTCAACAAGTGGTGTTAGAACTACTTCAGGTTAACGGCTGCTAAAAGAAAATAAACAAACTATCTGGCGGCATACAAAACAAAGATAGCGCTTGAGGAGGTTGACAGAGCAGCAGTTGCATGCAAGCTGTGCATTCTCCTTTCTTTGGAAGTCCGTATGAAAGAACAAACAGCGTTTTTGGTTTCCTTGATACGACATGAACTGTGCCGTCGGCGTTTGATATTACAAGCAATTGAGGACAACGAGACTTGTTGAGAGCAGGCGATAGAAAGCCTCGACGTTCAGTATGGATGAAAATCAGGGACAGAAGCTTCTGGGATCGAGTGGTTTTACATGCGCAGTAGGGCTGTCAACATTGCTCAAAAATGATTTTCGAATATTCGCTCCAAATAAAACACAAATATTCCAACTACACCGAGTATTTCTTTTGCCTCCGACATTCCAAAGCGCAAGTGCACGTTTTTTCACATTCCAATATTAACTTTCACCTTCGAATTGCTTTTCTAACTAAAACTATTCGAATATATATTCGAATTTCGAATATTCCTTGCCAGCCCTAATGCGCAGTACACGAGTCCAAACCAATAACCGTGCACAAGGCGGCACCAAGCGGATTGTAACCGGCTCAAGCCAGGGGTTGCAATCGGATTCGCGAAACCAATCCCTATACGATCCTTAGCCTGGGCACATGAAGTCGATACGATCCCAAACCATTTCCAATCGGATTCAACTCCTCCATGTGCACGCAGTGAGTGTAACTTACATATGTAGACTATGTAGTGAACAAGTGAACATTTTGGACACGGCCTGAAATGTATCCAGCTGCTAAAAAACGTGATGTAGCTTATATTATTGATATTCCGTCACAATAAGTGAAGAGACTACTTGTAGAGTGATATACAAGAGGCACAAAATTCATTACCATTGGTGGGCATTATACTTTTTAAGCGGTGATTATACAAAATATTTCACCTGCAAATGTCGGATTGGCCCATTTAAAGTCAATGGGATGTTCGTCAGCATTTTAATGAACCCTATAATAACTTAAGATAATAATACACTGGGCAACTTTTTGAGCAATGTCGCCGGGCAACACTGTGCCCAACCGACATTTGTTAGTACTCATATTAGAGACACATTTTGATCTGGAAATCATGTGTAAGCAGCAGGCAACTTTATGGGCTAGTTATGTTCTTGCTTGGCAACATTGCTCGTGGGAAATGTTTTCCCGTGCATCATCACCTTTTATGATGCTATAAGAATCTGTGGCACTCAGACACCACGCAAACAGAAAGATGTACACTCTTGACCAATGATCCTTCAAGGTATGACTTCCTTCTCTTCATGTGGTCACCTGTTAACCTAATATCAGGTTTACTGGACTGCCACAGGATGTTTTCCACTGGAACAGTGTACTGCATGCAGAGGTGGACACCCAGGCTTTAGAAAGTAAAAGTCCTGCCACATATTTGTTCCAATCATTTACTTAACCAGCAAATCCTAGCCATCACAACTCGTCATCCAATTAGTAGATGAACTAATTGGTAAAATTGCCTGTCATGTGAATAGCCTGAAAGGAATGCATGGCCTACTGAACCTACTGAAGTTGGGTAGTCCACTTTGTTTGGGTAAACAAACTGAAACAAACAAATAAGATGTACACGACCCAGACTGTGATTAATCTATTGTAATTATTTCCGTACAAAGAGTGTTGTGTGGTGTGTGTTTGCATGTGTAATATAGACTTACGCCAGATAATTTGTTTACAGATGGAGAAGAATCTCTCTCTGGAAGACCAAGTGATTCACATCCTGCAGCAAAATGAAGATCTCCGAGTTCGGATAGAGAACTACCAGACACTTATTCAGTATGTGCTGTTAAAACTACCCGTAGCTGTATACTTATTCAGTATGTGCTGTTAAAACTACCCGTAGCTGTACACTTATTCAGTATGTGCTGTTAAAACTACCCGTAGCTGTACACTTATTCAGTATGTGCTGTTAAAACTACCCGTAGCTGTGGTCACATTATGGTTTCTTCATTGTAATCGGTCATGTTGGTACTGCAGTGGACCGATGGTCTAAAAAGGAAGAAATATGCATGTTTTTGAATCTTGTTGTTTTAATGTCTGTGTGGGTTCGTCTCTGTGTATGTGTGCATTTGTCTGTGTGTATGTGTGCGTTTGTCTGTGTGTATGTGTGCGTTTGTCTGTGTGTATGTGTGCGTTTGTCTGTGTGTATGTGTGCGTTTGTCTGTGTGTATGTGTGCGTTTGTCTGTGTGTATGTGTGCGTTTGTCTGTGTGTATGTATGGGTTCATCTGTGTGTATGTGTGCATTTGTCTGTGTATGTGTGGGTTTTCATTCATTTCGTTCATGGCAGTTATTAATGTGAAGTTGTGAGGCAACTGGACTTCTTCATTCTCCCAGCACTTTGATATTGCAGATATTATATATAATTTCACTATCAATACTATAAATGTATAATACTTATTTATAAATTTTATTATTTACTAACACATGTATAGTATTATAACATTTAAAAGATTGTGGTTAATTGTTCCACATTGTTGTACAGTTTTATGAACATGTGTGGTACAACGTAGACTGATATTATTAATAATTAATTTGGCGTATGAATGTGCTGCATTGTGCAGGCAGCTGTCCAGAGACCAGCACCGTCTTCAGGAGGCGCTGGAGAAGCACACGTCCGAGACGCAGAAGCTTCAGCAGGAGAAGGAGGAGCTGCTCTTCAAACTGTTGCACCGCGACTCCTGCTCTTCCACTCCCACCTTCCACCTGCCTGCCATCCTCTCCGAGGTGTCCCACAGTTGACTGCGCTGCGCCCAGCCCCCCCTCGTACCTCAAATCTGCCCCCCTACCTCAGCTGCCCTGCCTGTATAATGACCTTTTTTGGCACATCGCTAGACGACCTGGATCTTAGCCCCGGACTCCTGGAAACACAACCAGTGTCCACACGCTGCCCTCTGGTGTTGTGTTGATGCAACTACAAGAGTGAGGTGACAAAGCTGTAGTGGTTTGGTTTTTTGGGGTGGTGACGGTGGAGGTTACAGTGGAGAGGCCTTGTGTGGTGGAGTGTGGATCACGGTTGAGCCTTTAAAACGGACTAATTGGACTGTGCCTTTACAAGCTGACTGTCACCCAAACTAGAGAGCTACACAGTGTCTGCCAATTGAGGTCCTTCTTTGGCAGTTTTCACAGTAGCTGCCATTGTGGAGCAAGAGAGTGTCTAGTTTGGATCAGACCACTGTTTTAGACCCTTGTTGTCCATGTGTTTTAATTTTTTAATTTTTAGCCAGTTTCGTTTTAAATAATTCAGTCTGTTTTGTTTGCTTTATTACCATGGAAAATGTCTTTTGAGAACTATGCAGTATATGAACCATCCCAAGAGACACTACTACAGGTTCAGATTTTACTTCCTTTTATTTTTTTAGTTTAATTTTTTTCTTTAAGATCAATTTGAATAGGACTTCTGCTGTGCTGTATTGGAGTTACTGACAAGACTAAAAATGCTTTTCATTCATGTGTAGAAGTCTGGAGCACGTACAAGTGTAGACCTTGAGGTATGCGGACAGAAAGAAGCACTGGCACTTTTTTCAATCAGTATTTTATGTGTTTGGTAATGTGTGTCTGTGTGTGTGTGTGTGTGTGTGTAAGCGAGAGTGCGTGTGACAAGAGTGTGTGTGCAAGTCTGTTTGTTTTTGTGTCTCTATAGTGACATGCAGGATGCAGGATTTTGTGTGTGTGTGTGTGTTTTTTTCCTTGTTTACAGCCCATGTGACGCGACTTGTGCCTTCGGTGTTGTTAACCCCATTTTATGGGTTTACCGTACCAATAACTGTACATGTTCTGCTTGTACATTTAGTGCCTTGGACCCTTCATGTTTGTCTGCAGAAACACAGGTCACAATAAAGGGCTGCAGCTAAGCCGTTGTGGTGTTCCATTTTGTGAAACGATCCCAGCTGAAAGTCAAAAAGAGCAAGGCAAAGCATGCCACTGGTCTAATTTGATTCAATGATTTATGCTAAGCTAAAGCGCTACTGCCAGATCTGAAGATCGGCTGAATGGATTCAAAAATGTTCTCAAGTGTTTAACTCTTAGGGAGTTGGAAGATTTCCCAATAAAAGTGGAGTGTTCCTTTAAAGTAAATGCTCTGGCCGTCGCTATGACATGGTGTTGGCCACACAGTTGCTTTGGAATTGATTTACTATGTTAAATGTGATTGTGAGGAAGAAAAATATAAAAGGCCTCATCACTGCTATTTTTACTTGTGTGCTGACATTAGGATTAACTCGGAGAAAATGTGAGTGGATGCTGTTGCATAGACTAATCACAAGAGGGCAGCACTGAGACGGTGTATGGCAACAAGAGAAGGTTCAGTTGGGGTTACTGAAGGTTGCTTTTTGTTTGTGCGTTTTGTATATTGCTTAGCTATTTGTTTGGATTTGTTTCCGAGTGAGTCATTGTCACCCTAACTTATTGTTCAATGGTTTGCAGGAAAACGTCAGAGAATGCTTATGCCTTTTTAAGTGATTGAACTACTGCTGGTTTAAGTAAGTTACATTCATCCATTTATTTAAATGTATTCATTTGTCTGACCACTCACACCATGGTCTCTCAACACATGAGCTGATTGCTCTGTTAACATGTCTGCCTTTGTTCCTCGACATGGAGGAGCAGTGGGCCGCTCCACACCCCACTTTCACTGTGTCCGCTCAACTGGAGAGAGAGAGAGAGAGAGAGAGAGAGAGAGAGAGTGACCTGTGATGGTGTCTCCTCCTTTTGTCCTGCTCCTTCTAGACATTAGTGAGCCCAGAGAGGGGGGAAATCCTGCCAGATTGATTGACGTGTTATTTACTGACATGTTGTCTGACCCTCACCACCCCAAACACACACACACACACACACACTCACATACACACACCCTTTAGCTCTTAGCTCGGATGCAATTAGATCTGTTCACACACTCCCATCACCCCCAGCTCCACTACCAAACACACACACACACACACACCTTTTTGGCTGTGGCCTGCCTGCCTGCCCATGTGAAAGCAGATCAGTGTTTCACAAGGACGGGCCGGCGTGTCGAGACAATACCAGCGAGGCCGCTGCGGAGAGCGCAGGTCAAGCCCTCCTGTTATCTTGTCAGCCCGTTCCCAGGGCATTTGCCTGCCACCTGGGAGCCCTCTCACACCAGCTCGCTGGGGATGGGCTACAGGGGACATGTGTGTGTGTGTGTGTGTGTGTGAGGGAGAGAGAAAGGCATTAGTGGTGTTGGAGGCCTGCCACCTGGGAGCCCCCTCACACCAGCTAGCTGGAGATGCACTCTTGTCTCCATGCCAGCAATCAGTTTTAATATCATGAACATCTTTGTCATTTCACTCTTCCAAACCCAGCAATGAAGAGGGGATTGTTGTCGGTCAGTTCTGGATTAAGAAGTCTGTTGAAGACTACTTATAATCACCTGTTATTGGTTAAAGTTTCTCTCGCCTTTACTTTACATCTTTTGTCAGCATTTCTGTATTCTTGAGATGAGCTTAACAACTGGGTGAATGCTCGCTGGGGATGGGCTACAGAGGGGACACGTGTGTGTGTGTGTGTGTGTGTGTGTGTGTGTGTGTGGTGTGTGTGAGGGAGAGAGAAAGGCATTAGTGGTGTTGGAGGCCTGCCACCTGGGATCCCCCTCAAACCAGCTCACTGGGGATGGGCTACAGAGGACACACGTGTGTGTGTGTCTGTGTGTGTGTGTGTGTGTGTGTGTGTGTGTGTGTGTGTGTGTGTGTGTGGGAGAGAGAAAGGCATTAGTGGTGTTGGAGGTGGCGATCTCTTATCGCTCCTACACCCTGCTGCTTCTTCAGCGTCAGGCTGCTCGTTAACCCACCTGTGCAAAAACATGTTCAGCTAATTACCACCACACACACACACACACACTGTGTAGAAGGCATATGATGTACATGCAGAGTTTTAAAAACAACTAAATGTATTGTTCCTTTCAAGTTCAGATTTTATTCAACTTTTACCACTGTGTGGTGGCAAAGGTCTCAGGATACACTTAACATTTGCAAAATAGTTAATCAAATGGCACTTTACGAAAAACAACTTTGCTGGCAATTAATTAAATGTGAGAACAACACAAGTCTCCAGGCACAAGAACTAATTTAGCCATGTCTTGTGTTTCAGGTCAAAATTATCCCCCATTTAAACCAATAAAACAAACAGAAATGGCAATCAAACAGCATTATTTTAATTCCTGTTGTGACAATTACACGTCAAAGTATTTAGTTAACCAGTGAAAACTCTACATGCAGATATCATTACTTTATCAGAAGATGAAAAAAAAACACTGTTCACAAGAAAGCCGCCATGCTGCTTACACTAATGAGTCCTTTAATTACCAAGACCAGGTGCTTAAGACAATTAATCAATATGTTTATTTGAGAGCTGAGTTTTATTTCTTCCGCAATCATTTCTGATGTTTGTTCTACTTTGCTCCTTTGTTTGTTTCCTGTGCAAGTAAATTTTTTCAGTTGTTTTGAGAGTTTTTTTTTTTTTTTTCAGATGTTTTGAGACTTCTTTGCTTTTGGTCCCTGCAGTGTCTTGCTTCTGATGCCATAGGAACAGCACTTTGTGCAAGGTCACGCCTGACCTTTCTCCATCTCCACGTCTCCATTTCTTATTTTCTTCATAGGTTTGTGTGTGTGTGTGTGTGTGTGTATGTGTGTGTGTGTGTGTTCGTGTGTGTGTGTGTGTGTGTTCGTGTGTCTTTGTGTGTGAGAGAGTACTTGTGTGCTGCTCTTAATTTCATGTATGTGTGTGTATGTGTTTCTTGTATGTTTGTGTGTGTATGAGTGTGAGAATACTTGGTTTTGATGTATGTATGTGTACATGGGTTTTTATGTGTGAGTGTAAGAGTACTTGCAGACTGGTCCTAATTTGTGTATGTGTACGTATGTTTTTGTCTTGTGTGAGTGTGTGTGTAAAAGAAGTTGTGTGCTGGTCTTAATTTGTGTTTGTGTATGTGTAAGTGCATGTTTTTTTTTCTTGTGTGTTTGTGTGTATGAGTCTGTGTGAAAGTATAGTTGTGTGCTGGTCTTAATTTGTTTACATGTACATATATATATTTTTCTTTCTGTGTGTGTGTGTGTGTATATGTTTGTGTAAAAAGTTGTGCGCTTAATTTGTGTATGTGTGTATAGTTGTGTGCTGGTTTTAATTTGTGTATCTACATGTTTTTTTTCTTGTGTGTAAGTGTGTGTGTGTATGAGGGTTTGTAAAACTATAGGTTGTGTGCTGGTCTTAATTTGTGTATGTGTACGTGTTTCTGTGTGTGTGTGTGTGTGTGTGTGTGTCTGTGTGTGTGTGTGTGCGTCTGTGTATGTGTGTGTGTGTGTGTGTGCGTGTGTGCAGCAGGGGAAAGGTGGTAAGAGGATTGTTTTGGCCACACCTGCACTGAGAGAGGTCCCTCTGTGCACTATTAGGCCTCGAGATATAATACAATGCCTGTCCTTTGCTTCATAATTTGTTAATTGCTCCATAATAAGAATCTTCCCCCCATATTCATTATCGGTGCTGAAAATTACGCGTTGCTGTTACATCTGCTCCCTTTGTCCTCAGCTTCTTTATGTGTGAAATGCATTTTAGAGTGTCTTATTTATTACAATTTCACAATTTTATTACAGCAAAGCTAACCCTGACATTGCCACTAAAAAAAAATCTACCAAAAAAAAAAAGCGCTCGGGAAGAAAAGAAGAGGGGGGAAAAATGAAGCGTGTATGCCGTGTGCTATTTGTGGCTGCAAAGGTGTTCTTTGTCACTCTGGCATAGAACAAAAAGGTGAAAATTGCACCCTTAGGAAAACAGCTTTGATTAAAAGGTGTAGTTAACCCCCTCCCATTTTCTTCTCCCTCTCTCTCTCTCTCTCTCTCTCCTTCTCCTTTCCCCCTCCCCCATTCCTCGTTCTCAGTGTTAGATTCAAGCTTCCTGGGTGAGATTTTGGAGGTGCACTCTTGTCTCCATGCCAGCAATCAGTTTTAATATCATGAACATCTTTGTCATTTCACTCTTCCAAACCCAGCAATGAAGAGGGGATTGTTGTCGGTCAGTTCTGGATTAAGAAGTCTGTTGATAGAAGACTACTTATAATCACCTGTTATTGGTTAAGGCTTCTCTCGCCTTTACTTTACATCTTTTGTCCGCATTGCTGTATTCTTGAGATAAGCTTAACAACTGGGTGAATGCTTTGTCTTCAGGTGTGTGTGTGTGCGCGAACCTCTTTCTTTCTTTCTTTCTTTCTTTCTAATTAATTAATTAATTCGCTAATAAATTGATTATCAAACTTAATTATTTGATACACAGAACTTTCATAGTTGTCCATACAGATTGATATTCCTCACATTTGTACTTGCAAACCTGCTTCCTACCATACCACGCTCGGTTGCATGCACAACGTCTACCTACATAGCAAAACACGAGTTAATTAAATATCATACCAACTGGCTAACATATCTTTCAAAAAGCTAGGCCAGGCACTCTATGCGAGTTTCCCAAAGTAGAATGCGACCGTATCATGCAGTACCGCGTATCGCCACTAGGGAGCTGCAATGACACAGCCTCTCCTGGCACACAGTTTGTGTGCGCAGGTAGCGGTCAGGTTCCGTGTGATAAGATGTGTGGTGTGTTTGTTAAGCTGTTCCCCCAAATTTGTCAGGATTAATAATGTCAGGTCGGTCGCAGGTCAAAAAATCAGAGTTGGGCAGGCATCACTGATCTCTCTTGAAACATAGTAATGGTTACTTCTACAGATAAGTAGGCTATGGTATAGGCCTATATGCTTTCCATTTGACAAGTGCTACACTCACAACCGCAGTTGTCTTTCATATTTTTTTATAGGAAGAAAGTTTTGCTTATAGGACTTTGTTCTTAGACTGTTAATATATGTTTTCTTTTGTTTTTTTTAAACGTGTGTGTTTTCTGTATTCAAGTCATTTGACTCCACATCCTCTTTTCATGGAGCTAATACAAACATATAGCAACATCCTAATGTAATTATAAATTGTAAGTATTACAAATTGTGGTTGTACATGTATTGACTTACAAAAAAAGCCATATGATCATAAATCAAGAACACGTCAATTGAGGGGAAACAGAGAAAAAGTGCAACATTGTCTTATCAGTATGTGTGGATCTGTCATTTACTTTTGAGGCTGAGATGACAGCTAATGGGAGTCTGTGGTTCAATGAGATTAATAGCGCTGATTAGACAGTTATGAGTACTCACCGTCTCTGATGTGTGCGCTGTAAAACCAGCTAAAGCTGCTCACCCAAACGCAGCAAGATGTGTCTCTTCGCTTGCCCAAGGGATAGAGCCTTGCGGGACGTAGCATTTTTGGCATAGCTCTCATACAGGTAAAAACATGTTGAAGATACAGAGTTTGGTTAATGGCTGACCCTCCACACCCCCCTTCTTTCTTTCCTCAGGGAGGAGCAGGGCAATTTGGCTTTAGCAGAAACACATAAATTATTATTTAAGTGTTGAAAACACTCTAACCCCGTTTGTTTGTCGGTTGAAGATAACGTTGTAAAAAAAAAACCGACATTCTCATTACTAGCACAAGTCTCTCATATTACCCAACTACTGCTTCTTGACACAGGAACAGTAATTCCTGAAATACTCTGAACATGAAGTGGCGGTCTCTGGGGGACGACTCTGTTAGACAGGTCTCTGGTGATGATGGCGAGGTGATCCCCTTGTGTCGCTTTTCCTGTTCAGAGATACAGAGTGCCGGCTAATTACACCGCCAGGAAGTGAATGTGTGGCAGTAAAATTGCCACAGGAGATTTTTCCACCTGGACATTTTATGGCGGCGCTTATTGGCGGGATCAGTTGCCATATCTGATGAGTTCGTTAGTGGAGTCAAGATGATTGTGGCCTTTGCCTCCAGAACAGCACCACCGGGGTGCCTAGGGCTGAGAAACAACGACACCATACTTTCCACCAATGGCTTGGTAATTAGCATTGAAAAGAGGTAGACTCTTACTGATGTATTTTCTGCAATATTTTGGGTGATGTCATGTGAAGTCCATGGCTGAATGAATGGCATGGGTGAGTAATGAGAACATCATGTGTGTTTATCTCATCATCAGATGGCCTTAATCCAGAGGCGTCACTTGACCTATTACTGTACTGGGGCACAGCTGGGGCACACATAATTAATGCGAGCGTGCAAAGCGCGCGAATAATTTTTTTTAGCACTTATTTATCATTTAAAAAAAAACATAAACAGTGCTTTAAACTAAATAGACATATCAGATTATGTTGATATGCTCATCAAACATCGTAGATGTCAGATAGCAATCTCCAGAAACCGAGTGTGGGAGCTCACAGTGCTAGGCTAACTGTTACATGAATCAACAACGATAATAGGCATATGCCAGTTAGCTAAAAGACAGCAGCTAACGACTCCAGTAGGCTACTTCAATTTACAGCCAGAACAGCTTGCATGACAGCTGCCTCATACATTAAACGTAAAAAGTAACGTTGTAATATGTAAATCCACATGGAAATGGCGACACAGAGGTGAAAACAAACAACAATGATGAGCAATTTACCCGGTACTAACCTGTAAGACAGGTGGAAAGACATAGCGCTCAGACACCGTTGTTACACGTTATGTCACAGCCAAAGTCGCGTGAATAAATAACGATATTAAGTAGCCATGTGCACATTGTTTATGGAGTGAATAAAGTAGCAATGAGTTGCCATATTAAGTAGCTATGTGCGCATTCTGTAGATTATGTAGCAGCTAGACCTAAAACTCGAAAGTGTTTTTTTTTAACTGGTGAAATTTATACTGGGGCACTACAGACCAATACTGGGGCACGTGCCCCAGTAAAATATGTCTGGCGACGCCCCTGCCTTAATCCATCACAATAAAACTCGGGATGTCCTAAATCCTAGTCACTATAAAAGTTTGCATAATGCTGTTTTTAAAAACCAAATGGTTTAAAGTGTGTTATGGTAACCAGTAAGTGGCCCTCTTAGCCTATATTCCGACAGAGGATAGATATGTAAGTGCATGGCCTATGTTATCTACACCATGACAACAGGCAGACAGATAGGTTAAATCTAAAAAATTGACTTGTTTTCTTTATAGGGCACTATATGTAGGAAACAAAATAATGCACCCTACACTGTATACAGTGCATTATATATTGAATGAGTGAATGTTCTGAACAAGGTCATACAATGTTACAAAAAATGCCTAATCTAAAATTGTTTATAACTACGGTGACAAAATGCAAAGGTTGAATCTTGAACAAAGTGCATACTATAGACTAACATGCCAGGCACCTTGACCCTCATTTTATATCTATGGTCACCACACCAACAAAGGTGGGTTCAGAGTGTTTAAAATTGTATGAAAAAAAAAGCTATACAACACATTTGTTTGGATGTGTAGCTTGGTAAGCCTTGGTCACTTCAGGTTGGTTTTGCAACGTGGCACGTCCCCATTACTTTGGATGTAAGCATCGGTTTAATACCTGTCCTCTGTAATCTTAACTTAAAGTAATATGCTTTTTATCCAATTATATCTGTAGTGTAGGACACGTGTTAAGGTGCTTCCACAATGCCCCAACAAACACCAACCAACTCCAACAAACGCCAACAGTTGGGTCAGTGTGGACCACCAGTCTGTGTTAGTTTGTTCTTGTTGGATGGGGTTGGAAGAGTTCAACATGTTCAGTCCGGTCTGGTGGAGTTGTACAATGTCTCACCAATGTAGACCAAAATTACTTTGGCCACATTCAGTACACTTTCAACTTCGCCCATGTTAAAAAAATGTTGAAGATCAAAAACAGATGGTGACAAAGGTTAGTCTTGTCAGTTGTTAGTCTGGGCGGTGTGGACTGGCAGTTGGTTTTCTGAACATTCTAAAGACTGCCAGCTGCTAGGTGCCAACAACTGCCAATGTTGGCGTTTGTTGGGGCAGTGTGGAAGCACCTTTAGAAATAAATCTGCGTTAACACATTTTAACATCCTGTGCAGTAGATCTCTCCACTGGGTTTTTATGCCTAAGAGCATAATTTACATCTACATTATTTACATCTAATTACAGCAGCTCTCAATATTACAAACAAAGATTAAGTAGTTCTGAAGTACCTTCCCGGTGACTTTTATTTTTATGAAACCTCTCTTTATGGTCCCATTTAGTCCTGCAGATGATTTCATTCTGCCCTTCTTTTTGGCCTTTTAGAGCCTTATTTTTAATTTGTATTTATTTGCAGTGAGCCTTCTCCGTGGCAACTTTTTTTGTAATTGTTGTGAAATATCTTGTTATTCCCATAGCTGGAGCCTGCATTAAGATCAGCGTGTGTCACCACTTGTTCCAGTGTCCTTCATTAGCCCTGGTGGTATCATCAGCTGCCTTAACAGGCCAGGCTAGTGCTGCCTTAGCCTGGTAAACCAGCCCTTCGTACTTCATTTGATTTTGTACAGAGGGTCTGGCAGTGCTTCTATTGACATTGCTGTCTTAGGCTGAATTTTGCCTAGCCAATCCGTGAACAGAGGGAGTGTTCGTGAGCGATGACGTCAACTGTGTGCTACATTTGAATTGTAGTGCGTAGGCAGGTTAATTGCATATGTGACCAGCCAATTGCGACCAGACGTTAGCGATTTGGTAAAAGCAGAGCCACTTCTTTTAAACTTCAGCAGAGGCCACACCTCCAGGAAGAAATCATTTGTCAATACAGCACTGCCAGACCCTCTATACAAAATGAAATTAAATATGATGGTCGGATTTACCAGGCTAGCACTGCCTAGCACTTCCGCCCAGGGACAGGGTTGAGTTTAAGAATAGTGGCGAGGGCCACTGTGGGCAGCCACAGCCACAGCTAGTAGGTGCTAACCACCCAGGGCAGCTGGTAGCCCTGGGTGGTTAGCATCTACTAGCTCTGAAATGGCCTTGGCCAGGCCTGTCACGGTGGTCGGCAAGTGGCTATTAGCAGTCTTGCCTGAATCCAGGGTACACTGAGGAGCCATAGGCTAAGTGTGTGTGATAGCTGATGACTGACACGGGCCCCATAAGCCTCTCACAGACCATCCACACAGTATGTGGCCAGACCACATTCCCATTGCGGAAAATACTGAGTGGTGTGTGAGTGTGTGTGTCTGTGTGTGTGTGTCTGTGTGTGTGTAATGTGTGCACAGGTGTGGATATGTGTATGTGTGTGGTGTGTGGGGGTGTGTATGTGTGTATTTGTGTGTGCACTTGTGAATGTGTGTGTGTGTGTGTGTGTGTGTGTGTGTGTGTGTGTGTGTGTGTGTGTGTGTGTGTGTGTGTGTGTGTGTGTGTGTGTGTGTGCGCGTTGCCTTTTCTTCCTCTCCACCCCTTTTCTCGTCTCGTCCACTTATCCTGTCAGTTCCTGTCACCTCTGGTGAAATGCAACAAATTAGAAGTCAATGATCGATCGGGGCAGCTCTTCAAAGGCAGAGTTTCACTAAAGTATTTCCTGTCAGATCACTCACACTGTATACGTCCACATTCTCAACAGGCAATCCATTAACCCCAGACACAGGTGCAGCTGCTTCCCGCTTACAGAGCATGTATGCACTCCAGCAATGGGGGGCCAAGGAATGAAGGGCAAACATGATGTAACTAGAGTGCATTTTGTAAGTTTTGTGTATGTTTACAAGTGTGTGTGTGGGTAAGTGTGTGTGTGGGTGTGCATGAGAGAGAGAGAGAGAGAGAGAGAGAGTATGTGGGTGTGTGAGTGTCTGTGTACTGTATCATTATGTATTTCTTGGAATGCATATGGCTCTGTATAGCTAGATAAAACCAGAAATGAAATCAATTAACTCATCAGACAGCCTAATTATTTACACAATAAACACAAGACAGACAGGCAGGACTTTTTTTCCCTGAAACAACACAAAAAACAAAACCACTATCATGTCAGCATGACAAAAAAACACACACAGGACGAAAAACAAACAAAGGAGACGCGCAATGGTGTTTAAGGCTTAATTGTGCACACCAGGGAGCCGTTGAGGCTGGTTAAGCCCTCTATTTAAAGGGCCGTCACCTTAAGGGAAATGCACTCCACCACAGGAAGACCCCCAGGGCCTGTGGGAGGGTGGTGGGGTGGAGATGGGGGGGGGGGCGTCCTGGCCCTGGGCGCACACACACACAAAGGAAGAGGCTCCCAGCCCTGACACCTGTCAACACATTAGGTGTCACATAAACAGGCTTTCAACCAAGGGGCTGGCAGGTAAAGGAGAAGAAAGGAAGAGAGGAAAACGCCAAAACGAGTGAACCAATCAAAGGCCAATCTGACAGAGTGCTGCTTTGGTTTTAAAAACGAAAATGGCCCCAACAGACAATGGATCGGTGGGAATGGATGGAAGAGAGAAGGATGAGAGAGAGAGAGTGGGAGAGAGGGGGAGAGAGAGAGAGAGAGAGACAGAGATGTGGAGAAAATTTAAATAGTCTATTCATTCTGTTCTGTTTACACAAACAAGGACAGACAGGGCTGTCTGTCCACCTGTGCTGAGATCTCACCTGAATATTGTTTTAGCCGGCCTAAGTGTGTGTGTGTGTGTGTGTGTCTATTGAGTGGTCACATTCTCTCTGGTGTTCGCCTCTCTGTGTCCGCAGTGTGGGCACGCTCGAGGGAGAATCACCTTTTCAAGCCGCAGTCGTAAAAAAAAAACAAAAAAGTCTTCTTTTCCTCCCCGCTTCTTTTCTCTTAACGTCCTTTTTTACAGGGGCTTTAACAGCGTTGCTTCCAGCTGTCACCGTGGCCTCGGCGCGATCCTAAATCTCTATTTTATGACTACTTAGGCGGTAATATATCGTCCGAAAATTCCACAGGTGTCTCTCCGGAGAGGTCTGGATCAGATAAGGGTCCTGTTACTCTCAGGTACCCAGGGGCCCCAGCCTCAGCTCCAGGCAAAGCCAGTCAGCTTTTTAGGGGGGCGGGGGTGTTGGTGGTGGTGGTGTGGGGCCACTACAGGAAGGAAATGTGAAAATAATGATATATTTAACAGACACCTTCCCAATAAATCTCTCAGAGCGAGTGTACCTGCAGCTAAGCCAGTGCCTTAGAGGTGGTGAGTGTCTTACGGCGAACGGGAATCACCGAACACGTGCAAGATGTGGAAATTGTGTGTGTGTGTTTGTGTGTGTGTCTATGGCGACGGGGTCGGTTGAGGAGGGGGTGGTGGGGGTGGGTTGGGGGGAGGTATTGTGGATCATTTCCTTTTGTCTCTTGGCGTTTGATGACAAGTTCCTTTTAATAGTGTGATTCAGCAGTAGAGAGAAGAGGGCCTGCAGATAACGTGTCAATCTGCAGACAGCTGACAGTCTGGCTCCGCTGTGTGTATGAGTGTGTGTCGTGTATTAGTGATTAGTGTACACACACCTTTATGACTTTTGTTCCACAGTCACATTAACTCGTCTGCCATTCAGGGCATGCTGTCAGGTTTAAGAATGAGTACATAAATAATATACAGAGGCAGAGTTACAGGTTCCTGAGGCGTATGCCAGCGCCCGGCTTCTCGTTTGACCAGTTACTTGCGTACAAAATGGCCAGTTTATGAAACCGCACAAAGGTATCATTTGTGTCACTGTAGCAGACAGAAGAGATTCCAGGTGTCCATCAAAATATCTGCAAGGAGTACAAACAAGCCATTTGGCTGTTGGTACAAGTACATGTCGGTGACTGCTTGGAGCTTGCCCAAGGTAAAGAGCTGGTCTGGCATCCGAAACTGACACAAAGAATGTCATACAGGTGCTAATTAACACAAAGAGAAGAGCACAGCGCAACTCTGCACCAACAAACACCCGCAGTTTAGCCTGTCAACATTAACGTGTTGACAGTTTTGAAATTATTGTAAGATTAGGACTAAAGAGAAATGTGTGTGTTTGTGTGTGTGTGTGTGTGTGTGTGTGTGTGTGTGTGTGTGTGTGTGTGTGTGTGTGTGTGTGTGTGTTTCTGTGCGTGTTGTTTGTGTATGTGCCGTGTGTGTGTGTGTGTGTTTGTGTGTGTGCATGTGTGTGTGTGCGTGTGCATGTCTGTGTGTTTCAACTTTCAGCTCCTTTTGACATCTACAAGAAATTGCGTTTGTTTGCAGTTGCACAGACAAGACTGTTCTCCCATGTCAATGAACTCAGGAGCAATTAATCATTTGCATGTTGCCTGCACACAGTGTAAGCACTAATTCCTAGTGTGGCAATGTGGAAGGAGTTGGGGCGAAGAAACCCTTGGGAAGGATCTGTCAGCACAATTTGAGCTAAGAGTTTTGGTATGTTTGTGGTTCTCAATGAGTGTGCTTGTATGACTCTATCTTGAAAGGTGTGTAAAACATCAGTAAATCACTCTGAATTTGACTGGAATCCCTGCCTTCTGTTTTTGGGAAAGTAATTCTTCCTCTCTTTTTTCTTTCTTTCTTTTTTTTCCATAAACAGCTGAGTCACTCCATGCTGGGTGTAAATAGGCCTTTATTGTGGAAACTACAGACAGCTCCTCCAATCCACCTGTCCAGGTTCCCACTCGTAGTGTTTACCTCAGTGTCAACAGTGTATAGGCTATTTAAACAACTAATGTTTGAATTAAAAACTCTTCACTGTCAGGTGGGTTTGGGATCTGACAATTCATAACTGTCAGATTAGCATCACCTAAAACACAACCGTCTCACCCCCCCATTGCTGGAGGCGTATTCACTCACTCGCTCGCTCGCTCACTCGCTCGTTTTCTACCCCAGACAGCTCACTCACGGGCTTAGCTGTAATAACATCAGTCGTGCTTGAGCAACACAATCACCAACAAATGCCAAGCCGGGACGGAAACTGACATTCATCCGGGGCTGTGTTCATACTTTTTTTTTTTTTTTAAAGTGTGCTATTTGGGCTGTGCACAATGATGGGTTTCGATCCATCACTTCACATAGTCAAAGCCGAAGCACTTGTCACCATGTTGAGGTTTGATTTGTGATTATGTTGTATTACGTTTCTGTCAACTTGTGAACATGCAAAATAATTATGTGAATGACACTTCTAAAGAGAGAGAGACAGAGAGAGAGAGAGAGAGAGAGAGTGGCCCATGATGGAGGAAGAGGGGAGAGGGAATGAAAGTAATGGATGTTGACCTCAGTGTCAAGACTGATGAAAGAAATAAACAAAGCTATTTGTTTTACACCTGACCAGACACAAGTTCATATTTCATATTTGGTTGGACTGTCCTCAAAAACTGACCACACACACACACACACACACACACACACACACACACACACACACACACACACACACACACATTTCAAAGCCTTGTTGGCCTTTTTCCAAATCTTTCTGGACAGCAGGCAAATGTCCTGGCTACACCATTGAAATTCCTTCAGGTACACTATTTCTATATTTGCCTCCTCTTTCCATTCAGAGCAAACCTTTGTGGATTTGAATGACACATAACCAGTTTGTATTTTTTTTTACTAATGTGTTAGTGTTAGCATTATTAAATTTGAACACAGAAAAAATGTAGTCTTCTTGTCAAGGGGTGGACAACAGCCAGTAAAAGCAGGATGCAAGACAGCATTTTTATTAAATTATTTAATCAGGCATAAAAAAGTGCCTGTAGCGATGGTGGATATAGTTGAGTGGCACATCATTAACCAGCATATATGGGGTAAGGGTGAGGCCACTGCAGTGAAATGGAGAGATTTCATCGCTCGCAGTCACCTCAGAGGATCGCCCAAATTCCAGACATTAATGCCGTCAGGTGTCACAATACTTCGGTTCTACACCTGTCATTACACCATCAGACAGTCATTACACATTTGAAACAACATTTCTGTTCTGTTCTTCTCTGACGCAGACACCTTATGACCAATCAGGCGTTAGAACAGTCATGTACGAGTGAGCCAAAGATGTCATCACGTGTAGTGATGAGCGCACACACAAGCTCGACCCAAGCCACAACAAGAGCCCAGATGCAACAGTGCCTTACTCATCCTCAGTAAACACCTGCAAATAAATGACCCATTTAATGATCCTGTAAGATGAATTCTTCATTTATGTAGGGCGTGGATTGTTATTCCAAGGATAAACAAAGCCTTTTTTGTGTTTTTGCAGGGATTAAGAGGTGGATTTGAGACATGTTGAAAAGTACAACTGCTAAAGTACTTGAAAGATGTTACTTAACCCTTCAAGAATTAAGTAATTCACAAATGTAAACGACAAGAATAAGATTATTTTTGAAAGCCATAATGTCCTGTTCAACTGAAGGCTGGTATGTGGCAGAGGAAGTAGTGAAGGAGTAAGGAAATCATCGTCGTCATACCAACAGTCTATCAGCCAGCGGGAATGTCTGCTTTCCTGAAAGGGTTCCTTTCAGGGCATGAAGACTTTATTGTAAAATCATAAGTGCAGAATCACCTACTTAAATACAGCAGATTAGGCTTTACAAAACAATCCCATTTAAACCTTTCTTTTATTTACTTTATGCTTATAGAAGTTTTTGAGAACCTGATACCGTAGGATTTTGTGTTATGGCCTTTTCCATTGTAATGGTATTCATCAGTCATCAATGGGTTATTTTCACCTAGCTAAATATGTCCCTGGGAATGCCTAGACAAACTCAAAATTAAAAAGGGGATTTCAATCCTTCCAATCCTTGTTGAATGTCTGTGACTCTGTGGCATCAGCACAAAAGCCCAACACTGCTGTGAATGTGAGGTGGGACAGCAGCAGTCATGCTAATGCCTCCTCCCCACTCCCTCCCCCCTACAGTGCTCTGGCATGGGTGTGTTCTGATTGTCTGATAATGCCCCTAATTTGTGTATACTTCCCCGAGACAACAGCAAAGACTAGGCCATTCTGACAGCTGTCACGACTTTTCAAAACAGTGTTTAACTTTTTGCTTACATACAAAACTGCGTTGCTGCGCAAAAAAAGAAGGCTTTGGGATGGGAGCGTTTAAAACTGTCTGATAATGGATAATTCCCCTAATAAAGCAACAGCAAATAGGAGGCTGACTGGGCGCTGGTTAGGGGAATCCCGGGTGAATGTCCAGCACAAGACTGAGCAGGCAGCAGACAGGTAGGCAGGCGGGCGTGAGATTAAGGTTGATGTGTGTATGGGAATAGCATCTGTCAGTAGTGTCCACAAACAGCAGAAGAAGCCAATGCAGACACAAGATGCACAGGTGGAGAAAGCCAGGTGTCAAGGTCGACAGATTTTAGGCAGACAATGATGCCTACATTTTGTTTTGCTTTCCGCCTGTCTATATTGTTCCCTCCAAATCATCTTTCTTTCTTTTTTTCTGTTTTTCAGTCTTTCTTTTAGTCTGTCTTTTTTCCCTCTCATCTTGTTGTCTAGTTGTTATTCTATATACTCTCGTCCCTCTTTGACCTCGTGAAAACAGAAACCTCTAAAACAAATAAAAAGCAGAGGTTTTTGAGGAAACATATTTTAAAAGAAGGAAAAAGAAATAAAGTTTTCTACATTTAGATAATAGTTCCCTCAAGTTCCCATCTGGAAGAGGGAAGCTGAGCAGAGTCTGAGTTGAGGCCATATTACGGACGTTGGAGGTAAGGAACGCTAATCCTGCATTTAGCAAAATCACACAATATTTCTCTCCTTCTCTCTCTCTTTCATTTTTCATGTTTTTCCTCCAATCTTTTTTGTTTTTATCTTGATGTGCAGTTGTTATGCTATCTTCCCCCTGTGCCCTTGTTTGAAAATGACCTCAAAAGCAATGGACAAGCTGGTTTATAAAGGAAACGTTTTTTGTTTTTTTTTTAAAAAAGAAAAGAAGAAGCCTGAAAAAAAATATATATAGAAAAGAAAGCCAGCTCCCCACCTTCCCTCAAGTTCCCCACTGGGAGAGGGAAGCTGAGCCCAGAGCACAGTCAGAGCCGAGCCTTTCGGCCGTTGGAGGTGAGGAGCGCTAATCCTGAATTAAACGATCTGGCACTTTACAAAATACCAGACAATTACAAGGATAATTATACCAAGCCTTCTCACAGCGCCCGTGGGTCACAATTAACATAATGCAAGCTTCACACAAGGATCACTTCAACGTCTCTTGGTGTGTCTGCCACAGGGCTCAGACTTACAAGAGAATACAGGGAGAAAGGAAGTGTGTGTGTGTGTGTGTAGGTGTGTTGAACGTGTGTGTGTGTGTGTAGGTGTGTTAAATGTGTGTTTATACAGTATGTGTAGATGTTATAAGGACGGAGGTGTGTGTGTGTCTGTGCGTGTGTATGTATGTGTGTATGTGTGTGTGTGTGCATGTGTGTAGGTGTGTTGGACGTGTGTGTGTGTAGGTGTGTTAAATGTGTGTGTATACAGTATGTGTAGGTGTTATGAGGACAGAGGTGAGTGTGTGTCTGTCTGTGTGTGTGTGTGTGTGTGTGTGTGTGTGTGTGTGTGTGTGTGTGTGTGTGTGTGTGTGTGTGTGTGTGTGTGTGTGTGTATGTATGTGTGTGCGTTTTGTGTGTACATGTAAGCTTGTCCAGGAAGGTGGGCTGCCTGCTGCCTAACATCAGATCCACAAGGGAAGGGAAATTACATGTAATATGCATAACACCAGTTCAGCACACAAGCTATTAAGTTAGCTTGAAGTAGCTAATTGACATATTCATTTTGGCCTAATAGGGTGCTTAGTGCAGAGCGTGGTTGCTGTCTCCGTGTTCATGACAGTCTCCAGTGACAAAAAAAATAAAAAAATAAGAATGAACAAAAAAAAAAAAAAAAAGCGTCCACAGCTACCATCTGTACAGACAGATTGGCTTTATTCAGCAAACCTCAATTGGGAGTGTTGGGGGGGGGGGGGGCAAGAAGACTTGGTAGTACAAAACATCTGTCTGTACTGGACTACTTACATCATAGACGTTTGGCTTAAACTGTCCCTAATTATCTTCAGAAGGGCCAGATTAAAATAGTTTTAATTATGCTAATTGGCAGTAATGAGAGTATCATCAAATGCTACTCATTATCAGGCGTTCAATTAACTCCTCCAATAAAGCCTCTGATCTCCTGCCAATTTATTTACGTAAAGATCAACATCAAATTGACATCATTCCGACATAAATGGAAAACACTTCATTTAGCAACTCACTTGGCAAAAGGAATAAGGAATAATCCTCCTAACTGCGTGTAGTAGGTTTGCGAGCCATCCACATGAAGCAGTGTCTCTTTTATTTCTGTCTATTTGCCGCTCCCGTCGTTGTTTTTTTTTCTTCCTTCAGCTAATCATTACTCTCACTTGTTTCCAGCACCGTGTCACTGTCCTGCAGCAAATGCGTGGCCCCCCGTTGCTATTGTCACCCCACCCCTCAGGGCCCCTGATTTCCTGGCCGGGGTCCGGGCCTTGAGACCTGGTGTCATATAGGTGGTCAAGACCTCCATAGCCCCAAGGGCAGCACGGAACATCACCCACTTACTACCCCCACCACCCCTTAAGCACGCTGACTAAACCACCCCTCCCTTGCCCCCTAACCCCCCCCACCAACCCCCCATAGCTACAGGAGGGGGGAATGGAGGTGGGTTTTGGGGTTTGGGTTGGGGTGGGGTGGGGTAGAGGGATGGGGTGCAACAACTGCCTCTCAAAGCAGATTAGAGCTTGTAAATGGAAGGAACTCTGTTCCCAGAGCAATGCCATGGAGACCGATGCCAAAGGCAAAGATGTACTTAGCGTGATCTGAGCCATTAGTGCTGTTGTTTGCCATTGTTTAATCACCGCTGATGAGGGAGTCCTGGGCACAAGTGTTGTAAAGGGTGTTGTTTTAAATGGAAGTAATTCACAATGTCTTTCTCTTCACGAAGATTAGCTAGTTGGTGATGGAAGAAGCAAACAGTTTTTGACAGCGTACTTTAGCATAGAGGACCATGATATCATTCCACTTCACCTGTGGTCCGCAATATTTGGAATTTGGACACTAATGGCTATTGGCATCCCCCCTATCCCCCCTAAAAAAAGGGGGGAAAAAAACGTGCTACGGCGTCTGGTGCATTCCTACTCTTTAATTTATGCAGGATAGCACTCCGTTCCAGGAAGATGCAAGCCTTCTGCCGGATCTCCTGAACAATAACACACATATTCACCCCCCCCCCCCACCCCTCCACACACACACACACACACACCCTCCCCTCTTCTCTTCTCCTCTCCTCAACTCCTCTCCTTTTCATCCCCAAACAACTGTGACTGTTTTAATTCTGCCCGCTGATTAGGCCGAATCAATTAAAAGCACCACGCTGGGCCCGGCCCCTGCACAGCATGGCGCACTTAGGAGCACATTCATCAGCAGCGGCCTCTTAATCACGTTTTAATTACAGCCCAGCCTCTCCAGAGATGAAGGGCAGACTTAGCAGCCGAGCCGAGCCGAGCCGAGGCGGCCCGGCCTTTCTCCCGCTCCTCCGCCTTCCCTCTTCTGGAGACAGACAGACAGAGAGGGAGGGAGGGAGAGAGAGAGATGGAGGGGAAGAAAGAGAGAGGGAGGGACAGAGAGAGAAAGAAGCAGGGAGAGAGAGGGATGAAGGGAGAGAGAGGAGAAGATAGAGAGAGAGAGGGAGAAAGAGAGAGAGGGGAAGAAAGAAAGTGGGAAAGAGAAAGAGAGAGGGGAAGGTAAAGGGAAGAGGAGGGATCAGTAGCAATGATCCAACTCTTTTCTTTCTCTTTATGAGCTAAACAGAGGAAGAGAGAGAGAGAGAGAGAGAGAGAGAGGAGAGGGAAAAAAAGAAAAAAGGAGTTTCATAGAAAAAAGAGGGGGGAAATGTTGGGGTTTCACTGAGGAAACTGGAGAGTTGTTTCAGTCAAGGGCAGTTTGTTCTTTTGTAATGAGATGCCATTTGTTCCTTTGTGCTGAAATGCGGCCGCACAGCCTCTAATTATTTCGGTTCTAAGTATTACCAGGATTCCTGAGCCTCAGTGAAGTGCCGTTCTTGCACCAGTCGAGAACACTGTTATATACGGAACAACTAGAATCAAAGGCCTTTTGTACACGCTCAGATCATTTACTCATTTAAAGCGCATCATTTAGGCCCATTTGATTACAACTGTCAACACTATAACCTGCTGCAGAACATTTCAGCTCATTTTATAGCGTTTTTTTGCTCCACAAAACAAGACAATGTCTTTATTGTCCATAATCTACATTTTCCTTCTTTAGACAGCATAATACAGGGCCTCACAAGCAAAACTTTCAGCCATGTACACAACACAGCCACCCATGTAAACAACATTCATCTGTAAGATGTGTATATAGGCTAACCATAAGTCCTGCCCCTGTGTCCAAAAACATAATTTCAATTTACTTTTTCGATTTAATGTATTTGGAAGTACAAGAAAACTTGGCCAGGCAGTCAATAATAGCTGTAGTCTGACAGTTAAATCTGCGTTCCAGCAAATCCCTTGGACGCAGTGAATCTTTGGAGGGAGAATGGGGTGGGGGTGGTGGGGGGCTTCTTTTTAATGCCTTCTAATGACGTTACCGTCAGAACAGCCCCATACCGCTGGGAACACGCTAATCCAGCCGTGCTCCTTTTCTACTGGCTGTTTTCAAACCGGCCACCCCTCTGCTCCCATGCGGTGTGGACACAATGCAGATCGGCGGGAGCTCCTGTCAGCCGCCGTGTCCCAATCACCTAAGTCATTTGTGCCAGCGTGACTCGGCCCCGCCGCCATTATAGCCATCAATTAGTAAAGCTCACACTGGTCATTTCCTCTGATGCCCGTCAGCCTCTCTTTCTTTTTCTCTCTCTGTCTCTCTCTCTCTTTTTCTCTCTCTGTCTCTCTCTTTCTTCTCTCTCTCCCTCTTCTTCTTTCCTACCCTCTCTGCTTCTCTCTCTCATACCCTCTCTCTCTTTTTACATCTCTTTCCCTCCAGTATCTCTCTTTCCTTTCTCTCTCTCTCTCTTTCTCTCTCTCTCTCTTTCTCTCTCCCTCTCTTTCCCTCTGCCTTAGTGCCTCTTTTGGCAACTCAAACCCCTGCACCAGTGTGTATGCCAATCGTTGACCTCATCAGAGTGAGATATTGCTGTTAAAAGCTTCAGGAGGTCACAAGCTTCACAGGAGAATAAAGTGGGGTGACTGTTGCGCTATTGAGAAGATTGCTAAAATGAAATTACTGGCAAGTGGGCTACTTTAAGTTGACACCATACCCCTTAGGCGTTGTTAAGTAAAGATTAGTAGATCTGGTATTTCTTTTTTTCTCAAACGGCATGATCTGTGTTGGGGTTGTGAGTGGTTGTAAATTCTGAACAAGCTTGGTGGATTAAAGCTCTCTCTCTCTCTCTCTCTCTCTCTCTCTCTCTCTCTCTCTCTCTCTCTCTCTTTCTCTCTCTCTCTCTCTCTCTCTTTCTCAGCAGCTGGTTGTAACCGACACAAGGTGAAGCTCTTCTAACGGAGATGGGATCCCAGTCGGCCTACATCCCATTCTCCCAGGCGACTAACTCCCCGCTCCCACCCCCAACCCCCACATCCCACATCCCACATCCCACTCCCCCACCCATCCCTCTTAACGTCTCATTCATTGAAGGGATTGAAAAGTGGAAAGATGAAAGCTTTAATTAAGTTGTCCTCTCATTTCCTCCAAAGGTCGTACTCCTAAGAACTAACCTCCTAAGATCCATTCTCTTGTAGTCTCAATTGAGGCATGCGTTGAGGATGAAAGGAAGCAAAAAAGTATTAACAATGAGAAAGTTTGCATCACTTTACTTCGGGTTTTTCGTTGTCTTTCCTCCCCCCTTTCTCTTTTTTTCACCTAGAATTTTCTGGAAGGGAGTCATGAGTGAAATCTCATAGCCTGGAAAATATTTACTTCATGTCATATGTTGGCAGTTACCCTTATGTGTAATATTCAGAGTGAGATCTGTTTCTCAATCCAAGAACACACTTGACAGATTCACACAAAAAGAAGGTCCAATGCTTATACAAACTCTATATATCTCCACTTAGGGGAGCCGGATGAACAGTTGCCACGAAGTTGCCTTGGGAGACACTCTTGTCAGAGGAAGAGGTAAGAGTCCATGTGCGCGTGCCAAGAAAAGCGCTTGCAAGGGGGAAGAACCGAGGACAGATGGCCACAGCGTTTTAAAAAACACTGCTTGGTGCGCTTCGAGAGATTCGGGAGAGAGTTTGCAGTTTGCGAGGAGTCAAGGGAAACAGATGCCCGGGCATATGTTTTTTTCTTCAAATGATCCCACTTTTGTGGGTAAGACGAACACCTCAAAAGTTTTTTTTTTCTCTTTCTTTTTCTGTCTCCTTCTCTCATCCTCTGTTTACTCTCTTTTTTTGTCCCGGCTTCGTCGTCTGCCACTTCCTGAACATCTCTTTTTCGTCTTCTCTCCTGCTGCCTGTAGGCCAGAGCCCAAGGGGAAGGGGGGGGGTCAGCCATCTTTGATACGACGAGGCGTCAAACGGTGGGTACAAAATGGTCTTCAAGTGAACGGCAGTCTCAGAAACAGAGAGGATATTAGCCAGGCAATTAGCAGAGGGGTCTGTGGGCGTCTCGCGTCTCTGAGGAGAAGGCTCATTAGTCCCTCAGTCTGCCACAGATTTCGGCGGTCAACTTTTCGGCTTCGCCGCCGCCGCCTGCCAGCTCTCAGACCACTAGCTGTTCTGGCCGAGGGCTTTACCGCCTGACCTTTCTGAAAATGGACAAGAGCGGATTTTAAGATCCGACTAATGAACGCACGCCTTTTTAATAAACAATGAGATAATGAAGGCTTTGTTATGTATTATGTCTCAGGGTCTATAGTGGCTTTGTTGTGTATGGCTTAGGGTTTAACTAACTCAAAAAGCTGACAAAAAAGGGCCACGGATGCTTGTTAGACCTTCATACTTCGGGCCATGTTGTATTTTCTCATCTGCTCATTAAAAGCTGTGGTTTGTAGTGCAGCATGCTGTATGTCCACATGCACACATTCGCAGTCTTAAACAGAGAAGCCCAACAACACCTGTCAGTGTTTGCCCTACAATTTTGTTGTCACAAAATTATGTTAACCCAAGTTTGCTAGGGGGTGGTGGGGTTGTGTGAAAAATAACTCCAGAAAATTGTGACTTCTGGCAACTTCTGCGTTAGGAAATGGACAGATTGAAGCCTAAAAATAAGCCTTTCAGTGTAGTGCTTACATAGTATCGAAAATAAAAGGCAAGGAAAAGAAAGGCCACACTATATCACGATTCACCTTTCACGGTCCAGCTACATCACAGATGTTTTTCATTAATATATGCATGCTATGTTACTATGCATGCTAAAGAAAAGTTCGTCAGAACAATATTACAATTTATGATAACTGTAACATATAAATATTGATTAAAATGTAGTAATTATTCAATAACACATATAGTAAATGTATTAAAACATTAAAACAGAGTGTGGGAGGGGTATCTTAAGGCTTAAACTATAAAACAATTTTTTTTCTATGTGGTTTTAGTATATATTGCGGATTTTCACTTGACACGGGGGGTTCTGGAACGTAACTACTGCGATAGACGGGGGATAACTGTACTTTGATCGTTCTCATTGCTTAGCAGTGGTGGCGCACCACTGCTGAATGCATACTGGGGAACTACTGCATGTTGTTCACACATCAACTGTGCCTTTTACAAACAAGTTATGTTTAAAAACACCTTCAGAACTAATATGGTATAAGACAGTGTATAGACACCAAAACAAGGAAAAGCCCTGTGGCGATAGCACATTCAAATTTGGTTGAATTTCGAACCATAGCGTCAATGGCCTTTTTAGCCACGCATTTTAACCTGAAGTATTAAAAATGATTCATATATGTTGCTAACAGATAGGACTTACTATTGAGCTTACATTGATTGTTAATTAAAAATAAGAAGAATTTATTAGTACTGTTTTCAATCAATCAATCAATCAATTATACAGGGTCGTCCATTGACTGTTCCTTACCTTATTATTTATTTGTTATTATATTACATGATTTATCATTACACTAGTTTTTTTAGAGGCGACAGTCATGAATATAATGACTGAAGCATTACATTTTGTAATACGTTTGCAGATACTTTTTGTGTAAAACCATTGTGTACCATTATCATGGACGTTGTGTGTTTGTGTGGTAAAAAAAATAAAAATAAATGATGTTTGGGGTACTTAGCTCTGACTTTGGCAATTTTCAAGATATTCACCCCAAATTGAACATGATATGTCTAACATGATATGCTTCGACTTTTCTATACTTTTGACTTGTTTGAAGACGAACAGTCTTCAAACAAATGTAGGGAAGGTAAGGTAAAAGAGGTTTATTCTTTTAAAAAACATGCATTGCCTGACATTTTCAATAGCGACAATGGGGTAATTTCAGTAGTCCACATTATTTTAAACAACAACTTGCAACATATTGTTAAAGATCAGGTATTCGGCTTTAAAAAGAAATGATATGTTCAAATTGTTTGAATGGTTGAGATGTGGTCAAAAAAGGTCACCAAAAGGATAGTGTCAGTAACGCATATTTTATGGTCCCTGTTACAGTGTATCTACATCAGGAAGTACAGTGTAAACCAGTTTGTAACAGTGCATTACATTATGTACACTGTACTAGAAGGTTAGGGTAAGGGTTAACATTCAAGAGATTCAAGATTCAAGACCTTTATTGTCCTTGAACAGTTTTCAGTTGGCTACAACAAAATTAGAAAAAAAGTATTAGTGTTATTGTTGTACAGTGTAAGTACATCATATTACAATGTCGTTACATAACATACAAATGTTATTACACTTACATACACTGTAAAAGGAACTGTAAAAGAAGTGTTACCATGGTGTCTAACTGCTATCTAGATATGCAGAAGAACTTACATATCCTCAAAAACATTACAAAACTAAAAGATAGAGGTGAAACTTTCTTTCCAACATTTTCTACATCCAATGTGGTTTTCTTTTTCCTTGTGACAAATAGGCTATATCTTTTAGAGCACAAACAAACCGACCGTATCAGTAACCTGGCAAATTGCTCTCATTAGTACCTGGTATAGTGGCATGGCGCCCTGTGTGCGGGGGGTAAAAATACTTTTCTCTGCCCAGCAGAGGTGCCAAACCCTCAGGCCGATAGGGAGGGGGTGGAGCTGCATGGAACTCAGCAGAACCACGGAAAGGCCCAGAGCAAACAATCTGTCGTGACAACTAGACGGTACCTTAATTATCAGCTGCACAAACACACACACACACACACACACACACACACACACACACACACACACACACACACACACACACACAGGCGCACATTGACTCACACAATCATTTACACACTCTCACACTCACACACCTTCTCATCAGCGAGACTGGCTGGCAGCTGAGGTGCCAAAACGGAATGGGCCGAGCCACCGCAATGCATCCTGGGAATGGGCACTCCTCCTGCTGGTCCCTCCTGCTATCCCAGGTGCTGCTGTTCACACAATCACCCTCTGCTTCGCTCTCCCTCACACACACACACATACACACACACACACACACACACGCACACACACCCACCCACACAACACACACACACACACACACACACACACACACACACATACACACATACACGCACACACACACACATACACACACACGCACACACGCACACACATACACACACGCGCACACACGCACACAAACTCTCTCTCACTTTTGCACACAGATGCACATTAATGATCCTTCGCTGTCCTATCCTTTGCTGTACAAACAAGTGTGCATTTCCTCACCCTGCTGAAAGCTGTACATACATTTTCAAAAAACAATGCATGACCATAGTTGAATTATGCCATTCTTTACATACTACAGTTTAGTACACATTACATTATA